>ML133503.1:0-1200000 GCA_003864495.1 Nemopilema nomurai
GTACACCAATAGGTTGCCCTTGGTCTTCTCTACAAGACACTGGTAGAAAAGATGGTCGGAATTTTCAATTAGTTTTGACCAATTTTGCAAGGCTATGGCCTTGTCGTTTTTCGTAAAACGGGGCAACTTCGAAAACCACTCATATCTTGCAAAATACACGTCTAAGAGCTGAACCAAGTACACCAATAAGTTGCCCTTGTTCTGCTCTACAAGACACTGGTAGAAAAGAAGGTCCGAATTTTCCACCAGTTTTGATCAATTTTTCAAGGCTATAGCCTTGTCGTTTTGCGTAAAACGGGGCAACTTTGAAAACCACTCATATCTTGCAAAATACACGTCTAAGTGCTGAATCAAGTACACCAATAGGTTGCCCTTGTTCTGCTCTACAAGACACTGGTAGAAAAGAAGGTCGGAATTTTCCATCAGTTTTGACCAATTTTGCAAGGCTATAGCCTTGTCGTTTTGCGTAAAACGGGGCAACTTCGAAAACCACTCATATCTTGCAAAATACACGTGTAAGAGCTGAACAAAGTACACCAATAGGTTGCCCTTGTTCTGCTCTACAAGACACTGGTAGAAAAGAAGGTCGGAATTTTCCATCAGTTTTGACCAATTTTCAAGGCTATAGCCTTGTCGTTTGCGTAAAACGGGGCAACTTCGAAAACACTCATATCTTGCAAAATACACGTCTAAGAGCTGAACCAAGTACACCATAGGTTGCCCTTGTTCTGCTCTACAAGACACTGGTAGAAAAGAGGGTCGGAATTTTCCATCAGTTTTGACCAATTTTGCAAGGCTATAGCCTTTTTTGTTCTGCGTAAAACGGGGCAACTTCGAAAACCACTCATATCTTGCAAAATACACGTCTAAGAGCTGAACCAAGTACACTTATAGGTTGCCCTTGTTCTGCTCTACAAGACACTGGTAGAAAAGAAGGTCGAAATTTTCCATCAGTTTTGACCAATTTTTCAAGGCTATAGCCTTGTCGTTTTGCGTAAAAACGGGGCAACTTCGAAAACCACTCATATCTTGCAAAATACACGTCTAAGAGCTGAACCAAGTACACCAATGGGTTGCCCTAGTTCTGCTCTACAAGACACTGGTAGAAAAGAAGGTCCGAATTTTCCATCAGTCTTCACCAATTTTGCAAAGCTATAGCCTTGTCGTTCTGCGTAAAACGGGGCAACTTCGAAAACCACTCATATCTTGCAAAATACACGTCTAAGAGCTGAACCAAGTACACTTATAGGTTACCCTTGTTCTGCTCTACAAGACACTGGTAGAAACGAAGGTCGGAATTTTCCATCAGTGTTGACCAGTTTTGCAAGGCTATAGCCTTGTCGTTTTGCGTAAAACGGGGCAACTTCGAAAACCACTCATATCTTGCAAAATACACGTCTAAGAGCTGAACCAAGTACACTTATAGGTTGCCCTTGTTCTGCTCTAGAAGAAACTGGTAGAAAAGAGGGTCGGAATTTTCCATCAGTTTTGACCAATTTTCAGGCTATAGCCTTTGTTCTGCGTAAAACGGGGCAACTTCGAAAACCACTCATATCTTGCAAAATACACGTCTAAGAGCTGAACCAAGTACACTTATAGGTTGCCCTTGTTCTGCTCTAGAAGAAACTGGTAGAAAAGAAGGTCGAAATTTTCCATCAGTTTTGACCAATTTTTGCAAGGCTATAGCCTTGTCGTTTTGCGTAAAACGGGGCAACTTCGAAAACCACTCATATCTTGCAAAATACACGTCTAAGAGCTGAACCAAGTACACCAATGTGTTGCCCTAGTTCTGATCTACAAGACACTGGTAGAAAAGAAGGTCCGAATTTTCCATCAGTCTTCACCAATTTTGCAAGGCTATAGCCTTGTCGTTCTGCGTAAAACGGGGCAACTTCGAAAACCACTCATATCTTGCAAAATACACGTCTAAGAGCTGAACCAAGTACACTTATAGGTTACCCTTGTTCTGCTCTACAAGACACTGGTAGAAAAGAAGGTCGGAATTTTCCATCAGTTTTGACCAGTTTTGCAAGGCTATAGCCTTGTCGTTTGCGTAAAACGGGGCAACTTCGAAAACCACTCATATCTTGCTAAATACACGTCTGAGAGCTGAACCAAGTACACCAATAGGTTGCCCTTGTCTTCTCTACAAGACACTGGTAGAAAAGATGGTCGGAATTTTCAATTAGTTTTGACCAATTTTGCAAGGCTATGGCCTTGTCGTTTTGCGTAAAACGGGGCAACTTCGAAAACCACTCATATCTTGCAAAATACACGTCTAAGAGCTGAACCAAGTACACCAATAAGTTGCCCTTGTTCTGCTCTACAAGACACTGGTAGAAAAGAAGGTCCGAATTTTCCACCAGTTTTGATCAATTTTTCAAGGCTATAGCCTTGTCGTTTTGCGTAAAACGGGGCAACTTTGAAAACCACTCATATCTTGCAAAATACACGTCTAAGTGCTGAACCAAGTACACCAATAGGTTGCCCTTGTTCTGCTCTACAAGACACTGGTAGAAAAGAAGGTCGGAATTTTCCATCAGTTTTGACCAATTTTGCAAGGCTATAGCCTTGTCGTTTTGCGTAAAACGGGGCAACTTCGAAAACCACTCATATCTTGCAAAATACACGTGTAAGAGCTGAACAAAGTACACCAATAGGTTGCCCTTGTTCTGCTCTACAAGACACTGGTAGAAAAGAAGGTCGGAATTTCCCATCAGTTTTGACCAATTTAGCGGCCAACAGGGGCGGATTTAACGTGACTTCTGTGAGTTCAAGAACTTACTTAAAATTTTATAGATTTGTCTCCGAGAATAGAATAGTGATAATCCAAAATCTTTCCAAAATCTTTTCCATCACTCACGAGATTCAAATCTTATTCTAACTGAGGTTAAAGTTTCATGAGCTTCACCACCAGCCGAAACAAAAAGAGCCTTAGACTGCTGCGGAGGCCCTTGCGAAAATCGTTGGTGGCCAGACCCGCTATGTTTCGTTGTTTGCTGCCCAAGGTTTGGAACTGAGCACTTAGCATTGTTTTAAATGTTCGGAACTGATACTTCTATTGTTATCTTGGCTGAGAACCGAGAACTTCGGGTTCTGCAATTTTGGAACTGAGACTTCTATTGTTATCTTGGCTGAGAACGAGAACTTCGGGTTCTGCAATGTTTGGAACTGAGACTTCTATTGTTATCTTGGCTGAGAACCGAGAACTTCGGGTTCTTCAATGTTCGGAACTGAGACTTCTTTTGTTATCTTGGCTGAGAACCGAGAACTTCGGGTTTTTCAATGTTCGAAACTGAGACTTCTATTGTTATCTTGGCTGAGAACCGAGAACTTCGGGTTCTTCAATGTTCGGAACAGAGACTTCTATTGTTATCTTGGCTGAGAACCGAGAACTTCGGATTCTTCAATGTTCGGAACTGAGACAAACGTGTCTGCTTTAGACTTGTAGGCGTGAGGGCGACGGACAGTTCTGTTTGTGTGAAAATGACGGCGAATGTTCAAGGAATAAAGGAATTCACTCAAAAATTAGGCTAGATCCACCCCTGATAGCCTTGTTTTTTTTGCAGAAAACTGCGTTACTTTTGACGCACCGTATCTTTGCAAATACTCATTCTAAAAGAACGTAGCTTGCACCAAAAGACTCCAAACTTTGTTTACCTCTCTAACTTTATAGAGGGCACTGCTGTTGATTCGGTTTATTGAAAACATCAACCAAAAGCGTTTTTAATAATTCCCCCTAAATTGAGCCATATTATGAGTCAAAAAAACAGACGAAGAGATTTCCAATGCCTTTTACAAGCTCTGCATTTTCATCATGTCTTTGTTTAGTTTTATTCATTATCACCAATAACATCGTAGGAATTTACTGCAAAGGATTGCAATGTATCAGACACAAAGGTTTTGCATGAATAATAACCAACCTTTGTAGCTGCTCGAACTACTTGTATTCATAAGCGCTTCAACGAATGTTTACATGAATGTCTTTGGACGAGTCTCGACATGTTTCTTGATGTTTGGTAGAGCGTGGACTCGATCAAACAAGGCCTTTAGCAATGGTGTATCATCAAGACATCCGGCTTCAATTCCAACATATTATCCAGCGTTATCAATGAAATAGAATTCAGCCCAGGTTACCTGAAAGATATATTTTCACAATAGCTAGAGTGCATAATGTGTTAAGTAACGTTTATTGGTCAATTAAAACCCCCTAGTGATTTCGAACCACAACTGGTTATTTATTATATCAGCTTTGTATACTGAGGATTGCTGGACGAAAAAGAGTTTAAGTATGCGAAGTGGTTCCGCATTTCTAGAAATTGTGACGTCTTGTACCACGTATTCACATATTTTAGGTATATTCGTCATTGTGAAAATTTGCTTGTTCCTTGCCTGAAACACTGAAACATTCAATCATGTTTATTAAAATGTCATAGATCGCAAGGAAGATGCTAAGAACTTCACCGAAAAAGTTCAAACTATCAAATCATCTGCAGTAGCTTACAAATCACAAAATACAAAATGTGAGATTGCTTCAACAGCAAACTACAACAAGCAAATTTTTCCTTTCTTTGAGTACTCAGGATATAGCTTGCAACAAAGTAGTACTCCATCTATCGGTATCCTGTGTAGTAAGGCAGTGGTACGTTCCAAGAGCTAGCATTATGACACAATGCATGCTCAATGGGGCTGGCGGATAGTTCAAGCAGTAATGCACGCTTGGTACCGTATTTCATGGTTATTTGATAGTTCCAGTAGCCAGCTTTGAGGCATTTGGCGGGCTTGCTGTCACTTAGGCCTTTGTTCACGTAAATAGTAATATGATTAGTACAATTTGACTTTAGGCTTACATGCTTGCAAGATAAAGCTGCGTAGTTTGTTTTAGCATAAGCAGTCAGAGCCCGTAACTCATATTATTTACTGCCTGTACGGTTATCACTTCATGGTTGCGCTATGCCGAAACCTGATATCGCAAAACATCTATAAGAGAAAATGTTGGGAAATACTCATTACGCACCCCGTCTCCAACGAAAAAACCACTTCCTTCCTTGTTGGACTTCAGAAATCCTTCAAGTATAGCAAGTTTCTTTGGAACTGTTTCTGCAAATGTGTGGGCCTTCTGCTCCTCCTACGAGCAAAAAGCGAGTTGCATTAATGGACATTGTAAAAATTTAGATCATTCTCAATGTAGAAACCTCTTGAAAAAATTGGTAAATTAGTTCAGTTTGTACGGTTAATACTGGAATTCCTTAAAAAAAGTCAGATAAACAACTGAATAGTAACTTCAGAGAACTTACAAACTTGGCATCGTCCTTTTCTGTTCTGTAAAATGGAATGAAAGGCTTAAAGTCCCCTCTGAGTTCTTTCAAAACATCAACAATGACATCCGACCAGGCCCTTTCCCAGTTGTCTTTCCCAGCCAAGCCTACGAAAGAACGATGATTGATAAAGCGAAAACTGGCATGAGGAGGAATGTGGCCTATCCATTGAATTGACATTTTGGTAAAGGGGGCTTTCCGATGTAAATGGACGGATTGAACGTTGAACTGTAGAAATGGGAATTGGATTAAGCCAGGTCAGTTTTTATGCAGTCTAATAATTATGAAAATTGCATAATGTCATCATGCATAAACATGCGCTGCAAACTGTCATTTTATTGAACCTGATAGAAGTCACAATCTCAAACCCTCCTTCGTAGTTAGTAAGGCGAGGTTTGAAGCTGCAACGTTGAAGCTCTAACTTTATAGATGTGAAGGGGGCGCCAACTGCGACCTTTGATTGGATCTTTTTGTTTCGATCAATAATGGAAAATGTTATGTTAGTATCATAAAAGTATCTCAAATCTTATGTAAATGTTATTCTTTTGGCATAACATCACAAACAGTGAAAGGATAATGCAAGAAGAAAATAACTCACCGAATTCTGCTGCCACGTATCTTGCCACAGGAATTGACTCTGGGAGAATCTTACCGTCCACTTCAAGCGTCGGCATTACTCCAAGTGGGTAGAGGAAGGCTGCGTGGAACAATAATGGATTGTTAAGTGTTTCACTTTGTTATGTTTCAAATCAAGGCAAATCAAACCAAGTCAAATCGAATCAACGAAAATAAAAGCAAATCAAATCAAGGCAAAATCGCATCAGCACAAATCAAAGCAAATCAAATAAGGACAAAGCAAATAAAATCAAGGCAAAGCAAAAAGAATCAAGCAAACTAAATTGAAAGGAATGAACGCAAATCAAAAAAGGTCAAATCAAGGCACATCAAGAAAAATGAAAGCAAACTAAATTGAATGGAATGAACGCAAATCAACGCAAATCAAAGCAAATCAAAGCAAATCAAGGCAAAGCGAAAAAAATCAAAGCAAACTAAATTGAATGGAATGAAGGCAAATCAAATAAGGTAAAATCATAGAAAGCAAATCAAATCGAATCAAAGCAAATCAAATCGAAGCAAGTCAAATCAAATCGACGCAAATCAAACTTACTATTCTTCTTCTCTTCGGCCCAATCGTTCATCTCGACCCTGTGGTCAGTGTATTCCGCGCCGGCTTGTGCGAAGATCAATCGCGTTAACTCGGCGACTCCTCTCACATTGAAGTAACGAAGCGTGTATTGAGGCATTTTGACAACTATGTTTTATCTGGAAAAGATTTTCGAAGTACATCGCAAGAGCAATGAGTTAAACAGAGTCAAGTACCACAAAAAGTAACCACCCAGAAGGGTCACGTTCAGTCCATGATATTCATAAATATTTCCAAGATGCCTAAAAGTAAAACCCACTTGTCTCCCATTTCACCAATTTCACCATTCCACCAATTTTCCCAGCAACACCCTTTCTATAACAAATTACTAAGGGCGGAATAATTTCAAGTCAAGCGGAAACCTCATAAAAAGTTTTTTCACATGACACGCAGTTGAAACTAGTGCTCTTGCTCGACAAATGGGAAAAACAATCATGGGTAAACTCTTATACTGGCTGTATTTTAATGACCGTGGTTTTTCTTTTATTCTGGATAAAGATGTGCGTTAAAGTTCTTTCTATGTCATGCTAAAAATGGTTTACAGCAGGAGAGAGGAGAGAAGCGCGGCCTCTTTATTAAACATGAACTTTAAGCCTCTGTTCGGAACAAAGCGCAGTCCACATAACGCTCTACCGATTTCTAACTAAAAAGTTATGGATTAAAGGTTGTGGTTTCGTTATGCAATAGATAGAGCATGCCGTAGAATGAGCGATGCGTATTCTATGTAGAACCACCCCAGCCCAAACTTTGTTCTTAGGGAAGATAAGAAGCTCGCTAAACGTGCCTTTTCGTAACCGCAAGGTTTTGTGGCATTGTGAGATTGACTGACTTGGATTCCTAATGGACCAAAATGCTTTGGAAAGTCTAAGTTGCATTGCCAATCTGCATGTATTCAATGGCGGCAACGACCATCGGGTGCGAGTTCAAGACAACTGTTCTCAAGATATATATTAGGATCAGTTGTGACAGAAACGATGCCTGACACGAAAGCACTGTTTAGTCGACGTTGAAACGACAAACAGGCGCGAACTTGAACAGCACTACCGGCGTGAAAATGCTGAAAGAAAATCTTCATTGCAAAATGGCCTATTTCTTTATTACCGTAACAAGTTTCACGAAAAAGCTGAAAAGAACTCTCATAACGTACCAGATGCTTCTGCTGCAGAATCTTCTTATTTGCTGCACCAAAGACTGCTGAAACGACGTTGGACTAGCGGCTAGAATGTTCTTTTTCAACAGGCCTTTGCCACCAAGTCATCGGAGAAAGATACAGTTATTTATCAACATGGGTATTCCAATACAATTCCATTGAACAAAGCAGTCACCATGTCAACAAACTTTTGTTTTTATAAGCCTTCACAGTACTATAGTTTGCGGTTAAAGGGGAGACGGGGGAAGGGATCTCGGGTTTGCATGCTATTGCCTGCCAGAAAACAGAAGAGGTCGCTTATAGCATAATTTCGAAAACATCTCAGCAGAGCCTACTTTCCAGGAGTAAGAGAGCAGAAAAGAAGACATAGAAGCGGATGATTCAGATCCAGTAAAAGTTTGAAATCATTACACCAGTAACAAAACTTTGCCTTGCATAAAATAAACCTAAACAGGGCATTTCCTCCATTTTATTACAGTATTGAGTGCATGGTCAAGAAAAACTTGCCAGACCCTCCCACTTTTCATCGGTTGCGGACGCCCCCGGTTTCCTGCTCCAAAAGGAGCGCCAAAGCGGAGATTCAACATGTACAGGGATACACTAGCCTCTACTACCCTCAGTAATGAAGCTTACTTTCTTTTTCTCTCTTCTTTTGTCACTATCCGCTTTGCTTTGTTTCTTTCTTTAAAATATATGCCTGTTACTGGATGTAAGAGACTATTATGCACAGTTGGTGCTTGTCCCACTTGCACAAGGGTGCAGGCGAATTTCATAAGGCAGCACAATCGCTAATCCACTAGAATAATAATTGCGCTATATAATTGCTCAGTGATAAATATGATATAAAGTTGACAATATAGTTATACCAAATATACTGACAAAAAAGATAGAACGCAACGGATAATTAACTGTGGCTGTTTAAATTGTCGGCGAGCAGATTCTTGAAAAATTTTAACAAAATATTCATACCAAAGCAAAAACAAACATATTTCATCGAGCCTTAACTTTTTCCTTGAAGAATAACTTCAAAACCTATGAAAGTGGAGTGACTGAGAATATGCATTTTTCCAGTATTTGCTGATTAGTAGAGCCAATTTCAAATCATGGTCATGGTTAAATTCTACTCCGTGTTCACATAAGTTTTTGAAAATATACCAGCTGTTGGTAAGTTTACCGCAGTACAAATCTAAGACAGATGCTGATGTCGTAAGAGGAGATGAATCTTTATTCAGCCATACGTAGTTGATCTAATAATAAGGGGAGGGTGTAGCTTTTAAAGGAATAAGCATTTACGCCAACAAAATAATGAGAATCGATATTCCTTTCTCAGTTGAACATAGCCTTCAGACGGTACTGTGCAAAACTTTGGATGAAATTTCTTCTGCCTTGTTCTCGTCCAAGAATCATTTTGCTGTTGGAACCGAGTGATATCTCGCCCTTTTCTCGTCACAATCGTATCTCTGCAACTGCATCTTTGATTAACGTTGTTCCTATTTTGTTCATTTGAAAATTTCCAGAAAACACTCAGGCCGGCTTTGATCAGATGATGGTTGATTTAAAAAGCATAGGAATAAACTCTCGGATCGTCGGTTAAAAATATGGCTAAGTAATGATGCATAAATGGAACAGTTCACGCTGTTTTGCATTTCATCACCTGCTTTAAATGTTCCAAGTAAGCAAAAAATACTGCTTGAAGAAAATCAGGCTCTTCCATCGACATTTATCCTTTCCGCAGCCTGAATCCAAATTGTTCATCGTTTGCATACCATGCATGTATTTAACGCTTTTCTTCATGCAGGTTTTTTACCAATTGAATGTTATAATGTGCTGTTTGCACGGTATCCCGTAAAGATCCCTTAGCAATACAATCCAAGTAAACATTTTATCATTTCGAGTTAATGCGCAGCATTCCACCCTAACTCATGTTATAATACACTCGGTGTAAAGAGAAAGATATAATTCTTTGTGTCATAATATCCTGGGTCATTGTTGCCAGAAGAATTCAGGCCAACTGCCTTCTTAGCCGAAAAATCTTTACCTTGAAGCTCTGGAGTTGCAAATGTATTTGAAGATATCTCTAGTTTTACGAATCTTGTATTTGTAATTCATGACACATCATTAATCGTCTCAGTTGGTTACAGGGGTGGCTTCCTCAAAAACATCTTCTAAAAACAAATCTAACCACCAAATTGAATTCAAAACAGAAACAAACAAACTTTCACCCTTAGCATTATTCTTGCTTCGATGACAAATTACTTTGCCAAAGTTTCCCGGTTCAACAGGCCTAACATTTTTAGAACAGCAATTTTTTTCGAAATTCGATTGCCATGGTACATAACCATTGTTATGTGCAAACATACCCGAATGTTTAGCAACATTGAGCCAACTGCTCTAAAAAATTGTAGCACAACTGATACAAACAGGCAAATTGCTCTTGGACAGCCAAAATAACAATAAAGCTTAATACATTCGAAAAGAATTAGAAAATTGCATATTCATATGAATCAAAGTGCGAACATACAAATTTGTAAATACAAAATTTCAGACAACATAAAACGCTCAATTGATAATCCTTTGTTCTGGCATTGAAGGAAATGTAACGAATATAGTATCTATCCAATAAAAGTGTATAGGAATCGGCAATATTGTCGCACTTATGTATCAAAACAACACTGTTTGCAAGGAACTGTTAAAAGATTGCTAGTCAACTAAACGGTAGAGCAAACTGGACCTTCTAGTTAAGAGAGAGGGAGAAGCTATTGCTAAAACGTGCCAATCATTTCCAATAGCATGGGTTCAAATACAAAACCTAAGAAAACTACAAATCCGTTCCATAAACTATCGTTTTATTACTCATTGTAAAAACTAATTCGGTAAGATGTATTTAAAAATGCTATAATCAGCCAATCCTAGACCAACCTTGTTTACATATGTTAAAGTCTGTTTCTTTCATCCTAATTCTAAAAATTTTCCAAAATATGAATCTCCTTGTGAGGAGAATTGAAATGAAAATGTCAATCAATGTTCGATAACAGCTATTCATTCCCCTTTATCGTATTAGAAATGATTGATTAAACTAGACGCGTTGAGGTATTTTATCAACCTGAACCACTGTTGTCTGGTTGCCAACAACAATGGCCAAATACTATGCTTTATATATACAATATCATTATAGAAAATTATCTTCTGAATTCCGTAAATCAATTTGCAACTATACAAAATATATAATCAATTATACCTTTCTACATAATTTTGTCACTGATTCGATCATGAAACGTGTTTGGTGCGTCAAAACGGGATCTGAAACAGTTGAACAAACCACCTCACTATCTGGTAATAGCAACATTTAGAAACGGAAAACAGCGTTCAAAGATAAAAAAATATATAAAAAATTAGAGATCAATGGCAAAGTAAAGTGACTTTCACAATATAGAGGCTTTTAGTTAACGGCCAGTTGATCAAATTATGAGTTAACGAATGAAAAAGAAATGACAGGGTGGGCAATTAAAAAATGATCCCAGTTTTGTTAGAGCCCAAATATGCAAAAAAATGCACTGGAATCTGACGGAGTTTCCCTAGAAGTGCAGAGAATGGAGGCGATCGTTATACCACACCCCTCCTTCGGTACAAAAATCACATAAATTTAAATCTTTGATTAAAAAGCAAACACAGGAAATTTTCGAAATCATGTTAAAGAAACAGCATTTCCTTATATTGGGTTATTCATACCATTTGTATCGAGTTCATAAAATTCCCATTACAAGAACCAATATAAGAACCATTGGAATTCTTGGTTCATGCATCTCTTGCATCAAAGTAAATGAATACTTAAGTACACACATTTGGCACAACATCTTCAAACAGCTCGACTGTTACAGTGACATTGGCCTGTTTCGTTCCCGGACAGATTGCAGCAGAACATTTTGAATTGCATCTGTCATTCCTTTTGTGTCGATCAACATTAAAAGGACATCTTCCATTCCATTTCTAACAAAGTGAAGAGAACTTCAAACTGAAATATGTCTAATAATAATTTTCAATAAGTTCGATTGTGTAAATTTATCTATGGCATTAATTATGACAAAATTCAAAGAAAGTTTTTTAGTTATCACATTAGAAGAAACAAAGTGACAGTTGGCCTGATCGGTGTGGCGAGATAAAATGATAGGCCAATGAAAAAGTGGCAATATCAGAGAAAGTAATGATATGAAAAAGTGGAAACACTGCAAAGCAGGAAGCATGTGAGGGCTAACTGAAATAGCTTGAAAAATGTTTCTATTAATCAGCTTGGCATTAGAGCAGGCTCACAAATGAGAGGCAACTCCACAATCGCCTAAAATATAGGAGCAACTAGCTGATAATTTCATCACTTCTGCATTGACTTGAGGACTTTAAAATTTATTTGATACAAAAACGAAGCCAATATTTCCCTTGAATTATTGACAGCAATAATAAACTCATTCGTACTCCCTGTTGATATGTGTTCATGAGCCACTCAAATGCATTCAATTCGGATTTCGCGGGCCTAACTGAACTAAGGAGCTTAATCAACCAAGCATCTAACTTCTGCTCATTTTAGTGCCTGCATCAGAGACATAGATGCATTGAGGAAATTATACTGGTCCTAATTACAAAAACCTTTAACTTGGTCTCACCTTCTTAAAATAGCCAAGACGTCTTCCTTTGCGTACGTAAGCAGGTGAATAATAGACCTTAGAGCGTGTGTTTTAACTTCAGCGACGCCGGACTGTTAAAAGATGAGAGATAATGACAATTCGCGTAAAAAATCGAACTAAAACAAAAATGAGACCAACGAATTTTCTTAAAATTTCACAAATCGCTCTCAGCGACTGGTAAAAATCCATACATTCATGCTTTGACAAATAGATATCAATATCTTTAAATAGTTAAGACGTTGAATTGAATCCTTTAGTTAGAAAAATAATAGAGTAGATGAAAGAAAAATTACATAAATAATTAAAGTCAAAATTGCGTATCATTACAAAGAAAGAGGATTAGTTTTCTGGAGTTGCAAGAATATATGCACAAATATCCTAGCATTTTCCTGAAGAAACAGAAATTATGAACCAGTTTTACAAAATTCCAAAGTTTACAGGAACAAACGCTAGTATCTTACCTTCAGGTGAACATTGACGATGTCGGACAAATGATTTTTCTATAGTAATAAAACAAATAGTTACAAAGACGGAAAGGGTGTATAGAAAGCGATCTCAAGAGAAAAAACATAAACAAAAAAATCGAAACAACAGGCGAAATTGGATAAGGTTCTTTCAGAATGACGAGTCAAAGTTGGGACAAACTATAAAAAGAACAAACACGGAAGAAGAAAGACACAGAAGAAGAAAAGGAAGAAAAAGAGAGGAAGAAGAAAAGAGGGAGAAGAAGAAAAGGAAGAAAGAGAGAGGAAGAAGAAAAGAGGGAGAAAAAGAAAAGGAAGAAAGAGAGAGGAAGAAGAAAAACAAAAAAGACGAGAAAAAAGGTAGGAAGATTAAAAGAAATAAGACGAAGAAGAGACACTTCACGGAGCAAAAATAGAAAAAGAAAAAAGAGAAAGAGAGGGCGAAGAGAAAAGGTTGATTTGAAAATTGCTTTTGTCTGCAATTCATAACTTTATAATAATCTTACACTAATGGAGACAACTAAAGTGAAGCAACTGAAGGGAGATTTTATACAGCATACTTACTAAAACTAAAGCGTTTACTTGATGTTTTGAAAAATTCGCCAAGGCTCGAGAAACCTGAAGCTGAGAAATACAGAGCAGATAAGTAAACAATATCAGACATCTAAATTAATCGAATATTTGTGGACATCACGGTCTTTGACTTCAAAGATCTAATTTACAATATCCTAACGTATTTCAATAGAAACTCGATCAAAATACGTAAATTCTCGCTATATAAAAGCTTCCATATCACAGGACACAGGACACAGGACACAGGACACGAGGGAACACCTGTATTACAAGAAAACAGTGTGGACATTTACTTTTTCAAATAGTTGAAAAAAGAAAGAATATCACAAACTCAACATCCTATTTCTGTGAACAAACAAAGAAAGTGATAAAAACCATAAAGGGTTTGAGAACAGAGTCAAATTCTTCAACTTTGAGACATACCTGTATGTCATTCTGATGAGGATGTGACGTTACTAATGTGCAGACCCCTTCCATGCATTCACGCAAAGAAGACTGATCTTGTTCACAAGTTGATAGGTTTCCAATTAAGCAGGCAGCATTTACCAGAACCTATAGGGCCATAGAAATAAACTTTTTATAAGCAAATAGCTGCGAAGAAGAAGCACATCCTTCTTGGCAATTTGAACCAGAGTTAGTAGAAATAGATCAAACTTGTGTTTACATAGCTATTTGAATGATGATGTAATGAAGAAAAAGCTAATGCTAGGAGTGTCCACTTTCTTGAAGTAAAAAGGCACTTATAGAATAAACACAGGAAAACATCCAAAACAAACCTGCTGGTTTTTTGGCTTCCGGTTGATGACTTCAACGAGGCATTTGTTGTTTACGTAGTTTTCCTGTGAATCACAAAATACATGTTGGAGTCATGGTAAATATATTCAATTAAGAGCATGTGTCAAATTTAAATTGCTCGACATACACGCTAATTATAGCTAAGCAAACATTTAGTCAAAAGACGGTTCCAAGCCATAGAGTTTATAGGGAAATTTAGAGAGAAGGAGAAAACTTGAATATCCTTATGAAATGGCAGTAATGGGGATGAAAAAATTTAACATTGGGCCTAAACTGTAAAGAAAATCAAAGTTGGATGAAAATCTGAAGAAGGTAATCATCAAAAACATATACATATAAAAGTATGCTACCATATTTTTTACTTTAATTCTACGAATAGGGTGTAATTGAAATCAGGCCTAGCGACTTGGACGCATCACTCTAGGGCGTTTAATTTAACAAACTTCTTCCTAAAGATTATTTTTTGCAACCTGTCATAAAGTGCAGGGCTGTACACGCATAAGGAGTAGAGAATAGGACGGCTCTAGGCTACTACGTTAGAATTACACAAAGTGGTACACAACATATGGTCTCTCAAAACAATATGCTGTGTGAACCTGTTTGCTTTATAATCGAACTAAAACTGAAGCCCTGAATCAGCCTATGATTAACAGCCTATAACAACCCTGAGTCGAGCATTGCAAGCGTGCCAAGTAGAATTGATGGCAATGCATTGATGATGATGTAATGTACCTGAACAATTCGATGGCGCTGCCATTCAGTGCCTAATGATAGTGAAGCCAAAATCTTCAGCGCAATTTCTTGCATCTATAAAAGAAAGAATGACGCACAATTGAAAGAGTAATAAAGAAAGAAATAACTTTTAGAAGAGGAAAGCAATCACTGTTTTCTAAGATAATAAGCATTCTAAAAATAACCTACAGTGTTGATAGAAGCAAGAACCTTGAGAATTTGAGGATATCCTGTGAAATCAAATTTTATATAATCGTTTAGAATTATCTCTAGCGAAAATTCCAACCAGTAAATAGTGCTTAAGGTTACGGTAAACGTTTTCAACACGAAAATTGTTTTTTTCTTCCTAAAGGCCAAACTGTTCAAGTAATCTGGGTAAACTATATATCATTCGATGCACAAGATTATGGCGTATCTAGCCAGATCAAAATTATTAGCAAATAATGTTACATGTTATTTTACATGCGAAATTATTGCTCAAAGAGTGTACCACCTTCAAAAGCTATTTTGTACCCTTGCGTTTGAGGTAACAAAATCTGACTTATACCAGCAGGAAGTGCAGATCCTAAGCTACCGGTATGTATGTAGGTTCCTTGGGTACAAAATAGCTTTTTCGTACCTGTATGTAGAGGAATTTCGAGTCCAGAGAAAACGGGATTTTACTGATCGCACTTGCGATGATACACATCGGGATCATATTACCAACAATGTAATCCGGGTCAAGTAGTTTAGGCTTTAAGATCAATTAGCGTCTATAAAAAAGCACAACAACCCATGGATGTGCCAAACTCGTACATAAACTACAGGAAGCAGAACAAGGATAATCGGCTTAAAAGGTCGAGGGACATGAAAACCGCTGCTAGAAACTTTGATAAGGAAATTATGGAAACCTTCGTTTATACTGGATTTTCTCCATTTTCAAAACTTCTTCTAGTTTCAAACGTGGTACCATTATGTATCTTATTAATTCGGCTATCAGAATGTGAAGTAATCGAAAAATGGATGTTTTCGTCCAGAAAACGTTTACCGTAACCTTAATTCGGAAGTTTTTCAACCAAACGGAAAATAACATCTTTATCAACAACATTTGAAGGTCAATAAAGCGATAATCGGGAAATGAAGTAATTTAACAAAAAACTTGATAACCTTCATAGAATACCTTTTCATCCTTTGCCAAAGTTAAGGTTACTATCTTTTGGAGAGAGCCTTTGCCATCCTATTAACAAAAGAATAACCATTTCGCATCATGAAACTACAATACGCATACGAAGCATTTGTTCAGCAGCTTTATTCTCTTCGTGGAATTCAAACACAATAAAAGAAGATTATTGACAGGAAACTTGCGTGTGTGTGATTAGTGATTGCAGTAAAAATAGATAACAATGATTATTAAAACTATAACGATCGCTATAGTTGATCTATAAATAAAAAGGCAAATGGATCTAATGATTAATCATTAGCTGTTGACTGTTTGATAGTGATTGTGATGGTGATACTGAAAGTAGAGATTATCAAGGTGATGGATACCAGCCTCCACAAGTGCAGCTAGATTGGCTTGGTGTTCAACGATGAGGCTTAAGGTCATCACTGCCAGCAATGCGATGTGCTCTTTCATTTCGCAAAGAGACAAAACTGGGTGCAACGCGCCGTCAGAAACAGCTGTGGAAAGTGGAATAAACATACATAAGTTCCAACAAAATGGCCGAATCCAAACATCGACAAGTAGAAGACAGTAGGGTAACAGTATCCAGTAATTATAACCATGCCCGCTTAAGCATCGACAAACGGGGCGGACTGTAAAAAGGGGACCTTTCTTTCGTAGATAGTGCCATAGATAAGATTTAATGAGGAATAGGTTAAGAAATTAAATTGAACAAGTATTTTTCCATGTTTTTAAGTCATAGATATTGACAACATAAATGCCAAACTGACGCAAAAAGGGTCGAACTTACAAGAAGCAACACAACATCTACTTAAAAATGCAGATTTAACTAACATGTACGATTACGGTTTCTTCAAAAAATGAAAATCAGGTAGTCAGAAAACAGGGACGTCATTTGCGGATTCTATGGCCAATCAAAACCAATAATTACTTGCAAAATTAAGTGAATGTTATCGCTGACTCTATCGGGTTTTGTGCAAACTTTAGTGTTCGAGCACAAAGCTAAGATTGACAAAAATATTGAAAAATAAGCAGAGAGAAACATTGATGCACTTGTCTTTACACGGAGCGGATAAGTGAATACATAACGCTACATGTTAGGAGGCAACAGAACAAAGCACATCATAATGTAGCACCGCGCAGACAACAGTTGAATACGAAACACAACATGACACGACCGGTAATGACACATGACATGACATGACACGACCGGTAATGACACATGACATGATATGACACGGCCGGTAATGACACGACATGACATGACGACATGATATGACATGACATGACATGACATGACATGACATGACATGACCGGTAATGAAACATGACATGACATGACATGACACGACCGGTAATGAAACATGACATGACACGACCGGTAATGAAACATGACATGACATGACATGAAATGACACGACACGACACGACACATGAAGCGCTTTAATTTGGCATAACACAAAAAACACACCTTACCTTGAGCTTTCATTTCATCTGATTTGCAAAAAATCATCAATGCGCTAATAGCATCAATGAGAGTCTTTTCTTGACTTTCATCCACTGCAGAAAGCATACTGCCCAAAAACAGAAACAATTAAATAAGCGGACAGGAAGAGACTATACATCAAATTTGGGCCAGCTAATAAACATTTTGTTCAGGGCTGCTATCTGAAACTAGGTGCTTGGATTATTTTACTGAATAAAAACCACAGTTATGACACTAGCTCAAGCAAATGCTCTTCTGTACGGTGACATGGCTGTGAGAATCTTTGTCATTAGTGTCACACTAACAAATATCGAATATCTTTAATAGCTTTTCACACGAGGAACGTGACTAAATGTCCATGGTGAAAGTAAACTGTCTGTTCTCTACTACAAAACATGGCGCACTTTCAAAAAACATATGTGCTGCTATGACCCTACGACACCATTAGCATGCAATTTCAACTTCTTTGCTTTTCACAACAAACAGAACCGACTTCAAGCACATAATTTGTCTTTCAAAGCCACACACGGATATGAGTTAAACAAATTAATATAATAGAAAGAAACGTTAACGAATATCACCACATTACCACGACATACTCAAACAAGAAATCTACCTTGGCAATCGGTCTGATTCTAAATTAAAAACAGGCTCCATTGACGTAGCCTTCTTTAATAACACGAGTTAAATTTTCAAAAGGGAATATAGTTCGTATGATCAGTAGGCAGCCGTCATATCTCAAGACCATTCGTTGTCAGCCGAATAATGAAAATTACAGAATTATTATGGAATCGAAAAGCATTTACTTTCTCGTCACTGACAATTTACGACTTTGCATAAGATTACCAAAGGAAAACGTGTCTGTTATGGTCTTAACTCTGATTCAACATCAATGTTTATTGGTTTTACAAAGGAGCCTTTATTGAGAAAATTTCGAGATTGAAAAGCAAATCCCGCTTCATCTATCTAAAACTATTGGCTTTACGGTTGGTCTGCCAAATCCGTTAAGTATTTTCCACAACTTCAAGACATAACAAAGAGCGCAAAGGCCTTTTCTCCGTCAATTCTCATTTTAATCAAACTTGGATCAAAGATGAATCAAGGAATTTTCTTCGACAGACTCGCTACTTGATGACTAGATACTAGAGTATTCTTAATATTGAACACCATTTCTACACTAGCCTGATCATCCATGACTTAGATTTATGAGCAGCTTCAAACCATGTCAATCGATTTGGTTTCACGCGTCGCTTGGTTAAAAAGGCGACTTGTCTAAGCCAAAAGCGCAATGACCAGTAGGGACCAGTTTCCTTTCTCACTGCCTCCAATCTCAGACATATCACTACTAAGGCTCTGCTCTGAATTGAAACTAGCAATTTTCAATTTGTTTTCCAGTTGGAAAGAACATCAGATGTAGACAGTTGTAAAGACTTCTGCACGACTGCCTTCATTGCGCCTTTTAAGGCTCAAGCACAAAAATGACAAGGCACACCTGCATATGGCTTTGATTGCCCCACAATTCACCAGTATCGGATGGAGGACAGTTTGTGTAGCAAGCGTGTGAATTGCATCGGCAACTGAAGCCTATACAACAGATTATTTATATCATCAAGAAAGAGATTGGATGGCATTGATTTGATGCTGAAAGAGACACGATAATGGCATCGATTTGATGCTGAAAGAGACACGAAAACGGTATCGATTCGATGCTTGAATCTAAGATATACAACAAACTCAATTGGTATATTAGTAATGGCAATTAAAAACATCATGTAAAAGCCTCCGACTCCAGCCACAAAAAAATCGACCTAAATTTCCTTGCCCCAATTGAAACCATAATCGTCTGGCAATAACGAAAATACCCGCAAAATGCATCGACACCGAAATTACCTTTGAATATAATTTATTGGATTATCTAGCATTTCCTACCTCATCTTTGGAGAAACCATAATTGTCACACAAATATTTGAAAACAATATTTACCTTAATTCCATCATTGATACTTTGACTTAAGTATATGAGTGTTTGTATACCGCCCAACTCGACAATCTGATCAAAATAAAAAAGGGAAGGCGAAGCCATTTAGCATATGTATTAAAACAACATAGTTATGACAATGAGTATATTTAGGTATTCTCTCTTTCACAGATGCTTTGTGAAAAATGGATACACTTTCAGATTTCTTTCCAGAAAGGGAAATAACACCCACATTGATCAGGTGATGAGAGAAGAAATCTCAATGCCTAGATAAAGGGTGTTTAAAATAACCTTTATCAGACTTTCTGTTTCTTTCGTCATCTGAGCAAGTGACTGTGCAGCCTCCAACTTTTTGGCCTGAAAATAAAAAACTATACTATCAATGCGCAATGCTTGTACATCATTTACTGACTTTCATTCTTTCAAAAGATACACACTCCAAACCTACAGATCCGATATCATACCATAAAAATACTGTCCTTAAAATCATACTCCAATCATAACGAAAATAAAAACCATACTCTAAACCTACTAGCATTCAAAAATTCTGATCCACGGATACTGACGTAAAAAAGGCTAAACCTTGAGAGAATTCTATTAAAAGTTCATATTCTTCATATTACAAGCTTATTTTTTTAAAAAAATGGTGTATTTTGCATTCTTTTCTATTCATACCTCGATAGATAAGCAGCAAAAGCATGCACCATGAAATCCATGGGGTTTTCTACCAATATCAAACCAATATGTTCTTCCTTGAATTTGGCAAAATACACGCGGGTTGGTCTAATTTATTGCCGCTATGATTTTGAAGTAAAACCATCTTTACGCTTTTTCAATTCTCAAAAAGATTTTCTTGCAGTCTCTTGTGACAATAGCCCAGTATTGATTAAAGGACCAATAGAGGCATGCTGACCGGGGGTACAACACCTAGAGCGTGTACTCTACGCCATGCACCCTTTTTTCTTGTGCTCAAAACCAAAAAAACTCATATATTGTTTTCGCAAAATGGTAACCTCTAATGTTTTAATAACCATAATCCTACAAATACCACTGGTCTATACAATAGTCTGAAATTGCCAAAAATTAACTACAATGCCGCCAAAAGTAGTTGGAACACCAAGATTTTACTCGCAATAAACGTCTCTTCATTTCCATATTTCAAGCAGACATAACTCCCTCCCCCCTTAAACAATGTTGTGAAGGTAGGTGAACATGTCGCTAAACATGGGTTACACAATTTGCGCTCCAACATACATTTGTTGTCATTTTCCAGTCGGAATCCAATATTGTATATGGGGAGGGGAGACGTTTAGTAGGAAAGATGATTGGACTGTTCCAACACTTTTGGCGGGCATTGTATCATACTCACAACTTTCAGAACTTGAGAAGAATTTAATCTAATACTCTTTGCATGATGCTAAAAATGTCAGATACGCCTTGGCACTCGCATTCCGTTGCTCATAAATGCAGTATATCGCACGCCGCAAGTTATATGAACACTTCATTTCAAGTAACCAATATTGTTCAACATCACAATCCAAGAATCAACGGTGCTTATCACAAAATCATTTCTATTCGAATAGCGACACCATGCCGTAGTGTTAAAATGAAAGAAGGGAACTACAAAACGAAAGAAAAGATCTTCGTGGGTTTAACGACAAGCTCAGATAGTGCCATCTATTAGCCCCTTATCGCTATCGACTAGGATCTGCAAAGTTCTGTTTTTGCTGCGATCTTTGTATAAACTTGCTGTAACATTCCATGAACTGGGCTCACCCTTCCAGACGCTTATACAAATTTGTTTTGCTCGATGCACTCTGTTTTTCAAGCTCTTTTCTTCAGAAAAATGTTTCTTCGTATGACGTTGGAATGTGAAACAATAATTATTAAGAGTAAAAAGAAAGAATAAACGTCCGTCAAAACGTCAGCTTTCAGCCGATCAGTTCTTCTGCCATCAGTGAATGTTGACAGTTTAAACTGATCGTGTGTCTCAGCCTCTAGTTTTCTTCCCAGCATTGAATTCAGTTCATAAACCCCTAGTCAAACAATCCAACATTTCGGCCAACATTATCTTTCAATGGTTGGTGGTCAAACGAGCCAAAATTTTCGGGCACAGATCGAAAAGAGATGTGGTTCACCGCATTGACGTTTGATGGCGGGCTCTGTGCCACTTCTTGCTTACAAGATTTGTTGGCTTTCATTATCTTTTCCATAATTAAAATGTTTTCAATTGTAAGCAAAACCAACAGCCCAAGATTTGTTATCTTTCGTCATTTTTTCCATAATTCAAATGTTTTCAATTGTAAGCAAACAAGTGCGGAGCCAACAATGTTGGATGAGGTTGTCATATGATCCAGCATTTCACTAAATATGTTGTCCTCTTTAATACAATACGAGGTTTAAGCTTGTTTAAGAAAAATTTATTGATTGGACTAGCATTGTCTAGTATGTTTCCTTGTGATGGAGTTATGTAGTCTAGTCTCAGCTATTTGTCCTTCTAAGTACTCTGGTGCCATAGCATACCATTGCACGCCATGGCACCACAAGAAATGTGATTCATTGCACCCCTGCCATTTTACTACTGGCATAGCCTGTGATATTATGTGCTAAACCTCCTAGGTCACTACACCACACTGAAAATTTTCATATACAGTTTGATGACAATGAAAAACTATAGCACAACAGATGCCATTATATCAAATCTTACACAATTTACTACACAAAAATGTAATAGATTGGTAAGGAGTGGTAAAAATAATATTAAGTGGTAAGCCAGAAATAGAAATAGAAATAACAAAGGAAGGGGGGATGAAAAAATCAATGGTTGCCAACTTTCATCCATAACCATGATCATGACCATGGCCTTGTGTGTAATTTGGGCTACAGAATAAAATGAAAACTGAATTCTTTATATGAGCTACTCACAAACTGCGAAGATCTTGCTTTTGCCATAATGTCACCAACAGGGGCACAGGAATCACAAATGCGCTGGGGCTCATCATAACCCAACTGTGGCAATGAGACCTAGACAAATCAAGGACAAACCAGGTCTATCTTTCATAAGTCATATTATTATTATTATTATTATTATTATTATTATTATTATTATTATTTTCCTTTTTTTTGTTAATTTAATTTGATTGTGCTTGTAATAGTCTTTTTCTTTGTAAACCCAGGCTAGCCAGTTGCAAATTACCTTTGTAATAGTGAAATTTGTCATTGTAGTTTTACTTGAATTGAAAATGAAAAGTTTCCATTATTATTATTTTTTAAAGACACGTATAAATTTCTTTGAAAGTGATTTACACACCCAAAAGCTTCCTCGCAAGAGTTGCTGGGTAGCTCTATAATAAAATCATTGATCAATGAGACATTACTTGAAATCATCATTTTGATGAAAAAGTCATTGCTTTTACCTTGCTATCACAACATTTACTGCAAAAGATTCTGCCACATTGCCTGCAATGATGTTTCCGCCGGATTTGTGAAAACTTGTTATGACAAAGTGGGCACATATGAACTTCTTCATCTTTCATCCACCTAAAATAAATTGTTGAACGCTACAACCTAATATGAAAATTTCAGGACTCACATCATTGACAAAACTATGCTTTATCTAAAGGTAAAGTTACCTTTGAATTGAGATCAAATAATAAAAATTGAGGATGATTGTTTGCACAAGCACAAAGATCTCATAGACACCTAAACATCAGCAATACTAATCATATAGACCAACATTATAATCATATGTTTCCCTCTTTTGAACAACATTATAATTACAGGTAAATGCAAAAAACCTAGTAAAAACATGCCACAAACACACATGAACCGTTAAAACCTTTATCAACATGAATCAAGTTTCATACACCCATAGAAGCACACAAACATTGCTCAGAAACATCAGAATGAATCAAACAAACTCAATGGAGTCTGAGCTACGCCTTTTGTAGTGACTTCCTATCCTATTCCATTCGTGATTTAAAATGCCTTATCTATTGTCTACATTTAGCGCTCTCTTTCCATGACAAGAGCAGCACTTTAAAGCATCTAGCAGCGAGAGGGCAAATCATTATCTTAAACTCAAAATCAAAATCTTTAATCAGCAAAAACAAATATTAATTACAATATGCCAAACATTCAAAATTAAAATACAAAAATTAGCAATTTCCACAATTAGTTAATTAAGTACAACAGATACATTAGTTTCGTTTCGCTGAAGGACACATAAAAAAACTCGTGAAGAGCTATGTCATGTGCCCTAACGACGTATTTAAACACAAGAATTCCAATTCAGTTTGAAGTTATACATAACAGTAGGCGAAAAATTTAAAGAAAATGAAACAAATTATAAGTAAAGGGATAAAGAGGAAAAAGAAAAAGTAGAGAAAAAATATAAAGGCTGTAGGCTTGTAAATTTCACTGGTTAAGGATAAGTTTGAGAAATATTGAGAAATGCTATAGTTGATCATGAGTTCTTTAGAAGGAATGCCTTTATCGTTTCTTTAAAGGGATTTTTGTTGTGAGTATTCTTAAATTAATTTGACAAGAGGAGTTCCAGCTTCTGCGTCATTAGGCCAAGCGACCTTTTTTCACAGTCACCAGGAGCCGTGGATGCAAGTAAACATAAGCATACCTGCGCTTTTCAAGAGTGAAATGCTTCTGTGTAAAAACATTTTCTGATCCCTCGGTGGTGGCTGGCAGCACCTCCCTGTTCCCGAGTCTTATTACTGCCGCCATGATTGTTTCGAGAGCAACAGCAACTCAAATATTGCTCCTTCCCGGTGGTCATTTGGTTCACCCTGTCATTCCATGCGGAATCTTCGAAATTTCGTTAACACTGTATGACAAAAATACTAATGATATCCATAAATATACAAACTAAAAGAACAGAGCTGTCTTTTTGTGTATTGCATCAACTTAAAAAACTGAATTCTTAGCCTTATTTAAAAGCTCCGTAATGAAGGCAAGGTAGTATAGCAAAGGCCATACTTCACGTTTCAATTAACAGCTTACCATCATAGGGATAGCTTACCAAGATTATTATCACTACAGACTAACTTCTATGAAGCACTATCAAAGTCACTGAGATGCATGTTTAAATGTTATCAATTTTTCTTTTCTTAGCTAATGTTTCGAAAAGATCTGGTGCCTCTCTCACATATTTAGAGAAGAATCCCGCCTTCGTGATAAATGCACTACTAATGCATGCCATTTCAGCTTCATTGACATTTTGAACGTTGTGATGGGCTTTTCCTACTATAATCTGCAAATCTATGGGATGCATTTCAAAGGTAGCTTCCTTGACATCTTCGGGACGCTTTTTTGAAAAGGAAAACATTTTAGACATCCCATGGTAATACCAATTAGAGATTGTCAGAAGGTAACGCGACATCTAGAAGACCAACATCACAAAAAAATGCAATCAGATTCTTACATTGGAAAGTGATACGGAAATATGTGTATGCGAAGTGCATTCCTTGAAGGGAGCGACACGGCAAACAAGGGGATAAGCTGGTCTTGGATTAGATGCCTAAAACAACATCCACCTACCAGTAGGCTTTTAAACTAATCCTCAGTAATAATTTTCATCGTGCTTAGGGCATACCTTCGCTCGAGCAGCGATTAACAGAGGGTATTCTTGTCTTGAATCATCGAAAATCGATGGCTTCCAATAGGACTGCTGTATTAGCGTTCCTTTGTATTGGCTTATAGCAAAGAAAAGAAAGCAGCATTGTTTTTTCATTGCCTTTCCATAGTATAGGAATGCTACGTGTGACACGACACGATTCGAGTCTAGAATCTAGAATCTTTCTTCCGCTATTTCATTTCCACAAGACGAACTTCATGAGAGACGAGCCAATGCACATCTGCCAAAAATTTTGATGGTATGTTTAAAGGGGCTCATATTTTGTTTATTCTATTCGCCTTATGATTTCTTAAAACTTACACATATGAAGCTTCATTAGCATCGGTTTTCGCAAGCATTCCAAGAAACAAACCAGACAAATGAGTTTGAATGGCCTTTTCAGAGGGCTGATTTTGAGCCTAAACAACCGCATACACTCGTTCAACAGTGGCTTTTAGCAAGGCCAGGTTACATTTTCAACCAATCTAGAAATTTATTGCGTCGGTTAATGGATTCGAATCATAACAGAGCTTCCAGGGAGCTCGGGTGAGAACAATGACCGAGAAATAACTATCTAAATCCTTGCCATTGCTTCTGGACTTTTAGCGTTACTTACAGTATCTCGTCGTTCTCACATGATCACAATCTAAGCCGAAGCCCAGGGTAAGGTATAATAATTACACATTTTAGGTTGAAGCGTACTAAAATCAGGGGGTGGACCTCATTTCCAAAAGAGCATGGAACGTTTGACATGGCCTTTTTCCCGTCTGGAACCCTGGGACCCACTTAAGATTCATCTCTTCTATAGGTACGCCATCTTTTCATTATCGATACTGAAATATACCCTGAATTCGCACCTGGTAATTGTTGCATAGGGCTTTGATTGATTTACTTTGTACTATAACATTGTCAAGCTTGCTCCACTTTACAGCATATTTCTCTTTGGAATGGATTTGGCATTGGTCAGCATTCTCGTGACACTGTTCTCTTCAAACGTTCTCGCCAGACTGGAGGGACAGCTCTGCCCAGATGTGTGTATTTGCAGCCATCTAGCGGTCAGATGCTCAGGCCTAGGAGTTCAGCGTCTCGATAGCTCCATCCCTGAGTCAGTGAGGTATTTGGATCTGTCGCATAACCCTTTTATTGTGATAGAGAAGAACTCGCTTACAAGGTTCAAACAGTTACAAAAGCTTAATTTGAAGAACTGCTCTATAAAGTACCCGATAGGTGTCGCTGCAACGGTCATGTATATCGATCTCTCTCACAACAAGCTTGATACGAGTGCAGTGATAAAGTTCTTGCAGAATGGAAACTTGACTAAGCTAGAGCAGCTGTACTTATCATCGAACAACATAGACTTTGATGGCAGAGTTCTGGCCTTGATTCCGAAAGGAATTCGTCAACTTGAGCTGGGGAGCAACGTGTTTTCCCACGTTGCAACACACCACTTTGCTGGGTTTACCACTCTTGGCACCTTAAACATAAGCAGTAGTGGTTTGCGAGAAATCGAGCCAGGCGCCTTTGATTCACTTAAAAGCTTAAAGGTGCTTGCGCTTCACGACAACCAGCTCAGTTCGCTCCCCAAAAAGCTCTTTCAATTCACAAAACACTTGCAAAACATTTACCTCTACAACAATCGACTTACCGTTATACCAAGCTTCGAAGGCATCCGCCATATTATTATTCTCGAGCTTCGAAGAAACCTGATAACCGAGGTTATTTCAGAGACCTTTGGTGTAAAGCACATTACTTCCCTTCGCCTTGGTACAAACCGGATAAACAAGTTCAACCTCACGGGAATAAGCTTCTTTACACTAGACTTATCACGCAATGGTCTTAACAGTATCCATGACTACGCATTTTCGGGACACAAAAACATTTGGCACTTGTTTCTTCATAATAACAAAATTTCTAACATATCTTACAAAGCATTTGACAAGGCAACGACCATAGGAGGATTATTCTTGCAAAGAAATAGAATTGAAAATTTACCAAGAGGAATATTCAAAGACCTTACCATTGCAAAACTTTTCTTATTTGATAACAAGCTAACATACATCGAAGGATTTTTGGATGGAATGAAAAGATATCCGCAGCTTTTGCTCCTGTTCGGGAACCCAAACTTACATACCCTCCGCGGCTCGGATTTCAGCTCTCTAGAAAACAGCTCCGTGATTTACATAGGCTGTAGTAATCTGAAAAAGATTATACTAAAAGATGAAATAAAGGCAGAAATTGTCTGTAGCCCATCAAAAGAACTTGAAGTTGCAACCCCAACTAGCGCACTGCACGGTGATGGCTTCCATTGTCACAGATCTTCGCTCCAGTTTTTGTTTCACTGCAAGCCCTGTTTTGTGGGGTTTCGAGAAAACTGTAATGCCGAGTACTGCGGAGGAACCTGTATTCCTTGCCCCGCCGGAGGATTCTATCAAGACGAAATGGCAGCCGTTTCTTGCAAAAGCTGTCCTTTAGGCCAATTTGTATCACTTGAAAAGGCACCTGGCAAATCCGCCTTGGATTGTCTCACCTGTCCAAAGGGTACCAATACGAACAGGTCTGCTTACTTTAGAGCATGCTCTTGTTTGCGTGGGTATGCCAGGACATACCGCTTTGGTGAATGCACGAAGTGTGAACAGAAAGGTTTTCAATGTAAACGAGACTACCCGGAATTGAAGCGAGGCTATTGGATGTCATGGGAAGGTATGAAAACAGCTATTAATGTTTCATGCGAGAAGCTTTTCCACTCATTTATTGACAATCTGAACACGGAAGATGACTATTACAACAGGAAAACAGTGCGTTATGACTGCAACATGCCGATTCCTCACAAATGTCCAATCAAGGGATCCTGTCTTGGAGGTCTGAATGTCACTTGTCGAAACGGCTATAAAGATGTCTTGTGCGCAGTTTGTAGCGAAGGCTTTATGAAAGATTTTGGAAAATGTTTAAATGTCCAGCTGCTGTGATCGCTGTTATACAGTTCGTTGCATACATAATGATATTCATTCTCCTATGTTGGACAGTTTCATTGACTGACAGAATACGATTCTCAGAAAGCAGTCAAACAGCAGGAGGTCCTTCAAGTGAAAGGACATTTGCCGATGCAATCTTATCCAGTTTCAAGATATTGCTTGGCTTTTACCAGGTTTTAAATGGCACCATCCACGCACTGGGCTACATCCACTGGCCCAATGCCTTCAAAGCTTCAATGGACATCTTGCAATACATTCAAATGGAAATCATACGCCTGCCATCTCTCCACTGCATACGACCAGACTGGCAAATAGACGCAAGGGCTGAATTTTGGCTGTCACTCATTGCTATTGTCACTGTTCCGATTATTATTCTTCTTTACTTTGCAATAAGGTCGCTTCAAACCACACACTGCTGCGTAGACTACAGTCGTGACGTCAAATGCAAACAAAGAGATTGCGCGAAGCGGTGTCTTCGTGCAGCTGCCTTGTTTCTCTTTGCGACATACCCTTTCATAACAACTCGCATATTCCGCCTCTTACCAGTTAGCTGTCATACCTTCTGCACTTCGGAAAGCACAGGAAAATGCGCAAACAAGGTCTCGTATCTCAGAAGTGATTACAGGGTCCAGTGTCTTCAAAATTCAGGCCAGAAAAGTAGCACATTGACAGCAGTGTACGCCTCTTCGATTCTTCCAATTGGCCTTCCAGTGGTTCTGCTTCTGCTTTTGTGGCACTTTAGTCGTAAGCCCAATTATGGCTCTAACAATAGGGAACTCGAATTTCGTATCAATGACATTATCGAGACACGTGTTGAAGACGAACCATACATTAATGCAGACACTCTTGATCGACCACTCGATGGAAATGATGGCATTACAAGATTCGCACTCAAGTTTGCTTACGAGAACTACAATGCAAACTGCTGGTATTGGGAGGTACTTGAGATGCTGCGGAAGCTCATAATGAGCGTTGGCGTTGTCCTTTTTCTCCAGCATACAAAAGTTGGTCTTGCAGGAATGGTTATCATCGCAACGTTCTTCGCCTTACTCCATGCTGCCAAAGCACCAATCAAGGATAGATTTGAGAACTTCTTGCAAATGCTTTCCCTTTCCATAATCCCAATAAACCTTGCCATTGGTGGGATGTTACAACAAAAAAGCACAGAGTCTGAGCCATTACTGACAGAGCAGGACGACGCCTGGGCACTAGGAATACTACTGGTGGCTTTGAATTCTGTGTTGATTGTGTTGGTCGTGTTGCGTCTGACGAGGGCCGTGTTAAGAAAGCTGACTTCCCTGAGGACAGCAGATGAGCAACTCAGTTGCTGCAAGCGATTTTTCCTATTTTGCTGTGGCTGCATCAAGGTTACGCCAATAGACAATCAACTAAACGTTCTAATTCGTGGCAGTAACCAGTAACAGACACCAGAACTACGTCGTGGCGTGTCTCAATTACCCCAGTCTTGCAATACGAACATCACAGATTGAGATCACTTATAACTGGCAAATATGTAGAGTTGGACTCTATTGTGGAAACAAGATATATCATTTCATGGTTATTACAATTCTCTTTGTTGTACATGCTTACTGGAAATAATTTATTTCCGAGTTATCATTTCCCTGCTGCAGTATTCTAGAAACAACGTAAATATAAAGTATTAAACCAGTTTATGCTTTTGCATTTTGACAATAAATGGATATGCTACTTTCTCTTACCCAAAACAGTTCAAACTGGGGATGACAAACTTTTCCATCTCCATTTGGAAACAGATTAAATGGAAAAAAGGATCACACCATCCTACAAAAATTTACAAATACATATCTCTAGGCTTATGCGTTAGTGCCTGCGAGAGACTTGGGTGAAATTTTAGCCATTGAATTTGGAAAGTATAGTTAGCAGTTTAGTCTCAGTTTTCTGATGCTCAGCTTCTACAATCTACACCAAAATAACAAGATCACAGATCGTAATACCTCTTCACCTATGAGACGCCTGCTTAAAAGAAGCATTTCTTCGTAACATATTGGTGCAAAATTGACTTTAGTTGTCAAACTCTGATTTTATTTTTCAAAAATTTCGGTGGCACTTTTTCAGCATTTTCTCAAACTTGATTTTCTGCAGTCCATCTTTTCATTCCTGAAAACAATTGAAACTATGATAGATAAGGGAACCGCAAAGAAGGCCAAGACCTATCAAGAACTATAAGGTCAATTCGATTCAAATGCATAGCTCCGAAGCAAAAGCGAGTCTATGACCACTACAGGATAAGTGACTGCAGGATCTTCCATTGTAATGAACAAATACAGAGCAGTCTTCAAACGCATCAAGTATGCCGTAAATTATCTAAAAAAGTGTCTCGAACTTTGAAAAACATCAGCTACATTACGACAAGGCTTGCCTAGTTACAATATGAAAGACTAGTTACAATAGTTACAACAGGCAGTGCAAATCCTTGGCAGTGAGAAGGTTACTTGAATATTCGTCAACTCGTCCAAATGCAAATTGCTCAGTGCCAGACATATCTACACGGTCCTTCACAGTCACATCACTGCTACCGTTACATTTTCCAGATCACTTTTACGTCACTTTCCTGTTCCCGCTCTACATTTTGCTTTCAAACCATTAAAGGGCTCTGTTGTAATTTGCCCGTAGAAAGCGCTTGGACGAGAAAGTAGTTAGGGGTCTCTTATTGGTGAATGACGTTAATACTGTGAGCTCCAAGGCTATTGTTAAAAACATTGCACACCTGAGAAAATGCCATCCAACTTCCTGTGACCTTTTAAATCTCTCGCAAAACTAAAGGCAAAACTTATTCAGATTGTAATATGACTTTCAAGAGATTCAACAGTTATTAAAACGCCTTTCAAGTTCAGGTAAATGATCGTGAACTTGAGTCAAATGCAACAGGGTTGCCAGATGCTTGACATGTTTGGCGGCCAAATGTTTTACGCTTGACGACCAAATTCGGGCAGCCAAAAAAAATATATAAAGAAGCTACATTCTGGCTATCTGTGGAATAAGAATAGAAAAGCTCTTCGACTTTCTTTTATTTCGTTTCTTGCCTCGCTGTTTGCAATTTTGAGATTATCATAACATAATGTTGAATATTTTATGCAAAAATTGTCGATTCTTTTAAATTTCTGTGGCTTTAAGCATGCGGCAGAAATTTGGCCAAATTTTGCTTTTTCGAAAAAGGCAATTTTCGACGGCCAACCGCTTTGGAAAACAGCCAGATTGGAGAAATTGGGCCATCAAAACGGCCAAATGGCAACTCTGAATTGCAACATTAGACACGTATTCATTGAACGGAAGTGAATACACAAAAATGAATTGAATTGCATTGACTATCTATAGATGTGGGCTATCCAGTGGAAGAGCGAACCAGAGACCAGAGCACCTACAAAATTAACTCAGAGACTTTTGATGAGACCGAATTCATATTTGAAGTAAAGGCATCACATAGCATTTGCTGGAGCTATTTGATGAGTTTGATTAAAGTTCGACTTTGTATCAGTTATTATCTCAAATGCAGGATGAGTATGCCCCGTTAAGACAAAAGGGTGTGTGAAGAGAATCCTATCCTCTTTCGCATATAGCACTTACAAGAAAACAATGCCATGAGTCTTTGCTTTGATTTCTTGCCTCCTTCGCATTGCTCCCCTTTGTGAGATAAGGACTTCTCAGGCAAAGCTTTCCAAAAGAATCCAGTTTCATCTAAATCCCAAATATCTTTCAGTTCATAACCCATAACTATTTCTCTTAAACGTTCACCCCAAGAGATAACCGTATCTTCCACAACGTCACCTTCCTCTCAACAGAGACACAAAACTGGGCAATATTGTAAAGTATTTTCCATTTATCCAACCACCCTTGCCCGACAAAACCAGGCAAAAACAGCTTTAATTACATCAGCAAATTCTGCATACCTTGTCTTCTTAGTGTTTGCTGAACTTTTATTGGACTCCCAAGATTTCACAATCTCACTTTCTTTCTTCAATATGAATGAAACTTCTGTTTTCCCTATTCCAAATTTTTCGCGATTTGACGTATAGCGATAGATCTAGGTTCCTTTTTGAACGTTATTGTTGTAAAGGATGTGCTTATCGACAACGTTTGTACTAGAAACCAGACCCCTTCCGGTTCGCATACTCGCATAATCGTTAGCCGCGTTAATGTTGAAGAGAGAGTAGTGCCACGCTCCTTGCGAGCAGGTCGTGGTAATTTCGAGACTAAAGTATAATCACCAAGTTTGTAGATAGTTTATGAGTTTGTGATGTATTCCAAATTACTTTCATTCTCTGACTCACGCACTCAAACAATTGGCGCCCAACGTGGGGCAGAAATGAAAAAGTTTTCGAAAGTTTCGACTTGAAAGTTCAGTTCAAGATGGCGACGAATGCCAGTGACGAAGAATCATTCAAGAGACTCGTGAATTTGTGAAGAGGTAATAGATCGGTAGCTAGGAAGCTCTCAAGTCAGATAGAGGAAATTGTTCGGAATATCGATTATTCTGAAATCTCGAACACAACGGCCAAGCTGTATTCACTCGAATCGACGCTCGAGCAAAAGCAAATTGTTACCGCTAACTTTGACGACGAATTTTGAACAAGATTCAAGCGGACCATATCAAACAGGAAATCGAAGAGACTACAGAATGGCAGACGAAAATACTGGAGGCTTTGCACAAAATCGAACTTTTTAGTCAAAGGGGATTTCACCAACCAGACGCAGCGTTTCGTGATGGGGAAAGAGTTTCCACGCCAACCAGAGAGGAGCCAACTGCTTACGCCACGTCAATGCCTCGTTTAATATTACTCGTTTCAACTCGTTGTGGCAAGGGTTTCAATGCACGATTCACGAGAATAACTCTATATCCAACGTACACAAACTGAGTTGTCTGATGTCACTACTAGAGGGGCCCGCATACAGCGTAGCGGCCGGCTTGGATTTGATGGAGGAAAACTATCGACACGCTATCGATACCTTAAAGGCTCGCTTTGGGAACAGGCAAAAGATCGTTGACGCGCACAAGCAGAAGCTTTTAAAATTGCTGGATTGCCAGAATGAAAACGTTTCCCAATTGCGACGCATCTACGACAGTATCAATGTTAATGTTCGTGGCCTACAATCGTTGAATATGCCCCAACAAAGTTACGGTAGTTTGTTGGTGTCTTTCGAAATGAAGCGCACGCCGAAGGAAAATACAGTGCAGGTAGCAAGGAAGGTATCAGATGATACATGGCACTTAAAGATATTATCCATAGCGAAATCGAAGCATTGGAGATGTGCAGTAGTGTCAGTTCGATCGACAAAAGAGAAGAAAGGCCAATACAAGGTTTAGGCCCCAAATCAACAGCCATGGCAAGTCCTTTTTAGCCAAAACGGAACGAAAGTCCCCTTCTTGCTATTTCTGCCAGAAAGAACATCTTTCGATTGACTGTTCCGAGGTCAAAGATGTAAACACGCGCAGGGAAAAGTTAATGCAAGCTAGGCGTTGCTTTCAGTGTTTGAAGTTGGGACACAAGTCGAAAGATTGTCTGTCCGACCGCAAGAGAAGGTTGAGGTGCACACCACCAAACACTGTGCTTCAAGCGAAATGATCCCAAAATATCAGGTGAATGATAAATCGAAGGTTACAGCCGCTGCTGTAACAGAAAGAAAGACCGTTCTTCTTCGGGCCGCCAAAGCGTACGTGTATGGAGCCGATGAAAACAAGAAGACACCCATACACATTCTATTTGATGGTGGTAGCCAACGAAGCTACACAACTTATCGCCTTAAAAAGAAACTCGGTTTACATCCTGAGCACGTTGAACTTCTCAATTTGAACACCTATGGTTCAGAGAATGGTACACGAAAGTCACGTGATGTAGTCAAAATCAACGTAGCTTTAGACAGCAAACCCTTATCGTTAGGGGCACTTAGTATTCCTACCATTTGCCCCCCACTTGTATCTTACGTTGAGATAGAAAATTTCGTGCATCTAAGAGGCTTAGATTTAGCAGATAGCGTTGATAGCGAGCGTAAGCGCATCGATCTGTTGATTGGCGCTCATCATTATCATGATATTGTTTTAGGTGACGTCATTAAGGGCGATTCTGGCCCAGTTGCCATCCGCAACAAGTTGGGATGGTTGTTAACAGGTCCTTGTGACTCTGATTACGGTTCAAATGTTTCATGTACTAATGCTGTCTCTAATCTTGCCATAGATCGCAGTACGTAAGTTTTCGATATTTTAGACAATGAAATGGAAGAAAACAGACAGAACAGACACAGTCGTGAAATAGCCAATGAATTGCGAACATTTTGGAAGTACGAGTCGATGGCTGTTTCCGAATCTAATGAGATTGACCCACAGGTTGACCAGCAAGAGGGAGAATTTGACATCCAATTCAATGAAAGCCGTTACGAGTTAGGCCTCCCTTGGAGACATGAATTTGCTAAGGAACGTTTGCCAAGCAGTTAAGGTCTTTGCAAAGGAAATTGAAAAATGACCCTGCTGCTTTTACGCAGCAACTACAGGAAGGCATCATCGAACGTGTTCCCGAGGGCGAACAGTTCACTGGTAATGAGCATTTCATTGGTCATCACGGCGTTTTGCGAAAGAATCACGATACCACAAAATTGCGAATCGTCTTCGACGGTTGTGCCAAGGCTAGCCGCGAGGTATTGTCTTTGAATGACCACCAAGTAGTGGGGGAAAATAATATGCCTTCATTGTTTGACACACCTATAAGAATTCGTTTGCATGCCATTGCCGTAACGGCTGATATAGAGAAGGCATTTCTTCAAATTGAAATAGTGAGATTTTTTAATATCTCTTTGTTTAAAACATGTATCATTGGATGAAAAACACTCCATGGTTAACTATTGCATATTATTCTATAATCGGTCGGCTATGACGTACCAATGCTAAAGGATTAAATTGGAGACCTTTTTCAGAGTTAGTTATGCATACAGTTTTCATATAGATATTTTAAAGAATGTTCAAGTAGCTTTCTCTGGATCGCCTCTGGCATCAAATCATCAATACTTTCACCGCTTTCAAGGCGCTTCTCCATGGTTATTAGTAGTTTAACACCATCAACCACCATTTGTACAAACTGGACTTCTGAGAACCCGAGCCTGTTAGCATTTGAAATGTCAAAGGTGTCTCCATCTGTGGAAGAATCTTCTCCGCCCGTTCCTCGTTTCTGAAGGCGAAGCCTCTGTAAAATGTCATCAAACTCAGGCTGCTTGCTGAGGTTTCTCAGTTTCACGTGAACTCCAGCACGCAATCCTGTCCCAAGATTTGATGGACATGTTAGAACGTAGCCTAGATGTTCGTTCCACATAAACTCTTTCCCTGACATCTTGATCAACTCCTCGACTTTGTTTAAGCCATCGCAGAAGCGCTTGAAAACTGCTTTCATGTTGCCTCCTTTCTCCATTGAAATAATGCGGCTATGATCTTCCTCATTGACCCAGACGAGAAAGTTCTTCGCATCGTTATGCCAGATACCTCGAGCATCAGGCCAGTCTCTCGCCATACCCGGACCAGTAAACAGCGGCGAAACTGGTTTATCAAACAAGAAATGGTCGTTGATGAGTTGCTCTTGCTCTTCCTCTGTCATTTTACTCAAAGGATAGTACTTGCCGGAGAATTCTCCATCGAGCTTTTGCAGTGCTTCGGTGATCACTTTTCTACCGCCCGTCTTTCAGCACGATTGCAGTGTGGCGGCAAGCAGTACCTCTGATGGCTTCTTCCAGTCCTGACGCGGCAAGAAAACACATAGTCTGGGTCCAGGTCGTCGCCCCCTCTCAAATTGCTTGGCTCCAAGTCGGTTTTGTGCTTCGCAGACTTTGGGTACCCTCCATGGCGATTATCAATTATTTTGTCAAAAAATTCGCCAAACACTTCATATGATTGCTCATCGCCGGCAACACATCCGATCGTGTATATGGAAGGAAGTCCCGGATGGTCCACTCCAGTTTGAATTGCGTTGTCGAATGTAAATCCATTTTCAGTGACTTTGTTTTGTAGCCTGGCATACATTTCTTTAGTCAAGACTTTAGCCATCAAGCTATTGTGCTTTCCTAACTGGGGAAAGTTATCCTCCGGGTCAAATCGGAAGGATGCCTTGTGCAAATTTTTGGCCATGTCTTCTCAAATGTGCCGTATTCATCTGATTCAACGATACTGTATTCACTCCTTAATATCTAGACAAACTGTTCACAATCCATATCCCTCTTTTAAAGGGTTGCTCGCAAATACAAAGGAAATCCACGAGCTATCCATTGTGACATTATCAATTTGGTTACGCTTGATGTTGCAAAGCTAAATAGAACTTTTTTTTCGAAATCAGCATGACTTCCTGTTTGTGAAGACCAAATTCAAGTCCCTAAAAACCAGTTGGTATGGGCTCTCCGAAAGTGTCCCGTGACCACCATGAACAAGATCGCCGTATCACAATGCATCGTATCTAGTACCTATTATCATCTCTAGGTACATTCCGGCAAACTAGCTGCTGACGTCAAGGGATTGAACAATATTACTCTTAATTTCTATACTTGTATAAGACCGGTAAAGGAAAGGGAGTCTTTTGTGCAACGCGAGGATAGATTTGCAGGACCGGGTGTAACATTTCGGATCGCGTTTCTCACCCATGTTAAGCATCGATCAAACGCATCCAGCATTCCACCAACATTTACCCCCAACAATTTCAAAGTTCGTTTTTATCTTCAAACGGATGGTCATTTAACATTTGAACAAGATAAAAGCTTACATACTGCAATATCATCGTTAGTTAGCTGTATATCAAAGACCGTGCCGATTATGAAACAGATGATGAGAATTGAACATGGACAGCTTTAAGAAAACAAGCTGAAATCCACTGTTGGGTGCTAGAAATGGGTCTCACTTTTTTCGAAGATAGATCTTCAAACTCTTACAAATGTGGAAATTGTATCTTGCAAAAGAAGAGGATGCCAATGCAGTGGTTTTAACTAAATCAGAAGACAAGGGCGTTCATGGTCTTCCCCCTACTAACATTTGCAAGTGGGTTTCAAGGCTTTTAAAGAAGACCACCAATAAAGCAATGGCTGAAGTGACTGGAAAAAATGTTAATCGAGATACTGGGTTGGAAGTCGAAGTTCCATGCAAATTGAAATTTTATGGAGATGAAACAACAAATGAATGATTAAAAACGAAAATGGAACATTAAGAGAAAACAATGGGGAACATGTTCTGCCACACTGGAAGTCGAAGAAAGAGAGAACATTCCTTAGACAATTAAGTTTGAAATAATGATTTTCAGATTTGATCGTGTTACTTAAAGTGAAGCAGATAATGTCCGGTATAAAGAGGCTTTTCTTTATGAAAAGGTTTTTTCTGGGCAAATAGGGCAGTCCGTTGTTCGTTGCAGAGAGGTGTTCGCTGTAAAAAGGTTACTTTTACAAACAAATTACCGTGTAGAATTTCGGGACTCAAATATCTGTCCGTTCTTTGGTGGTGTCCGTTGTATGGAGGTGTCCGTTGATAGGTGTTCCACTGTTCTTCTGTCAAATTGTACATCGGACTTGTTTTAATAAAGATATTGTGTAAGAATCTCTCTACAGATTGATTTCCTACCTTCAACGTTAAGCGTTATCACTTGAACAATCAACAACTCAAACGTTCTTTTAGTACCAGCATTCGCCGACTTCCAATGACTAAACCCATACGAAAACCATACTTCTTCTGAAGGGCAATGCCGTTTATAACTAATCTACAGTGGTTGTAACTTTGAAACACGTTTCGATTCAACAACACTGATTTAGGCACTAAGAGTCCCCCATTTATTACTAAAGAAGTCACGAGATTTTTTAATATTTCTTTTTTTAAAACATGTATCATTGGATAAAAAACACTCAATGGTTAACTATTGCATATTATTCTATAATCGGTCGGCTATGACGTACAATTGCTAATGGATTAATTTGAAGACCTTTTTCAGAGTTAGTTATGCATACAGTTTTCATATAAATATTTCAAAGAATGTTCAACTAGCTTTCATCTGGATCGCCTCTGGCATCAAATCATCAATACTTTCACCGCTTTCAAGGCGCTTCTCCATGGTTATTAGTAGTTTAACACCATCAACCACCATTTGTACAAACTGGACTTCTGAGAACCCGAGCCTGTTAGCATTTGAAATGTCAAAGGTGTCTCCATCTGTGGAAGAATCTTCTCCGCCCGTTCCTCGTTTCTGAAGGCGAAGCCTCTGTAAAATGTCATCAAACTCAGGTTGCTTGCTCAGGTTCGTCAGCTTTACGTGAACTCCAGCACGCAATCCTGTCCCAAGATTTGATGGACATGTTAGAACGTAGCCTAGATGTTCGTTCCACATAAACTCTTTCCCTGACATCTTGATCAACTCCTCGACTTTGTTTAAGCCATCGCAGAAGCGCTTGAAAACTGCTTTCATGTTGCCTCCTTTCTCCATTGAAATAATGCGGCTATGATCTTCCTCATTGACCCAGACGAGAAAGTTCTTCGCATCGTTATGCCAGATACCTCGAGCATCAGGCCAGTCTCTCGCCATACCCGGACCAGTAAACAGCGGCGAAACTGGTTTATCAAACAAGAAATGGTCGTTGATGAGTTGCTCTTGCTCTTCCTCTGTCATTTTACTCAAAGGATAGTACTTGCCGGAGAATTCTCCATCGAGCTTTTGCAGTGCTTCGGTGAGCACTCCTTCTACCGCCCGTCTTTCAGCACGGTTGCAGTGTGGCGGCAAGCAGTAACCTCTGATGCTTCTTCCAGTCCTGACGCGGCAAGAAAACACATAGTCTGGGTCCAGGTCGTCGCCCCCTCTCAAATTGCTTGGCTCCAAGTCGGTTTTGTGCTTCGCAGACTTTGGGTACCCTCCATGGCGATTATCAATTATTTTGTCAAAAAATTCGCCAAACACTTCATATGATTGCTCATCGCCGGCAACACATCCGATCGTGTATATGGAAGGAAGTCCCGGATGGTCCACTCCAGTTTGAATTGCGTTGTCGAATGTAAATCCATTTTCAGTGACTTTGTTTTGTAGCCTGGCATACATTTCTTTAGTCAAGACTTTAGCCATCAAGCTATTGTGCTTTCCTAACTGGGGAAAGTTATCCTCCGGGTCAAATCGGAAGGATGCCTTGTGCAAATTTTTGGCCATGTCTTCTCAAATGTGCCGTATTCATCTGATTCAACGATACTGTATTCACTCCTTAATATCTAGACAAACTGTTCACAATCCATATCCCTCTTTTAAGGGTTGGTCGCAAATACAAAGGAAATCCATGAGCTATCCATTGTGACATCATCAATTTGGTTACGCTTGATGTTATAAAACCAAATAGAACTTTTGCTTCGAAATCAGCATGACTTCCTGTTTGTGAAGACCAAATTCAAGTCCCTAAAAACCAGTTGGTATGGGCTCTCCGAAAGTGTCCCGTGACCACCATGAACAAGATCTCCGTATTACAATGCATTGTATCTAGTACCTATTATCATCTCTAGGTACTTTCCGGCAAACTAGCTGCTGACGTCAAGGAATTGAATAATATTACCATAGGTTTTAATTTCTATACTTGTATAAGACCGGTAAAGGAAAGGGAGTCTTTTGTGCAACACGGATTGATTTTTCGAAGCATGAAAACTCTCAGCTCGAGCCCCAAAGGCAGAGCAGAGTTTGGAAAAAGATGTTTTAGACCACTATGCCAAGAACAATCGGAGATAAATTTTCAGCTTGGAAATTTTCAGACTAAAGGAGAAAATTTAGATCTTTTAGTTGTGTTCAGACTATATAGTATAGCTTTCTCGCCATTGAGTTTGAATAACTTTCATAGAGCGCAAATGGGAGACCTTTTTATCAGGAGGAAGATTCAGAAACAGTTGTATTTAGTCTAAACTCGCCAACAATTTCGCTCATGTTTAGGTTTTAGGAACTTTCAATGGTCTCATTGTGATACTTTTGGAGACTTCTTATGTGCAACGTTTGCCTCGGGTAGAACACAAAACATTGTTTGAAGAGCAGCAAAAACAAAGAGGATTCCTTTACCACGATTTGATTCTCGAATTTGGGCCACGTTCTGAAATATCAAAAGCAACCTTAAACTTAAACTTCAAACTTCAAAATTTCACAAGACTGCCTTTATCTATGAATGTAATATTCCAAAATGTGGTTAGGCATGGCAATGGAAAAAGTTTGCTCTAAAAAAGGTATTTTGTAGGGGCCGTCTAATTTTAAAGAAATTTTGAATAATAAATAAATCAAATCAAATAAATCAAATCAAAGAAAGACCTTCTCGCTTATTCTGCCGGTTAAATTGATAGATGCAATCTTCCATAGTAGCTGATCTAAATCTTTTCTAAACCGAACTGCACACAAAAGTGGATGCAATAAAGCTAATGTTTATTTCTGACTTTCTAAATTGAAGAGCGTGGTTTCAAAATACTTCACCACGGAGTTCAGCTCTCCCATTTTCAAACGGCCGCACGGTCCCTGCTTCCAACACATTCAAAATGAATTTATATGCATGTAAACGCTTCATTGCATTATTAGCTAATGGATGCGAGATCTGGTTTTCGCTTTCACCCATTGGTATTCATACTTGTGTCTTTCTATGGTCTAAAATTGATTTATAACGAGAACGAGAAAGTTCTTGGCATAGTTATGCCAGATACCTCGAGCATCAGGCCAATCTCGCGCCATACCCGCACAAGTGAGCAGCGGCGAAACTGGTTTATCAAACAAGAAATGGTCGTTGATGAGTTGCTCTTGCTCTTCCTCTGTCATTTTACTCAAAGGATAGTACTTGCCGGAGAATTCTCCATCGAGCTTCTGCAGTGCTTCGGTGATCACTCTTTCTACCGCCCGTCTTTCAGCACGGTTGCAGTATGGCGGCAAGCAGTAACCTCTGATGCTTCTTCCAGTCCTGACGCGGCAAGAAAACACATAGTCTGGGTCTAGGTCGTCGCCCCCTCTCAAATTGCTTGGCTCCAAGTCGGTTTTGTGCTTCGCAGACTTTGGGTATCCTCCATGGCGATTATCAATTATTTGGTCAAAAAATTCGCCAAACACTTCATATCATTGCTCATCGCCAGCAACACACCCGATCGTGTATATGGAAGGAAGTCCCGGATTGTCCACTCCAGTTTGAATTGCGTTGTCGAATGTAAATCCATTTTCAGTGACTTTGTTTTGTAGCCTGGCATACATTTCTTTAGTCAAGACTTTAGCCATCAAGCTATTGTGCTTTCCTAACTGGGGAAAGTTATCCTCCGGGTCAAATCGGGAGTATGCCTTGTGCGAATTTTTGCCCATGTCTTCTCAAACGAACCCTATTCAACTGTTTCAACTATACTGTATTCACTCCTTAATATCTAAACAAACTGTTCACAATCCATATCCCTCTTTTAAGGGTTGCTCGCAAATACAAAGGAAATCCATGAGCTATCCATTGTGACATCATCAATTTGGTTACGCTTGATGTTATAAAACCAAATAGAACTTTTGCTTCGAAATCAGCATGACTTCCTGTTTGTGAAGACCAAATTCAAGTCCCTAAAAACCAGTTGGTATGGGCTCTCCGAAAGTGTCCCGTGACCACCATGAACAAGATCTCCGTATCACAATGCATTGTATCTAGTACCTATTATCATCTCTAGGTACTTTCCGGCAAACTAGCTGCTGACGTCAAGGGATTGAACAAAATTAGTCTTAATTTCTATACTTGTATAAGACCGGTAAAGGAAAGGGAGTCTTTTGTGCAACGCGAGGATAGATTTGCAGGACCGGGTGTAACATTTCGGATAGCTTTTCTCACCCATGTTAAGCATCGGTCAAACGCATCCAGCATTCCACCCAGCATTTACCCCCAACAATTTCAAAGTTCGTTTTAATCTTTAAACGGCTGGTCATTTAACATTTGAACAAGATAAAAGCTTACATACTGCAATATCATCGTTAGTTAGCTGTTTATCAAAGACCGTGCCGATTATGAAACAGATGATGAGAATTGAACATGGACAGCTTTTAGAAAACAAGCTGAAATCCACTGTTGGGTGCTATAGATGGGTCTCACTTTTTTCGAAGATAGATCTTCAAACTCTTACAAATGTGGAAATTGTATCTTGCAAAAGAAGAGGATGCCAATGCAGTGGTTTTAACTAAATCAAAAGAAAAGGGCGTTCATGGTCATCCCCCTACTTACATTTGCAAGTGGGTTTCAAGGCTTTTAAAGAAGACCACCAATAAAGCAATGGCTGAAGTGACTGGAAAAAATGTTAATCGAGATTCTGGGTTGGAAGTCGAAGTTCCATGCAAATGTAAATTTTATGGAGATGAAACAACAAATGAATGATTAAAAACGAAAATGGAACATTAAGAGAAAACAATAGGGAACATGTTCTGCCACACTGGAAGTCGAAGAAAGAGAGAACATTAAGTTCGAAATAATGATTTCCAGATTTGATCGTGTTACTTAAAATGAAGCAGCTAATGTCCGCTATAAAGGGGTTTTTATTTATGAAAGGTTTTTTTCTGGGCAGATAGGGCAGTCCGTTGTCCGTTGCAGAAAGGTGATCGCTGTAAAAAGGTTACTTTTACAAACAAATTACCGTGTAGAATTTTGGGACTCAAATATCTGTCCGTTCTTTGGTGCTGTCTGTTTATGGAGGTGTCCGTTGTATGGAGGTGTCCGTTGTATGGAGGTGTCCGTTGTATGGAGGTGTCCGTTGATAGGTGTATCACTGTTCTTCTATTAAATTGTACATCGGACTTGTTTTGATAAAGATATTGTGTAAGAATCTCTCTACAGATTGATTTCCTACCTTCAACGTTAAGCGTTATCACTTGAACAATCAACAACTCCAACGTTCTTTTAGCACCAGCATTCGCCGACTTCCAATGACTAAACCCATACGACAACCATACTTCTTCTGAAGGGCAATGCCGTTTATAACTAATCTACAGTGGTTGTAACTTTCATCGACGTTTCGATTCAACAAAACGGATTTAGGCACTAAGATTCCCCCCTCGATTACTAAAGAAGTCACGAGATTTTTTAACATTTCTTTGTTTAAAACATGTATCATTGGATAAAAAACACTCAATGGTTAACTATTGCATATTATTCTATAATCGGTCAGCTATGACGTACAATTGGTAAAGGATTAATTTGAAGACCTTTTTCAGAGTTAGTTATGCATACAGTTTTCATATAAATATTTCAAAGAATGTTCAACTAGCTTTCATCTGGATCGCCTCTGGCATCAAATCATCAATACTTTCACCGCTTTCAAGGCGCTTCTCCATGGTTACTAGCAGTTTAACACCATCAACCACCATTTGTACAAACTCGACTTCTGAGAACCCGAGCCTGTTAGCATTTGAAATGTCAAAGGTGTCTCCATCTGTGGAAGAATCTTCTCCGCCCGTTCCTCGTTTCTGAAGGCGAAGCCTCTGTAAAATGTCATCAAACTCAGGCTGCTTGCTCAGGTTTCAGTTTACGTGACGCTTGCCGCAGTCCTGTCCCAAGATTTGATGGACATGTTAGAACGTAGCCTAGATGTTCGTTCCACATAAACTCTTTCCCTGACATCTTGATTAACTCCTCGACTTTGTTTAAGCCATCGCAGAAGCGCTTGAAAACTGCTTTCATGTTGCCTCCTTTCTCCATTGAAATAATGCGGCTATGATCTTCCTCATTGACCCAGACGAGAAAGTTCTTGGCATCGTTATGCCAGATACCTCGAGCATCAGGCCAGTCTCTCGCCATACCCGGACCAGTAAACAGCGGCGAAACTGGTTTATCAAACAAGAAATGGTCGTTGATGAGTTGCTCTTGCTCTTCCTCTGTCATTTTACTCAAAGGATAGTACTTGCCGGAGAATTCTCCATCGAGCTTCTGCAGTGCTTCGGTGATCACTCTTTCTACCGCCCGTCTTTCAGCACGGTTGCAGTATGGCGGCAAGCAGTAACCTCTGATGCTTCTTCCAGTCCTGACGCGGCAAGAAAACACATAGTCTGGGTCTAGGTCGTCGCCCCCTCTCAAATTGCTTGGCTCCAAGTCGGTTTTGTGCTTCGCAGACTTTGGGTACCCTCCATGGCGATTATCAATTATTTGGTCAAAAAATTCGCCAAACACTTCATATGATTGCTCATCGCCGGCAACACATCCGATCGTGTATATGGAAGGAATTCCCGGATTGTCCACTCCAGTTTGAATTGCGTTGTCGAATGTAAATCCATTTTCAGTAACTTTATCTTGCAGCCTGGCATACATTTCTTTAGTTAAAACTTTAGCCATCAAGCTATTGTGCTTTCCTAACTGGGGAAAGTTATCCTCCGGGTCAAATCGGGAGTATGCCTTGTGCGAATTTTTGCCCATGTCTTCTCAAACGAACCCTATTCAACTGTTTCAACTATACTGTATTCACTCCTTAATATCCAGAAAAACTTGTAGTAGTGCTAGTTTGGATTTCGTTTGTTTGGCAACCTGTAACCTTAGTAATTTCATCTCCATTAGCATATTCGATTGTTTATAGTTTCTTTTGTTTTCTAATTGCATCTTTAGATAACAAGAATGAAAAATGTTTACAGCCAATCAGGTTGTTTGTTTACATACGTCACGAGCCAATTAAAATGCGTAAAAAACAATAGAAAACAGAGCAGAGGGGAAATAAACTAAATTGAACGCAACATTGACCTTTGCTTCTCCTATACGAAACAATGGGGAAAAACAGCCTCTACTAAAAGTCAACCTGAACGCGAAATTTGTCATTTTTAAAGAACTTTTTACAATTCTGAATAGAAGAGCGGCATATCTTAAACTTTGCCGTCCACATTTTTGAAATATTGTCGGAGACGTGAGAAAATCTATGAAGTGTTTAACCCTTTTTTATCCTGACGGATTAGGCCCTTTTGTACTTCCAACGATCGGTTTCATCGTAAAGCAAGCCTTCACCTTCAATTTTGTTTGCCTACTAAGTTTAATTGACACCAAAAGAGTAGTCTAATTCCTATCTCGTTTTTTTACGTTACTTTTGAGGACGTTTTTTCAAATTCATATTATATCACAGCCAATGGTTATGTTTTTATGTTGATCTTGCTTGGCCCTTCGCCACATCTAGATTAGTTCCACTTTACCCACACATACACAAAATATGCTAACATCGAAATCAGTGCCGACCAGCATGCCCTAGAGTTGAATTGAATCTCAGCATAAGTCTTCGATATGTGGATTCAAACAAGTAGACGATATTGATTATAGGTTTGTGGAGATAGATTGTATAGGATGATTGCACAAATGCTTTTCATTTTAGCTTGAGTGCCAGGTAAGGGTACTCAATTAGTGAGGGTACCCAAATAGGGAGGGTGCGCAAATAGGGGTGGTACGGGGGTCTGCCCTATTAGAATACCATTTTCGCCAGCATGTTGTATATAAATATTATCACAACCAGGAACATTAAATTGTTATAGAAGGTCTTGGATTGTTTATCAGCTCAGAGATTGTAGCCTTATTCATTTGAACATAGTCATGTCATGTTGTTGTCAAAAAATGTCATGTTTTTATTATATAATTTTCGTTTCGAACTGCGTTGTAGATGTTCTGTTTGGGCATGATAAGAATCTAGAGAGAGCGCTATTTTAACAATCAGGTGTTTTAAAAAAGCTATAGCTTCTGGGGGCTTCGTCCCCTGCTACAACATGAGGGCGTTGCCCTTTGACCCCAGACCCCTCCCCGCATAACCACTTCTGCAACTCACGCTACGCCACTGATACGTGCTATGAAAGATCAGGCTACATTAAAAGATGACGCGAAAGAAAACTCGGGGGAACCTCCTCCACTAACCTCGGCATGGTTTGGGTAAATTTGCGAGAGTGAGTCGAAATTTGAAAGCTTAAACAACTTTTGGTTGGAAGTGTAAGGTATAGATAGATATTCAAAGAATTATCAAGCAAACAATCGTGTTACCCTATTCTGAAACTTTGTTACTAAAACAATACTTATTAAACTTATTTTCAAAATCACATTAAGCTTAGAGCACCTACTTACCTTTTCTTTCAATGAAATCTGTAAATCATTACTCAGGTGTTTTGTAAACTCCTCTTTTTTATAGCATACACTTAAACAGTAACAGCAGTTTAGAGAGATACATTGTGGTGCATATATATGTGACATACATCGTGAAATACATCGATTATGGCTAGCTGATCTAATTTATCTTGGGAGTAATATATTTTGTATTCACTATTATTATGTTAATTTACGTAGCTAGGTAGCATTACAATTAGTTCTTGATTAGTTATCTTTTGAGCGTGTTACATTTTGAGTTAGTTGGAGTTAGAGTTGGAGTTGGAGATGGAATTCGGTTAAGAGCGATTAGGTTAAGTTTTGATATTTTATTTTTTCAGGTTCTCGACGTTTTATAAATGTGGCAAGATGCTTGTAAAATATCTTGTCGACATAAACCATGGATTTATTAGGATAGGTATTGTTATTTATGGCATCGCGCTTGACGATTATTGTGGATTATTTGATATGCTTCAGAGGACAGTGCTTGAGAAAGGCTGTGCCTGACAGTTTACCAGTCTGTAAATTATTAGCAAGATATGCTTACCATAAGGCTTATAATTAATAATGGAGTTTTCCTTTCAATTTGATGTTAGAATAACTTCATCCTGGAAAGCTCACAAATAAGAACGCTCTTTTCGAGTAAACTGAATATCAATATATGATGTGAAAAAATATACGGACTATCTGTTCCTTAGACCAAATGTAGGGAACGATTTCTAAATTGGTGGAAGTCAATTTTAAGCTGCTAGTGATGAACGTGCAATTTGGTAGAGACAAAGATAAATACTCACATAAACATTGTTTCTCTTGTTCTCCCTATGTCTTCAATTTTTCTCCCTTTAGAGGCATGTTCCGAAGCATGTGTTAGAGGCATTTGAGAGGCATGATGGAAGCCAATTTTAAGCTGCTACTGATGAACCTGAAATTTGGTAGAGACAAAGATAAATACTCACATAAACATTGTTTCTCTTGTTCTCCCTATGTCTTCTATTTTTCTCCCTTCAGAGGCATGTTCCGAAGCATGTGTTAGAGGCATTTTAGAGGCATGATGGAAGCCAATATTAAGCTGCTAGTGATGAACCTGCAATTTAGTAGGGACAAAGAAAAACACTCACATAAACTTTTTCCCCTTGTTCTCCCTATGTCTTCTATTTTTCTCCCTTCAGAGGCATGTTCCGAAGCATGTGTTAGAGGCATGTTAGACGCATAATGGAAGCCAATATTAAGCTGCTAGCGATGAACCTGCAATTTAGTAGGGACAAAGAAAAACACTCACATAAACTTGTTCCCTTTGTTCTCCCTTTGTCTTCTATTTTTCTCCCTTTAGTGGCTTGTTTTCGAGATAGCAATCAAGAAATGATAAAGAATGGCCTAAAGTTGATTTTTATTGGTGAGCAACAGCAAAAGTTTGACGGTTTATTAGGCAACTCAATTCAATTTTCAATATACAGTGATGTATTCCTACATCCATTGTAAAACTTTATTCTATAAATCTGTCAATATTGTAGATTCAATAGCTCCGAATTGAAATATCCGTCATTCTGACAAACAATTTGTTTGAACGTGAACTATGGATATGAAATAGCGCCTGATGTGCCTTCGGTGAACGGCTCCTGGCTTGATGGTTTTTTGACATTATGTGACTGGCAATTAATTGACTTTCTGATAAGATGACCCTTTACATGTCTCTTTACAATACCAGCATACTAATGCAGATCAAGACACTTTCTATAATCATCATCATCATCATCAGTCGGGCGCACCCGAACCCAACGTGTACATGCGCCACAGATCCCGGTCTGCCATCGCCGTCTCGAGGTCCTTGGGGTCCAGTCCTGTGTCCCTGGCAAGGAGCGTTCTGTAGTCGAGCTTAGGACGCCCTTGGCCCCTCAGCCTGTGGGTCGGCCTCCAGAGGACCAAGCCCGACACTACTTCATCGCCTCGCCAGCAGTGACCCGCTAGTCTTCGAATGCGCACTAGTTCTGAGGCTTTTCTTAGGTTCCCATATAGTTTGCTGTTGGTAATGTGTTGTTTCCAGTGGATGTTGAGGATGTGACGGAGAAGACGTGTATATGTACCATCTATTTCTTCGTTCATTTTTTGGGTTGTGGTCCACGTTTCTGAGCTATATAGTAGGATGCCTTCGACAGTTGCTCTGAAGAATGTGATCTTAAGTTTCTGTGCAAGGTTGGACTTCCAGATAGTGTCTAGTTTGCGTGCCGCTGACCAGCTTTTCTTATTTTGAGATCTTTTTCTGAGTTGTCGATCCAAGAACCGAGGTATTTGAAGTCTTTTACTTGATTGATGGTTTTTCCATTAGCAGTCAGTTGAGTGTTGTGATCGGGGATGTTGTATACCATGTATTCAATTTTTTCTTCATTGAAGTTCAGTCCAACAATTTTTGCAGCATTCACTACCAGTGTGAGTAAACTTTGAGCGTCTTCAATGGTGTTGGAGAGAAGTGCGATGTCATCGGAAAAGTCAGTGTCTAATAGATGGGTTGCAGGGTGTCTTCGACTTTGTCTCTCTTTGATTGTAAATCCGAGGTGTTCCAAATCGTTGGTAGCTGTACGCATCTGTCGAAATAGCCACGTTAGCATATGAATGTCGGAACAACAAGCTTAGTGTCTTGCTTGTGACTTCAATCAGTGATATAATAGCATAACCGGCTGCTTTCATAAAAATTTAACCTAACATACATGAAACGAAGGCTTTTGAGGAGTCTAAAATTTCATTGCTTGAATGACTTCAACTACTACTCTGCCTCTAGAACCTAGAAGTAATTCGCCTGTACCCGATCTTTGTTTCTCGATCTTCAGCAGTTTAAATGTAGGACTCTGACGAAGAAAGCAAGATTAAGCAGTTAGCTGGCTATTCGAAACCATTTCCATGTCTAGATATTCGGTTTAAATATCTATATCAGCCCGGCGATTTGGGCACTCTGTCAACTTTCTTGGTTGAGTCCAGGTGCAGGCAACATAAGTGACCAACACGGGTGGCACTAATTATTTGATGGATACAGTGTTTGATTTGAAATCACGTGCTCTAAAAGCTTGAAGCTGATTGGTCTATTGAATATTGGATGTAACAATGAGTCAATTGATCCATTTCGTTGTTGTTTGACTACCTGTGTGCTTCTGTTGTAAAGGATGTGCTTTCCAAACGAACGTTTGTAGTAGAAAGCAGACCCCTTCCGGGTCGCATGCTCACCTGTCAATCAGTGAGCATAATCAGATCGTGGTAATTTGGAGACTTAAGTATAATGATCAAGTTTGTAGAAAGTGTATGAGTTTATGTTGTATTCAAAAATGTTTTCTTTCTCTGACTCACGCACTACAACAGCTTCAAACTGCTTGCAAAACTCAACTTGCCAAAGTTGATTTAGAATGTTTTATGTGCTTGAAATGATTGGCAAGCTATTTAAACAGTTTGTCAAGAGGAAATGTTCACATCTTCGAAAGGAATATCCTTGAGTTTCGAAAAATCAATTTTGCGGATATTCACAAATTTGTTCTGCCCAAATGCCACCTACAATTACTTTCCAGTGCGGCTGGCTGGCTTCGTTTTAGGCCCAGTTCATTTGCCGCATTACTGCCGCAGCGAATTAAAATGCAATTAGACGCGACAGTATTTTCGTGAAGTTTGTGTTTCATTTCAGACGCCGATTTTAATTAATCCTCGTCGAATTTAATGCGGTGCAAAATCCTGCGCAGCGCAACCGATGTGATTCTCTCAATGAGGTGAATAGAATACGCTAGAGGGACAACAAGGGGCTGTGCTAATGAGCAGCGGTGAGGCCCCTCGGCAACACCGCAAGTCTCATTTTGCACGGCAGAAGACATGAACGTGCAGACTTAACATAGCAGGGTAAGGCGCAAAGAGCGATGCAATAGTTTGCAATTATGAGAAACTCAAAGTAACAAGCTGATTGTTAATAAAGCTGCTGCAATTTACTGAACAGAAAGCTTCAAATCGTGGATATCAGAAACAGCGAAATCTTATTTTGCGAGCATAAACAACCTTTAGTCTTCTGGGATGGCCTAGTCAAGAATATTTACAAAAGTGAAGTTATGCACTAAATGTTTCTGAAAAAGATCAATTTGCTCATTTTGTGCCGAATACTTGGAATGTTTTTGTTGATAACTTGTTTGTTTATCTTTTTGCATATGTCTGAAGTCGGATGGTCAAGTATTTCGTTGATATTCTCTCAACAAGTTGGGGGACTTGATCGTCCTGCAAAGACACGTCGACTTCGAAACGGTGATTGCTTATGTTTGGAAAGAAGTTTCCCCAGTCACAAACATACTAGAATACTTTGTTGGACTCCATTTCCAACAATTCACATCACAGCAGCAATCCAAAGTTTCCGCCTCTCCTCCTTTGCAGAGAATTTAGAATACAAATTAAAAGTACTTGATTAAGCTGGCTATAAAAAGAACAATTTAAACTGAGAATGCAGAAATAAGGGTTTTGAAATTCAGGACTTGTGAAAGTAGTCCCCTTCAGGGGATCAGACAATGTTATATCTAAATGCTTTTTAGTTGTTAACAGGGTCCTCAATGAACTACACACTTAAAGGAAAATTTTGCTTATCATGCATTACTCTAATGCTCAATAGGTTTATTAATAGCATTGCCTGCAAAGTTTACCTCACCATTCCTGATATATGCAGAGAGGGAATCATGACAAATTACAATGAGGTAACTGCGGCAAAATTAAGGACAGTTTCAAAGTGAATTAGGTTGGTTTGGTTGCAATAATTGTTTAATGAAAGAGAGGATGAATTGGTTGGTGCATTTGTGAGGAAGAAGCCATTTCTGGACACAGCCAGGCACATCAGAGGCTGGAACTAATTTCTTGAGGGCTAAAGATTTAATTTTTCCTACAAATCTCCAGAAAGTATTACGATTTCAAAAAATTTTCTCCAACTCGCGGTTTAGAGTGGCTATAGCCCCATTTCCACAAAAGGGGCGAAGGGGCCATGGTTTCCCAACTTTTTGCGAAGCAGTTTCAAAGCTGCAGTAAAAGAGGGAAAAGCCTTGGCCCCCTACTTTTGCTAGACTTAGCCTCCACCCACTTTCAAATTCGTTGCGTAGGCCCTGCTAATCCCTTCGAATTAAGTCATTGTTCCCGAGAAAAGGATTGCAATAGTTTAATTACTTTTATTAATATGGGTAAAGAAAAGTTACAAAAATGTTATAAGAGAGTTGTAACTATATCCAAACGATGAAATGAGATAGGACTAGCTCCATCGTGGCTTATTTCTGTTTTAGGGTTATAGCGATTCGTCTGGCTTCCATCCCCGTTAACACACAGCTTTTTCTTGTCAATTTGTCGGTTCTGTTGACAACCAAAAGCAATGGGCGATATAACCACTTCCAATCGGACTTCGAAATGAATAGACACGGAACTTTTTGCCGTGCAAAATGGACTTTGCGGAAATCAGGCGGCCTCACTTCCACACTATTGTGTTGTTCCTCTAGCGTATTCTATACACCTCATTGGATTTTCTTTTCTAACTTCTTCATGACAAAATGGCGCCAACAAATCAGTGCTTGGCCATTCTTAATACGTTGATTAATAACAATATCATGCTTGTGAAGAATCGAAGACAATATCATGCTTGTAAAGAATGTCAATTTTCTTTCAAATTACATTATTGATGACAAGCAGAATCTGTATGCTAGGCCATCATTACTTCGAACATGAAGAAGACCCAGATTTGGACCCAGGGCTGGTGGGAAAATATTTGGAGCTGTTCCGAGAATAATTTCAGAGTAGCAAGGCAGCGTTTGTACTTAATATTGGCGAAATTAAAGATTAATTGGAAAAGAAACTCTTGCTTATATGGTAGGCTGTTGCAATTTTCTCACTCTTGGTGTTCTCGCAAAAACGATGGAAGATTCGATCGAAAGGCAGCCATTATAGCCAAAGGCTATGAGATTTATCAATTTTGGCGGGCACAGCACAACAATACGCATGCGCATTGCCATTTGATCACTCTTCGGTCAATGAAAATCAACACCAATAACACCTTTTATTTCAGTTGCTGCGACAGAAAAACGGCACATGAAACCAAGCCGCATTTCTACCGCATTAAATTGATAAATTCTTATTTGGTTTCAGACGCCGTATTTTGCCACATTTTATTGAAGCTTTTTCGGACTTATCAATTTAATTCACTGCGGCAGAGATGCGGCCTATGCACTGGGCCTTTATTTCGTTTTCATATAGATATTGTGGTAACACTGCAGACAATATAGCTTAGTTCGATTTTAGCAAAACTGAAACCTCAAAAATATCCAGCATATTAATGGAGTGCATCCATTCTCATATCCAGATGATCTTTCACAAAATGAACTTCAGAATTGAAATCTTCATGTTTCAATAAGTTGCCACAAAAAATCACGTGGTTTGGACCGTTCCGTCGCCAGTTACTTTATTCTGAATACTTTAGATTTTCTATAGATCTGTAAGCAATTTGCGGCTGAAATGAAATTTTTGAAAATGGATTTATTCACAGCCTGACGGCCCTACATTTAGAAATTTACGGCACAGACCAATTTTAACATTTAAGATTCCAAATCCTATGATCCATTTTTGCCAAATGTGAAGTTAGAAATTTTTCTAGATCGGCGAATATAAAAAATTAAGAAGCAATGAATTTCGACAATATCTTTCCGTTACTTGTTAACATGTACCATTTGATAACAGTAGTTTATAGTTTAATTTGCCAATTTTATACATATTAAGTTACTCCGAAAATGTTCAACTAGCTTTCCTCTGGATCGCCTCTGGCATCAAATCACCAATTTTTCCACCGCTTTCAAGGCGCTTCTCCATGGTTACAAGCAGTTTAACACCATCAACCACCATTTGTATCAACTCGACTTCGGAGAACCCGAGTCTATCAGCATTTGAAATATCGAAAATGCCTCCTTCGGCAGCAGTATCTACGCCACCTGTTCCTCGTTTCTGAAGGCGAAGCCTCTGTAAAATGTCATCAAACTCAGGTTGCTTGCTCAGGTTCGTCAGCTTTACGTGAACTCCAGCACGCAGTCCTGTCCCAAGATTTGATGGACATGTTAGAACGTAGCCTAGATGTTCGTTCCACATAAACTCTTTCCCTGACATCTTGATCAACTCCTCGACTTTGTTTAAGCCATCGCAGAAGCGCTTGAAAACTGCTTTCATGTTGCCTCCTTTCTCCATTGAAATAATGCGGCTATGATCTTCCTCATTGACCCAGACGAGAAAGTTCTTGGCATCGTTATGCCAGATACCTCGAGCATCAGGCCAATCTCTCGCCATACCCGCACAAGTGAGCAGCGGCGAAACTGGTTTATCAAACAAGAAATGGTCGTTGATGAGTTGCTCTTGCTCTTCCTCTGTCATTTTACTCAAAGGATAGTACTTGCCGGAGAATTCTCCATCGAGCTTCTGCAGTGCTTCGGTGAGTACTCTTTCTACCGCCCGTCTTTCAGCACGGTTGCAGTATGGCGGCAAGCAGTAACCTCTGATGCTTCTTCCAGTCCTGACGCGGCAAGAAAACACATAGTCTGGGTCCAGGTCGTCGCCCCCTCTCAAATTGCTTGGCTCCAAGTCAGTTTTGTGCTTTGCAGACTTTGGGTATCCTCCATGGCGATTATCAATTATTTGGTCAAAAAATTCGCCAAACACTTCATATGATTGCTCATCGCCGGCAACACATCCGACCGTGTATATGAAAGGATGTCCCGGGTTGTCCACTCCAGTTTGAATTGCGTTGTCGAATGTAAATCCATTTTCAGTAGCTTTGTTTCGTAGCCTGGCATACATTTCTTTAGTCAAGACTTTAGCCATCCAGTTATTGTGCTTTCCTAACTGGGGAAAGTCTTCATCAGGAGCGAATCGAGAGTATGCACTCTGCACTTTTTCGGCCATATTTCCTCTCGCCAGGCATTCACCCAAGAAATAAAACTGTTTCGTATTCACTTTTCAACGTTCAGCCTTTTTATGTAAACTGTTTGATTTTCGTTCGAAAATTGCGCGGGTGTTCTATTTTCGAAGCAAATACAAAGAGCGTAGAAATCTTTGAAGCCATTCTACTTCTAACTAAGCCACTCGATCTGTAGTTAGCGGTAATAGTAGTCATTCCGACCAAATATTTCCCCAAGGCAAATTTTCTTTAAAGGCAAAACTGACCAATTGTCCCAGATTTTGCAATAAGCAAATAGGCTCTAAAACCGGATGTGGTTGCTGTTTAGCCAATAGGATTTTGTTTATTTTACCAGATACCAACCAACCAAGGTTTATTTGTTTTCAGGGAATGCATTGTTGACTCTTAAAAGTTCGTAGGGCTAATTTTCAAAAGCATTTAGCGTTTCAAAGCGGATTTGTGTACATACTGAATAATTCATAATCCATTGTTGGCGACCGAACTCTGATTGCAATCAACCCACGGTCACAGATGGCCACCGTCGACCCTTCGCCGTCATGACAAAAAAGTTGAATCGTGTTCAACGTCTTCTTTCATTGCGGGACCGGCGACTTTGAGAAATTACGTATATGAAAACATGACTTGTTCTTACTCGGTGCCCGCATTTTCAGTTAATAATTTCGGAATTATACTTTGAAATAATGGATGCATTGGAATGTGAAGTAAGATGGCGTGATTAATCAATACGGGCTATGATGGCCGCAGAAGATCACGCAAGCGAAAAGCGAAAACATTTCAAATTTTTCGCAGAGAAGTTTTTCGCGAGCAATCCGCGCCAAACAGAAAGGGAACTGAGTAAGGGACAATTAAAGTAATGCTGGCTCTTGTGAGCATGCTCTTGTCGGAGTTGGCAATGGAAGACGAATATTTCGTTCCATGGCAAGACGACCAGCTGTGCACTCTTCAATTTGAGATCTGCAGCTAACCGCATTACTGACGAATCCTTTTTAGGCCGCTGATTAAAGAACGTTGATTACAACAAGTTTTCGAAGGCCTACCAGTTTTATTGCAACCAGTCGTTTCAGACCAACAACGTCTCTACATTCCATTCCGCTGCCAAATAGATAAAGACGGCTCACTGAGTGCAAAGGAAAGCAAGACATTCCCTTAACTTTTATGCATGTGCCTAATTTAAATTCAGGATTGCGAGCGAACATGCTCTCAACGCTGGGAAAGTGCCAATGCTATGTGATTGAAGGGTGCTATGGCAATTGATATTCAAATCAGGTCGATAAATCTCCCGAGAATCAATGTTTTTCTCATATGCAATTCTTGCAATGGGCTAGAGCCGCCCCCTACTGCATTGTGTGGCATTTGCAAAGAAGAACTACTGGAGGCAGAGCGTGAGTTTGTGGTGTATGTGAAAGTTGCCCTGCCCAAAAAAAGTTTGATGTCACCAATAAATAGCATGACATTGCCAAATTGAATCAATGGAAACGTAAAGGAATTGGCACAAAACTCATTATATTTCTCCTTCCTTCCATTTTATCCTTGAAAATGATAGTTTAATTGTAAGTTTGAAATCAGTCTTACAGACGGAAAATTGGAACGCTCAACTTATTTCTAACATGGGACATCCTCTAGCAAGGTGTACACGACTTTTTGTTCTATTACGCTGTAAATTTCCTTCAATTTCCTTGACAAGTTTCAGCTAGGAATTAAACTGCTTTCACTAATGGACAGTAAATTCAAGAGTAGAAGAGTACTTCCTTCAAAGAAGACGATACCTTGATGACCTAACTTGACAATTCGAAGGCTTGAATAAACAAACAACAAAAAAGGTAATGACGTCTAAAATATGTTGTGTCGGGGAAAGCAGTTCATTCAAAACCAGCTATGTAGCACTGCTGAATTGATACCAGAGCATTGTTACTATAGTGCAGCCAATAATAATAATAATAATGGAAACTTTTCATTTTCAATTCAAGTAAAACTACAATTACAAATTTCACTATTACAAAGGTAATTTGCAATTGGCTAGCCTGGGTTTACAAAGAAAAAGACTATTACAAGCACAAACAAATTAAATTAACAAAAAAAAGGGAAAAGTGTGTTCGTCATTGTTTGTTTTAGAAGTCGTCAGTAGCAGAGATCGTTAGAATTGAAGAAGTTCAGGATTATTCCAAGATTTATTTCTGCGGCAGAAAATGTAATAGGTAGTACGGATGGTTAAGTTGGATAGTTTGGAGATCATGAAGCGGAGATGATTCTCGCTGATATCTAGAGCGTTGCACATGTCGATGAAAGAGGAGCAAGAGAGACCAAAGATACCTAGGGAACTGATAGAAAGATTAACAAACATGATAGAGGAATAGGCTGAGCTTAGGCTGTGAATGAGATTCGAATATTTCTCTCTTTTGCGGTTAGCATTAACATCCAAGTTAGTTTCGTATCCTACTGTAAGCTCGAGTATGAATAGCCGATGGTCAGAAGTGACTAGAAGTAGATCAGGACGGAAAGAGTCTCCTGTTATGATAGAGGGTGAGAGATAACCTGAAAGGTCTGCGTAAAGAGAGCAATTAGGTATAGCTTTTAAAGATTGTGCTAGGAAGTTCAATGCAGAGTTATGGCGCCATGTGTAACGGCCTTCTTCGAGGTATGTTTTGCAGCCTGCAACAATGTGAAGTAACGTTTCTGGCATATGGCAAAAAGAGCAATCGGACGACTGAGTAATGTTCCATTTAGATAGGTTTTTTCGCGTGGCAAGGGAGTTGCTAAGATATTTGATAGTAAAACTGTAAATGTTCTTGGGCATGTTGCTTTGAACCGTGGTCCATATTTTAGAGGCTATAGGAAGAGAGTGGTCAAAGATGAAGGAAAGAACGGTACCTTGAGATACAAGATGGTTTTGAAGGCGCTCTTTATGTTAATAATAATAATATAATAATAATAATAATAATAATAATAATATAATTATAATAATTATAATAAGATCTGAACCAAAAATTCTGCTTCTTGATAGATATGTCTGTGTCAGCTGATCGAAACATCGCGGTGAAAGAATACGAAAAGCTAGCAAAGTACAAGGACTTAGAAAGAGAGATAAACAAGATGTGGCAGCTAAGAACAATTACATTGCTAATAGTAGTTGGAGCATTAGGAATGTTAAAGAAAGGATCCAGTGACTTTTTTATCAAATCCCGGGAAAATCAAACATCTGCGAAGCTCATAAAATTGCACTAACATTAACAGCCCGTATCCTGAGGAAATTCCTTTCAATGTAGTTATCGATTTGCGAAACCATCAGGACATTATGACACTTGGTCAACTTCCCAGAAGGACTATCATGACATAGTTGCTATCCTTAAGACTCTGGACGTGACTCTTCTAATAACTAAAAATTACCAGAAAGCAAAGCTAAAAATTCAATTTATAATAATAATAATGATGATGGTGTTAATACTAATGAAAATGATAATTATAACAATGGACCATGAATGGTGTATCCAAAGAGTCGATATCATCTGGCCGTTGAATATGCTTCACAAGGTTTAAAGTCTATAAGAAAAAGGAAACAATGCTACATCAATCTGAAAATCTTATATTAAAACGTTTCATTTTCTTGATAGGTTTCTTCTTTAGTGTGATATGTCGAAGATAAATGTCCTTTGCAAATGGTGCTTTTTGTATATCGAAGATCGCATCTTGTAAGCTTTGCGTACAGTTCTTATAAAAGGTATTGATATATCCTACCTGAAGAGGCTTGCCGTTATTCTTAGCTGACCGCTTCATTAACAACCTTCTGATCATTGCAGATATATCCAAGCTGCCGCTGTTCCTCTTCTAGTGGTTTAGTCATTGGTGACTTTTCGATTTCTTTCGTTATCTATGTTAAAAACATCATCAAGGACCATAAGTAGGGAATAACGGTATGCAGGAGGGCAAGGATACTTAAAAAATATTGCAGAGGAATGCTTACAAGGAAATGAAGACGCTTTCCAATCAGGGCACGAACAATGTGACATACTATTTCTATCTCCGAAGGAGAGATTATAATACCCAACTAATTAGGTTGTGGTTTTTCTGCATTGTTATCTGGGATCGGAAGGCGACAAAGAATTTTCTAATCAAATCTGTCAAAATCATTATCATTAACAGGTGGTATTGTATAATAAGGTAATATAGCATAATATAGAATAAAATTAATTAGTTTTGATAGTTAAGATTAGTTTTCATTCTCGTTTTTGGATGAAATACCATACGTAATGTACATATCGAATTATTATTGAATTATAGCAATGGTGCAGTGTTTGTCCTTGTCATTATCAAGAACTTATATTTGGACCTCACCTGTCAACAAGGAAATCTTCAATCAGTGTGCTTGGCATTCCAGAAACTGAAGCTCAGCTTTGTTTCTTTAGGCATTGTTATTTGAATGACTAGTTCTGTCGTACAGTTTCGTTATTCGTGTTGCAATTCATGAGAAGTCTGTCCTGCCTATATGTCCAAATCCACCTCTAAACGAAAAGAATATTTTTCAAAACATGAATTGGTACTCTAATTTGTAAATTAATTTGCAAATTGCGTTGAGAAATGTCTTAATAACTAAAAACTATATTTCCCAGGCATCAAACGATAATACGAGAAAAAAATAATCACATAGAATAGAATAACATATATACAAGTGGAAATTCTGCCAACTTCAATCATACTTTTCAAGCTGGCCTAAGTTAACATTGTTAGGTGAAATTTTGTTTTCAACAGTTAAATTTGAGGCATTCATCTAGGCATTCATTGAAGCTCCTGGTTGTCAGGGTCTGACAGATTTCACAATACTGTTATGTCTGAAATTCTGCTCAGCTAATCTTTCAGACCTAACAATCACATTTGCCTCGAATCACAAGTTGCTTGTTAAACAAACAAGTACATTCGATGCAAAAACTCGCGTGTATTGAGTCAATTTGAAAACTACTACGACAATTCCATAGCCTTGGCTATTTAACTGGGTATGCATTTGTAGCCAACAAAACAACTTTTGGTGGGTGGCATGTTCTCTTCATTTGGCCACTCAACTGAATGAACATAAAACATTTCTGAATTTTGTGTGTGAAGCATGCAACAGTCATGTTAACCAACCAAAAGAGACTGTTGGTAAGGACAAAATAGGTTCTTCACAACTAACAAAAATCAACATTATTGCTAGCCAACATAAACCTCAAATTGACAAACATAACCATTTGGCCTGTGCTGCTCCCAAACTTTGATGCCATTTTGTTTGGCTTTGCCGGCGTGAACTGACAGATGAAACTTGATAATTGTTTTGTTAAAGCATTTTCTCTGTCCGGATTGCAATTTTCAAACATTATTTTCTAAACGTTGAAAAATGAGTGATGTGGAAATGAGGCTTACTTAGCAGAAAAGATAAGTAAAATAATTTTTCATCCTTCAATCATCTCAACTGAAGTTACTCACTGCATAGTTCTCTACTTCAAGTAACCAAGCCCAATTGCAGGTGCACTATGCAGCTATGTCAAAGTTTTACAAACTAAATAAACACTGAAGCCAATTTCTCTCCTAGTCTTTAATAATCTAAAACACCTTGAGAATCTTGATAGAATTCCAGGGAATCTTTTTAATTTTGTTAACCAAATATAATTTCGGCAAACTCGACTTCAATAAAGTTATGTTTATTTATGCCATCTATGTCCAATCTTTAAATATCGTTTTGAGAGCTGTTTTGAAAAAATGGAAATAATTCTGGATGCCCATATTTCTTGCTTTACAATGACAGCGTACTCAATTCTATCTACTCTGTACATTTCAGAAGAAATTTTAGTTGCCTTTTAATGAAAGCCAAACATTCCAGTTCTCAAGTTCTAATACCCGAGCAGGAGTTACTTATATTTTGGCTAAGTCAAAATTCCAATAAACTAATTACTTACAATGCTGTCTTAGCAACACCACCTAGGAGGCTCCATTCAAATGTCTCCCAAACCATCAAGATGTGCAAACAGAAACTCTGTGCCTGGAAGAAAAAGCTATTTTTATCAAGAACCTTACTTTTGTCATGTCATCAAACAACCCACAGAAAAAAGGTTTGCATTTCAATTTACCATTGCTTGAAGCCCAATAATACTTTTAAGCTTTTATTTTTTACCAACTCTATTTCATTGTCTTATTGTAATTGAGGTTATTCTTGTCTGAAAATCTTCATGCCTCATATGATCATGATGACAGCCTAATCAACCTTGACATCTTCCCCTGACATTGCCTATGCTCCTTTACACTGTGACGACTTGATTAGTTTTTGTGAAAATCATATGTGAGGTTCTTGCTTTCCATTAATGCATATATCAACGTCAAAAGGGGCCCTATCCCCTTAGATTTTTTTTAGCTTAAACAAACTTGATTCTGTGAGATATCTCTCTCTTTCTCTATTCAGTATAGTAGCCCCTTATAATAACTTTAAAATGGGTAACAAATTTTTTTACAAATGGAGGCTACCCTCTATAATTAGGAACTTTAGAGTACTACAGTACAGTAGCCTTTCAACTACTATGGGCGTGGATTCATGTGAGAGCGGGACCACAGGACATACATTTTGGAGAGTGTCTTTGCAAAGAGCAGCATGATAGGGACAAAATTTGGTGCTGAGTAAAAAATACACTTTATCGTGTGAAAAATGTCGCATGATATGCCCATACCATAGCTCTCGCGATGATACTGCAGGATATTAATCTCTAGTAAAATTGTCTTGAGCTTTCCCGCCATTTCTCACGGTGTCGCATGGAAACAATGCTATTGTTGTTGTTGTTGACTCTGCCGTTGTCTCTGCAAAAATTGCTGGTTGGCCCTATCATAGCAAATCACTTTTCAACTATTTAAAAAAACTACGTACTTTGACCAATTATTGATGGGAAGTATGCTCCTTACAAAATCAGTGAAAAGGGTAAAAAACTCCTTTAATATTCCGAAAGATGATTTTATACTTAATTTATTTGGGGTATCCAATTCGAAAAACCTGGTAACTATCCATGTTGCCATTTGCAGCTTATTGATTTGGCATTAATGCTGGATTGATTGATTGATTGATTGATTGATTGATTGATTGATTGATTGATAAAGGACCTCCTGCATTGTTTGTTATTCACCCTTGCATGTCTTCTAACGTCCCGTTGATTGCAACACCAATTTGTGCCAAATAGAAAGTTAGCAGGGTAAGCACTGAACGGGAAAGCTGGAAAAGTGACAATTAAAGAATTGCTGGTTGTTCTGCGCATGCTGTACACGATGCTGAATTTAACCCCAACTGACACAGACTTGCTTAGATGTTGTTTTTTCGTTATCATTAATTTGTTTACCTCTTCTTTTGTTTACCAATACACATCCTTCCTTGCATAAGCTTGTTATACAATGCAAATCAAGAGCATCACTTCGCTGCAAACTTTAGATGAGAATTAATCGTCCAATAAAAATCGATTTTGCAGTTACCTTGCACATGTCTGTTGCAGGAGAAACTTTACTACTCCGATTACCCAATGTTGATATTGGATATATTAATGTCACTGTATTTTTGGCAAAACACAATTTTGACTCTTTGTGCTCTTAATTGGGCTTGTAAAAACCATCTGAATCCCCAAGAACGTCACCGCAGAGACGGCGTATCAGAAATCGGTTTTGCGTTCTCAATCTACCAAGTTGAAATTCTTCTCGTTTTGCTCAAGAGTAGAATCTTCTCTTTGAAATGCATTGAAATCTAAGTCTCCAATCCACGCCCCAGCTCCATGTCTACCATCTCTCTTCCTTAAAATCCCTAGAAACTTTACTGTAAGTAAGGAAACCGTCATTCCTGTCTTTTTATATTTTTTAAATTCGATACCATGCACGTTTGGTTAGAAACCGAAGACTTTGGAAATTTAAAATCAACTTAGCACCAACAATTTGAAAGCAGTTGCATGACTGCTTTGTAAGGCAACTACTTTGCTTATAAAGTGTGGTTGAATTTTTAATGACATCAATAGTAGAACATTGCACCGGGTATAAGTCTGACACCTTAATCATAAGGCTTTAATTTGTCTAGATAGAGATACAGAATCAAGGTTATATTTTTCCCTTTTCTTTTTAGTTAAAAAGAAATAAAATTTGTCTGTTGCAAAAAATGTTTATAGAAATAACCCTATTGCTGTAGGTGGCACTGAAGAAATCACATCGGTTGTCAATTTTGATTTAATTCGAGTTCATGAACACAAGTAATAATTCAACTGGGCACAAAAAATGCAGAAAACATCACTAGAATCAATTTAACATGCCTATCATCTGATCATTCAAGTATAAACGTACATTTCGAATCAAACATATTATGGTACAATCTGGAAACTTCCATGAAAAAACAGCGTAACGTTTACGAAGAAGAACAACAATACATCACAGACTTTTGCGAACAGAAACATTTCATGACACAGAAATAACGACGATATACGTTTTACAAATAAACAACATTAGGTAATGATGCCAACAAGGGTTGAATAGCAATAGAAGGCTAGTCACAAGGAGTCAAAATAAAGAACAATGAATCATAAGCAAATATAATCTAGCTGATTGCTTTTCAGATGTCTATGAAAGCTTTTTACAGAAGACTACCTCATTTTCCTTAATCAACATGCTATAGAAATGCAAAAACTACATAATAATTCCAAAGATTCTTTCTTACAGTTCGAAGGACTGCAGGTTGTTTTAATTCAGTTCTATGGCTATTTAATGACAATTCTAAGAAAGTTCAGATTCTAATCAATATATTTGCAACAATAAAGCCTTTTTCCAAAGGCTTTGCAACACATTTCAACTGTTTTAGAAAAAGCATCAAACTAAAATATAGACTAAATATATAATTGTTGGAAAACAAGTTTGTACCTCATCGAAATGTAAGTCATGACGAAGAGGGAGGAGCAGTGCCAGGAGCAGTCGGGACAGTATTATCACAAGGGTATAAAAAAAAGTTGAGGGGATTCACAATGCTGTGGAAGAATTTCAGAGAATCGGTAGCAGAGCTAATCGACACCAAAGACATCCTACAAATTAATTTGCAACCCCACCAGAGGAAGAAATATAACAATCATTTAAAGGTTATTGGAGGTGATGCCAGATTCTGCGCCATATTTCGTAAATGACTGCCTCCTTTATCCTTGTGGCAATCACTAATCCATAAAACACTAAGTTTACTAAGATCCTCAGCACCAAAAAGTTGGGAAACAATGCGAAATCAACAATTTGATATTAAAAAATAACACCTTTATATATCGATAATTATGCTGATGTAAGTATTCAAAACAAAAGCGGCAACACCCATGGTAATGTCACTTGGAAAATGTTCTTTTCAAAGCAATGACGATGTGGTACACATTATCTGGAGAGTTATACAAGCAAACTGCAATTCATTGGCAATCAAGAAGGGTTCACAGAATTGAACACCATTTCAAATTCTGTAGTTCATTCTTCAATTGTCTTTTAGTGATAGCATTTTGAGACCAGTCGCAGACCACCCATCATTTCCATAAAAATAGCCAACACCAGATAACTTTACACCAGCATAAGTACCAACGTTATAAACAAGTCATACTACCCCTTGGATTCATTAAATAATCATCGCTTTATATTGACACATTCGTTAAATACCTTTAGTCCTTCGACGAAACAAATGTCTTCCTTTTCGTAGGAGGAACAAGATGCAGAGGCAATTCTCCAGGGAGCTCATCGTCATCCCTCAACTTCACGTCAATGAGGTACATAGCAAGAGCGAATTCGTCCTCGTCCAGGTGGCCATCTTTGTCGACGTCAGCTAGTGCCCAGATCCTTGCCAACACGTTCTTTGGCAGTTTTGATTTCATCATCTCCGTCTTGGCACTTGCACCCGTGACTCTGCCGTCGACTGGATATAGCGACTCAAAAATTGCATCGTACCTACGAAGGTTATTTCGACATTAAACAAATTCATCGCTAGGAGATGCTTCATACTCAGCCTTTCACGCGCATGTTATATGAAAGCTTCATTTCAAGTAAAAGTATGTTATTATCGAAAAACGTCAGTTGTAGATCGGAAACCAAGCGAAAGGCTGTAAGTAAAAGTTGTATTATGATTGGCTGTATTATGATTGGCTGTATTATGATTGGCTGCATTATGATTGGCTGTATTATGATTGGCTTTATTATGATTGGCTGTATTATGACCAGTCGTAGGTCACTGACACCTTTCTTTAGAAGAGTCACAGTGACAAGACAGACTCTCCCTGTCAACATAAAAATTATGGTTTTGCATTGAAAAAGAAGCACCAAGATAAAAAGTAGACCTTATTTACAAGGATCTTCATACAGATTTTTAATAACGCCTTATGCAGGTGGGCTGGGATGAAGATATTTTATCTTGCCTCTAATTCTAATTCACTCGTATCTGTCAAAAAGGGATAACCTACTGGAAATACATTGTTAATGAACAACACATGGGAATGGCAGGAAAAAATTACAAAACACATGGGAGAAAATTTTAGATAGTTCGAATAGCAGCGGCTTAGAGTTGTAACGTGTTAGGGTTTTGCTAACTAGTTGTGATGCGTGCAAGGTCTGTGATTGATCTTAGTCTTGTTAACAAGTGTGTATTGTCTTATGTCAATGTGTCGTTTCCGTTATCGTGATCCCGTTCTTTGTTGTAGAGTGACGTGTTACTGCTGATTGTCATCTTCAACTATATTCAGTGTTATATTCAGTGTGTTTCGCGACCATTATTTAGTCTTGTTTGAAATCGATTGGAGATACGTTGTTCTGTTGACCACGCTGTTGTCTTACTTAGCTTAGGCCTTCAAGCCTAAGCACGCCATCTTCTTTCATGCTACCAAAGTACCCAGAATCGTTACATTTTTAATCTCTCCGGAGGCGTGGTTTCGAGTCCCACCCCTGTCATCAAAATGTAGAGAAACTAGTTAGCAAAACCCTAACACGTTACAGAGTGGGGGAAATCGTGCAAATGTACCATACAGTACATGAAAGTAATTAGGGACATCAAATAAATGGATGAAACCTATGTGATTAACAAGGATATCGGGTACCAAAAGCTATAACAGAGCTTCCTGGAACCCTTGAAAAAAGTAGCAGTGCTTCTGCAGTGAATAAAATCATACGATTGTTGCTGTACAAGATAACTTAAAGCAGCGAAACAGAGAAGATATTATCAAAAGGAAAGAGTAAACAAAGGTGGAAGAAAGAGAAAGAGGAAACTTACTTTTGCTTATTCTTGGCAACAACCCAGCCTGAATCTCCAGCGCCGAGCTGGAAGCCTTCAGTTGCACCAGTTGCAAACGGGTTGAAAGTACCAGCATCGCCACTAGAAAAGACACCACCTTTGACACGGTGCACGTCCGCCATGTTCTCTGTCTCTGACGGTATCTGTTCCATCAGCCTTGCAATATCATGAGCAAGCATGTTGTCGATATCATGAATCAGTTTTGGCTTCATAGAGTGAAACTTCGTAAAGTCGTGATTCTGTAAATTTTCTCTTAAGCGAGTAATGTTGGGGAAGTCTCCTGGTGAAATGTCGTGCTCGTTTTGTAACTTCTTGTAAATTTCAGGCAGTCCCTTGATCAGCTCTTGCTTCTTCTTGTCTTTGCCAAAAACAGCCGGCATTTCGCTTCGAAGGTAGGAAATAATGTACGCATGGACCTAGGAATGAGTATGAAGCATTAGCAAAAACTTGTCTGGACTTTTCTAAGCAAAGAATATACTCATACAGATACAAAGGTATAATTTTCCATTAGAATATCAATACATAGTGTGCGAACCGCAGCCTTATGGGTAAACGCAAACCATGCATCAAAACAAAGATATAGTACTCATCTACGAGAAATGACATAGCCAGTGTGGTGCTAGTCCTTGCGTGACATCGTTTCAACGAATTTGGAAGAAACACTGAAAACAACTTTTCGTCAAAGTCAGATGATATAGGCTAAATTGCTGTTGTCACATAATAGTTTTTAACGTAACAGCGGCTTCACCAGCATAGCCAAATGGAGAGTGAGAGTACCAATACACCCTTAAGAAGGCACTAACGTAGTGTTAGTGGTCGGAGCAAGAGACAAAAGCCGACAAAAACATAGAAAAGTAAATGTAAAAAATAAAAAAGGTAGCTTAGAAAAAAACGGGCACAAAATAGAAAGAAATTGTGAAAGAGAAAGAGAGAGTGAAAATAATCCCTTCAGGCTTCAACTAAATACAAACTTTGGTGGAGAAAAGGGCACTACATAAAGCCACTGAGCAGCTTCGCATGGCTGGAAAAAGCTCACTGCCGTTGAAATTTCACTCAAAACCAAGAAATTTCATAACGAGCCATTGATTCAAGCGGTTTCTCAGCGAAAGAAGCCCAAAAGTGGCTGCTCAGCGGACTAACAGCCTAAAAGATAGAGCGACAAAGTACCATAGTTGGAATCCCAACAAACAATTCCACTGGCTATGACCAGATAGGCATAAAGACATTGAATATATTGTAACAGATCTCAACCTCTACGGCACGTCTGGTCCATCTCAGCCTATCTACTGGTTAATTCTCCATAGACTTCTAACTAGCACCCTTTATAGATTTTACCTTTCCTTTGAAGGGTTATGGAGAAACTAATAGCGAAACAGACCTGGGAATATCTCCGTATTTTTTATTTGAAACAATGTTGTAAAACAATGTTAGACTGGTTCTCTCAAAACAAACTATAAGCTAACTGAGATAAATTGACAATACATTGTCTATGGAAGAAAGCAACAACACAAAAACATCCCAGCTCACCTCAAATTTATAACTAAAAGCGAATATATGGCAGCAACTTCAGATGTCAAAAAACTTGAGATGAATCGTAATGGGAATTGGACAAAAAAAGATCATACAACAAACTTAGAACAAACGTGAGCTAATTCAATTTTCAAAGGTAAGAGGGTCAACAAGATAAGAAATATCAAATAATGTTGTCCACGCCTAAATTATCTCGAGAAACAACATTTGAGGACAATTCAAATGCCACCAGAGTTGCTAGACGCTATGTTGCTAGACGCTATCGTACGTCTGAACTAAAACTTGATTGGATGAAAACAGATCAGATGGCGTTTTAATCGTCATTCGATATATAAAAACCCACATTTAACGGTTCTTTTATAGTTTAATAAAATTCTAACAATGATAGAGGTATTCACAATCATTATGCAAGCGGGTTGGTAGTTTGCATGTGCTTATATCAGCTTTGTTGAACCACCACATAACTTTCTACCGTACCACATATCCAAGATCTCGCTACCAACAACATTGAACCAAACTCACAGCTGTTGAAAAATTTAATTCATGACTTGAAACTAACTTTCTAACTATTGAATTGTGTACAAAACATATTGTAAATTATCTTTAAATTTTTCAAATTCATATCAAACTTATACACAGTCAGGCACGGGAAACATTGACTCTGGAAAGTGAACTCTTAAGTTTTACAGAAGATACAAATAATGTAATGTAAAATAGCAAAAAGGAAGAAATCTTACAACTACATAAAAATTTTAAACAAAAAATGGACAATACTACAACTCAGAATCTGATCTGAAAAGAAAGAAAGGGTAGCATTCTACAAAGAAATATCATAAAGTTTGCTACGTTGTAACTTATCCTTCCAAGAAAGCTTGTTTTAGCAAAACAAAATTGCAACATAAACCTGCAATTAACAGAAGTAAGATTATCTATGGCACTTGTAAGAGGCTTCTGCATTCATCTCTTTATCAACAAAACAGCTGTCTGCAAGGTTTCCAACAGAAAATATTCTGTGAAGATTAGACAATTACCTGAAGTGTGGCATATTAAAAATTTAAGCCTATTTAATTAATACTGATAGACACATGTGAATCTCAGAGTACATGTGAATCAAGTTGAACATAAATTCAAACTGAAGAAAATGAATGATTAATGACAGCCAAGCATTAGCATTCTACAAATTCTATTAAGAGGGAATTCTCATCAATAAATAACAAATGATAAATAAAACATCCTCAATGTACATCTCATTGGAGAATCTTGAATATATGTTTGCCTTCTAAGAAGTTAAATCATAATTCCAAATTGATGCAAACATTTGTATAATTAAATGATCATAAACATAAAAAAGAGGTGGTCTTTACTAAGAGTCATTTCAAAAGGGCCTAGAAAGGATCTCAGTTCACTTAGAAGTTAGAAAATTCACCAGAATACACATCAGAAACTTGCAGCTGTGCCATTCTGTACACCATAAGTATGTAAAACCCTGTAGTTTTGTGTCATCAAGCAATTCATTGAATGGGGAAAGAGTTATCTTCATTTTGTGGCAAGAAGAGAAATGAGTCTATCAGAGACCAGGAATTTTAAAGATCTTACTATTGGGAAATTAGGAACTTAAGTGGATACATGCAGGGAGCAGCCCCATTTTTATGCAATTGAAAGCATTGCAGCATAAACAGTCCATACATGCTTGGCTTGCCTGGCAGAACAAGCCAGCTTGAATAGGTAGAGCAGCTTAAACAACCTTGTGGACAAAATTGACTTTCTATTGTAAGCTTTATTTCTTAAAAATGTTTTTTTTACTTGATGGTAAAATGATGAGTGAATCCATTCTTGATTGATAAAACCAGAAATTATTTCAGTTTATCGAAAGGGAGGCATTTTAGAGGCTTGGAGAAAGAGAATATTCCAATTTACCTCCAAAAAAATTATGTTGACACCAGTGATTTCAAGTTGATTTCATTTTTACTTGAAAAATTAAGCAGAAAGCACATTGGTTTAAAAAAATTATGATAATGGGCAAGTCTGTACATGCCTAGCAGACTGCAAAGAATTTTTGAAATTTGAAACTACAAACTGATAGATCAATAAACCATCTTAAAATAAGCTACATACATCAAGAAAAACACATAGTGAATACCCTTTTGAAAAATAAAAATTCTTTACTGCAGCACAACACTGTGTAGATGTGTTATGGCTTGGGTTTAAAGGTCAATGTAAAAGAACAAAAAGGAAATCCTTTTTTATAAATATACTATTAGTATGTGGTCAGTTAGGTGTATCAGATTTTGACTTCCTACTTTGCTAGAAGGAAGCACTTAAAATTGAGTTATACATCATGACATCCCCATGATGCTTTCAGTGCATAAAGTTCATAAAGAAATTCACAACCCATCCAAACAATCAAAAAGCTGAACAACTGCATTTCAAAGATATTTGAAGCAGCCTAAAACATACCTTGAGAGACCTAGCCCTTTTCACTATATCATTCAGTTTTCTCAATGCCACAGACTTTGGTAAAGCTTCCAAATCCTTGAAAAGATCATTTTCTTCAGCCTCAAGCAACTTTTTATTGTCAATGTGAACAAATGGCTGATCCCAAAATGATCCAATGTATACTCTTGTCACCTCTGGTGTTTCTATCACTTTGCCAAGAGCCCACATCAGAGCCCCGTAAACTCTCATCAGTTGTTGTGTACTAATGGAATCTGACTTATTCAGGACAATTCTGATTTTGTCATCATGCCCATGCAAGGCTCTAATACCACTTTCAAACTCATCAGAGATATCCAATTTGTTTGCATCAAACATAAGTATGATTTTATCTACCCGCTCTGCAAACCACTCCAAAACACCGCTAAAATCATATCCCCGACTAACAGATTGCTTTTGACCAGCTAGGATGCCTGGTGTATCAACAATTGTCATGGTGTCCAAAACAGAGTTCTTCATTTCAGAGCATTTTAATCGATTCAAAAAAGAATTCCCAAAACTCTGCAATGTTCTGAATGGCTTTGTCATGTCACTGACTAATGCATTGCCTGGTATAACTCTGCTTTCCCGGCCTGACATGATGACTGTAAAGCTTTCAGTTGTTGGCTCTGGGCCTATGAGCATACCAGGGAAATCATTGCCAAGAAGATACTTGATAAATGATGTCTTTCCAGTTGAATACTGACCCATCAGCAAAACCATTGGCTTGGATGTAAAGCTGGAATCTTCCAAAATTGCTGAGTTAATCGAGTTGAATTCATACAACTGTTCCACTGGAAGAAGGACATTCTTGTAAAGTGAACCAAGCTCATCTACTATGCCTGTGAACTGGGCTTCCTTCTTCTTAAAGAGTGGCATTGCTTTCGTGATAATTGAGCTTAAAATTGTATTATCAAAGCCACTATCTTTTTGGATCTGATTCTCAAAAAAATAAGCTACACACTAGATTGCTACCACTTTCCTGTGAGTGTTGCTCCCTTCAAGGATCACAAGACACAAAGTGCTTCCTTTTAAATAGTAGGAAGTCAAAACTGCAAAACTGTCCACTGACCACATACCAAAGGATTTCAATGGCAATAGAAAAGAGCACCCTATATCACATTTCAATGAATTTGCAACCCATAAGACAGCTTATAAATCTCAAGCACATTGGACAGCATACATAAACTAAAATCTTCCAAAGTTGTATACTATATCATGTAGATATCCAACAAAAACAAAAATAACAAAATATATACTACTTATGACATCTATAAGTTTTATTACTAGCATTGGCTATGAAGGTATACAAATTGACGTTTTATTACATCTGTAATCATGTTTACCTTTGTAAAGCTACTTAATTGAAAGAGGCTTTACATACTTAAGAAACAAAATATTATAAAGCAATTGGTAAATAAATACATAAATAACATATGTAAAAAAGTCATACCTTTGCAAGCCTTGCTCTCTTGATGAGGTCATTCAGTTTTCGCAAGGCAACATTTCTGGGCAGACTCTGAAGGTCGTTGAAGAGATCGTTTTCTTCCGCTTCAAACAGCCTCCTGTTGTCGTCGATATTGAGGGGCTGGTCCCAAAATGAGCCAATGAAGACTCGAGTAACTTCAGGGGTCTTTATGACTTTACCTAGAGACCACATCAACGCTCCATAGACCCTCATTAACTGCTGGGTAGTAATCATGTCTGCTTTGTTCAAAACAATCCTTATTTTATCATCGTAGCCATGTAGTGCCTGGATACTGCGTTGGAACTCGTCAGATATGTCAAGCTTGTGGGCATCAAACAGAAGAATTATACGGTCAACCCTCTCTGCAAACCATTCCAGAACTCCAGTAAAGTCATATCCACGACTTATGGACTGCTTTTCGCCGGCAAGAATACCAGGCGTGTCCACGAGGGTCAGAGTTTCAAGAACAGAACTTGGCAACTCGGAGCAACTAAAGCGGTTTAGGAAGGCATTCCCAAAGTTGCCTAGGGTCCTGAACTGCTTTTTCTGGTCAACAACTAGGGCATTTCCTGGTATTATTCTTTCGTGTTGGCCATACATAACAGCAGCAAAGCTATCTGTTGTGGGCTCTGGGCCTACCCTCATTCCAGGGAATTCTCTTTCGAGTAGGTACCTTATGAATGTTGTCTTTCCAGTAGAATATTGCCCCACTAACAGAACCATCGGCTTGGCCCCAAAGTCTGAATCTTCAAGGATTGGGGAATGAAATTCATGAAACTGATAATATTCCTCCAACGGCAATAGCTTTGTTTTGTAGAGGCGTTTCAGTCCATCGACAACTGAGTCGAATACCTCTGGGTCTTTTTTCAAGTTATCATTTCGTGACAGCCACTTCAGCATTTTGCTCTTTTTAAGTAAACGAAAAAATATCAAAGTTGATAATGAGATCAAAGCCAAGACACGCTGAAACTCCTTTCTGAAACTCCTCCAACACAACTTCACTTTTCATGAAAGTGCTGCACTTTTTGTGAGTCACCCAATCACTTCTGTGACCCTGTGCTTGTAGGAAAGGGCGAGGGAGCCTCTACACCGCCATGAGGCTGAAAACAGGAAATGCTAATGACTTGGAGTAAATCACTTTAAAATGTGGTAATGCGCCATCATTTAATTACAAATCTCTTCAAACACTGGAAACTATATAAATTGAAACTAAACCCTACATTATAATAAGTGAGAATCACGAGGGGTTTAAGTTGAGTTAAATTATCCTATTGGGCCTACACTTTTAAAAAAATCATACTCTTTATGAATCTGAAAGAGTTTAATCGGACAATTTTAAGACACTGCGAATTAAATAAAATTTCTGTTGCCAACGAACAATAAATTTTCTATTTGCTATCACGCCACCAAAGAAGAAATTAACGTTCAGTGCGGAGTTTGTGGTACTGAGTTTGACCAGCACTACAGAAAGACACATCGAAATTAAGCATCGTCATCATTTTTACAAAATAAAGCTATATCTTATCAAATGGATGTTGCAGCCCCTACATTGTGAAAGAGATTTTATAAGAAATTCATTTTAATATTAGACAAGACATTTTAGATGCAATTGATATTAAGCATATAGCTTCAAATTTGGCAAAAAAGAAATAGAGAAAAATTAATGTTGATTGACTTAATTAACCTTATCTGTTATCGTTAAATATATCTATCTATTGCCAGTTACGGTATGTTAGAAAGTTTTATCTTACTTTATTCCAATTCTGCCTCTATATTTAGGATAGAAATATATTATTTGAATAAAGTGAAAAATTTCTTTTAAACTACTTAGAGTTTCAAAGGAATGTACATGAATTATCTAATGAGGCAATTCTCTGACACAAAATGGAATGTGATAGAGTGAACATGTATTTATGAATAAAGAATGAAATTCAAACCAGATTAGAAAATACAGTAAGTAAAGATTGAATCACACCCGAGGGATTTTTAGTTATTTTCTTTACATGGAAGCTACGATTTCCTCTAAAGATTCTTATTAAGGTCCCTTTTGACTCCTTCCTCTCCAATTCATTAACAAAAACTGCCAAAAAATTTCATCAAACAATAGTGAAGCAACACACCACTAAAACGATGATTGTTCTGTTTAAAACTTTCAACACGATAGTAGAAATTTTAAAAATGTCCTTGATCGTATTAGTGTCTTGATGCTAGTTATTATAACTATAATGTTGGTAATTATAAAGGAATCTGGAACTAGGGCTATTTTAAAATATCAATTTCCTACGTAAGTTAACATAAACCGCAGGAAATGTTGGAATTTTTACCATTCTACGCACCACCCAACTTAACCCTGTATTGTAACAATAGCGAACTGATTATAAAGATCAACTTTTTAAAGGTCTTTTGGAGGGGGAGATCTTTATGGCTCTATTTAATAACAAAGTCTCGTATTTAAAAGATACTCCTGAGCATTAGCCGCTATGAGATGCAACTACACTGTAAATCATCTGTCAATCTTTGCTGTAGTCAGATTTCTCCCTGAATCCGCCCCTGGTAGAAAGTGTCCAATAAAATCCAGTGCAGACTCAAATAGCCAATCAAGATACAAGTTGACCTATGCAATTGTTGTTTAACTGTCCAATAAACAGATAGACTGACCTATGCAATTGTATTTGCCACCGCTGTCGCGTTCAATCTTGAAAATATCAACAATAGCCCTTGCGATTTCCGTTCTGTGAATGTGATGCATTCCTAACAGAAAACAGGGATCAAATCCTTGTTAGATTTTATTAAATGATTTTAGTGCTGACCACTAACAAAAATTTTGATCATAAATAGTATTCACATAAAAGGGGTGTGGCCTTCATTTTAGGCAGCCTGAAGGGCGTGGCTCTAAAAAATTTCCCTTCCTTTGCTGTAGTCAGATTTTTCCCTGAATCCGCCCCTGAAGCTTGTTGTATACAACTCTTGATGATGTGAAAGGGAATCAATCGAAGATACAAAACGCCAAAGAGTAACCAAAATAGGTGTTTCCTCATTTTTTCAAGGAGACTTTAAGCTCTGGCTTTGTTTTGTGTTGCAAGAACAACAAGAGTGTCTTTAGAAATCTTATAGTCTTTGGTAATAATGGCTCTGTTTCGATCGAAACTTCCATCGTTGTTGCGAGAACACCAAGAGAGGGAAAATTGCAACAGTCTATCAGATGAGCCACAGTTTCTTTTTCCAACCAATTTTTAATTTCGCCAATATTGAATACAAATGCTGCCTTGTTACTCTAAAATTCATTTTCTGGTACGTTTACATTGCTGCAGTAGAAAGATCCTTCTCTGTCAGCTTAATGGATGAAGCACGGCTGTTATTATATTCCATGTCCTGGAAATCTAGTTTCTAAAATCCGATTTCGTGGCCCATTGCTTTTTAACTGAAAGCAAAACCTTTCTGCTTGCCACCATAGAGACAGATTACTCCTTTCGCGGAAACTTTGATTTATCGGTTCTTTCCACATGGCGAGAGAAAATGAGAGTGGTTTTTCTCTGGAGCTACTTGGATAATGCTATACTCCATTCTAAACGGTCCTTCCTCTGCCTTAGTAGGAATTCGACTCAAGAAGAAAGCTTATACCGTAAATCCTCGAATTATTTATTTTTGACATTTTTGGATGGGGGCTTATTCGAGGGGGGGCTTATTCGCGGGGGGGGGGGGGGTTTCTTATAAAATTTCTTGAAACATGCCACATCAAAAAGAAAATTTTTGAAGTTTCTTTCTTTTCATAATATAAAAAATAACCTAAGTATAAAGTAACATTTGATCAAGTTATTAACAAAAATATAAATTTTTGTGTTAATTCACTAAAATGCCAAAGGCAACCTCAGGAGTCAAAAATCAACAAACCGAGGGGGGTGCTTATTCGAGGGGGGCTTTTTCGAGGGGGGGGGTGCTTTTTCGAGGGGGGGGGCAATTCGAGGATTTGCGGTATGCGGAAATAGAGAACAGTGGAAAGCTTTATTTCGGCCAGCATTGCTAAAATAATAGTTGGTCTTATCATGTGATTTTATTGAGTTTGGCCAAGCGGTCATTTGTCTCAAATCTGAATGTCTCGCATCAGATTGCTATTGCTCGTCTGAAGCTCCGAGGGCATAGAAATGGCAAGAAAACACTTTGGCTCTATTGGCCACTAAAATTAGGTTTAAGTCAATTATAACCAATCACGCGCTCTGCTTATCACCCTCTAGTGTTTTCAATCCGCAGCTGGCTATTTATTTTGTCAGCTTTTGGCCATTTTCCGACGTTTGCATACTCTGAGGAGTGTCGGACAGAAAAGTACTTAAGTATTCGAAAACTAGTTCCGCTTTTTCTAGCCATTGTGAAGTTTTGTACCACAAAGCACTTGTTCACATATTTGATATGAAGTAACCCTTAGGAGCTCACAATGGTGACCGTCTTCTACTTACTTCATGGCTGAAATGGACAGCTAGAATGCTGAGGGCGCAAAATTCTTGGGCATTAATTCATTGGCACTATTTTCCCTTACACTTTCACAACCTCCCACGGCTGTCTGTAACAGGCCCTCTTGAGACTCGTGATCTTGGCGGAGGTGCTCCTTTTTCTTGCTTTATAATGGCCTTTTTGTACTTGGGTCTAGCAAACACTGCTAAGTCTGAATAATAATGCAATCCATGGAATGCAACCTCTTTCTATAGCATTGTCTGCAACAAGCTGTAATCCGCTCGCCAATCAGATATTGAAGTGTCATCAGTGTCATTTTGAAATTCTGTAATTGTAAGATCGATACAGTTTGTTTCTGTAAGACCAATGTTAAGATATTTGCATGCATCAATAACTTTTTATTCAACGGATCCTGTTAAGTCGATTTAACGCAATCGGCTCTAGCGCTACAAAGGGGTCGCTGACTAATAACATAAAAATTGAGGTAAAACTTCCTACGCACTGTGGGCGAGAAACCTGATCAAGAAACCTCTAGACTACAAATACACGGTAGCATCACAAGGAGGCGTCTACAAGCAGTAATCAAAGGCACTGGAATCCAAACATGGAAAAATTCATTGACCTCTTTGGGGACTTTCTGGTTGTTACTCTTGGAAAAGAGAATCTATCAGAGGAAGCTGAAACCGAGCGACTGGAAGTAATAGAGACATTAAAGCAAGCCTTCAAGAGGCCAAGTTTGGATGAGAAAGAGCGGTACGTAGAAATGAATGAATTCCCCAATAGGCCGTGTCTGGCTGGTTTAGAATCGGAACTCAGGACGATGGAGCCTTGTGACTCCAAGTGCAATCTTGAGTATGTGTATGAAGAGATTGTAAATCTTGAAGCGGGGACTGAAAGCGATAGTGATTGTGAAGAAGTTGAGCAACAGTTTATACGTGAGCTGAAAGCTTTGAAGGGACGAGGCTCTCGCTTCACTAAGGTAGGCTGCACCCACTCTGGCTACATACTAAATATGAGGAGAAGGATTATAAGGCAGCATTGGAAACGAGTTTTTGCAGTTGTTAAAAATGGCATGATCCTTCTCTACGAATCAGAGAATGCAGATAAAGCAATTGAAATAATAATCCTGGCCGGTTTTGACATATTGGAGAACGAGACGACAATGAAGAAGAAGGATATCCACCTGATTTCTATAAACAACATTGTTAGGCGGCCTCGGCCCCTTCACCGCTTTCGTTGTGAGCAAGGCGACTTATTTCAATGGAAAGAGGCTCTATCGAAGCAAATATGGACCAAACCGCGGAACAGAAAGAGCAAGTTACTATTAGAGGTAGCACATCACTTTAATAACTTCAACAACGATGGTGACTTTGAACAAGTGGAACTCCAAGAATTTAACTTTGAAAAAGTGGAACTCGAAGAGAACGAGGAACCCGAAAATAATTGTTTGAATACGAACGATTGGCAAAATGCTTTGGAGAATAAGACAGATGAGAACTCGAATGCGCCGATGTACAGCGACCAAGGAGAATCGCCATGCATCACTGAAGTCAGCATTACAAAAAAGGTGGATTTCAGAAAACAGTTGGAGCAAATAGTGAAACAACGGGCACCTCCAGCAAACAGGGCGATGGTGCATCGCTCGCCACAACCACTGCCACGGCTCGGGTTTAAATAGCATCTTGACACAAAATCGTTGATCTTTTTTGGCTGAGAGAAAATCTTCCTACAAAGCACACTCACAATAACCCCAGACGAAGGCATTCCTTCGAAAAAGACACCGTTTTTTAAGAACTATAATGACGAATTTTGTGTAAATGTAGATTCTTAAAATTCCCTTCTTTTGAATTGTAATTCTATCTTATTCCCATAGAAGGGTTAAAGCCCGCGTAGCGGGGCTTTGGGGGCTAGTTTACTTCGCTAATATTTTCGAAAGAATTTCATGTAACAAAAATCCATATTCAGATAATAATACAAGGCTTAGTAAGTTTACTGAAGTAAATAGAATCATATGACCATCATTTATTTTGCTGAAGCTTTATGAACATATCTGAGTTGGTTTTGAAATGATATCGTACCAAAATTGCGACCCATGGTCATTTGACATATACAGGACCTCTCAAACCAAGGTAGTCAAGTCAGCCAGCGATTACCTTGCCCTTTTGGAGGCCAGGTGCACGGGGCCGTGGAGAACAGATTGGGGCAATTGGAATCCTACAGGAAAAGGCCACTAACCCTCGGCCAAATATTAAATCGCAAAATGCTAACAAGAAACTGAACCCTGTTACTGCAAAAAGCTTGCATATTTTATCATGTGAAATACTTGAAGGTTAAAAAGGTGCGACAGAATAATGGGAGTGGTTATATTGTGGCAAGTGGGCGTTCCCATTTTGACCAAGAAATTGATTATCAAACTATTTTCAATTTGAGCCACCCCTGCCTTTATCCATACCATTGCACATGAAAGGCTCTTAATCATCAGCAAGCAATTTCGAGAAAATTAAGTAAACTTTTCGTTCGACACAATAAGTAGCTAGTTGAAGATCGAAAACACGTATGATTGGTTATAATTGACCAATCAACGTCATTAAACACCTTACTTTTAGACAACCCAGCTTTCCCAGTTATGAGAAAAATAAAAGGAACTAACTTCTTTTTACCGATAGCGTGAAAACTAATAAACACTAACAGGAAGCAAATTCAGTGGATTCATCGTGAAAGTTATTCTCTGCAGACATTACAGGCGCATTGGTTTTTTAAGTACTGATCTTACATAAGGACTTTGAATTGGCTCCCTTTTGAAGATTTTATTTCACTTTTAAAGAGAATTCACAATCCTTGGTCTTACAAAGCAAATAAATTTTATACCATAACTTGTAATTTGAATCTTTGGAATAGATAGAGTATCATTATTGAAAACTTCCAGTTCTAACAGTTACAGAACAGAAAGAGAATAGAGTTAATATGAATGAGGTAGATTTGACTAGAAGTTTAGAATTAAAAAACCGCCACTCTTTTTTTTACTGTATCTTGCTGAATACCTTACCAATATAGAAATTGGCTTGTTCACCGATTTGAATTCCTAGCAGAGTTACTTCGCTACTTACATTCTTTTTGAAGTCATCAGTTATAGAAAATTCTGTAAGGTGATTGTCAGAAATTGAGGTAGTAATGTCATCTGCAAAGTTACACAGAGAGCCTCCTTGGATTAATAGACACATTTCATTTATAAAGAATTTGAAGAGCTAATTTTCCATTCCTCTATTATGGCATGTTGGGATGAAAACTTTGGAAAACATTTGCGATCGAATGTTAACCAAGGCTGTAAAAAAGCCTGCTTACATATATTTGCAAGGGTATAAAAAACCAATGTTAAGAATTTCCTCCCTATTATCCTCTATGGCAGAGGTTTTACATAAAATAATACAATTGACCAATACATCTACAATTCAACTCTGTAAAGGAAAACAAAAACAACTCGAAGGTTTTGTTCAAAGAATTGGAAGAGAGAAAGAAACATCAAATCCAATACAACGTAATCCTCATAAACAAATACGGAAACTTTATAGGAAAATCTTTTTTACAAATGGATCAACTGAAGCAAGCAAAATTCGTCATCACAGCCACCAAGTATTAATAAACCAGAGCTTAGGGTTGGAGTTTTGAAAACGACAAAACATCAAAGCTATTTTTTAAAAATCTGAAACGAGTTGGGCACATGTAGTTTTGACATAGGTTTGATTGAAACTTTGAAGAGATGGTTTGTGAAGGATGTGTTCATCCGAAGCATATAAGCTAATACGACTGAATATTTGGCTGTTGGTTTTTATTATACAGTTTGACAGGCGGGTATCCATCGACACGCATCAACTACAACTCTCGCTGAGGTTTTTCACCTGCTCAACGATCGTAGAATGCTCTTTCAGCAAGGCTTCTAGTTCCTCCTTTCGATTTCTCGCAGCTTGTTGAGCATTTTCCTATGAGATGATTAGGAAAGTGGAGAACACATTGCAATCAGGTGAGCTGCTTAGAAGATCCTAAATAATACATATGGTAAGCTCCGAGCTTGAGGTACCTTATAGCTCATCTAAGTAACAAAATCCCGTATCAACATTTTAAACTTCATTCGATCAGAAATTTGTTTTTACAATCAGGGATAAATTGTTCGCGACCTAAGTAGGATTGTGAATTCAATCTATTATTCTGATAATTGAACCGCGAAGAGACAGTTTCATGTCGAAATAAAGTAAACCTTGCTTCGTAACTCTTGTTGGAATCTTCTAAAATCATATTTTAAGCCGAAAATGTTGCCTTCATAATCACAACGGAAATATCATAATAACGTAGCAGGAGTAGAGAATGAAGCCAGGTCTCAAAATCTTTATTCCCTTCCTTTTATCAGGAATGTGGGTCGCTTCATCAGATATAAGCTTCTTCGATTTAAGAGGGTCCAAAATTTTTCTAGAAATGAACCCGGAGCTTGAACGTCATTGGACGCTTGTTTTGTCTGTTAAACAGTGAAAAAATACGTAAGCAGGTCCTGCTAGGGAAATATACAACGAAAGTGGAGTAAAAATTAAAACAGTGAAGAGTAGAACAAACCTTGTTCGCTTCATCTGGGGGCTCGATTTCATCCTGGAAATGACCTAATAAGGAAAGGAAGTATAAGAGATTAGACAGTGATGGTAAGCCAGGGTATTCTTAGTGATCACCTAGCAACAACCCCTTACCTTCTATGGTAAGAACAAGAACAGCACCCAAAGTTCAACAGGCAGCACCCCTGGTTTAATGAGCAGAGTGCTACAAGGACGATTTTTCTTTTTTCACACACCTGTACATCAATTTAAAAAGCATATTCGGCAAGCCAGGGCTGCTAATTACATTCAATACCATTGATAGCACATAGGTAAACAACAGTAACATTTCTCTCAAATCGACAGTAAAATAGTCCTCGCGGTTCTTGATAACCTTTCCAGGTATTCTGCAGCGATTAGAAGCAAACGAATTGCAAAAAGCTTCAGTCCCAGCCGTTAGGAATAAAGTTAGATTTCTTTCATCTACGCTTACACTAAACCTTGTTTTACCTGGGTTTCCATAGGCTGTAGCATATAAAGGTGATATGTCGACATTTTATGGTATGCTTAGAAAATGAAGATACATGCACCTTTCGGTATAAAGTTTTCAGACATAAAATTGAAGGTAAACGGTCAAAACATGTATAAATAATAGTAGAGTTTCCTTTGATGAAAATACCCAAAAAGTCAAGCTCCAGGACTCTTTCACCTAGCCACATGATTAAGATTTAAAGGCAGGTATGACAAGATGGTTAGATTACATAGGTCGCTTGTTTGATGAGGTTCTAAGATGAGGAGAAATTCCGAGAGATAGCATCTACTGGCCTAAATAGCTGCTGCACCATCTGCCCTGATAAATATCTTTGTGGGAAATTATTGTGTTTATGAAGTCTGAATGCATGACCTGAAACTAATTCTAAGTGAAACAAAGGATCATCGTGGAAAAAAGAGAGAGAAAGACAAGCCTGTCTATGCATAGTTACATTTTGCTGTAAAAGACTAGCCGTAGAGGCGATGCAATTTTACTTAGGTAACCAGAAGAGAGATTCAAAGGCTATAGAGACAACTCAAAACGCCGTAAAACATCACCAGAACCAATTTGACGAGAAGATGCGTTCAGATACGAACTATGAAAAATGAGAACAATTTTAAATGACAAATTGAATAGAGCCCGGTGGTGGGGGAACTTTAAAAAAAACTATTTGCAGGATAGGAAAAAAGTGCTCTATATGTATATGGATGCGTGCTTATGTGATATGCAGAGAATGTCGATGAGCAATGAGTTTTGAGCGTAACATATTTTCGAAGGAAACGATACAAATGAAGCGTAGGAGGCATAGAAGGCGGAGCGTATGCACGAAACGTAAAACACGGATGAAGCCTACAGGTAGAGGGTACAGGGTACAGGGTACAGCGGTACAGGGCTAGCGAGTTACCATTTTACAATGATATAGGCTGCGCTAGGGTCCAGACTCCAGTACACGACAGCTTATGTGCTTGAAATACCATAGCAAAACAAAAGTTTATTGTAGAAAAAAGGTCAACGCTGATTTACTTTGTAGCTCAACATAAATCTACATACAACATTTTACTTATGTATGTAGATATGAATAAAATGATTAGAGTAAAATAGGATGTTATATTACTTAGACTCCAAAAGCTTGATATAAAAGTTTGCATGATTTGGTGCCGAAATCCTAGCACTTCCGTACTAGTCCCCAGATTCGTCGCGCAAGCCTCATATCTTAACACTTCTGCCATCTGAAACAAATATAACAACAAAGAACAGGATTTGACCCGCCAGCCTTAATGTGCTTATCCATTAACTCGCATTCGCAATCCACCAAAATCTTTGAAAATCTGTGCTAATCCAAACCCATTACCATGCCAACAGATAAATACGATATTTGCTGAAGTGCGCCACTCCAAACTTGTATTTGGGCACTGTATGAAATGATTTACTAGTTATAGCAACCCTCTTTCCAAGAACTTCGACCGACGAAGGCCAGGCGACAGAGTGCAGAAAATGTAATAGCTGTTAGTTCGCCAAAGCATATAATTCCTACAAACAAAATTCAGTCGACTACGGGATTATCACAGCCTTACTTAATCTGAGCCTCAAATCTATTATTTCATTTTTAGGCATCAAAGCTAAGTAACCACCTTTGGATGCAATATTCTGGTTGCACCATTACAATAGAAATGGGCTTCTTGAATAAAAAATGCGAAAATCAAAGAGTCATGTGCTGGCGACTGTACAACTGAAATTCACCTTGACAAAAATTCCTAAATCTTTCACCTAATTTATTCAGAGCCAGTCACTAGTAATAGGAATACAGCGAAAAACCAATTTGAATTCAAACAGAGAAATGTCAATTAAACTCTCTGTTGATGAATCTTAAAGCACCTCAAAGTCGATTACGTTAATCTACTGTCTAGGAGATCTTACGAGTCGTTGTGGGTAATTTCGAAAGGACTTCATTTTTGTCATCAGGGTAATGACTGACAAGACATGACTGGCCAACAAGGGAGTGCGGGGACTGGGTACTACTGTCGTCAGTGATGCCAAATAACAATGCAAACTTCGGCCTCCTTTGGAAACAACCTCTCTCATCAAATGGGCAGGGAGAAATTTCTAGCAACTTCAAATTTTGGCAACGAGCAAAAGACTAGGCCCCAGCGTAGCCTGCATCTTATTGTAGCATGAAGCCGTAGACATGACGTTTACCTTCCATTTGTAATAGCTTTGCAATTCGCTTCCTACGCACCATTCTAATTGCTCCGTTCCAACGTGAATACTGTTTTGCAAATGTGTTATATATATATGGCTCACTCTTTGCCTCTTTCTGCACTTCACAATTACACAGAAAAGAGAAAAAGATTACTGGAGGTAATGGAACAAAAGGGTAAAAAGAAAATATAATAAGAGCCTATCTCACGACAAACAAATGTAGCCCCAGCCAGAAAGTACTTTTCAAGCTTTGTTCGTTATTTTATCCAAAATTTGTGAAGGCAGAATTGCAAATCGAGAAGAATGCTTGAATGCTGGTTATGTCGGTGGCCAATTTTGGCGCTTCACGGCACTTCACAAACAGCATTCAAAGCTGTAAATACTTCACCCTTGAGTGAAGAGTCATTAAAATTCTGATTGCAATAAATCTTGGATAAAAAGGATTTCAACGTCTGAGCTTACAGAAGAAGTGATTAAATGTCCAGCTTAAGCAAAAACCCAAAACACCAGTACGACCAGGATAATGGACGGGGGAGTTTTGTTGGTTTCCTTCATCATAGTTTAAATTAAGTGAACAATGTGATCGGGATGCCACGTTGGTTTCCCAGAAAAAACTTTCTCCGATTCCTCAAATTAATGTTAGACTGAAAACCGATCTATATCACTTGGCTTTGAATCTGTGGGAATCTGTAGTAATCACCGCTTGCGGTTTTCCCTGCATTTAAACGGTTTTTAGAGTTAAAGTTCTAACATAACAAAATGTAACATAACATCACATAACATAAAGCAAAACAAAACACAACATAACACAACATAACATAAGATAACATAACATCACATAACATAAAGCAAAACAAAACACAACATAACACAACATAACATAAGATAACATAACTTAACATAACACAAAGCAAAACATGACGCAACATAACATAAGACAACATAACTTAACATAACCTAACATAACATAAAGCAAAACATAACACAACACAACATGACATAACATAAGATAACATAACCTAACATAACATAAAGCAAAACATAACACAACATAACATGACATAACATAAGATAACATAACCTAACATAACATAAAGCAAAACATAACACAACATAACATGACATAACATAAGATAACATAACTTAACATAACATAAAGCAAAACATAACACAACATAACATAAGATAACATAACTTAACATAACATAAAGCAAAACATGACGCAACATAACACAAGATAGCATAATTTAACATAACAAAAAGCAAAACATAACACAACATAACATAAGATAACATAACTTAACATAACATAAAGCAAAACATGACACAACATAACACAAGATAGCATAATTTAACATAACATAAAGCAAAACATGACACAACATAACACAAGATAACATAACTTAACATAACATAAAGCAAAACATAACACAACATAACATACCATAACATAACTTAACATAACATAAAGAAAAACATAACACAACATATCTTAACATAGCATAGCATAGCATAACATATAACATAAATTAATATAACATGAAATAGATCAAAACGTAACACAACGTAACACAACATAACATACCATAACATAACAAACTTAAACAAAACATAAATGAAAACATAACACAACAAAGCAAAATATAACTCAAACTAATTTTCAGCCAACTTAACTCAAGCTTAACTTAACAAAAGTTTTACAAAACTATTCATCAGCAACTATATGGGACACATTCCACCTTCTATGTAAATGGTTGCGGCAGGGGCGTGTCGCACAAATGGAACTCACGCGTTGTAAATGAACAAATAACAGGACAGTGTAAATTGAATTAAGATTTCTTAGCAGGATCAAGAGCAAACCTCACACTCGATGCCTAATAATGATATTTTGTCATTTACAATGGGGAGTTTCACACTAGATTAACACATTGGATTAGAACAGCTGCTAAAATCATTTCTCTGATTGTGTAATAAGCAAGCGCTGATCAGAAAGCAATTGCACCTCCAAGGTTTTGGGGGGCCATTCCTAAAACGGTCAGCTGCATTACCCGCAGAGGCATAGTTCAATCCGTTGCATCGGTGTTGCGGACTCCACGTGGTCTCTTTGAAGGTACCCCGTAATTCACACAGAGAAGCAAGTTGACCTTTAATCGACCCTCCCATTCACTAGCAGTTGGTTTTCTTTGGGAAACAAAGATTAATCAGCCGAATGATAAGATCAAGCGCCTGGGGAAATCATGAATAAACTTGTAAATTCCTTGACCGAAACTTGATTGGAAAATTTGTGGTTTTAGTACAAGAAGGACGAATAATTGCTTGTAAGAATGAAATGGATGCTGACGAATTTTGGAGGGATGAGATGATTTATTCGATTAAGTGGTGCAATAGATGATGATATGAAAATCAAAACAAACTGGTTTAAGTATACGAGAATTAGGGCTTAAACCAGGCGTTGTTTGGCAAAAATTAATCTACTTGGCTTTAATTTGGCCGACCAGGTATCAAAACCATGCGGCGTAATTGAACATTTTTACAAAGCTAAAGCACTCACCGTCCCTCGATTCCTTTTTTCGATTATACTCGTAAATATCGGCATTGACGTCCTCTCCTTCGTCTGTTGTTACATTGACAACAACAACTGTGACATTGTCGAAACTGCTGCTTCGAAGTTCATTCATTTCGACTTCACGTGTAGAACTCGTAGAATGCGAGTGATGCTTGCGAAAGCCAGTTGCTGGGCTGTTCAAAGGCAAACCAGACCTGATGTCGGCAAGGCGATTCTCATCTGTGTCCGAAACAGAACTGGGGATACTGTTAAGGTCCAAGGCCTGCAGGTCGATACTGTCCACCATCGAACTTTGTGTGTTGTGTTCAGCGCGCGCCGTAATGTTATCATCAACCGTCACCACGCCAGCGTCAATGCATTCAGTTGTGCCCGACGAATTCACAGTTTCTTCGGCGATTATATCACTCGAGGCTAGCTTCCCTCCGACAGAACTCAATTCACTTTTATCGGCTCTTTTATGCGATTCTGATTCGCCTTGCCTTGGATCATTATAATCACATTCTGTGTCACTACCTTCTCCAGATGTCACAGCACAATTTCGCTCGGTTAGAACGTCATCCGTTATCGCCCTGCGGTCTGCCCTTGCTTCACTGGATTGCGGTTCTGCGTTCAAGTTGCTCGTGTCAAATCTGTTCTTGCTTAGCTTCAGTTCAGCCCGTCGATTAACCTGACTCACTTGTTCGGGATTAAGCCGTAACTGCGCAGGCACAACGTGCGGCAGCAGGTCCTTGTGCTTAGTGGATGTAATTTGCATCTCATTACCCAAACGAGGTTCTGGAGTAGAGTTCGGTGCTCGCTGACTCCATTGTGAGGATGACTTATACACGATTGGTCTTTTGCTTCTCGGCGATTGGCTAGGCCTATTGTTGGCTGCGTGGTTAAAGTTGCTTAACGAGTCGAGCTGTGGCGAACGGGGTGTTTGCCCCGGAAATTGTTCTGGGTCAAGGGTGAGAACAACAGGTGCGGTGGGAGGAGCAATCGATCTTTTCATGTAGTCGTGTTTGGGTGTGCTAAACATAACTGGGCCCTCGACGTGTTTTCTCTGTTGAAATCTCCTCGGGGAACTGTTGCCTTCACATCTGAAGTAGGGTGCTGGAACAATCGGTAACCTGGAGACGAAAGACAGAATTTCAGGACAAATGCTAGCAATAACTAGGCAGGTTGGCTGGAAAGAAAGCAGGTTGCTTAAAAGATAAGAAGTCTCGCTTAACTATGGACACGTCTAACGATTTTTACATTAAACATATAATAAAACATTCAGTAAAAAAAGTTGAAAGAAACTGATGCAAAGACTAAAGATGACATCATTTCTTATGCTCAAGATTTTCTGTACAAGCTATTGCCAGTCAGAAACACGGCAAACATGCAAGACACCAAGAGTCACGTATTTCTAAGGCTAAAAAAGCACCAGAGATGATTCCCGGGTAACTGTTCAAAGCTCAGCAACTCCAGGCAATAAGTGCACAGGACGTTTCCTCAAAATAAGACAAATTTAAAGACAACTGGTAAATGTGCGGTATTGCATTGATTCTGCTCAAAGTGAAGACCAAGAAGAGTGAAGGGTCTACCAACAGGAAAACCAGCAAAACAAGATTTCGTCATGTTCAACCATGTAAACAAACAGAAGTTTGTCATTTACAATATTTAAAAGTGATTCCAAATTCGTGTCTGTCAGGGTTAAAAGGATATATTCTTGGAGTCAGACAGCAACTGACACGGGACTCTTGTAGCTGATCATCGTCTAACGAGGTCAACATACTAAAGATAACAGCTCATACGACTCTCTACACACATCGCTATCTTATCGCCATGCTGTTCACCGTGACGCTGTCTCTGTGTTAGGCGGTGTATCAAGGTCATCAAAGACCTAAAACTAAAGTTACGAACTTGAACCTGTTTTACAAGCAAACTTTATGATGTCTTTACAGCCATATTCATGATGTCACGACGGAATTTTGAAGGCATTATTTCTAGGTCGAGCTCCCTTACATAAGTAAAAAGAAACGAACGATAGAAACGTGTGATGTTTACGGACAGGAAAATGTATGATTAGGCGAGTGTCGTGAAGCAAGGTAAGGTGACAGAAAAAGATCAGCTAGCAACAAGCGATGTTTAAGACACTGAATTCGATGAAACTGAAATTTTAAAACTCCGGAGGGCTCCATGTCTCTGCAACCACGTCATCAGTGAATTTTGCAGACGAAGCAAATCAGGCGATTATTCACAGCAATACTCAGCACCAGGCCCCCTGTGAATTTTTTCAATAAACAGGTGAATTAATCGACTTTTTGCGAAATCATTGCTTCAATTATCTGATCTGCTATTTCATATATGTACATTTGTCAACTCATTATTCTAACCACCATACGCAGAGCATCGTGATTTTCATCCCATTACAACTTCTTTCTCACAAAAAATTAATGCTCATTTATTTGACTAAGTAATTGTTTAAAGTAAACTTTCACCAAGAACTATGGCATTATTAAAAATGGAATGCGAACCACACAATTCACTTTAGAATCAAAGTCATGCCTGCAAAGATTCAAGACTGAAAGATTGTCTCAAGATTATGACTTGAAAATGACAGTCGGAAGCGCATACCACTCGCTAACGTTTAGCAATAACTGCCGCAAGATCAAAGGAAGAAAACTGGGAAAAAGCAAGGTAAATAACAGTGGTTGTATATCATTTCAGATTCAGCTTACGTAGTCAAATCCATACTCGCAAGCGATGGAGAAAACCAGAACGCATGAATCATGAAGTATTAAAGAGGAAACTCATATAAAAATCAGCTGATCAAAGGAGCAAAATCAGGCGTTATTGCTTTCATTGGCAAGTATGATTGCGAATGAGAACTGTGAATGTCAGAACAATATTTGAATTATCAAAAAATGGTAAATCAGCTTCAGAAACAACACAGGTTTTGAAATATTTATGCCATAAATCCCACATTTGAAATCTCATCCTCGAGACATGAAGAGCCACCGAAACACCAATTCTGAAATAGCAAGGAGCTTTGAAAAATAGAGCATGATTGATATGTGATACCCTGAGTGTGAACAGCTAAAGCTACATAATATGTGAAGGATGACGCATTTAAACTTAAATTAAAATAAAAAGATTTTCTGTTAATCAGTTTTTAGCTTCGCATGGGAAATTCATTTGAAACAAATTAACAAAAGCACTGCACTATGCTACGTAAGCAGGTTTTCAGGAACTGAAGATTCGCGATATTCGCCATTGTAAAATGCAGCGAGCGCAGCAATGGGATATAACTAACTTATATAACTAACAGCAGTGCGACCACGCAAGAGATGCAAAGCATTTTTGGAGATGCAAGATTAATAATCGTCTCGATTTTAGGAAAACATGGGCCTGGTCAGAAAGTCGGAGTTCAGGGTTCCTCAGATAAGAGAAAGCGATAAACCGCAAAATACCAATCATCCAGTGGAACAGAGACGAAGGTTGAGTCGAATCCCGACCAGCGTGTGCAAATAACATGCTTTTAACAAGTCGCAGCTGTCACGGTGAAAGTGCCACAACCAACCGTCTTTAAATTAAACCAAATAACAATGTAAAGATCCGAGTAACTTCAGGATTCTTAGGGGACCGCAAGCGCTTCCAAGTCATAAACCCAGCACATTTTTTCTATCGAATGAGATCATCCCGTCCTTAGAAATTACGACGTAAATCTTGAAATGTATCCATTATTGATTGAATAATCTCCTTCACAGTAACTTACTTACTGTTCACTGGCAGTTTGGTGGCCTTCCACCTTCCGATCTTGCTAAAAGACGCTGCCGAAACCCAAGTGGGAGACTGGCAGAAAACACAGGTTTTAAGTTTCAAAAGATTTCCTGTTTCTCAAGAAGAACAGGTGTTCTGGCTGACACACAAGGTACCATGCAGCTGATGAACTTGAAAATTTCACCGTAAGATATTCTTGTGGAGTTAGACGTCGAGAAGAAAGTTGGTAGGCAGACTAGCTGCACAAAGACAAAGAAGCCATGCTTTAAGAAGGACTCGATGAAGTAAAGACAACCAAAGCACATAGGGCGGTTGACTCGGGTTGTAGTGTGTAAATCTTGCAAGCACATGGTTTCGACATACGTATAGCCAGAATAACAGCAATATCCTGAGCCTACTCAAGAATTAATGCTACCGAGCCTTATTGACTTGGCTTGCAAAATGTCTTTGACCAAAGTGGTCTGCCAAGCTTTATAGGCCCCCTTTAAAGTGATTATGGCTCACTCAGCATGATGTTAATATCAAATTTTAATGTTCATTGTCCTAACAGAATTCAAGCCAGTAGACATTTACCGATCGGGGATTCTGTCAATTAAGAGCTACCGCCGTGGAAATATGAAATACTCAAGTATGATTGAAATGCAAAGAAGTATACTGATACGCCTAATGCATAGAGTAAAAGATTGTCTTGAGGAGTAAACAAGACTTGTGTTGCGACCTTCAGCAGTGACACGCGGTTGAGTAGGATTCGGTTTGCACCAAGGTTCAACATTAGCTACCTTTCTATTGATGTTGTTGTGATGCAGACTGACAGGGAGCACAAATACGGCTACAGCCTATACGACGACATCTGCAAATAACATTGCGCTAAGCTGTGGTTAGCAAGAAGAAATGTGATGATGAGCTTTAGGGAACTGTGGGTGCATGTGTTGAAAAGGATTCGCGCGCACACAAAAGCGATTAAGCAAGGCTTAGCACGTGACCAAGAGTACAGCAAATTCTGCCGGGAAGGTTTGCATGTTTGCGGAAGTGGAAATGAGCGTACCAGGAACACGCACGGCGAAAACAGCCAAAGGTGGTCACTCACAAAAGATCACAATTTGGGATGAAGAGAAAGGAAATATATAGAAGTGTAAACGAATAAAAAAGCTTGGATGACAATAAAAATCGAACACGTAGAATCAGCTTGCATTTAACTAGGTTTTTTATGCAGGACATGGAGATGAATTCAGTCATTTTCGTTGCATTTTATTTTCTGTGTGGGAAAAATCTTCCCTACTTGGAAGATCACAAGATTTGTTCCGCCCTGAAAATGCACCAACAATCTTTCAAATGCACCAACAATCTTTCAAATGCACCAACAATCTTTCAAATGCACCAACAATCTTTCAAATGCACCAACAATCTTTCAAATGCACCAACAATGAGTATACATAGTAAACAACTATCAACAACCTGTTTGTACATAAAAGTCTCAAGTCACAAGGAAAGAGCCTCTAGCCGAATCATGTCCCTACAAGTCAAATTGAGATTAACCATGAAAAACACCCATCACATGTCTTGTTTTTGTGTTTCCTATAAAATAGTCTGGACAACAAGGAGTTACAGCTTCTACCACAGACGTCTATAGGTAAAAAAACCATGTGCGGCGAATTTCCACAGCAAAGGAAGTTGCGAAACGTTTGGCGAAAATAGAGGGCGAAAGCGTTTTCATTTACGTCAGTGGAATAGAAAAGGACTAAACATGCCAGGCTAGGATAAATCGGAGCTTGCGGATTTCGGCTTTCTGACTCTGTGAAAAAATTAGTTTTCCTTTACCACATTAGAAGTGAGCCTCGGATTTTCTAAACAAAAAAGGATCATTCTTGAGAAACCTTGGAACTGTAATTAGCTTCAGACTTTGAAGATAGAAATAACTCAAAAACGGACCCGGTTCATCAGCAAAATCTGCCGGAAAAGACAATCTTCTAGTGATTGGCTGGCAGCGTGCGATTGAAAACTACAGAGCATGCGCAAGCTTCAATTGTAATTTCAGCACACGTGTTGCCATTAGCTGATTAACTTTGGCGTAAACTGCATAAATAATGAAAATTATTCGGTTTTGATTTCTGACGTCCGCGCACAGGCTAGAACGTTGCTTGTGCGATAGCTGTCTTTCACAATGCATCATTTCAAGCAAGGATTACAGTCCACAAAGCCAGCGAACTCGCCACTAGTAGCCTCTAACAGGATCAAATCGAATTAGTAGCATAAAACATTTTAAGAAACTCGGATTTGCTACATCTTTTCCCACTGTTTGGAGGTGACTAATCTACTCAATTATTTATACCTAAAAAGCCGCAGCGCAAATGGGGGAGACAGCGTTGGAGGAGAATCTTTTTAGGAGGCTAGCGTCTGAAATTCATAGTCAGAAGTCATATCGATCACTAAATATTGCCACTTGATCTGGAATATGCTGGAATAAAAAGTAGGATTTAAAGCCTCTTTCTGAAATACAACCTTAAGACAAGACCAGTCTGCAGCACATTGCTTATAATCATAATATCATTCGCTTTTTACATCACGAGGCACAGCTATATTCGAATTAGTAGGCCATTAAATATAAGTGAGTAATGAATTTTACATATATGATAGAGGCGGCTTGCATACAAGATGTCAGTGCAACGCTTTTGATCAACAACAATCTCATTCAACATAGATGACAAAAGCAATTAAAGTTTTGTCAATGAATGTCATCTCATTCTTGGTTGACTGAAAAGCGCTATATTCATATGATAATGATATAACAAAATTCATTTTAACTTAAATCTCATCTTGACATTTTCACCAAATTTGGCGTTAATTAATTTTGTCAATCGGCTTTGCATGGATCGTATCGCCATTTTTATCTCATAGTTTTACCTTATAGCTTGACCTTATAGCTTACTTCATGCATTAATGTCATATTTTTACCTCATGGTACTACTTAATTGTCTTACTTACTTAACATTTAATAGTTTTAGAAGCTTTAGAGTGGGAACTTGACAAATCCTACATAATCGACATCCACCAAAATACACGAGTCCATTTCTGTTGTCCAAGATCAAGGCTGCCCCATTTTTTCTATAAGTTACGTTATGTAGACGCCGATCGCACGAGAAAATACGACCCGGCTTAAGTTTAAATCCGGGTTGCAATTCAACATGGCTCTTCAAATGTCTCCAGGCAAAGTAAATTATGTCAATTCCAAACCGAGATCAACTTTCAGTCCGAGTTAAAATGGCAAGCTGGAGTTAATCAGGATTGAGTTTGCATCAGTCGGGCCATTTCGGTTGAAACAGCTACTGTGATTGGAGACCATTTCAAGTAGGGATGTACCGGATCAGCATTTTCAGAGACCGGCCGGAACCAGATTTACCAGATTCACAGAATCCCGATAAACCGGATAATCCGGCAATAACCGAGTTTTTTTCCACAACAAAATTGGTGATTGTAATCCTGTATTTCAGATCTCTTTTCAAATTTTGCTTGTTTGATCGCAAAGGTTATTGGAGAGAAGAGAAACAATTAGCCTTTAAGGTCATTTTCCACTTAGCCAGTCGTAAAATTCTAGTGACTAAAATTCGGTATCAAATAATACATCTTTTACATAACTTGAGTAAAAAAAACAAAAAAAATTGTTTTCACAAATTTATATTTTAGTGGCTAGATTTATAAAAAAGGCACTCAATCCTAAATTTCTATTCAATTAGGAAGCGAAATTTTCAGGCTTCTTCCAAGGAATGATAAGAAGCTGCTTTTACTGCATCACATCAAGAAGATGTTTAAATTTTGCATGACGACCCTCCACACAACAGACGCAACAACCAACGACAAAACAGAAGTAGGAAATGTGAAGTTCAACACTTTTGTCACTTCTGCCACTTCTCCCTACCAGAACGTAAAACATTTTAAATTTGTTCTAACCTCCCTCCCCTCGAAATAAAGAATAATCAATGTCCAGTAAATTGCATGATAACACGAACACCCCCACCAAAAAAACCTTGATTACCGGAGCCCAACTTGCTTTAACAAATATCTACCTTCCCTCAAGCTTTGCAAATTACGCGAGGCAGCTGCTACGTTAATGGTAATGCTGCTGTGAAGGTGCATTACTTCCAGCCCTCACTCTTATGCAAAGAATGGTGGTCCAGGCGAGGTATGCCAGAACGATGCCCAGAAAACCGGGTAGAAAACGATCCTAGCGGCTTACCTTTCAGAGCCACTATCTGTAGACAGGCTTCTGGACCGGTACATACTCCCAGCTGACATTTGTGATGTTGCTTTGGAGGAAGACCGCGGCGAAGGAGCTTTGTTGAAAGAAGAAAACGTTTCGATAGGACAAGTGGCCTGGCGACTTCTTTGGTTTGGGAAGCTTTGATTTCTGACTATGGTCCTTATCGATTCCACGTTTCCCTTGAATAAAGAAACAATTAGACATCGAAGGATGAGTAGTGCTACGTTATAGAAATGAAAGCTTAGGACTCACTGTTTCTACAGATACCAACCACCAAAGATAAAAACTGCGTACAGAACAAAACGCATTAGCCCTGCTTTTGCACCTCAGAAGTTTCTGGACAAAGAGATGGGGCCTTACTACTACGATATTTTCGAATGTAAGAGGGGAATAACAAAGTTTCATTCAGATACTTGAATAATAAGCACTTGGTAAAGTATTTATTTAAATATAAAACAAACATAGTTCTCTTGGCACATTTTTAATTTGAATGAAAACTAAATTAGATGTGACAACTTTCTACATGTTATAAAAACAGTACAATGGTCGCTTTTTCAAATCGCAGTGAGCAGAAATCGGCTTAACCAACCAGGGACAATATTTCAGAATTTTGTACCAGGGTTAAACTAACTGTTGAAATGAAAACTATGGCAAGATTATCTGCAAGACCATAGTAGATTCAAAATGTTTGCATCAACATTACCTTTTCAAGCAAAACGACTTTTTCTGCATGAAATATTGGTCAGCAAAAAGCCTCACCATGATTAATGATTTTCTAACATATTTAATTCGACAATTAGCTACGTATTAAGAGCTTGCACATGGTAACGTAAGAAAAATCAATCTGTTGTCCATTTTTCCAAACCGCTTGTCGCTATTAATAAGGGGCAATAAATTACTCTAACAAAAGCCACAGATGTAAAAATTCGGCGTAAACATAATTCTTAAAGCGAGGAGAAATGGATCTAAATGAGCTCATTGTTGTGCAAAAACTGAGGCAGCTTCACTTTTGATTAAAAGCGTATACGGCACTAGTCCATCGTATAGAAGTCTTGTCCTTTAATTCTTATACAGTGATATCGGACGTGGCTCTGTTTCTTAACTATTTTCTACCTGAAATTAATTAATCGCTTGCTTAAGTTATTTCAAATATAGTTTAAACTGGCAAATATGTGTTCTCTAATCAAGATATCTTGACAATCAGTTGCAACTTTTATTAAACTAAAATTCAGGTTTCCATGAAAAGTAAAACACTTGGCAGCTGGTTGCCATTCCTTTAGGGTATTGCGTACAGGAATGTTGCCTTTCATTTTGGGAAAAATCTTGACCAATTGGAAAGTCCTTAATTGTTATCGAATGACTTCCTGTTTGAAAAACCTACAATCAATTGATCTCTAAAGACATTCACGACGAGGTCGCGCAACGAAAACGGTGCTACAAGAGACTCACGTGAAATATCCTTTTGTAGCACTTCTCAAGGCCATAAACATCCTTTTCTGATAAGGCCTTCTCGATGTCCAGAATCACCTTTTGCTGTCTGGGGCTTCGAGATGCGTTAAAGGGTGGAGCCGAAGCACTCCCATTGTTCACTGTATAGAATCTTCCGACCTTTCTATAAAAATGAGGAATTTGGAGCATATCACAAAATACCAATTCCAACAACTATGCAACTCTAAAGAAAAGCTACTGGATTAGGCTTATTTTGATGCACCTTATATCACTGGATGCAAATTATGACAAACGCCTGTTGAAGCAATTTTTCAGTTGAACATTCCCATGTTTCAAAATTCAGAACATCTGCCAAAATAGGATGGAGTCAAAATCAAGATTAGGACCAAGTCCAGAGAAACTGTGACAAAATGATAAAATGGCATAGGCATGTTTGACAATAAAGAGCTTGAAAGAAAGCATAAAGAAAAGAAAAACAAGGAAAGACAAGACAAAAACAGAAAGAGACACAAATAACAAGAGGGAATAAATTTAAAGATAGAGCAGGAGCATAGGACATGTAAAGAGATAATAAAACCATAAAATTGGAAGAAAAAGGAAAAAGGGGAGGAAGAGGGAAAATGGTAAAGAATATTCAGAATAGAAAAACTGTTGAAATGTCTTTGAATAGAGAAAGTTAATAATTAAATTGATTTGCCAATTTATACTTACTTTGTCAATGATCGCAGCTCTGACATTGTTGGTGGTGGTGAAAATGGTGCTTTTACTGGCTTTTCTTGCCTGGTTTTTTCATACTAGAAAAAACAATTTTAAAAACTATTGACTTTACCACAACAGATTCAATCTTGAGAAAATTACTCTAGCTCCTTCATCAAATGATGACTAACTTTTAACTCTTGGACTGGCTGATTCCTAAAATGGCTTAGAAAAATCTCTAACATAGAGAAATTGACTAGAGAGCTAAGCAGTAGACTTTAAAATGCTGGAAAACATGCTATGGCAATTTAATCTGTCATATATTTAACAAGTTGGCCTATGATTTGTGTTTTTTATGCTCTTCATTTATGCAGCCAATATGAAACAAACCCATTAAATGGTAATGTCATTGACAATATATTTATTCCAAAATGAGGTAATGGCATTGACAATACATTCCAAAATGAGGTTTTGCAGCTACCTTAATGCTTGATGGAATAAAGCCACCTCTACTCGTACTTGTGCTTGGCTGCACTATTGGTACCTGAATGGTAAATGATTTATGGGAATTAAAAGCATGCTTCTAAAAAGTGATGAGCATTAACGAGTAAAGGTTGTCACAATTTCACAATAAAACTGGACAACTTGTTGCTTATGTTATTTGTAACAGCAAAAAGTGACAGTTAATTTGTTTATGTTTCAGCAAGGTCTATAATTGATATCTTTACTGACAACATCCCAAATTTATCTTGATTTTCAAGGTTTTGCTAAATCTTCATTCGGTACAATTAGAAGGAAGACCTCATAAGCAACCATATTCCATGTAACCCATATCTGCTGCCGCTCATTAAAGAGAACTTTTAAAAAGACTACAAATAGACTCAAAGTAGCCACTAAGAACTATCACATGCTGATCCAGGTAGGGAGTCACATTTATTACTTTCTACAATAAAGACAAATCAATTCCTGCTAGCACAAAGTAATGATTCAAACAAGCAGGAAACAAAACATTCACAAGAAGAGGAAAAAATAAACATATTGTTTTGCTGTCAACTACACAAATATGTCTCTATGGAAACCTTATGTTCATCTCTTGGAATTTGGTCCTTTAGATAACGCTGACGGATCTTATTATCTGGACTCTTGAAGGCAGGTGGGCTTTCCATCTACAAAAATTAAAATGCAGCTTATGAAATATTGAGTGTACAGCAATGAGCAAGTTTACTGATTGTAGAAAAAAAATATTAGAATCAATGATAGGACATTCCAGGCACTGCAAATGATTGCGGCCTTAAGCTTTAACATTAGCTTTATGTCAGTTTAAAAGAAGAGAACACGATTTTAAGCATCAATACGGCCACCAGATGACATATCACCACAAAACATGCACAGCATTGAAAAACACTTTGAAATCTATGATCAAAGTAATCAATACTTTACCATGAACGTATTGAGTTTCAAACCAAATATAATGACTTACCAAATCAAACCCATGGCTTGGTTTCGATAATTCACCAAAAGAGACTCTTGACCTAATAATCTTTGGTGGAAAGCCATTTTTGAACCTTATTGTCTTGGTCTTTGACTTCTCAACTTGGATAAGATATTTTTGATTGGATGGTGGTGCCATGATTTCATAAATTTACAACCAACAATTGATGCTAAGTTTCCTAGACAAAAATGCAATTTCCATGTTAAAAAGGCAACTTCCTAGACAGAACAGCCATTTTCACTGTTAATATTAAGCATGAAAGCTTTGTAACCAGTTTGCTTTTGGCAACAAATAATATGCAAATAAGTGTACATTCTTTTGTGCTGCATCAAACCTTCCGTCTTTTCATCTGTTCAAAAAATATACCATAATGGTTTACAATAGGCTTCATATGCTGATTATCAAGTGATTAAAAATCTTAATTTCTGATTTTTCTTTAACTTGATTACTGACTGCTTGTACTTCAAAGGTAAGAAAATGTCTAATCAGTGATGTAGTGCTGTCAAGATAATAAGTGATGTAGTGAGGCTCTTGCACAAAATATTGCAAAAAACAACAGAAAAACCAAAAATTTGTCAATTTTAACATTAAAATGAGGGCTCAGCCCCATGAGCCTCTCTAGCTCTACATCCTGGTGTCTAATGTATATTTCCTGTACATAAAACTTGGCAAAAATAAAAATAAATCCAAGACAGAATTGACCCGGGTTTAGCATCCCTGGACCAAATGAAAGCAAAAAGCTTGATTATAATAAATATTACATTTTAAGAATCAAATAGTTCATTATATTTATACATCTCTTGGAGAGAAAATAATTCCTGAAAGAGGCTGTTGGAGATGCAAAAGTTGGCCTATATTATGTTTTCTTAAACAATAATCATGCTAAGCATACAACGGTGCTGAACATTGCACAATTGAGAAATTTGAAAACAGTCATCATATTTTGGCATCTTAGACATCTGTAGTTTATAGATGATTGCTCCAAGCAGAAAGCTATTTAGCAGCTCATAACCACTGCATTCAATAAAACCAGTTTCATGCAGTTCTGTTTACATGGCACCAAGCACTTTATATGTAAAGTGAATTATTATATTCACTATAGATTGTGTATAATATATAAGCTTTATATTATTTTTAAATACAACACTGGATCAGTTGCAAGTTTAAGTACTTTGCGTTTATCAATTCTTAAAATAGATCTCTTGAGGTATCAGGGTTATCTTTTAAAGAACTCCTTAATGGCCTTGAATATTTCATTAAGACCACCTTAATGACCTTACTGAGCTGGTCTTTAGTCAGTGCCATTGTCTTTTTACAGCTCTGTTTTGTCTAAATCAAAAGTGGACATAACAAATATAATTAGATGTATTTTGAAACTGACACCTTTGCACTGTTGTGAATCTTGTCTGGTCATGCCTACAGATCTAAGTTTAAAGTCCTACGCAGCAGGGCATCATTTCAACAGATTAGCAACAGCAGCAGCAGCTTGCGTGACCATCTCCATCGCTGCCGGGTATTAATCAATTTCTATCGCTTTATCTTTCCCCTCTAAAATAACTGATCCCACATTCATTTTCTTTCTATTTCTTCTGTTATAATACAACTCTAACAAGGGCATCATTTCCGGTGCACGGAATCAAAGCTATTTATTTTATGGCCGAAATCACCTATCATGCATGCAAAGTACACAGAAACAACTGGTGGCAAAACCACAGCAGAACCTTTCAGAAAATCAGTTCGAAGACAAATTGACTACACACGGATAAGCTTCAGGTTTAAGAGAAGTTGACCTTGCTAAGCCCCAAAAAGGGTCAAGAAAGACTTCCTTAAACGTTCACTTCCGATTTCATAATTCGAATTCATATGGAAAGGTTTGATTCAAATTGTGTAAATTAAAAGTTTACACATTACACGCGAGCGAAAAGCCATAAAAAACTGCAGCATATTGTACCTACCAGCGTACCCTAGAGTTGCCAGGCAGTCTTAGTATGACGAGGTCACATACAGTGCTGTCTCTAATCACCAAAAAGTCTTGCAGAATCTGTGTGACACTACTGTCACTAACCATTAAGGTTCCCTTGTCATTGGGTCTGTCATCTTCACAACTTCAATTTTGTGCATCAAGGGATGAATACAACAGGGGACCAAAGATGTCAAATTTACAACATGAACGGTCTCCAAGGAGATGCAACACAAGAGTGGGACAACAGTCTCTCGCAGACCTATGCGGAGAAATCCTGGCTCTTTGACAGCCTTCTGAACAAAAACCTAATCCAATTTATCAGTCCACATATCCAAACAATAGACTCAGTTTTAAGCCACTTGTTTTCGCGAATAGCATAGCCAATCGATTTGTTATCTTTAGGTTTCGCGTTCCAAAATCCTGCAAATGCAACCAGATTGAAATCGAATATAAGATAAAATCGTCTTTTCGGCTTAATTCTCAAGTTACATTTGCAAGGATTGGCGCTAAAACAATATTGAGATTGCTGCCCCCACATCTCTGGAATCAAAGTCCGTTTGTCGACCACTTTGTAAATTGATGATGCAGGGCGAAGGAAAATGAGCTAACGATCTTTGTCGGGAACTTCAAAACACTTGAATGAAATAAAAAGGCCCTTGCTTTTGTAAACATCCGGGCTGCGACAAAAGTTAAGTGAAAGTAGGTGAGAAAAAAGGAATTGTTTTATTGTTTGCTTTGTTTTTCGTTGCTGTTTATAATGGCCTATTCATTTATTGAGTTTGCAAACTGGCGTGAACAGTGATTCAGGTTTTCTTTGCAAACCATGCAATAAGATAGCTGTTTCACGGCAAAAAAGGCTATATAATGCATCAAAACTCATCCCCACTGAATTACAAAAAAATTGTATGTGGTGCTCTACACCAATGGAGTAATATAAAGACCAGGGATAATTGCAGCACACAGAAAAGATGCTGCACAAAAACTTCAAACTAGCCCTTTTTCACATCTATCAAAACTGTTACCTTGATTGGAGTAAAGCTTTTTCCAAGCAAAAGTAAACTGATCCTTTAGCTTGAAAAGCAGTTTAAAGCGATGTACAGAATACAAGCAGAAATTATTAAGAACAAACGAGCATTATAAACAAATACTTCCTCAATACGAACATAATGCCAAGCAGACAGGTGTAAGGCTAAAGATTTTTCAGCAATCAAAGATGTATCAAGCCATCGTACACAGAGAATCGCTGTAAACAAAGTTTCTCCTGCTAATCAGAATCTGAAGAAAGATGAAAAGGATGCCATTTGATAATTTGCGAACAAGCATCCAAGAAGCAACGATGAAGAAAACTCACTATCGACTTTAGTCCTTGTACAATTGTATTCTGCTTTGGAAGTGAAAAGATTTTATTTACAGTGCATCTAGTTCAGCCAGTAAATTCGTTTCAGGTTTAGCAAGACAGTGCGTGCCTCTCGGCAGATCCGTTTCTGTTTACGAGGTTTCAAGAACAAAGCGGATAAAATTCATATCGACCAAGGTATTCTGTGTTTTAAGACGTCCTAACAAACAACGGGCTTACGTCAAACGATTGGCAAGGTACAATCTTCCAAGGTCACTGGAACAATTGACGAGGAAAACGACTCATACCTAATTATATTGGGGGTAATAGGATTCAAAATTCACAAAGAATATTGGAAACTCGTCTTATTCAATGGGACTAGTTACAAGACAGCTTGTTAAACCAACTAACGAGGACTCGTGTTGATCTTATTTTCTCGCAAATATCTTCATGTATAAGAAGACTTTTTATCGTATATTATATATTCACGTCAATAACATACCAAAATCTTTTTAAGTTTAAAGCCAATCTCATTACAAAGAGGCCTCAAAGTTCATTACCAGACCTCTGTGACGTCAGAGTAGCCTATGGCAAGAAAACTAGTTTAAGGGTGAAATTGAAATTGATAGTTATGGCCCATTTTCATAGCCCGGCTCAATTCTGTGATGTGACAGCTAGATTGCTTGATAGCATGCGAAATTCAGAATTAGCGACATCAGCAATGAAATCTTTTGCAGCTTCTTAACCAAGAGGAATCAGTCATTCCACCTTATGGACCCTTCGGCTCTTCCCATCGTCATTTAATGTTGCAAACCCAACTATCACCAATAGCACTTTATTGCATTACTCCAATTCAGTGTACCTCACGTTGCTTTAAATAGAATGCAATGTAAGTGCCGTCGATCCCAGTATCAGAATGAATAACCGCGTTGGTATCAAGCGTTCTCTTGCGCATGGCGTCAATCCTGGCTTCAAATTCACGTTCTTGACTATTCTAGGCTAATATTTTCAGGTTAGTTTCAAAGGTAATCCCACAGTGGCGAGGAGGGTTTGGTCCCCATGGCATAGTTCTCCTGGAGGGCTGGTGTGGTGAAATGGTGGGTCTTGAATTAAAATACAATCAATCTTAAACAGGTGCAAAGACTTTGCAGGGACTGGGGCCACGGCGAATAAACTTTCAGTTACTAATCCGAGTAACGATTGGATTAATAAAGGGTCCCCCACACTCATTTAGCCGGGATACTGCTACTGACATTGAGACAAGGCTAACGTTTCTTTGCTGAATTTGCGCGACAGCAAATATTGTAATTAGAGATAGCTACCTTTGCTCTACCTATGAAGATTTGGGAGCACGAAAGAAGGAAGACAGAAGAAGGAACGCGGAAAAAGCACGAAAATGTAACGGCATCTAGCCTCAACGCACTAAATCTATTAGAAAAAAGTATAAAATTACAGCTCATTCTAATCGAATATTTACACCGGATTCTAATCAGAATATTTTTAAAATCTTCCCTCAATAAGACTATTTGAGAATCATTTGTGTGCAAAATAAAAATGTTGCGTCTTCTACAAAAATATCCCTACCACGAGATGGTAATGTATTTTAAAAAAAAGGCGTGTATAATCAACAAATGGGTTCAGGAGTTCATCGTCTTGAAATGATTAAATAATTTGCTTTCATTGCGGTGATTCCGTGCTTCTTTTCTCCTGTCTACTTGATGCCCCAAGCCCACAAATGATTTCGTTGCCAAGACTGTTTATCGGGGATGAAAATTTCGCATTAGAGGGCATACCAAGAAGGACAGCTACCACATGAGAGATCCTGGCAATGGAGTGTGTTTAAAGGCTTAATCCTATCTAAAATGTTTCAAGAAGAAAGTTACAACTCATAAATAACGTGCTACAAAGATTAAAGATCAAGCTAAGGACAAGGGGTGCTCTTGATCATAGAAAATCGCTTGGTTGGTGGCGCTTTGAGTTTAACACACATGTGTTGTTTAAGGGTCTCCAGGATTCACCTAGAAACACTTCGAAACGCAGTGAATTGCCTTACCCCAGAACCGCATCGAAATCGATGTAATCTGGCAATGTACCTTAAAGGCCTTTGTTGTTAAATATAAAAATTTTGGCTCTTCAAACAAGGAGCCCCTTTTGAAATAGTTAACACGTTGACTGTTGCCCATGATACTGTAATTGAAGCTTTCACTTAAAATTAAGATCCGGAAACAATGGGGCTAGGTGCATCGTTCATTAAATTTCTCATGAACGTTTCTACTTTCTCTTCTTGAAAATTCCTCCCAGAAACCCCTTCTTCTTGAGTTCCTTGCCTGATGAAACCGGAGACTTTTCAACCGTGTACTTCTGGTGGCTGCTCTGGGGTGCTGGGAAATCGAGTGTCTTCGGGCGCACGTTGGTGGGGGCCTCGGTGCTTTCTTCCTTCTCGGCCCCTACACTACCAACTTTGGGCCTAAACCCTGGCGCTTGACTAAGATCGCCAGTCGTAAATTCGTTCTCGAAATCAAAAGGATCGGTGTCTTCGCCAAACGGTGTGATTGGAGTGGTTTCATCTGCAAATGAATCCTCCACCACCCTTGAAAACCATTTGTTCATGTTGCTTATCTTTCGTGGGGGCTTCTCCTCCTGGACCACTTCGTTTTTGTCTAGCGAATCAGGGTCAAATGTGCTCGACTCTCTAGACTCTCCATCGTCATCTTCGTCAGAACTATTGTCCTGCAGGTTGAAAGTACAAAATCAGAAGCCTTAGTATGGCTGTCGCAACTGCAGTTTCGTCATATCGAAGGTGGTAAAGGTACGGCTTAGAAGTATACACTGACAAGGGAACTATATTTCATCTATTGATTATGTCATGCTGCTGAGGTCTTTCGCGAATGACATAACAACATAGAAAAACTTACCGAAAACGCGGTACTTATTCCGACAATGTCGAGAATTCCTAGGGACATTTTGCGCGAATCATGTTGGGCTGCGCTAGGCACAGATAGAACCGGCGCCGGGGGCGGTATGACGTCATCAAACTCATCAGATTCTAGGACGAAAAGAGGTGTTGAAGGGAAATCGAAGAAATATTGGATGCTCTATGCAATTTTCTTTCGGCAGGTTAATGGTGAAAACATTTCCCAGCTGACAATAATTGACTTAATAATGCACCATTAAGAGGAGCAAGTAATTAACAGCTTGTGTGAGAAAACATTTCGAAATAATTAAGAGCCAGAGGAAAGAATATCAGTAGAGTGGCATAAAAGTGAAAATCACAAAGATGCTTTTGGACAAAGAAGACGCACCTTCGGAGCTCAGAACTGGATCGGGAACCATGACTTGCTTGAATTTGAATAAGTCGGCTCCGGTGTTGGGGAAAGTTTTGCTTTCTGTTTGTTCCGTCATCGCATCTTGTTCAATTTCTCTTGCCCCTGAATCAGCAGTCGCAAAGTCAGCATTGGTCTTCGAAGGCCAATCAGGACTGGGGAGAGTTTCATTCTGCTCTTGTTCAGTGCTATAATGTGACGTCATCTCGGTCCTCTGTACGACATCTATAGGCAACTGTGGTGGTTTTGACGTCATATCGTTACCTTGTACGACATCTATAGGCAACTGCGGTGGCGGTGGCGCAGGAGGCAAACTTACAGTGTCTTCTTTGCTGTTCATTTCAGTGCACTCCGTAACTGCCATCAAAAAGTCATCTAGTACCTCCTGATCGGGTGACGTAATCAAATAGTTCGTCCTGTCCGGAAACTGAAGCCGCAAAAGATGGTCGACCGACTGACCGGGTGCTTCGACAGATATCATTACGTCTTCAAGTAAATGCTCTTTCAAGGGGCTATTCTTGTGCTTGAATGCAGTTTCTGATCGGTACAGCATTAGAAAACTATCTGATATGACCGCATAAAACTCCTTCCATTTTTTCATGGACAATCTAACACCTCTAGGTGCTTCCGTTTCCTTGAACTCTAAATGGCCAGCAAAATCGATTGCATTGAATTTGAACTTTTTGTCAATTCCACTGCCCCTTAATTCTTCGTCTGTTTTGCTCGGACGGCTTACAAGGATGACCGGGATATTAGGTGGCTTCGCGTCATCTGCTGTCATCTTCTGTGCACCTTGTGTGATAGAGGTTTCTGTAGACAAACTCTCCTTCTCTGATCTCTGTTGAGTGTCTGTTAGAGGCGATTCGGACTCCATTCCATATGGTTTGGACGAACTAATTGAGCCAGGACTAACAGGCCCATCAAGACTATAGTCCACCAAATCAACTGTTGCAAAATCTGGTGTTCTAGTAGATTCAGAGGCTATTGGTAGATCAATCACATCCTCAGTTTCAGGTGAGCCTTGTCGTGGAACTGGAAGCTGCAAATCAAATTCACCACCCATCCCAAAGGTAGGCAATTGGACATCTGGATTTTTCTGTTCACTATTTATTTCGAAAACTATATGATTGTTACTGACAACTTCACCTTCCGTTATGGGAATTCCAACAGCTTTAAAGGTTTCTAATCTTTCATTTGAACCGTCATTTTCTTGGTGAAATGGCGCTTTTTCAGTACTTTGACCAACATCATTAGAACCGAATTTGCTAAAACTAACTGGAGCTCCTTCGCTGATATCCATTTCATCTAGCAATGAAAACACGTCAAGATCGCTACCTTCAACTGGTTGCTCAAAAACAAATTCTATCGTATCTTCATTGACGTCAGCATCAACAAATTCGGTTCTAGAATCCGGACCACGTGTAGACCCATTCGGGCCTAAACTCTTGTTCATGTTCTCATCGAAAGGCTCACTAGCAAATGAATTGAAAATATTGTCGGCCATTATCGGGTCATCTTGATGCTTCATTGTCCGGTACTCCACTATGCTGCATTCTGGAGCAGAATCAAGAATAAAAGGGTTGCTTTCTGTTTGTATCGTCTCTCTAAAGGCAACTTCTTCTTCTTCAACAACTGGAAATGCACCATCTCCTGGCGGAAGACTGCGCCCCTCCGCGAGATCTGTAGTATCGTGCACCGAAATCAACTCTCGTGCATCTATCTGCAAAGAATCCGCATCCACTTTTTTCACTTCCATTGGACCTTTACCAACGCCCTGAGATTTTGTAGAAGCCAAAAGGCTGCCAGCATCACTCCCACTGCTCCCGTGATCAGCCTTAGCAATGTCAAGCAAGTCATGATCAAGATCCTGGTGCTTTTCCGTGTTCGACACAACGTCTACTGCATCATCTTCACTCGATTTACTTCTTCCAGTCGATGCGTCTTGAAGATGAGAATCAGCTGCATGTTTGCCCTTTCCCCTCTCGTTAATCTTCTTAATTTTTGGCTCGACACTAGCATTATTTATGCTCTCTTTAGCATTTCCTATTTTATTACTATTAAATCCCTTAGTATATTCAAATGCCTTTTCATCATTGACAAGCCTTGATTCGTTCTCTGTTTCTTCTTGAATGGTATCCTTGAGCAAAGGTACTTTTGGCTCTCTCTGGGTCAAGTCGTTAGTGTCTTTATGTGTTCTGTTGTCGAAATCTAGCTGAACATAGCTTCTAGGGCTCTCTTTTCCCAAGCTGTGCCTCTTCGCGTACATGTTGCCAAATTTCTCCGTATATTTTGTCAGCTTGCCAAGGGTACTTTGGAATCGCTCTTCCTGCACCGCAATCGATTTCTCTAAGTCATCTTGATTTCGAAGCAGTTCTTCGACATCGTCTAATGAACTCCCCTCCACATCCTCAAATGTTTCCCCAGTCATAACAATCCATTTATCAAGATTAACAAGATCGTCCTTTAACGACTCTGAATCTCGAGTGTGCTTCAAATCCTCGTGGAAACCCTCTAACTCCAGATTAAGATTCTGCCAATCCTTCCTGAGATTCTCAGTCTCATTCTCCACGATCGCCTTAATCTCCAGTACCTCGCCACAAATCGTTTCTCCTTCCTTCATCAGGCCATCGACTCTAGTTTTCCGTGCATCTCTCTCTGTTAAGTGGTCTCTATACGCAAGGTACGCGTCATCGTGGTCCATTGCTTTGGAAACTACATTCCGTGAATTGCTCTTAATTGCAGCCGTCCTATCTCCGATCCACACTCTGAAACACAAGACAAGGCATGGTGACAAGCATGCTGCAACCATCAAGAATAATGGCCTAGCAATAAGGACAGCAAACCATCAACGTGGCAATCTTTAATAAAAGCATGACTCAGGCACAGTGATATTCAATTCATATTTGTAGATACCTTATTCCTTCGCCACGGCTTAAGGGTGCATGTGAACCCTCATATGACAAACAGTGACTTGTCAAAAGAGCGTTTGACGTAGCGCAATTAAATTAAATAAATAGTTACAAATAATAGCAACTAAAATTGTGGGAATTTAGAATCAAAAATTGAGATTCTGTCACCGGACCTGCCCCATAGATTCAAATAAAAACCACCAAAGGCACTTAAAAATCAAGAAGAAATGATTATTGTGAGCCGGAAAATCTCAATCACTTATTATATACTGCAAATAGGGAGCAAGTGTCTCACAAAAGAATGTCAAATAAAAGCGCTACATTCAAGAAGAAGCCGGAAGAGTTGGTATTCTTTGAAGAAATGGGAAATGCACGAGAATCGTTGTAGAAGACTAAATAACTCGTATGGAACAACAATGACTAAGAAAACCACTTTTATAAAAAAAGATTCGTAGTGCGGCATCGTTTCTTGGTATTCTTGAAAATCGCTGGTTCAATTCCAGGTTCGAACCATGATTATGTGCTTGGAAGAACAGAGCTGGTAAAGTCAAGTGTGGATATTACTGGCATTGGGCATGATTCGGTGACAGACCTTTGTGACAGACACTCTTGACTTTTTATTACCTTTAATCAAGTTAAATCGAAAAGAAATTATCTTGTAATCAGATGTACCTCAGATCTTCGGATGTCTGTAAAAATGTTTTCAGTTCTTCTGCTTTGCTGAGTTTTTCGGATGTGAACTGGGCTGTCTCCGAAAGGCTCTGCATCTTCCTGCCAAGCACTTGCATCTCCTCTTCTGCACTGGCTGCTTCGTCTGGTATTTCATGCTGCAGAGTGGAGTATGCCTCATGTAGTTCACTGGCCTTTGAACTCAGCGCATGCAAATCCAGCTAAAAGATAAAAGCCTTGCTCGCAACAATTTTCACTTACCGAAAAAGGATAGAATAGAATACTGTATTATTTACCTAAATAACAGCTAGAATAGATTCTTGTTTGTTATGGCATAGGAAAAATAAGGAAGGCTGCAACTAAAGATTACAGACGAAACTGAATCCGACAATGTCACAAATTAACAAATCAGGTTCTAGAAAAATGCATTTCATTTTTTATATTTTAAAGGGAATTCTTAACTAAAATAATTGGAAGGCGGACAAGAATTCAAAGTATCTTACAAGCAGAATCAAGATAGAGACATAATCTCCTGAGCAACATTAGGCCGTTATGTAAAAAACCATTATTTCCTTAGGATACGTTCCTTTTGCTCCTATACCAAAATTGGACTTAATCCATACACAGCATCTTAGCAAGTGAAATTGGCAAGAATTGACGTTATACATTGCTTGTTCTGTTAAGCTTCAACGTACCATGAAGGCGTCGTGCTTTTTTCTGAGGTCCACCAAAGTTAGCAAACCAGTGTTCCAGTCGACTTTGATTACGTCATTCTCCTTCCTATTTATCCACTGGAGGACGTCCTGAGCCATCTCTGAAAATTCTCGCACCCTCTTGGTGTTATTCAACGCTTTCAATCGATTCAGAGATGCTGCTTCCAAGGCTGTGAAGTTCTTCTTGACAACCATTGCCTTATTTTCCATGGCCTGGAAAGGCAAATGACTTATCAAAATGCAGAGGTAAGAGATAAAACAAGACAGTTAATATAACATCTTTTAACAGATTTCACAGAAGTTTGATTCACAGACAATTTCTCTATGAGATGTTCTGAAGGTGGCAAAAATGACAGAAAAAGTCTTCCATTTAATGCGATAAAGTCATGCTAATAAATGATCACATCATGTTAAAAATCATTTCATCACATTAATCAATGATCATATCGCCTAAATAAATGATTGAAGTATGTTTGTGCTGCTGAAAGAAATTCCTACATGAGGACCTTTGCGGATGCTTTTTGGTCAATTGTATTGCTATAGATAAATTGCACTAGATTTGTCTTACAACTCAAGTATCTTCAAGGAATTTCGCCTTTACCTTTAGGTCACTGTGTCCCGTAAAGTCAACGTGGGAGATCATGTCCTGGATTTTAGCTACTTCCAGTTCATAGCTTTTCATATCTGCGATGAATTCTTCGAATGTCTTTAATAATGCCAAAGTTTGCTTTAAGGTTTCACCATAATCCTTGGAATCGGCTGTGGGGGATTTCTCTTCGATCCAAGCATTTGTCACGTCTGCAACTCTATTGAATCGGTGCAGTTGAATGATTTCCTTTAATCTTGTTTTTCGTGATGCACACGCATCAATAACCAAACTGTACTCCGTGTTCAGATTTTGCTATGAAAACAAAGACAAAGAAATGGAATGTCAGCTAAAGAGTTCTTCACCACGATGTCTTTTCTGACGGTTCCCTTATTCATTGATATGATATTCATTTTCATGCAATAATTTCGAAAACGATTGACGATTTCTACAAACTGCTAGAATTCAATGTGTTGTAAAAACCTTTTAGCTAAGGATATTGTCTCTAAAAATTTATAAACGTTTCTAATTATGACTTCTCAGTTATAGAGAAATATGAAGATGATAACTTTTGTAAAGATTCCTCGCTATAATCAACAAAATTTGTTTTATATACAACAATACAACAATAGGTAGTGTTAAACGAAGATTGTAGCGAATGTTTCTCAAATACCCAATACACCAACAATAGAAACATAAGAAACAGACCAATGCCGATACCTGAATTTTAGCTGCCATTTCTTTTCGCTCCTCCGTAGGAACCTCACTCTCCACTACCACCTGCATACGACTCTGTAATTGATCTATTGTCTTACGGAATGCCTCGAGGTTATTTTCCTGCACCGAAACTTTCCTCAAGAGGACTGCGGCTGAAGACTCGTCCTTACCAAAATCATCACTTCTAAGCGCAGACAGATTGTCTTTTAGCCAAGAGGTTGCCTGTTTAACGTCCGCATTGTACTAAAACAGCAAATGACGTAATGTTGAATTAAAAATCCAACATTCAGAAGAAAGAAGTCAAAATCAATTTTCTATAAAACCTTAAAATGCCACGAAAGAAGGATTGGTTTTCCAAGATTCAGGAGCACCCTGCAAAACTTTATGGCTAAAAGTTTAAAGAAATTTACAAAAAATTTAGTTCCTTTCATCCGATCCTCCTACAGACATGGAAAACATTTGACAGGAACAAGTTTCTTACTGTCTATTACAAATATTTTTTTGCAAACTTAAAACTGTTAGGAAACATTCCATAATTCAAAAGTCCTTGTTATAAAACATCATTAATTTCATTATGCACGGATTGCTCAAAAAAAGTTTACAGCAAAGAAGGTTGGCACTGACCTTTAGGAAATATATGTTCTCGCGAATCTTTTCGCCTTGCTGCTGGGAGAGTTTCTTCAGCTTAACCCATTCTTGGTTGAGAGACTCTGCTATGCTTTCAAATTCCTTTTTGAAATTAGTCTCTGCTGAAACATTTCCTAGTTTCTTCAAGAGTTTTAAGGTGATGTTCTCATGTCCAGTGATTTCTGAATCTAGCATCTGGTGCTTCTTGAAAATATGCTTTGCGTCTTGGATGAATAAAACTCAGGTCAAAAATGCTAAATTGTGGGTAAAAAATTGACTCGAAGGCAATAGGCAAAACATTGTATGCTACACCAATCAGTCTAACTAAAAAGCCTCAAGTCTTTAGGCCGTTTTACCTTTACTTAAAATTGCAAAAAACGTGCAGGAGTTTAGCTTAAAAGATAGAGAAGAATATTCTGATTTTATTGAAAAGAAACAATAACGGATAAAGATGTCAGTAAAAAAAATTGAAAAATAAAAAAAGTGTCTAACTTAGGCCGGTTTTTTCCAAGAAGAAGCTTGGATAAATTGGAAGTATCCAAAATAAAAACGGATCAGGTTGATTTGTTGAAAGGCCAAGATACATTGTCTGTTACTTGTGAAATACTGTGTGGGTTCAAAAGTATTTGCATGTGTTCACCTGTCAGATCAGTCCCAAAATTCGATGAATCCAGGTATACGGCCTTCTCTTTGATCCAATTCAATTCATCGTCAGCTTCTTGACTCAAAGAGTGAAATTGCACTGAGAAAATAAGGTCTTGCTTTCTCTGTCGAGAAATATTCTGCAGCTCCACAAATCTACGAAATAAAAAAAAGATACTTCATCATCAAAAACTTGATAGAAAGACAAAGGTTGCTTCTTTAGATTACTAAATAAGTGAAAGAAAAAGTTATCGATATTAAATTGAACTAAGATCAGAACACGGCAAACACCGCAAACATTACACAGTCATTAGTCTAAAAAAGAGCCTGGAACAATTAACACAAGCATGTCACAATTTCGCTTAGAGCTATAACCAACTAGAAGTTCTCCAAACAATTATAAGTACCGTTTGCAAATATCATCGTATTCATCTCGCAATCGTCCACACAGAGGCTTATTGATCTCTACATTATTGTCAACCATTTCATCCAGCTTCCGCAACTGCTTTCCCTTGTTCATAATTTCATTCTCAATTTCACCGTGCTTTGTTTGAAGCACCGTCGAAGACTCCAGACTTTTCCCTAGACTACCATTCCGCAATGTTGCAGCACTTCTCTCTAGCCACGTGTGTATCTCTCTAAGGGATGCTTCCACCCTCTCCAGGGTCATCCTTTCCCCTAGAGATTTGCCTTTGTTCGCTAACTCCCTCTCCAAGTCATCCCACAGATCAGAGAGTCTTTTTGCTAACAACTCGACGTCTTGTGATCTAATATCCTCCTGAAGTAGCGCATTCGCTTCAGCCATTATGTCATCCTTCTTCTTTTTGTTAGCTACCATTTCTGCTTGGACTCCGTCGAAAACTTTCCTTTCGCTCTGCAGGTTCCCTGTCACATCCAATGCATCTTGGACAGCATACTCTAACTTCTGTTTGGCCCATGACATAATCTATTATGAAAAAAATGAACTAAAGTTGCCTGATTCTTCTACAAAAATATAACTTCTACCTAAATAACCGTTTGACTAACGATCTGAAATATTGCTTTAGAAAAGCTGATATAACTCAACTTGAGAGCATGGTTAAAAATTAAACTAAAAAACATTTAGTCTTATTAACTCCTGACTACAAATACTAAAACAGAGTTCTAACCTAAAACTCTGGCATATTCAAGGGTTTACAGTGACGTTTTAATTAAACTTTCATCAACTGTTTCAAGCAGACTTTCACCAAAACATGTACATATACTGGACAATGGTGGACAAGTCACGCTAGTGAATTTTGAAAAACGTTATTTTATTTTAAAAAAGATACGCTAGAAATCTTCAAAAACACATCCTATATCTCACAAGAATATGTTAACAGGAATTTGACTACATACGTCGTTTGATTTGCTGAGGAATTTGATATACATCAGAGAATCTTGCAACTTTGACAGTTTGCTTTCAATCTGCCCTTTCGCCTCGTTTAATCGGAAACTGAGACGCTGGTATCTTTCGCTCATGTTAATGCTTTCGACACTATCGTTTCTTCCCATCTCATCTGCAAATGATCTGAGACTGTCCATTGTTTCTTGGAATTTACGAATCATGTCTTTCATGTTGTTGTGTTGAATCAACATCCGCTCTACATTCTCTTGGGTCATTGAAAAGTCATGGCTATCAAGGGCATCTTTTCTACGGTCAAGCCAGCCCTCTATCTGCTCCAGTTCAGAACCAAATCTCTGAAAAAATTGACAAATAAATCAAGTCACATGACTTTTGAGTTCAACAATCACCAACATTTTGTTGTAAAATGGCAAATCAACTTAACAATTCTTTGTTTCCATCCATCTTCTTTCAAATATGAAAAGAAATCTCTCAAAAATCTCACGGCCAAATGGGTGTGAGTTAAAATTATAATAACACTTACTTGTAAATCAAAGGACTCTTTCAACATGATTTTCTTCTTCTGTAGAATTCGCAGGAGCTCTTCCTTCTCCTGGTCAAGATGATCAAGCTTAGGAAACACGTCACTAGGTTCCAGGCTACCATCTTCGGCAAGAGTGTGGCCGTATTCTTTAACGCGAGCAAAAACCTCCTCCCTAACAGCTAAAGCAGACACTATCTGTTTATGCATGTCCAACATCGCTTTGGTCTCCTTGACGTTTCGAGACTGTGATATATTTGACAATCGTTCCCGGACCTTTTTCATCCAAGAGCTTAGCGATGATACGTCAGTTTGGAAGCGATAAAGATGCTCGGCTGCTTGTAATTTCGCTTGTCTGGTGGGCCGATAGTAAATTGACGGGGTTAGCAGGATAAAAAAAATTCTTAAAAAAGATAAATGATCAATAAACGACGCTTATGGAAAAGAGCACTATTATTATTAGTCAGAGGACGGTTTTTCAAAAAGCAAAATTATTATAAACATGACCCAGGAAATTTATCAACGTGAACAAGTAAGGTGTGGTACAACACTTCAAAATAGCTAGAAATAGCGGAACTAGTTTTCGTATACTTGAAGCACCTTTTCGTTCGACAACCCTTAGAGTATTCCGCTCCTTCTAGTTAATGTACCTTTTCAGATGTATCAATGGGAAAAAGGCCCGCAGTTACCTTTCTTCATTCAGTTCAATCATCGTCTCCCACACCTCTATGATCCCAGCTTGTATGTCTTGCACTTCGGTAATGCTGTCGGGAGATTCGCCAGTGATTCCAAGTGCATCGGAGTCCAGCTTTTCAAGGCTGAGCTCAATGGCTTCCAGGTCGCTCTCCAGCTGCATGTGCCTGCGCATTTGCACTTGCACCCCGCCGAGGTCAATTGCAATCGAGCAATCCATCAGCTTCGTTATCTGCATAAAGCGAAACAAAGGAAACGTAGTGCATTAGGGATCATCTGAAGAGTGGTGTCGCCTTCTGGACAAAATGGAGCAGCGTAGCCTCAATTCTTGCATACTTAAAGTACCTTTTCGTTCGACTCTCCTCAGAGTAGGCAATAGTCAGAAAACGACCAAAAGCTGACAAAGCCAATACCCAAGTGAATAGTACTTTAAATGTTCTAAAATGGGGTTCCCAGATTTAATAGTGAAACAGGCTTGTTGGGACTCAAAAATTAAAAGGTCTACGCCTACATTCTTCTCGAAACATAGATGGCGCTATATGCAGACTGTAATGGACACTGCATAGCAAACCAACTGGGTACAAGCTTAATGATAGAAACGTAGTAGACAGAAATAAACATATAATGAGTAAAAACAGACATCTCCAGCAGCACAACTGATCATTTAAGAGACAACCATCAAGGTTTTCTACAACGATATCACGATAACAGCATCTACTTCAAGTTATACAACAAAGCTATTACCTTCTCGCCCATCCTGCTTTCGATTTCTTCTGCATCTCTCTTGAAGAGGTGAAACTTGGAAGCCTTATCAAGGATGCTCCTTCGTGAAGCAGCGAGCTCTTTAAGATTCTCCCACCGACTATTCAACATTCGGAGGTGTATCGTTGTTTCCTCGAGAAGCTCGGATGGATTGAAGCTTCGTAATTGCGTGGCCTTCTCGTTTATGGATTGTATCCTTCCTTCGTCTGCTTTCATGTCCTTTGCAGTGTTCTCAAGCTGCCTTATCAATATCTGGCATCTGTCATAGTTATCGCCAGTTTCGTCTGTGGCAAGACTTCGCTCCTACCAAAACAGTGTTGCTTGTTAGAGGCAACAGACACGTTGATTCAAGCAACAAAGAAATCAATCAATCGACGATCAATCACTTAATAAATCTGTTAATCAGGCTCGGAAGTTTTATTGAAACGAACACACATGTTTGAAGATACGAATTGTCAATCGCATCGATATTAGCAGATATTTCAGGCTCAAGAAATTATTTTGCAGAAATCATGTCATGTGTGGAAGTTTTATGCCGAGGGACAAAATAGGGGTATTTCTCATTATCATAGTGCTGAAAATCCCCTTTCCAAAGCTTATCAAGTGAGAAGCTGTGAGGAAAACAGTAGGCCACGAAATGCCAAAATTAACTCCCTGGTATATCAAATTAAGACATGGTTAACCGAAAAAACCCGATACACCGAATCAATCTTGCCACGGCCTATGAGTCAAAACAGACCCTGATACTCATTTCAACATTAGCTATTAATTCAACATGTAAAAACCTTTTCAATGATATGTGCTTCGGCAAAGTCGATATCTCCCTTCAAAGCTGCAAGAAATTTCGTATTCGCCAAGATTGTTCCCATGGCATTCACGTCTTTCTCTAATAGCTCAAACTGCCTGTATAGTTCTAAAAGGCAGTCCTCCACCTCACCAGATGCAAAGTGCTCCGCAGCAACCATATTTTCCCCTCTGTTACGAAGAGTCTCTTTTGCTGCATTATAGGACTTCAATTCAACTAAATCGCTTTTATGGATGGTAGAAAACAAGCCGAGGTTGGAAGCCTCGATCTTCCTGTTTCTGATGTCCGACAACTTTTCATTGATCCAGCTATGAATCTGAAAGGGATAACATTATAAGCATTGCTTCTAGCAACAATCCTTACATTAATAGAGTTTCTCGACAACAGTTATTGACTGCTTATTGGGAGGAAATCAGCCTATGTGCATTGGGACTTGAAATGCACTGCTTAAAAAATTTAGCACTGAGCAAACAAAAAGTTTCATTTTGAGGAAGATTCTGTGAAGCTTAACGTCCTAATGACAGAGCAATCTGCGAAATTTCAATCATTGCAGTTTTAAGAATGCGAGAGAAAAATCATTCTTCTTGAGGGTAGACTCTTGACATACAGATGAAACTGAACTCTAAAACATCTGAAATCGAAAACATTAATGCCATTCATTCTTTGCACTGAGTGCTGAATAATCAGCTATGTTTATAGCCAATTAGTTAATGGTAAGACAAATATCTAGTTAATTACTAACGTGAAATAAACAATTATATATATTTAAATTCAAAGCTTTCGCCAAAATGCAAAAAAAATTGAGAAGAGCTTAAACAAATTTTTTAAAATTTTACCTCGTCGTTCTCTTGACGAAATTGTGCAAGATCCAAAGCGTCTTTTAAAAACCTTTCCTTATCTGCAAGCTCTGCACTGAAAGCATCTCTCTTAGTCGTCAAAGAGTCTGAAAGATCCTTTACTTCGTCTGCGGCAAAATGCTTGTCTTTCAGAAGCTGGTTTCCAAGCTCCAATGCAGTTTCAATCTTCGCCGTTTGTGAATCCATCATATTTTTCAGTTTTTGAATGCGTTTCATCATTGGTTCTATTTCTGAGCCAGCATCGGAATTTCCAGCCGAGACTGAATTCAAAAAGTTCTGAAAGGTCAAAAATTTCATTTCATTTTATTGCATGTTACTTAAACGAAGAAAGTCTACGAAATATGACTTATGTGAACAAGTGCTTTGTGGTACAAAACTTCACAATTGCTAGAAAAAGCGGAACTAGTTTTCGCATACTTAAAAGTACTTTTTTCGTCCGTGACTTAGCAATTATCAAGAAATGAAAATATTTCTCTAAAAATCTCAAACACACCGGCAAATGGTATATTCACTTGCTTTTCTTACTTGAAAACACTTCAAGGGATTTTGCTCGAAGGATGCTCAAAGAATCGTTAATGTGAAGGTGGGTTTAATTGGAAAAATCGGAGCATAGCAAAGAGGGAAACAACGGTGCTACAATCAGAACCTGGTAGGAACTTATGACGCGGTCGATCCTTTTAACCTCCCTAACAAACATGGCGTAGTCGTACAGCTCAGTCAAATGCTGTCTGCGGTGGAGCCACGAGTCATGAACTTGGTCGTGGCACGTGAGAAGTTCTTCCAACTTCTCCTGAATCTAAAAGACAGAGCAAGGAGGCATTCAACGTCATATATGGCTAATCAAACTTAGAAACGTTTTTAAGTGCTACATTTTGTGAATCCATTTGCAATACTTTGCATTTGCATTCCATGTTAGAATCCAACGTTGCCTAAACATGTGAATGAATGCCTACGAATGTCTAGGATCACAAAAGAAACAAATAGGCCCTACCTGCCTAGAATTATAAAGAAGGCAAAGCATAACAACTCTTTCCACTTGAAATGAAAACAGAAAAACGGGCACGCTGAAATATAGTAAACCTTAGGTTACAGATTCAAATAAAAGAAAACAAAAAGCAGTGCAAGTTACTATTGTGTAAAAATCAAAACCTCAATGATGATACCAGCGAATTCAGTCTGCCTGATATTTGTAATTATTAACCTCGAACAATCATTGTAGCTGTTGATTCAATATTCCCAGCTTTACAAAAATTGTAAATCTTGAATGGTGAAGAGTGAAATGTTACGCGGCTGTTTGACAAAACTTTACCTCTTCAGTCGCGTGATGACCTTCTTCTACCATTTGCTCTCCAGCCTGAACGACATAGGCAAACTTATCTTCCTTGCCATCGATTTCCAGCTTCAAGTCGTCCATTTTGTCCATCGCCTCTTCGACTTCGTCCACTGTCTGTAATGACTCATCGGTATTCAGAACCTCGGTCGTTTCTTGGCACCATAAAAGCAGCCTCGCAATCTGAGGAGAAGCAATTCAAAATGAGAATAAAAAGGATTTTGTCATCAGCGTGAAATTACACTGAACAGGTCGCTTCAAAAAACACATATAAAAATTAAATCAAAGGTTATTTACTAACTCCGCTTATAGGGTAATCGAGCAACAAGCTGAAAATTATAGATTAAGAAATTAAACTAGTTAAAAGCATGAACAGACGAATGAATTTTTCTTCAAGGTATAATAAATTCAGCGTAATCAAGTCTTATCCAATGATTATGCCAAGGGCTAATTTCTGAATCAAAGTGGGACATGATCAACCGAAACGTGCCTCAGTAGCTCCAACGTCCTATCGATCTAAGGCCTTCCTTACCAATTTCAACTTGATTAATTAATCCAAACCTGAGTTACTCAATCAATTAATCAATTAATCAACCCCAGTCTACTTTAACATTTTTGAGCTTTACTCGACTAGATTCGTCTCGCTCTTTTAAACATTATTGCTGGCCATGTGAATATGCTTAAGGTCATGTCGGAGGTCTTTGGCCATATAGCAATAAGCACCCACCTCAGAGTTCAGTCGGTGATAATCGACATTTCCGTGAAGCTTCCCTTTGTTGTTCTTAGCCTTACGGAGAACATCTGCCCAGACCTTCTTGACGTAGGACTGGTGCATTTGAATCTGTTCAGCTGTTTTACCTGAAAGCGTAAGATTTAGCATCTTCAGAGGCATATTTTCGATTCTGCACAAACGTGAACTAATTCATTTAAGAACCATGTTTCATGCACTTGAAGAATTATAAGCTAGATGTATTACATGCAAAATTTCTGCTTAGCTCCTCTCGTTTTCAGGCCTCATTGTCTATTTCTTAGACCCTTTAGTTACTATTCCCGCGTGTTATGTAGGTTTGTCAAGAATTTAAGCAGGGCATTTTCTCTCTATTGGCCTGTCCAAAACAGTGCTGCCTAAGTGTATATCTTACTGAAAGTTATGTTTTAATTGTGCACAGAAATAATTGTGAAGCATCTGATTGAAATTTAAATTTCCATCGCACACTAGTCATTGCAAGCTTATAGTTTCCCAGCAAGCACAACCATGACTTTAAAATAATGCTATTAGTTCTAGTAGATCTTGCAGATTCTATTAGTTCTAGAAGAGACAGTTAAATCTCAATTTGGCATGTTGCAATGCATTACCACACAATCTTGACTTGATCTATGGTGATTATCTTGCAATAGAAGTCGAGTTTAACAAGCATCATTTGTTTACAAAAACGGTTGGACAGACTTATAGCTTCAAACCTTTGGTTTCCATTTTATGCCATTTCTAAGACGTGTGTATATTCCTCATTGATTTCATTTTAAATCGGATCCTAGTTGGGTCAGTAGACTGCATTTAAGATGCCTCGCCGCTAATTTATTTACTTTAATTCACATCACGTCGGCTTTCGGAGGTGCTTTGATAACTGTCATTGTCACTTGGCAGAAGTCTAAGACTACTGTATGCGGAGCGTAAGTTGGTGCGGAAGGACAGCTTCGATCGGTAATTCTTGATTTGAGTAAATGCCATGCTGGGTTTTGTCTAGCGGTCATGCATAATCAAATGTACAACCCACTCCTTCTTCATCTCGAAAAATTGGGATAGCGAGCAAACTGGCAAAAAAGCAGAAGCTCATGGGACGGAAAAGGTTGGGTTTGCCAAAATCAGCTTTTCCTTTCCTTTGCAAAAGGCAAAAGAGCGCACTTTCTACTTTGCGGGGAGCCAGAGGCGGATAAGATTCCTTTGGAAAAAACTTTGGAATCTTCGGAAGAATTCTTGGTTTCCCAACCATTCAAAAATAGCTACAGTAGTTGTGCATGGTTAAAGACACAAATCAGATCGCAGATGCAGTCATGAAAACTGCAGGTTTTCGGGAGAAGGAGTGCGGGACGGGAGTGTGTGTGAGAAAGAGAATGTACCCGTCCAAAATAGGGAACCTTAATCGAAGGTGCCTTACATGTCTCTAGCCAAGCCTAATACATCTCGAGCCAATTGGTCACACACAAGACCACAACTGCTTACCAGGGTAGCTACGCACAAGCTCATTGCCAGTCAGGTCTATCTCCTCAATTTGTTTGCCAACAGCCTCGATTGCGAGCAGGGCTGTGTCATGTGATCGCACCTTCGACTCACTGCTGACCACGTCTTCTCCCAAGTCTTTGACTGTTATCGTATCTTCCTTTTCTTTCAGATTACTAAGAATGTCGTTGACTTGCATGTTGAATTTATGGAGTCCTCCAGCCTTAGTAAGTCTTGCATTCTTCTGCTTCATCTTCTCTATCAGTCTTGACCACATTGCGCTTCAAGAGAAAGCAACTTTGTCGTGAAGCCAATAATAGCCTCTTGCCTCTCCTTGTAACATATTTTTAATCAGAAATTAAATTCAAAATTCAACAATTCGGTTCAAATGAACAATTCTTGTTTAAATGCCGCCGTATTTGCAACTTATAACAGCTCAGGAGGTGCTCCTACATCCATGTCTAATTTTTCTAGATTTCCGAAGAGTTTAGTGGAAAAACTTTGCCTACTCTACTGTTTTACGTATCAACCCTTCGACTCAATGCCACTTGAATCTCAATTGCATATTTCTTTCTGCACTTCAAGATGCATCACCTTTATCATGGTGGCCCTTTCCCTTAAATTTAAAAAAGGCTTAAATGACAGCTTCTTCATATCAAAGTTAACTTATTCGATATTACACTTTTTCTAATGTGTTCAATTTCAAATGTAAAAATTCCCCTCCTCTCTCAGAGAAATGCAAAATAGACGGTTATATACCTGAGCTTGTTCTTGGCATTCATAACACTTGTAGCATGGGGTACTTTCGTAGCAATGACATCATCGGCAAGTCTAATCACTGCATCATATGCGGTTTTACCGGCAGCAATACTGACCTTTAGGTCATCGAACTTTTCCGTGAGAATCTACAATTATACATTAGAGACAGGTAAAGCTAATGAGTCCACGGGAATGAGTTATTGATGGAAATATTGTCGTAAACCTGTCGTACAATAAAAGCCAAAGAGCACTGTGTCATCTTTTAACATTGTGAGTATAGTGCTTCAAGATACTTCAGCCAACTTTGCATTTCGGTTAGCCAGCAGGATGAGGAAGGGAAATTATCATAAATATGCTCATTTCTACCACTTTTGTAATTTAGCGACTGTTTATTAAGAACAGCCTTGCTGGTAAAAGTCACTGCATCAGCAATGGAAGCATCCAAAATATATGCGTATGGCACGGTATTGAAGCATCCAAAGGATATGCGAGGAATCCAAAACATGCTACTAAATCCTTTCTAGCGCATAAAACTGTATAGTTATCTTCAAGTATTGCAATATTTCAAATAACTGCATCGATGGTAAAAATAGATAGGCCAGTATGAGTCCAGTATAAATCAGTACGAGACCAGTGTGAGACCAATGCGAGGCCAGTGTGAGGCCAATGTCTAAGGCAGTGCAAGGTCAGGGACAGATTCTGACCCGCCCATGTCATTTGCTTCATCAAATACAATAGAGTAAATGACATAGGCACTTTAAATAATGACCTGCCAATGCTCGAAATCCTTGCCATAACCTTCGGCTCCAGCAACCTTGAGCTTTTCAGACAGCCATTCTCGCATGTTTTCGGCATCGTAAAAAAACTGGTAAACTTTGTGGAGATTTTCCAGTTTTGTCTGGCTCTTCTGCAGTACTCCAAACAGAGACTTTTCTTCCTTGGCTATTTGTTGCTGGAATAAAAGTTGACCTCCAAATCAAGCACACTGCCATTTACAATTCTTTGGTGTTAATGGCGCCAGTGCATCTTATAAGATTACAATAAAATGTTCTGAATGGAAGCTAGCTCCTTTAAAAGCATTATTGTCTGCATGACAGCTTAATCTCTTTAACGGAACAAAGAAACACGAACAAAAAAGATAACTGTTACAAATGCGAATAAATAGGCCGTCAATCTCAAACAGCATGTAAACACGAAATAGATTAGTGCTAATTAGATCAATCTTGCTCATTCCAACCCTGATTAGGATATAAAGTTGAAACCTTTCACCTTTAAATAAAGTACCTTCTTTCCGATGCTTAAAGAAATAACAAGTGCAAACAAACATCGCCTTCAATCTATACTGAAATGGCTTCCTTTAGAGTCTAAAATGGCGCTCTGGCATTGTTACCTATCCCAATCAAAGCCCGAATATATGTTTCAAAACGCAAGATAAAAAAACTACTTACACATTTCTGCAGTACAAGTCCATTCCTAGGATTGTTCTGATCATCAAATGCAGTTGACCTTTCAACAAAAGCTTCGATGTTCCTCGTGTTTCTTTTAAATTCCTCGATAAGGTTGTTGGCTTTGCTGAGCTGGCGCTCGGCAGAGTCGAGGTCCTTTCCCTGCTGCAACCCAGATATGTGAACCCTTTTTTCCTCCAGCCAGTTTTCAATTTCATTTGCATCGAGCAGAAACTAGCAAAAAAAATAAGTAGGACTGTAGTTCGTCTTCACAATACATTGCTAATTTAGATGAAAGCATGCAGAAATTTCATGGATTAAATGACTGTTTAATGAACATGCTATCATAAATGTTTGCAAAATTAACACCACATTCTAGTGTCAATTCTAAGCCACAGATTTCTTTGTCAAATTTATGTCTCCGATACAGCCGTAACTTGTTTTACAGGAGAAAGATTTTGTTTAGTATTTTAAACTCAAAAAAGAACGTACCTGAAATGCTTCTCGATCTGCAAGAATTCGCTGTCGTCTGTTGTCAGAAACCTCTTGCAGCTTCTTCAAACTTTGTTCTAGATTTTCACAGGCTTTCAAAGCGTTCTTCTTGTAGCCTATTCGTGTTTCTACCAACTCGTTTCCTTTCTGAACCAGCTTCAAAATGATGGCGGAATGACTTCTCAGCTCAGTTTCCACGGCCTAAAAATTGTTAGGAAAACTTCACCACTCTGTTCTTTAACAGTCAAAACAGATGATATATATTTTGTGTTATCCGCATATGTTTAACCATGAAAACACTGGAAAACCCTTGATAACATTGAAAACGGGCTTCAACATACAAACATACGAAAGTAGTAGAATATTTAGATCAGCAGTCATTAAGCCCTTTTCTGCCTTCTCTCATTTTCCCTTAAGCCAAATCTCCACTAGGCGGAAAAAACCGAACCGCAAAAAGGTGAACACTTTTCGCTAGTTGATATTTTCCGCCGCGAGAATTTCAATTAGCCAGTTAATTAAATTGCAGGAGATTTTTCCGCCTCTAAATTTTCCACATAGTGGAGATTGAGCTATACAAAGAAACATTAAGCGAAACAATATCTGGACTCTACAAAAGCGTAAGTAAAGATAATTACTTCGTGTCGGCTGAAAAGTCTCTGTGTGTCAGTGAGGTTAGTCCCATACTCAGCGTTTTCGATCTGCGCCAAGTGATCATCAATCCAAGAAAGTTGAACGTTGACTTCGAATAGAAACTGCTGCATCAAGTAGGAATCATCAAGCGCCAATCCTCTTGACTTTGAGGCATTGATCACATCGACCATCCTAAGTACCAGAAAAGGCAAGCAATTTTGATTAGTAATGATTGATGATTGCGGTTGATTATCGTAATGACGGGTCATAACTTTGATTAGAATCATGATCAAGTCGATCGCTGGCACTAACGATGATCGTCGATACGATTTTTGATCTTGGTCATGATGCTGTTCAGTGGTGAAATTCAGCATACAAACGCTGAAAATTAGTTCCATAAAGAAAATTATAAAACAATTACTCCATATCTTTGCACTAATCAATGCGAAATCTTTGGCACTGCTGAAAACGTAATACTAGCACATTGAATCTAGCAAAAGGCAATACCGATTTTTCATGTCAGCAAGTTGAGTGATGATAGCATTTGATCTAAAGTTTCCATCCTCGCGCATTTGCTGAGCTTCTTGATGAAGATAGTTCAGATCTTCTTGGCGCTGTTTAATGTCTTTTTCCGTCAGCTAAAAGCAGATAAGACAAAGCAATTTAGGGCAAAGGCAAAAAAAGGCAACAATATCGGAGGGGAAACAGGGGTGGAAAGAGAACGATAATAAGGAATGAAGCGATAAAAACGAAAGACGATGAAATACATTAGCATGAATGGTATATGCACAGGGACAGTAGCAAATTTGGCGAAGATGTGTGACATACTAATTTTGCCTTAAAAAATCACAAATTGAAACAATTTGGAATGCCTTGCTGAGCAAGCTTTCACAAAAAACTCCAAACATTGACTTATAGACATGAGGAAGTTGCTGTAAATGGCAACCTGGTGTTTGTTGCGCAGAAAGCGAACTGCAGCCAGATCATCCCCGTAGTCTTTGGAGGAGAGGAGCGCTTTGGTTTGATCACACCACATTTCGAAATCGTCAGCAGCGCTGGAAAAGGCCCGTGCTTTGGTGGCCTGGTCCAAATGCTCTTGCTTGACGCGGGCTCCTCGTTCTAGCTGATCCCAGTTATCATCAAGATCTTGCAGCAAGTCTTTTATTTCTTCCGACGACACGTGTTCCTCTGCTATCATGTCCTCCCCAGTCTAGAAACGAAACAACGATGGCTGAGTTCGCACCGCAAAAGAGTCTCGATTATATTGGAAACTACTCTTTGGGATTGCTAAATTTTATCGTTAAAAAGCAGTTAAGAATTCTCAGTTATGAAATCTCAAAAGTCCAAGCAGAGAAAAAAGAAAGGGTTTTAAAAACTAAGAGTACAAGGTCTTATCAACGGCCTTATACTTGATTGAATGAAAACCAGTCTTGGCGAGCATAGAATATTGAAAATAGCAGTACATTTGGTGGTAGTATTAAACAAGCCACGTCGTCTCTTCCTTCAAAATTCCTCGCGTATAAAATTCTACTGGAATTTTAGCCAATAAATTGCTATAAGGAATATTGAATTTAGGGGATTATTTTGGATACTGGTTATTTTTATGCCACATCTTTTTGTTCAAGCAAGCTCAATGCCGAACACATGGTCTTTTATTCATGGGAATCATTAGCAAAATGCCAGGAAGTACAACATTGACCAGAAACATTAAAAATGAGATCTCTAGGTAAGAAAGCCTTGGCATTCATTTTACATTAATACCAACTGTGTTTATCGGAGCATTTTCATTACAGTCTCTGTCCGCTTCACAAACAAAATGGAGCGATAATGATTAAGACGACTATATTTTGCTTATATATGCATTGTTTATAGGATTTTCAACTATAGTCAATTTTTTCACAAGGAAATAGCTATTGCGAGAAATCGCCTTTTGATCAGACAAAATTGAATAAAATTTAAGTCTTGGATCAAGAAATGTGGCATTGGGTATTATCTACCTGCTCCAGTCGCTTTTTCGAGACTGCGTTGGATATGATTTCCGCCTGCAATGCCTGGTGTTTCAACACTTTACTCTGAAGACTCGACGGGTCTTTATACGATTCGTCGTTTGCTAAGGCCAATTTCTCTTCCGCCCACGAAAGAAACTGTAGAAAACAACATGTATCTTCAAAACGGAAGAAAGGATCAAAGAAAACGAAAACAAACGAATCACTGTCTAATGCTTTGATACAACAAGAAGTAAAATTTACCTCTTTAACATCCGCTCTGAATTGTTGAAACTCTTGAGATTGCTGCAAAGCCCTCTTTCTTTGCTGTAGCAAATTCTGTATTTTATCAAGACTTGTTATTGCCTCGTCCTTCTTTGTTGAGATCCTAAATAAGAAACAAGCAGAAGCAGCTTCGCTTAAATATCGACTGGAAACGGAAACCAGAAGACTTGTAACACAGTTAGTGCAATCAGCCGAATAGAAACAGTTTGACTTTGGTAGCAGGTTGGTGGTACAATAGCATCATTTGGGTTACTCGTCCCTAAAGAATCAGTTAGTTGAGAGGAAAGAATGCGTGAAGCAAAGATGACCTAGAACCGAAGTTCTTCTTTATAAAGAATTGAACTGATCAATGCTTGTAACTGATCCATATAGATTTTCAATACAAAACCAGACAGCCTGATGTATATAGTTAAGCGAGGTGGAATCCATATGCGAGGAGTGACTACTGTAGTTTTCTTTCCAGTCAGCAAAAATAACGAAAGCGTTTTGACAAAAATCACTTAGGCAGAAGGGAAAGCTTAGCAAAGTTTGACCTACATCGATGAATTGTAATGTCCCTTTTCTATCATTTCATCAGCATTTCCGACTATCTTCTTCAGCCTTTCTTCCAACTGTGCCACTTTTTGAGATATTTGCTCTACTTGCTTAAGTAGTGTGGTTACATTTTCCATTGAGGCCTTAGTTAAAGAAAATAGTGTTATCGTCAAAGAATTTTTGAAAAACTAATATTCATAATTTTGGTTCAAATGTAGCGCTAAGTCTCTGAAGAACTAAAAAACTTGATATCTCAGTAAGAGTAGAACATAAACACTGATAAGTGGTATGATAAATCTAGCTGCCCTCCCTCTAAACGCAGCCTATAAACACCAAAAGAAAAAACTACCAATGATGTAAAGTCTCACTGTAAACAAGAAACTTAACAAAGAGAATCATAAACTACTGAGAATCATTGTTGCAATCATTTTAAGGAAAACTACTTAGAATACAAAAAAGGCAAGCAGTAATTGGAACTACTTCACTAACAGCCAAACATAGACAACAAAAAGTAAGCAGATGTGTATGCAATTTGAAACGATGAGAATATTCCATAGTATGGAGAATCAAGAACAAACGACTTTCTTGAGATAAACTTTCCTTGTTTTCTCCGCCGCTATTCTAAAAATTTACTTTAAAACTTCCGCGCTCTTTCTTAAGAAGGATTAAGTCGCGTGAAAATAACGAGAAAACATTCGACAATTTCCATTCAAGGTTCTCATGTAAAGAGCCCCTAAATGCAACGATACAAAAAGATCAGCTTCAGTGTCAACAGGTGACTTGATCATAACAGTGTTGAAGGGACTATTCCTTTTCGGCTTCTCTATATTCTATACTTGTCTTTATATTGTATATTTCATCAGCCACTGCAGCCTAAGATCTAGAGTTTTCCTGCCACACCACGGTCGGTGCAAAGACGGTTTTCAGACAGCCCAGTCAGCGAACCACATTGAAGAAATCAATTGACAGTGTAACGACAGCCTAGTCACAACAAAAAGGCCTGCTTGTGCGATTCTCGACAGACGGTAGAGAAAAGCAGTGTGTCACCAATTGTTCGTGAAATTTTTTGGCTTTTAGGCCTTGTTGTCGCTTCAGTGACAGACACCATTAAACAGCCAGCAAGGTCAAACAGCTCTGTCATTCGGTACGTTTCGGTAGAAAGCATGATTCGAAAGACAGTACGTCTAGTCATCGTGCAGCAATAACTTTGAAATGTTATGTTTCGGCACGTTCTAAGATATCTGTTCGACTTAATGGCATAAATATGCACCGCCTGGTAACATTATAAGCGGATAATTCAGTTTACTGCATTAATAAGCAATAAGGAAAACGCTGCAAAACATATCGAAACAACATCGAAAGATGCAGCGAAACAAGTTCAAAAGCGAAACAATATCGATACATGAAACGACACAAGATCGAAAGGGGACACAAAGGATGAGGATATTTCTTGCTACATCCATGTAGAATCATGCTATGGTAGCAAAATCAATTCTTTACAGCAATAGACAAAAACTACAACAGCTACAACAGCAACAACAACAACAACAACAACAAAAATATTGCTACATGCAACACCATAGACTACAAAATGTTGCGAAACATTGCGCTCCAATTTGCAAAGAGCCGCAGCCACTTCGCTAGTCCACGGCCTTTCCATTAGAAACAAGATCAAGCAGAAGTAAATGAGATCAACGGATACCACTGCCGATGAATACATCCGTAGACAGCTTAAAATTTGCTTCCAACAGATCACAAAATTGAAACTCACTGTTACTGCATCATTGAGAAAGTCTTTAAAAAACCTTTTCCAAAAGGAAGTTCAAAAGGGAAATCGCTAAATTCAATTAATTAAATAATATAAGTTGATATGGATATTTAATCTCACCCCAGTGTCTTCGGTAGTTAACAGTTTCTGAACGATTGCTGTTCTTGAAATGAACGAGTCTGTGTCAGCGTAAAACATCTGAAAGGTGTAATACCCTCAAAATATATTAAAAGGAAAACCACTACCCTTGAAAACTAATGTATATAATATATAATATGTAATAAAATTAATATGCTACACTATAATTTTTTGCTTGGTGCTTGCTTTTGTTCACCCACTTTGCGTTACTTCAAGCTATTACTTGCCTCCATAAATCACATGCCAATTATCTATGCTTCGTTTTCGTTTCTAGGTGAAAACGAATTTCAAAAAAAGCAAAACTACACTTACCAAGGCTTTTTTGCAGCAAGAGAGCTGAATTTCTCTAGCTTGCCACAGGTCTGGTACAGTCTTTTGAAGCATTGACAACTCATCTATGAGGCCGTGAACGTCTTCAGAGTTAACGCTTTTGGAAATGAGGGCTTGTCCACTTTTAATTAAGTCTGTAATCCTGAAAGGGTACAGGATTATTAATAGATAGATTAATACACGGAAAGAGAGAAGAAGGGAAAGATACTCAGGCAAGCAAAGAGACAGATAGACAAAAGGACAGAGAGACAGTTAGACAGATAGACAGGAATACAGACAAACAGACAGATAGCAACTGGCATAACAAGTGAGCAATTAAATCAAAGTCGTAGGCAATTAGAATACCTTTGGAGGTTTGCCTTCATTTCCAAGGAGGCTTCGTTATGAACATTGAGAAGATCAATAACAACAGACAAATCTTTTGGAAGATCCTTCTGTGAGAAACGATTGCTAGCATCTTTCGCCCAAACAACCTGCAGATAAAAGCAGTGGATTTATCCTTTGCATAAACTATGGCATCAGCAAAAAGAAAACGATTAAATTTTTGCATAAAGTTCTCCATGAGAAACAGCAACTGGTTATCTTCAGTAAATTGCTTAATGCAAGCATCTTCGCCAAGCAAGAGGCTATTTACAAGCAACTCACCATGTCTCTGTAGTCTGCAAGAAAGCCTTGGTATCCATACGCTTCTTGAAGCATGGCCTTACGGGCAGCAGCTTTGGTCTGGAATACAGCAAAACGTGAAATCGACTTTAATGGATTCATGATGCAGTAACGCACCGTGGTGTGCAGTGTGTTCTTCGTAGAACAATTTAAATTGCATAGGTAGTTACCCTCGCGACAAAAAAAGGCGACTTATTTCCATATTTCATCTATATTGAGGCGATCATTGCGGCAAAAACAAGGCTACAGGGGGGCAGAAAAATCTAGTGCAAAAATTTACCAACGCAAATAGAATTGAAGAACATTTTAAAGCTCAGAGGTAAAAAAATTGGAAGGAAATACGCAGATTCCTTGAACGTGATCACATTCTATTGCTTTTATTTGTTAAATATGGATCTCAAATCTTTTAAAAAGTTGCAAATCAAGCAGTAATTCTGAGACATGATCAAGTCCTTCGTGTGCAAAATCATTTCAGTAACCATGTTAACATACATAATTTCAACTAAGCTACTCTAGAAAGAAATTACCATGAGCATCTCCCAGCAGACATAGACTTCCTTCTCCTTTGATAGGATTTCCGTCAAAGTTTTAGGCTGAGTATTTCGAAGGCTTAAAGAGAAAAAAGAGTGTTACCTGATTATGACATTTGTTATTAATGAGCTGCAGCAGTCACTATTCTGAAGATCCACGTGCCGCAAATATACTAAACTAGTGTCTTGAAAACACCGAGAGCTTTTTTGCAGGATCAGCACACGACAGAAGAGCAGATTAGGAAACATAGCATAGAAAGGTAGGTCAGGGTAGATTGGAGTAGACTTAGGGCAGAATAGAATAAAATAGAGTATACTAAAGCAGGTTACAGCAGAACAGAGAAGGGTTTCAGTAGATAAGGGTCAAATAGAGCAGAATAGAGTAAGTTAGAGCAGAATAGAGTAAGTTAGAGTCGAATTGAGTCCGTGGCAGTCAAGAAAGAAAATAATGTTGTTAAATGCAGTGGAGGGTACAAAACATCACCAATATTAGATGTCTTGACCAATTGTCAATGTGTTCTTCCAGCAAATTTGTAGCTTTACATAATATTAAAAACAAATGGATCGGAAACAAAGAAGAGCGTCAAAAAGGATTACAATGTAGAAATAAAATGTTTTTCCCTCCAATACATGCAATGAGAATATATTTGTCTTAAAGCACAGATCAGATACAGTTATGTTTGCCAAAAAAAATTGCTTAATAAACCTTGTTGAGTCTGCTTTCAACTGTTTGACTTTATCGCCAATCGCAATTACCTCCAGCTCAAAATTCTAAAGTGAAGAATAAAAATCTGAGGTCGTGTCATGACGTGCAAACATGGAAGGAAGGTTCATGTCGATAAGAAAAGCCAAGGCATTGATAACGGAATTGATTCTCCACAACTCAACTTTCGTGAGATTAGAAATGAGAACAGAGCCGCACAAAAGTCCACATCGTGTTCCTACGCTTCCTTCTAAATCGCGCTTCTTATTCGCAACGCCAAGAGGCAAAAATGACACAGCTCACTGATTCACGTTCAAGCACACACGGCAGAGCTGAAGACATATATTCAACTAGTTGAAAACGTGGGTAGAAAGATAAGTTGTCGCTTTAGCAGCCATAGTCAATATGTTACTGGGTAGTTTTATACAAAATAGGCAAGTTCCCTTGAAGAAAAATGGTATTAGACTGATGCTTTGACCTCCCGAAAAGCTGTCGCCAACACTTCCACGCGTAAAAACTCATGCCTGACACATTCGAGCAAAGATGAGGTGCCATTAAAAATGGATACTTTCTCTTCATTAAAAAGCTCAGCTACGTTGTCTGAAACTTAGTCCTGATAGTGTAGAAAAAATTCACGACTCAGCAACAAAATGAGAACTCTCTTTGAGAACTCCCACGGCTCTTTGTACAAAAATAAATACCAGATGATGTCAAAATACGATTCTATAGAAGGAAAATCTTCTAGGAAGAAGCTAATTACTTGATGTTTTTTCTGTAGAATTCTGATCATTTCTTGGTCTTTTCCAACTGGCGTCTCGGATATTTGATTAGACTTTTCAACTATCCAGCTTTTTACTTCATTGCACAGTTTTGAAAACATCTCAACGCTGATGGACATAATAGTACATTAACACGAGTAAAGAATAACAGAAATAACACCTTCTGACTTACCTTAAACGAAAGTAAGAAAAAGTCTCGACTTTGAAGATGAACAAAATAACAATCATTTTCGCATTAAGCAACACGTTTTCATAGAACGGAAATGTGAGATCCTAATTACTGTACAAAAAACTACAAAACCTTGCAGTCAATAAAAAAGCGATTTTAGATTTAGCTAGAAACAGATGAAAAGAGGAAAGACAAAACTAATGAGGAAGTGACGCATTCCAAAAGATGCTTTTGCTATAATAGTGAGCAAGTGCTTTATGGTACAGAACTTCACAATAGCTAGAAATACCGGAACCAGTTATTGCATACTTAAAGTACTTCTTTGTAGACAGAAAGAGTTCGTCTTTCCCTTAGGCTCTTCTAAAATTTAGGTGTAAAATGACAGTGATTGGTCATTAACATGCTCCTCTTACCACTCTGTAGTGTCTTAAATCCGCAACTTCTATTAAGCTTTTCCTTAAACTCTCTGAAAGTGTCTTTTTGGAACATCAATCAAAAACCTGTGACATAATGATTATTTCAAACATACCCATGGCTCTTTATAAGGTCTTTCTCTCTTGATTCCTTTATCATCTCTAATTCTCTATACCTTTGCGGAAAAAACACAAGCATTGTAACTAAACTCTGATTCTCCAACGGATAGACCAAGAAAGAGATATAAGTTTGAGAGACGTCGAATTTGAAGGGGCCAAGTCACTGGCAAGGAAAGCGTCTAACCTCTGCAGCATCGAATCAAGTCTCTTCTTGACATCGTCCGTATACTGCGAAGTTCCTCTTCTAATTATATCTCTGCCTTTCTGCTCCACTTCCTTGTACAACTTTTCATTGGCCGAGATTTCTCGATCGGTTCTCTATACCAAAAAAACATTGGGACTTTATAAATATTTCAATTGAAAAACGGATCATGATGGTGCTGAAACTTTGAAAGAAAATTACGAAAAGTATCTTAGAGAACTGAAATCGGCTCTGTCAATTCAGACCGATGCTTTAGTATGAATTAGGAAAATCAGTGAGCATCGTTTTTCCAAAACTGGTTTAGTTTCGTCAGCCTTCAGTGCTTTTTCTTAAATATGCATTGCCCAATTTTACTGCCAGCAGGCTGACCCTAATGCTGGTTCAGGCACTGCGATTAATCACTTTTCCTGTAGTCATCAGAGAAAATAAGCAGACAAAGGCACTTTCACGCAATGAAAAAGAAGTCGTTTGACAGGAGAGGATCCGGTCACTTCCTATCACCTGCACTTTTGACTAGATAAGAATCGCCAAGCATAGGAAATGGAATTCTAAAAATAACGGCAAATTCTACCGGCGAAGACTTTCCCATGATAACAGCATCAATATTCAGTTCCAGAAAGATAAATGCATAGGCTACACAATTCTCCAAGGATGAGTGGAGATTGCATACAAAAACCCTTTGAAAATTCCAAAACCAAGCACACAACTGAAATTAGCCTTCGTTGAACTAGACACCAGAACAAATCAAAAAATTTCCCAATCAACTCTAAGGAAATCTTGGATTGAAAAAGGTGTGTAAGCAATTTTATTTTTGGAGTCTGTCTTTGAGAAAAACGGCAGAAGAAATACGCCCACGTAAAGGAAAGGATATACGCGTGAAACAAATACCAAGATAAGTGGGTTTTTACGTGGCGAGCAATATAAATTTTACCTCGAGTAACATTTTGATCGTTTCAAAGTCGATGTTTTCCGTAAACGATGTCCACCTATCCAAATAACGAATCTGAAAATAAAACATTTTATCAGCTGGCGAACGATATTGCAGAATAGAACGTTAAGAACATCTACAACTCACCTGACACTTAGAGGTTATGAATGCGTTCCACCTATTCTTATCCGTGAGTGAATAAATGGCGCTATTGTGAAAAATGCTTGACCTTTGAACTTTCTAAGATTGGTGCCGTGACCTCAACAAAAATGACTCCACTATTGATTGACAGCAAAATGTAGCGATTCCTCTGAGCAGGTTAGCATTGTTAGATAAGAACGTAAACATATTGACATTTTAAGTTAATGGTTTAAGAGAATGTATTGAAATGAAAAAAAAACAGTCGTAAATTAAATAAAGATAATGAGCATGCTCCACTTATTTTTTGACCATGCATGGTCCTGCCTCAATCAGAGCAAAGACCTATGCAAGGACTTGCCTGGCTGGACTCAAATCATAATAATGCTTCTACTAAAGTGAACGGTATGCATATGAACGGTAGGTATCGACCCAACAGAATATCAAAAAATAGAGCACTACCATTATCAAGGGGCCAGAAACAAAAGATAATCAATAGTGAACAAATATGCACTTGACTTGGAAGAGACTGTGGAACCTTGGCACTTGCTCATATTAGGCTAGCTTTAAGAAAGTGAATGGGCGAAAGAAACATTTGTATTTGTGATGTCTCCCTAGGCGAGATTTCAAGTGTTCAACTTTGTTGTCAAGGAAGCACATTTCCATTCACATTAGCAGAGATGCGTACAATTTTTGGTGGTACGGATTTGAAGAACATGGAATGATTAGAGCCTAAACAACTTTAACCTAAACACCATAAGAAGAAAAACCAAAACCAGACGCCAAATTTGCTCTTAAACTGATGCATTTACATAATGCTATTTCAAAGGTGATAAGTGAAAACGCATAATGCATGAAGGCAGAAATTGCTGAATTGATTTTCCACAAAACCAGCAAAAGATATAAAACAGGTAAATGAGAAAAACTAATAATTTTTCACGCCTAAAAGATAAGTTAAAGATGACAGGCAGAGAAATTCGCGGTTACTATTTACGCAGAGATGAAATTATTTGTCAACTGCTAAATTTTTAATAAAATATTTAAGAATGGCTGATCATTAGTGATTTCAATGAGCTCAACTAAAAAAATGATGTAAATGATCATTCACTGGGTATTTTCACATTAGTTAGAGAATAACATGATATGATGCTGTTCAATCCAATGAAAAATATAAAAATTGCAAAATGATACTTTAGTTGACAAAGATAAAGAAGGTTGTCTTTCAGCAATGGTCGAAAACGGACCCCAGAAATGCTCAAATGTTCAAACGGCTGCAAGTGGGGAATGCCTTCCCTTCACACGCTAATAAGCACCCGTTACTATTGAAGTCCTTATTTTGAAAGGCGTCTTGCCAAAAAGCTGTAGTTTTTTAATGCCTTTGTGCCTATCAATAACTATACACACATCTAGGATCTCCGTGTTGATGACTACAGGCAGTGCCTTATTTCCAAACGCATCAACCCTGTACGAACGAGAGCCTTACGGAAACGAGTTGAAATCTGAATCATGAACAAAGGGGCATCTTTTGAGCACTGTATCTAAAATATATAAAACTTTATTTCACTACCAAAACAAGAAAATCCACACAAACAGACTGTTCTTTGCTAAAAACTGTGGTCATATACTGCAACATTACTTGATCGCTATCAGGTTTATCGAGTCAAATCATGTTAAATAATTTAGGGAACGTCTCCAAGGTAATTACAAGCCGAGAGCTTTGCAAATACTACTTCTGGTATTGCTGATAAAGATTAAGGTTTCTTCAAATCGACCAAATCTATTTTATCTCTTGAAACAACGCCACTTAAATATGGGCGAGGCTGTCCATCATGACCGAAGACTCGATCTTCACGAAACGATATGATTGAATTTTCTTTATCGCAGTTAGATGCCTTCAAGCATTTCTTCCCTTGCTCTTCCTACATTCAAAGGGTAGTCAATACCGAATCGTAAGTTGCTATAGAGGGGTGGAAAACCCTTAACAAAACCGCACAACTTTGTGTATAGAAATTATGACAGCTTAAATCTACAATCAATCCCACGAACAGCTATATTGGTTCACATTTTGTTTCATTGTTGTTTTCTTTTTGGTGTGCGGACGCGTTTGTTAGGCCTTGCAAAGGACATGAAGCAAACGGTAAACTTCTCTTGAAGTCAGAGATTCTACCAGAGATTAATAGGCTACTAAGGATTTTAATCTTTTAATTTTTGCCAGTGAGGGAGTTTCTCATTTCCTGGAAAAATAACAGCTTCGAATGGTCTGGTAGATTTGAGTCTACGTTTCAGATTTGGCACTATTCCGTTCAGAAAAACGAACGAAAAGCATGGACGTATACCTCCTGGTCAATGGAACAAAAAGTCGCCTTGGACTCGGACTTTCAGGAAGGATTAGCTACTAGCCTAGTCTGTGTCAACATGTATGCAAACAAGACTTTATTTGTCGCGTCTTTCAAAAGACCAGCCGGATCATGGTTGCTTTTATCCCTGGAATAGATTAGAAATCACTTCTTCTTTGATAAAAGTCATTTGTCAAACATTTCTTTGGCTACTCATTCAACGTAGATAGGCATCCTCTAGAAAATCGAACTTTTGCCTCCACCAGGGAAAAAAGTAAAACTCAAGACTTAAAGTGACAACTGAAACCATTGACCAAGATACGAAAGTCTTAATTGCTTTTCAAGGAATGTTTGACTTGATCTCCAAATGAGGGACAGAAAAAGGCCTTTGGGCTAACAGCTTTGAGCAAACTTGTAGACGTCGATCTCTTGTAATGGTTAGCTCACTGACACTGTCTCCAACACCAGAAAGAAATTAACGATCATGTTTTGGAAAAGAACGAATCAAAAGAAACCCACCTGATCCTCAATCCAGGCCATAACTTGATCATAAACTGAACAAAAATCAAAGAACTTCAGTGCTTCGCTTAACTTTATGCCACGCTCCTAGAAATGAGAAAAAACAATTTTCATTTACTTGAGGATTTATAGAAACCCTTAACTATTAATAGCCATTTAACGACGACGAAAGAACCGAAATTCTTCAAGCACGGGTGCGAAGACAAACTAACAGCCATGCTAGGAAGGACGTTCTGAGCCCCTTTGCTTCAATGGGACTAGTTCAAACCTTTGCCAGAGCCTTGACCTACGTAGGTGCTTTAGGCCCTTTTCACACGATACCGGATTCACTTCTTATCGGATCGCTTTTCATATCGGATAGGCCTTCTGTTCACACGATGACGCTTGAATCCGATACGCTCCGTATCGTTTTTGCGGAGTCAAACCATTCCGCTGTCAATGTGGAATGGAATCATATCGGATCGCTTTTGAGCTCGTGTGAACGCGTGAATCCGATACGGTTTCGCTCCGGAACCTCTGTTTCGAAATGACAGCTTCTACGTTGCCAGGCTACTGCATTAAAGACAATAGATTATGGGAGCGCTGTTGGAGCGTAGCGTCATCGTGTGAACAGGAGTGAATCCGAATCCAGAGCCTAATATTCGTATCGGATTGGGTCAGTGAATCCGATACGAAATGAATCCGGTATCGTGTGAACAGGGCCTTAATCAGGATAGTTTTCTTGAGAACTACTCTCGTCAAAAATGCGTACAGTTCTTAGCATTTTCTCACTTCCATCACACTAACAACAACGCCTAGAAGATTGTCGGTGCGCGGTCGACACAAGCAGATATTTGTTGACAACTTCTGTGAGAAATGAAAGCGCGTGAGAGTCAGAGATCCAACAGCTGTCAACCCTTAGATTTCCCAAGTGAGAATACGGAAAACGCCAGAGTATCGCAGATTTGCCTAAAGTTCAAAGCGATTTGCTACCTCGTTTAATAATTCACGTAAATTCAGCTATTTGCTTTCAGTCTTGTCTTACAAACCTCGGCAGCTGTTTTCAACTTTGAGTAAGAGATCACGATCGCAAGGTGTCTGGTCGTGACATTTTCCCTATCGAAGTGTTGAGTAAAACGTGGTTTTCTTTCCCGCTTCTTGTCTGAAAGACGAATAATGACATGTGAATGCGTCTCAATGTCACCGTTTCGCAATGTAATATTTGCACCACACCTAACTACAGATTAGAAACAATAAAGTGACGAAGAAAAAAGACTAATCGAAGATTGATATTTTGAATGAGATTTAGGAACTATGATACTAACCAGCTAATAAATCTATTGTATCGGCTGAAAACACCTCAACATGAATATAAAGACACTCCCTCTACAATGATTACACGGAAAAGGTGGGGTTGGTTGATTTCCAAGTAAAGTGAGGGTTCTGAGCTACCTTTGAGACTATTCCTGAAATAAGCAGCTTTTGATGCGAAAATCACCAATAATGCAAAATATTTAATCAAGCAATTATTCTGACTTTGGTGGATTTTTGTGGATCTAATGTAGCAATCAGAAAAATGAATCATTGAGATTGCGTTCCGAAGGAAACAATTGTAAAAAAGAAAGCATATGTGTGGGGAAAGAAAGCCATTCGCATATAATATATATTGCTACTTTTCCGAGAAGGAAGCAGCAATCGTCATCTTTTCGGAGAAGGAAGTAGTTGTCAATTCTCTTACGATCGGACGGGTTTAAAGCAATAACAAACTCACTTGATCTCCGAAGAATCGAGGATGTTCGCTTCGCTCTTTTATCGATCGATTTCTCTTTGGACTTCCTCTCAACTTTCACCCTTTTCATCTTCTTCTTCTTCACTTTCACATTCTCCACGATTTTAACCTTTTCTAAAACAGTCTTCCTGAAGATTTTGGGCTCAACCTCTTTCACGTATGTAGCCGGAACATAGCCACTTTCCTTGTTACTCACCCGCCTAAGAAATTAAAACTGGTCAATGCAAAATATGTACCCTATCCTTCTATCTTTTATTGTAGAGTTTTTGCCAATTTGAAAAAACAACACTTTTTCCACTGCTTTCCACCAATCTTTTCCCTATTTTGTCTAAAATGCTTATAATAATAATAGATCATAAACGAAAACAATCACGATAATTATTAAAAGTTATAAATAATTATCATAGATATTATTTAAACGGTTGCAATTCACCACCTACATTGGAAAGACCAACGACTTGTTCGACCTTTTAACCCCATCACTCAACAACTTGTAATTCAAAAACTATCTAATGACATAAAATGCAAACACAAAACCTGACGCTCCACCAATCATCGTTTGTTTTCGCAGCCAAGTAGAAAAGCTAAAAAGGCATACAGTACAGTTTATCAATGTTTGCAGCGAACATTCTTAACACATTAGACAATATTATTTGCTGAACGAACATTTAAACAATACAGTCAGCCACAAAAGCAAGAAAGCAGGCTCTAAATAACATACCGCAGCCTCTACATAACATACCGCAGGCTCTACATAACATACCGCAGCCTTTACATAACATACCGCAGGCTCTACATAACAAACAGAAGGCTTTAAAGAACATATAGCGGTCTCTACATAACATACCGCAGCCTTTACATAACAAACAGAAGGATTTAAAGAACATATAGCGGTCTCTAAAAAACATACAGCAGGCTATTCCTTTTCCAAGACGGACAGGGAAGATTCATTTGAAGGATGTTCCAACAGCAGTGTCGATATGAATAAGGAAAGGTAGAAGATTTAATCGACGATTGAAAAACACAATAACAATATGCAAGAAAAGATCGATCAACAGCTTTCAGTTTTTAACTCACCTCTCCCTTTTTCATCGACAGGCCATCTCCGACATACGCATATTTCGCCATAACTTGGGGAACTTTGATTTCCTTGATTACTTTCTGCTCAACCTCTTTTTCGACTGGCTCTTCGTCTTCTGTTTCAGTTTCAACCTCGATTTCATCGCCGTCCGTCTGCTTTGAGGGAGGCTGTGGGTGAAAAGGACAAAAAATATCTCATGCAGCTATAACATGTTGTCTCTTCGCTTGACTGCAAAGAACAAATATAAGCGCTTCTTGGAGGAAAGGTATAGCTTTCTATCGCTGGCCGTCAACACAAGAACATGCTGCGAAATACGCGAAAATTTACATCGAAAAAAGATCATATCGCAAGGTCTAAATCATAAAGTCTAAACCTATACGAAAAGATGTCGAAAAATACGCGAAAGTTTACAGAAATCACATTGATGGAGAGAACCTGATTTCAAAAAATGCTTAGTAAGAAAATGATTGAATAGAAAGATAGCTTGATATGAATCTCTTTTTTTCGAAAGTAGCCTGATACACTTGTTTGCCAGCATTAAAATTTATCCGATTTCTTCGAATCATCTTTTTTGGTAAAGAGATCAAGCACATCAACTTAATCGAACACACTGAAGTCACAAAGGACTTAAACCATGATTTACAAATACTTACAAAACCTGCACATAAATTAGGAGATAGGCGAAAACATTACAGGCGAATTAAGACAGTTATCGCAAACAAGTGCTGGATGGGTTGTTATGGGAATCCAGAATATTCCACTGTACAGAGTGTGCAAGAATCAAACTATCGTGAATACACGAGATCGTGACATGCCGTCTAGTCACTTAGCCAAATATATTTACTTAGGTAAGAGATGAAGAATAGGTGATTTATAATTTGTTCAAAAATCATCAATACAGTGATTGACTGTTTGATTGATTGATTTAATGACTGATTTATTTGTAGATTTGTTTATTGATTTTAAGATTGATTTGTAGTTTCGTTGATGATTTATTGATCGATTGATCGATTGATTGAATGAATAATTGATCGAATAAATGATTGATTGCTCGATTGACTGACTGATTGGTTGATTGATTGATTGATTGATTGATTGATTGATTGACTGTGAGATTGGTCACCTGACTATAAGCAGATGTGCCCCAACTACAATCATCCTTCCAAATGAAATTAAGAAATCTAACTTCTAGCTGCAAATTGTTTCCTAGAAACTGCTGTCAAAAGTGACTTTTGAGTTCTTTATCGTGTCAAGTTTGACCTTATTTCTGCACGGCTGGGAGAATTGTTTTGATGTCCAAAAGAAGCTCCTTGAGCGACAGAGTTATCATGTACGAAACCAAGAGCAGTTGCCTTCGCAATTAAAAGCTCTACCTTGATTTAACGCAAATATGCATGGCTTCAGACGCGCTCGAAACGGTTCAACCAGCAGACAAATACACTAGTTACTGACCACATAAAAATTCACAAATATCATCAGCCATTTGATTATCACACACTCGCGTATAAGCACTTTTTTAATAGGGATCAATCCTACATATAAGCGAGAAAATAACAATATTTCAAACATTTCGCCACTATTAGTTCTTATGTTGTCCTTCAATAAATAAAACGGCATAATTCCCATATGATAAAAATGAACAAGAAGATAGCTAAATAATTACGATTCTATCCTGTTTATTGTTTTATGACAGTATGACTGTTTATTGTTTTATGACAGTATGACTGTTTATTGTTTTATGACAGTATGACTGTTTATTGTTTTATGACAGTATGACTGTTTATTGTTTTATGACAGTATGACTGTTTATTGTTTTATGACAGTATGACTGTTTATTGTTTTATGACAGTATGACTGTTTATTGTTTTATGACAGTATGACTGTTTATTGTTTTATGACAGTATGACTGTTTATTGTTTTATGACAGTATGACTGTTTATCGTTTTATGACAGTATGACTGTTTATTGTCCAACAGTCATTGCACCTGTACTTAACCAATTGAGGGGTTATTTGAATACTGCGAAAGTTTTCCTGGTCAGAATTCATTAACAACTTTTCATGTTATGTATCAACTGTCCTTTAGTGGAAATATTTTTCGACAAAAACAAGTGCAACAAATACATGTCATACACATAGCTGCAACGAGTCGGGTGGCTATATGCCTGTACAATAAAATCAATAATATCAATAAATCAGAAATCATCAATAGCTGGCGTCCAAAGTTTGACCCCCTTAGGTGTACAAACGAACTCGATGGAAGTTGCCCAACACGTGACCAGCCTAGAAGTTATTCAGACACAGGGCACACAGGACTCATTCACCGTACTTGCTTCCATCTAGTGTGGTGAAGGCCAGTATGTTTATTTCAATTACATGGAAATTACCGCTGCAATGTCTATAAATAATTCACCGTTTCTATCAGAAACAATTATCAACTTAGTCAAAATTAATCCGTCCATCTATGGCCTGTTAGGAAAAAATGACCATTTCAAAGTACTAACGACATAACATGCAAGAATATGCAATTTGCAAGAAAGTATTTTATAATCTCGTTACCTTTGCTTATCCATAAAAAGTGCAGGATTTTAGTTTTGCTTCTTCAATTAACTCCAAAAAAATTGGTAATCATGATTAAGCCCAAGTAGAAATGTCTTATTTTCAACCCAATTGACCTAATTGGACATAGCCTTTTATACCACGATCCTAATTATCCTAAATAACAATCATAATTAGCGATTTTACTAATAGCATGTCGCGAAATGCCTGTTTGCTAACTCCTCCGAACGCAGCTTCGCCTCGACTTTTGAGGCTGTTTACAGCCGTCTACCTCGAACCGAGGCTAGATATTAACGAGTTAAGTATAACGTTAGGCGATCACTTATTTAAAAAATGACCCGGTCTTTTGGTGATCAGTTCGGGCGAAGAGGACAGAAAGAGGAAGAGCTAGACCTACTTGTACAACCTCAGTCTCGCGTCTGCAAAATGAGATTTGCCTTAGATTCATATTATGAAGTAGTGCTCATGCTATTTGCAGTGAAAATGGCTTAAATTGAACACATCAAACTTACCTTAAGAAAATTCAAACGATGTAACAGTTAACCTTGGTTCAAAGTTGGGGCAGAAATGGCCAAGGAGTACTATAGAATATTTCCGTTCTACAAAGTTAGGTGAACGTTTTACAGATTCCTTCGCTGCAACACTTATTGGGTAAGCTAAACCACAATGATTTTGAGTGGAACAGGTGCTGGCATTGGCTGCAAATAACAAATTACACACTTACCGCAAACTCAACCGATTTTTGTATAATTTTACCTCTTTGCGGCACAATTTCATTTTCCATTATTCAGATTGACAAAAAGACTCTTTCCTTTGATTCAAATCGAAAACTAGAAATATATGCTGTGACGTCATCGGCCCAAACTTTCATTAGCTGCATGGGAATTTCGTCTGACAACAGGTTGTCTTTAAGGACTTTCTCTAGGATCGTGAGGGTAAATGAAGAACCTGCATATTGTTAAGCTTTCAAAAGTAGTCTTCAAACATTGCCGCAAGACCGTAGAATAAAAAATTGATCACTTGTTTTCAACTGAAGTATCCATTTTAAAGATAGAAGCCACTAAATTATGACTGCATTCAAGTGGAAGGGAAAACCTGTTCCACTTGTGGGGCAATGGAAGTGGCTAATGGGGGATTTCCCGACTAATTCGTGTGATAAAACTCCCCCTGCTTGACAAGATGACCATCGTTCATAGATTCTTTTAGACCAAGCAGATGCTTTCTAGACATCGCGAGCGGTTCGATTGCTCTGCCTACTTCCCACTACAGTGATCGTACGGTTTTTGAGCTGAAACTTATATGAACAGGTGTCGCTGCTGATGCGTGGTGACCTCGAACTTTCAGTGAAGTTTAGCACTAGTACCCACACCATACATCACATTTGTGCTCACTTTTCTCCTCCTGAAATCATCTTTATGATATCGCTCAGCTTTTCCAATGAAATTTTAACGCATTCCATTCACGCTCTAATACAGTTACATGCTTATCCGGCAAGTTAGGATTCAGTTTGCATTACAAAGGCTAGATCAGTTCCACATGGTCTTTGATCGGAACAAGGTTGTGAGCGGTCTCTCTTTCGTCGGCACCTCAAACAACCGAATCCTGATGAATAATGTTTGAATTCTACACCCAAGAAGCTTGGCACGTGTTGCTGAGCGAATTTGAAGGAGATATGGAGGGAAATTTTTTAATAAAGGCATAACCAGGGCGAATAAAAATGCAGCAAAAAACAAAGTGCCCACTGCAGTAATTCGTTCGATTTCCAGAAGATTCTAAAGTCATCTTAAAATGAATTAACGCGAATCTGACTTTGAAAGCCGTGACACTCAGGTAATCTGGGATAAGAGTAGCAAGCTGGAAAATAATGGATATGTGCTTGGTAAAATAGATGCAGAAAAGAGAACTTCTATTGACTAGAAGCGCCAAAAAGATAGAAGAATGAATGGTTAAATTGGCAGTATAGTCAACACTCGCCCACAGAATCGCCCTTGAATGTCCACTAGGCATTTCTGTACTTCTGGACATTTCCAAGGTCTATTTTGCTAAACCAGAAAGGTGCTTTCACTACTGCGCGAGCAAACAGAGCTGCGATGAAGACAATATCACCTGCAGTTAAAATTCGCACTCGTACAAATCCTTACGGGCCAGTGCTTTAACAAAAATGGACTTTGTGAATAGACTTATGGCTCATTTTGCAATCAAAAAAGCGCTTCAGTAAACACACCTCCCTTTACCACCCACTCAATTGCAACTTTGGACTGAGAACGACTCGAAAAGCCCAATACATGGCGATAATTCAAAGTAACAGATGTGTTTACCTGTCAAGTTTACTTGCAGCTTAACAAGGCAGGGCTGATACAACTGGTAATCCAAAACAGGCAACACTCTTGTGGGGGATGTGATGGTCTCACCTCGACTAGCCGGACCTCGACTTCCAATTGATTCGTAACTGCAGCTAGTACCATGTTTAGTATTCAGAATTTTCCTAACGCTTTATTGACTATTTCTTATTATGTAAACTTGTTTAGGGGAATTGATGGCGAAATGTATTCAGGTAAAATGGCGACACAGTGGTTAAAAGGTGCAACTGTTTTTGCAAGTGGCGAGGTCAAGCACCCCCTTCAGGAAAAGCATTTGCTTTGATGACAAAAACCAGTAAATTTTCTGCTGGCTTGCAAAAAAAACGTTGCTTGCAGCAGACAAAGTTGGAGACGAAAAACAACCATTAGAGTAAAACCATTGCCTTGTGGCCATACTGCAGTCAATACGAAAAAGCAGACTATTGAACCGGACCAAAACCAGATTCGTTTTCACATTGATTTCAAAACCAGCGGGACAATCACTTGTTAATCTAAATTTCGAAGAAGTAAGCGGCTGTCCAAGTAGACACAAAGGGAAGAGAAGGAAGACAGACATTACTTTTGAAATTATTTTAGCTAAATCGATGATTTTTGCCACACGGTTTTAGCTATCTAGCACGGCAATGTTCTTTAGAAATATAGATTCCGTTGGAATTCCAGTCTAACTGGTTCTTATTTGAGAAGCAGCTTCAAACCAGCACAATGACAATCTCAAATGCTGCTGAACATTTTGCCATATTGACCAACACACATTTAGGCCCATTCACATTTTCCTTATCAAACAAAGTGTACGATGTTAATTGAAAAGTTTCAATCATAAAAAACTTTTATATTGCGTTTGTCTGTTGATCGTTATTGTTTGAATCCGTTGCAAAAAATACTGTTATAAATCACTGTAATTTTCTATTACCTTTTTTAAATGAAACAGGCAAGGGTCCAAGCAGAAAACAAATCTTCCTTTCCCTTTATTTTACGAATAGAGCCTCTAAAGGTTACTTTCAATAAAGATGGGAAATTTCCGGCAAAATGATTTACACTTGCTGAAAATAAAAACAAAGAAAAGCTTTCCCGCAGAGAACGTATACAGGGAGAAAATCAACTAGAATAAACGAGAAATAATTTCGAAGTTGTTAAAAATAATACCGCACAATTTGCCTAAAAGCAACATGGCTTAGCTAGTTATAGCTATTTTCTAATTTGCTATTAGCTCAAGCCAGGGAGAATCCCATAAGCGGGACTTGCATGAGAAACTTGGTAGCAATCAAATAGTTGACAGTTGGGGCGGAGGGGCAATGTTATTATTTTAATAGTAAAAACTGTCAGATGGCGAAGTCCCTGTTTACGAAATGATCTTACTAACCAAATGGATGCTAAATTTTCATAACCAAAGTATGTTGCTTCGGTCAAGTTTAATCGACATCACGTCAGCTATGATTTTTCTGCGTGTATTGGCGAACTGGGGCAATTAGGGATGGCGGTTTTCCCGGGGTAAAAAATGTCGGCTTTATGCAAATTTGTCTGGCGACCTGAAATCCTCACGGTACCCTTTATAAAGATTACCAGATCTCGGCCTGGAAACAGCGGCAAATGAAAAGGGTGACCCAGGTTCTCAAATCTGACCTGTGATTATGAAGGATTACAAATCAAGTAAGTAGGGAGTCTCAGGAAAACTTCGACAAGCTTTCTCCTCTTTTTCTAATATATCCTCTTTCGAAATAACACGACCAGGTTCCAAATTTGATTCAAGCAACAGGCCTGTGAGATTCTCTCGCAAATTTATCTTAATGTCAATGGTCTCCTTATAGCTTCAAATGGAAGCTCTTTTGCAGTCGATTGGCTTGGGCTGATGACGTCACACTAGCTATGACGTCATCGCTTTTCAAATTTCCCCGGCGGGCATTTCGCATGCCTAAAACCATTTACACTAGCTTGCTTTCATCGGCCTATGTCTCGTAGGTTGCCCCCCAATTTTAGCGATTTGTAGTTTGGATTCATTAACTTCACTGAATTAATGCAAGACGAGTTGACAGTGACACTGATGAAAAATTAACTGCAAACGATGCGGCAAGGTGTTTGGAGACAGTTGCATCGATGAGATTCATATTCTTAGGAAAGGCCAGGATCTACTAGAGAAAGAGCCTCTCAGAATTGTTGATCCACGGCCTTTTCAATATTTAATGAAACGAGACTTTGGAGCCTTCTCATCCAATATTGATAAGGAGTATGGTAGTGGCGGTCCAGACACACACTTGGCCGCCAATCGCCCAAGCTCTTCTCCAAACTGGTCATTCCGCTGACGTGCTGTAGATTGTGGAGAAAGCCATCTGGCTCAAACCCGGTAAGCCAAATTCTCTTTATTTATCCAAGCAATTGCGATTAAAAATTTTCCTCTTAGAAGGAGGTCTATACAAAAAAATCCCTTTTCATAATTACCTAAATATCATGAGGTGGGCACTTCATCGGTAAGAGCTTCAGGAACAGCAGAAAAGGTTCACCAGAGTCTGTTTATGAAATTCCTTCTTGCTCTAATCATTTATGTGTATGGTTTGAAACGCTCGAATTGAAAATGCAACACTCTTACACTAACAGGATAAAATGGACTCGAAAATAAAGCGGTTTCTAGTTTTGCATTACAATGTGGCTTCGAAATGAAAAATTGGAGTTCCTGACTTAATGTAATCTACACAACTTTGAAAAAGGTCAGACAGCTCATACCTATAAAAAAATTTGAATAGAAACTCCAGGTCTATCGAAATTATAGCGCACTGAATTCAGAAAGATATGAAGAATCGCAGCTTACGTTGCTTTGTTAATTAGATAGACAACTATCATTAGACACCGCAAGGTGGAGGCAATCGTGAGGGATGGAGAGAAAAAAGCCAGCAGTATGGAGAGGAAAGTTTGACAGAAGGGACCAAGAGATCTCCGATACGACAAATTTCAGATGTGTACTGAAGTGAAACAATGAAACAAGGTCGTACACGACACAATATGGTCAGCATTGATGTGCTTGCTTCGACGATGACAGTCAACAATCTATTCCTAAAAGTTTTCATTACAGATCATCTTTGAACTCTCTGCAGGCCTTTTTCTGACATACATTTTTGAATGCTAATTAATGAACATGCCTAAACGGAGCTCTGGTAGTAGCTATATTTGACACACGAAACAAACAGGGCCACCGCAGTCCTTTTAATAGACGTGTTATTTTGGTATTTCTTTGAGTTCTACCTACCGTTTCTCATTTGTCATATTCTAAAACATGAGTGTTGCAGGTTGCAAGATGTAATCAAAATATTCCTACACAGCTATATCAAAGCCTAAGAATCGGGAAACTGTTTTTCCATCATTGCTGATAAAAACAAACCTTTAAGTTTTTCGATTACAATCGCCTTGTGGGATTTTGTCAAAATACAGGCATAAATTTGCAATACAAAACGCAGTCGTTCAAGCAGATGTGACTTGGGATCGATAAAGCTTTCTTGGTGAAAAGAAAGAATATAACAGCCACCAGCTAAACAATTTTAATCGATTGATTTTCATAGCCTATTTCAATTGAAAATGCGAAGTTGGAACACTTGCGGGTAAATACGCTATATCAAAACCTGCAATGAAAAGCGATCGGTTTGGAATTCGTTTGACAACAATAACAATTGCTGATTAGAGCTGTCAAGCTAGACTTCTATTTTTAGTGCTGGGGTCACGAATTGTGCCGTAAAAAACTCAATGAATGAATCCTTTAGAGAAAACCGAGCATTTGTCTCGAAACCATCGAAACGCAGTCGAAACGATCGTCACGCTTCGCGAAATTTTCTTGTTCGCGAAATTTGCTTGTTCGCGAAATTCGCTTGTTTGCGAAATTTGCTTGTTCGCGAAATTCGCTTGTTCGCGAAATTTGCTTGTTCGCGAAATTCGCTTGTTCGCGAAATTCGCTTGTTTGCGAAATTTGCTTGTTCGCGAAATTCGAACGGTGCGCGAAATTCGAACGGTGCGCGACAATTCCAGCATTAGCTCCCAACGATGATAAATGGCGCAGAAAGATTGCTGATTAAAGGTTTTTGCCTTTTATTGTTATCAGTCAAACAGGCAATGGAAGGCTTTGGTTAAAGACCTGCAGTTCAATTTTGACTCGCGAGTCACAAAGCAAATGCTACAGTCCAAGATTTTGCTCAACGATATCTTACTTGACTTAAACTTGACCTAAACCTTATTTGTATAGCTGCCTCGTTTTAACAGCTAAGAAAACTAGGGTTTGATTTCTGCTTTGGGTTCGTGCTGCCATTATAACTGAAGATTGCATTATGAGTTTGGAAAGCCTGTACATGGCATCAAATTTTCACTTCGTCGTCAAATCGTCAGAAAATCAGTGATTCTCACTTAGGCCACTGTACACGGGGGAGTTCTCACTGACCTGATAAACAAATGATTACATCCTTAGAATACGTTGAACCTTAGCAATGATTCCTTGCTGTAATAAGACCCACCTCTTCGGTTCTTTGCTCTGCCTTTTTATCAGTCTCTTCTATTTGCTTGCACTCGTCTTGAAGCATGACCATGTCCTCTTTAAAGGCAATAATCTCTTCGCTTATCTGCCTGTGACGTTGCAATAGGGACTGAAATTGAAGGCAAAAAACAATTAGCAATGAAGTGCAAATAAGGATAACATCTATTTTATGGTGCCCGCCCAATATGAGCTAAAAAAGTGTTAACTGGTAAAATTTGACTGGTCACTGGAGTCAACCAAAAGCAAGCAAAAACAATTAGCAAAAAAGGACCGTGTATTTCAGCCTTAAGAGTGGAATGGTAACCTCCAACCAATACGAAGACCGGAACATTAGTGCCCCCATTAATTTGGACGAGATCTGCGGCGACTTGTTTCCCTGTCAGATTTTGGGACCCTTCAATACCCCGTGAGCACCCTCTTTCTTTCTGAGAACCTTGCACAAACAAACATGACTTTAGAAGCAGCAATTCCTCTCAAGCTACTTCAGGCTAAGAAATAAGTCAATGCAAATGATGTATGATTTATTCATACGATTTATCTCTTTCCAAACTTTAAAATGTTGCCAAAAACGGTTACACGCCTTTACCTTCCCGTGTCAATTTCAATTAAAATTTGCGATATACAAAACTATTTGCAGCATATGGCACAGTGGACCACTCTGTTAGAAAACATTAGCGTATGGGCTAGCCCTAAAAGACTGGAAAAGTCATTTATATACACATATTAAGTAGCAACTTGTTCAAAAGTTCGAAGTTCGCTCCAACTAATTTACAAACTACAAATTTATTGCTTCAGCTTGCTAAACTGAACTCTCTCATTTATCCTGTTCAGTGCCAGATTCAAGGGGGGCGTAAGAGGCGTACTACCCCCCCCCTTATTTCTGCAGGGCGATGATTATTTTCTACTGATTTTTGCGCTAGCTTAAGGGCAATTTTACAAAGAAGTCATACCTTCACCCCCCTTTCTAATAATGCTGGATCCGGCCCTGCTGTTACAAATCATTATTTGTTGATCAGAGTGTTCTAGCCAACCCTCAAGAATTCTATCGGAGTAGTTTTTAGGAACGTTATAATTAGCAAAGCCAGCTGTCTCCTCAGAAACAGCTAAACATTTTTAGTAGCAAAAACCTATTGAAAGCTAATTTGCTAATCCTCTTTAACCCTGCTAAGAAACTAAAAAACCGATGGAAAAATTGCCTGAGGAAATCCCAGTGTACTAGGGGGAACTTATCTGCTTAGGTTCCTGCGTGGGTTCTTAGAAAAAACGTGACTTTAAGACCCGCTCGTGACATCAAGGCACTTAAGTAAGATAATGCAACTATTTTTAACATTCACGCTTGCTGATTTCTCGAAACCATTAGACGTCTTCACTTCAGGTGGTCTGAATCTTTTTGCGAATTTAAAGCAAAACTGATGATTTGCTCGCTTCTATTTACGCTTCAAATCGCTACAAAATAACTTAGCATAATGCTGACAATGACGGCTTATCAAATTGTTGGCCAAATTCTGACCAAATTATGAACAACTTTAAGCCAATAAAGATTGCGATGGCGTAGAAAACACAAAATTATAAATGCCCTCGCAGTTGGATAAGCGTAATAAACTATGAAGAAATGCGTTACCATAAATTATAATTCCAAAAAAAATGTTTAAATAATAAAAAAACGACTGAAGTAAAAATGTTGGAAGAACACGATTGTGTTTGATGCAAAAATATTCGCCAAGAGATATTCTGACAGCCTTTCCTTTAGCCAAATCCCCTTCAAACAGGCCTGCAATAGAAACTAATTTGCGCCTGATTCTACGTCCCAGCCCCCCCTGACTGATTGCCCTGCTCGAATGGGCGTGGCTTAACAAGATCGAAGGAGATCGCGTTATATTGAACCAAACAGACTGGAAGGTAAACATCTTGAAAACAAACACTTCTGCATCCGATTGCACCTGTGCAGACAGCAACACTTGTTTTGCAAACACATTGAAACACAGAGACTGCTCGTTCATCCGTTCGAAGCGCTCGGTAAAAGTAGTGTCTCCATCTACGCAGAGCCATCGCGCGGGAAAACACTTTCGAGGTTTGTGGCATTCGTTGTTTCGTCAGCTTTTAAACAAATCTAATCTGATTGTAATCGCAGCGAGCCTTTTCAATTCTTGATAATCGAAAGCCATCTGATCTCCGAAAAACGCGTTGTTTTAGCAGTCACACGGGTATACTCATAGCGGGCCATCAGCAGGTTAACACGGCTATTTCAAATCAGTATTATAACTGCAGAAAGCCATGCACAATAAAAGGTACCTATCTAAACGATTCGTAATCCTTGCTTGGAGTCGCCTAAACGGTCGATTTTCCCATACGCGTAACAGCGTCAAATGCAGCCGGAAAGCGAGTATGAGGCGAAGAAATTCTTGCTGCCTTCAACACCAAGGTGCCGTGAACATTCTGCTACTTTGACAGGTACTCGTGCTTCGTGTATTCGGCGTAATTTTACTTTATTCAGCTGCGAAATGAGTGTGGCTAGTGTTGTTATTGTTGGCAATGATGATATGTGCCTGTATCCAAATGCTATAATCAAATGAAACATTTGGCATTGCAATCCAGGCCCCTTTTTAGCATTGCTAAGGTCCATCGCCTGCACTGGACTTATTCAATGACATTGTGTATTAATGTTCATATTTCTCATCGTTTTCCATTCAAAGAGTGTATCAACTATTGCCTCTGACGACATGGCTCTAATACAATAGCAATTCAGCACTGCTATTTACACTGCAAGTAACAATTAACATTGACTTTTGATTGGATGTGAAAAGCGTTCAGTGGCGCTGTGTGAAATGTTGGAAAAAACAAATATCGCAGCACCAACCACTTTGAGTGCCGTCGGAAAGAAATTCACATGGGGGGGGGGCTGTCTACCTTTTTGCATTCCTTATCATTCAGTATACCGTTATGAAGGAAACATACTGCAGTTTGACTATTATTGGGGGGGGCTCCAAATATTGAGGGGTCTGCCATCTACGTACCACCTTGTCGATAACTCAGTTTGACAGCAGCATTGGTGAGGATTCACTTGGTCATTTTTTACCCTTTCCCTTATCGAACACGTGCTACGCCCTTGGAAAGGAGATAGGCATTGCAAGATCATCTCTCAAACAATCGAAATATTCACTGCAAATATTCCCTCATCTTAACAGCACACTTCTGGATTTCTTTTCTGATCGAACTTTCTTTGACAAGCTTGTTAGACGAACAAATTCGAAATGCAACATTGTCAGTAACTTGTTTGTCTTGTTAAAAGCAACGAAAAGTGTGAAGAACTTGACATTGGGTGTTGCTAGACGAACATCGCCAAAGAAATTGGGACATTTGCGTGCAGTAAGGCCCTCAAGAATCAATAAAAGAAACTAAAATCGAATTGAAAACGTTTATAAGGAGGTAGGAAACGGACAAACAGTGTATGACGCCTAACAACGGACATCGAAGCTATAACAGCATGCTCACATCGCTGCCAAACAAGTGGTTGAGAGATAATCTTTTCTAACAATTTAATTAAGAGGAAAGAAACGGAAGTAGTGAAAGGAAAAAAATTAATCAAAAAAATTAAGAAACAAAAGTGTTTTGCTAGTAAAGTTTTTAATGTAGAGATTCAACTGTGCGTCTTTTCATTTTCTGCGTGCTCATTATGTGCGCGCTTAAGGCTCCCTGACTGGATTCAATCAAATCCCAAATAATGTTTTCACCAAACCAAAACAGTGCAGTCTTTTAGTTTTGAACAATATCTTGCTGAATTTTAGAAAACGTTAATGCTTACTTTCTAAGGACTGCACAACAGCGATTTATGAGAAAACATCAAAAGAGACGTTAGTCACGGCAAAGCAAAAAATCCCGAAAAAAACTTAACAAAGTTACAAAAGTACAAGGCAATTGTCAATGCTTTTACGCCACAAAACACAAATTGTTAGCGAATCCAATGCGTACGAGATAATTGTCGAATCATAGGGCTACAATCCCGGCAAAAACATTTTAGGCTTTACATGAACAATTAATATTTCTGCCTTTCTTTAAAAAAAACTTTGCTCCAATGTTGACTGCTTGTTTTTGAAGCACTTATTACTGAACTACAAATTCATCACCGATTTAAGGGGAGAGGAAAAGATTTGAATATACCGGGGCAACATAAAGGTCGATATTTCGACAATGTATTTTGTGATGACGATTTTGTCCGGGAATGCAGCAGTCGGCTACGAAGCGAACTTTCCCTGTGCAGTGATCACGCAAGGCCCGAAAAACACTATATCATTATAATTATCATTATTATCATTTTGTTGCAAAAATAAACCATGGAAAAATCCAAAATCCTTTTTAATTTTGATCATTTTATTTTTCATTCGGTTTTCTTCCTTTTACCTTACCATTGTTATAGTTTTTCTTATAAAACCAAGCTAGCCAATTGCAAATTACCTTGTAATAGTGAGATTTGTAATTGTAGTTTAAGTTGAATTGAAAATGAAATGTTTCCATTATTACTATTATTATTATTATTATAGCAGCTGCAGTCGTTAGGTTGGGAGGTGGATCTGATAGTGCTTTGCTTTGGCTTACTTGGTTGCATCAGAAAAGGATGTTTGGACTGTTATGAGATCATTGTCAGTAGATAAGTTGATTGTAAAGAGCACATTACAGTGGTGCTTGGTACCAAATTTGACAATGGCCAACTATATATGGAGACACAGGGTTAAGAAGTTATTCATGTGAATCTATTTTCTCTCGGCCCTTGCGTATGATCAGATACAATAAGTTCTATAAAAAAATTTCACATTGAATGACCTCTAAATCTTGTGTCTCACAGTTTATATCCATTGATTATGTATGTAGTGGATAACACAAGCCTCGTAGACATACCTTTTATGTAAACTGAGCTTTTAGCTCGGACACTAGGGCAAATACGAATAATATTATTATTGTTATTATTATTATTATTTATTTGCTCCACAATTTCTTTAAATGGGTCATAATTTGTCCTTGAGGCTTGGTGACAGCAAGTCTCCTGAAAACTCGATGACTTTCCTGAGAATTCAGGATGACTATTTTCTGCATTTCAACAATTTTGGTTTCAATTCCGATTTCTTTTAGTCTTTTACAGAGGTCTTTAGGGGTTGTTACAAGGGCACCAATAACTATAGGTATAATCTGCACATTCATGTTCCACAATATTCTAAGTTCCCAGGCCAGATCTTGGTATTTCTCTACCTGTTCGAATTCTTTTGTGTCCATTCGACTGTCAAATGGAATTGCGAATTCCACTATCAGGCATTCATTCTTCACTTTATCCTTGATGACTACGTCTGGGCGCCTTGTTGTATGACATGATCTGTTTGTGTCCCAAAGAATAGTCCAGACATCGTTCTCCATCGTCCTTTCTGGTTCGTGTTCATACCATTTGCTTTTTACATGAAAGCAATATTTCAGACACACTTCCCACCTCAGCTTCAATGATGTAAAATGACTGGCTTTACTCGGCTGAACATCAAGTGGCTACCCACAACCTCAGATATTCAGAGCACACCTTAGGGTTCTCGCTGTTCCAAGAAGACATGCCTTTTGTAAGGTTCCAAAGTAGATGTTAGGATTGATCATTATTATCATCGTTGTGGATTAGCATTCCTGTGATAATGGCTAAGCTGGAACTCCTTAAGCTCTTTTATCGACTTGCTCATCTTCTTGTCCGCTGGCGTCAAAGTCTCAATTTCACCTCGAATCCAAGGGATCCGACTAGTACCGCCATAAAGATAATCTTCAATGGGAGCAATACTATATTAAACCCATAGTGGGGTTCTCTATAATTCTCGGTGACCTACAATGCCCTCCAAAAGTAGTTGGAACACCGAGAATGTACTCATAATAAATGTATATTTTTCAGTTCATTTCCCAAACTGAAGCAGACGGAGCTCTCCCCCCCCCCCCCCCCCTGGGGGGAGGGGAGACGTTTAATAGGAAAGATGATTGGACTGTTCCAACGCTTTTGGTGAGCATTGTAGAACAGTTATTTGCAGACTCTTCACTAATAATGGCTGTCAACTTTACTCTGTGAAACTGGTTTAGGATAAGAAAGTTGATATGCTTTCACTATAACTGGTATGCCTGCATATGATATTTACTTGAACAAACTAGATTCAAGATGGGCTTGCATGACACGGCGGGCGGAGGACCCAAACACGCATGCGTTCACGCGCCTCCCGCGCGTATGACTGGGAGCGGGACGGCAAGAAATGGAAGAAATGGTTGCGAATATTGACTTCACCGACGGAGAAATTGAGGCCTAAACAACTAGTTCAGTCGGGATTAAGGTGGGAGAATTTCAAATGAGATGAGACATAGCGGGAAAAGTGAGCGAAATGTCCGATGAACGCCAAACCAGAAAGCGGGTGAAATGATAAGACACAAACAGGCGCTGGAACCACACGCAGAGAGCAGTTGCCATTATCCGCGAAGTTTGAAGCAAGCAGATGAATAATTAGCAAACCGCAAAGGATTGATAGAAAACGTCGATGCATGAAGACAATATAGCACTTGCAAATTTCCTTATCTTTTTGATAACATAATATTGAACAGGTTTTCAAATCTCTCGGGCACTATCATTCATCGCCACTGCATCATGCAGCAACAATACCGTACTACGCTCAACGGAAGCCACAAACTAAAAGAGAACGTTGGCGCAAGAAAAACAGACGCATCCAAAATTAATGCGGGTCAAATCCGCGCGAACTAAATTTTGCGGGTCAAATCAAAGTGGAATAAACTGGTGCAAAACAAATTAATGCGGGTCAAATTCGCGCGAACGAAATCATTGAGGGTGAAATCAAAGTCAAATAAACAGGTGCAGGCCAAATAAATGCTGGATAAATCCGCGCGGATTAAATTGAAGTTGGCCAAACTAATGCGGTTCAAATCACTGCGAACTAAATTGACACGGAACAAATTGATGTGGGTCAAATCAAACTGGCGCGGGTTCAGATTATCTAAACTCCTGGTAAAAAGAGGAAACAAAGGAAACGTTCAGCATAATTTGACTCGTCTTACATCTGTTTATTTTTGCAATTCCTGGATTAACTCATATTACCTTATTGCCCAAGAAAAATCTCGTAAACACGCAGGACAAAATTTATCACCGCAAACCGTTCGTCATACTTTGATTCTGCTGCGCAAACAAAGAGCGGGAAATCAAGGCGTCGTGTTGTTTTAAACTGTCAGCTGCATACACAACACCGCATTTTTCCTCTAATCCAATTAAAATTACAGCAAAGAGAAGTTTTCATTTGTTCTTAACAATTTTCATCATGCCAATAAATAAAAAGTTAATTTGGCAGATGAGCTGCGTGAAAATGGTGATGCTTCCTCGAGGTAGAGCAGGAGTTTTATGAAAGCAGACGCAAATTGGAGATATCATTAAAGTTTTTCTGAACAGAGAAATTAATGAAAAACTTCTTAGGAAAGTTCCCAAACTAGAGATTACTATTGCCATCCAAGATTCGAGATCATTAAAGAACTATTATGGAAATAAACATCTCTAAACACCTTTGTATCATGCTGTTATATTTCAAAAAAATTCAACGAAAAAGTGAAAAATAGTGCAAGAGCAATCATAAAGAAAAAAAAGCCACCTTAAATTCCGCACGGTCTTTAATCAGCTAGAAGAAAAGTCTATGATAAGTTGCAACTGACGTCATCGACTGACGCTGACTGCTCATGCGCAAACAGATGTGCGTGAAGCGGCAAAGTTCTAATTGACAACACGGCTCAGTTTCCAAAACTGTTACGAAGACGTTGCATTGCTGCATCGGTAATTAACAGACGAATTTTTGGCATAGTTTATACCATTGTGAATTGGGAACGAAATTAGTCAAGAGGGCAAAGGAGATCACGCTGGAAACAATGGCGGGAAAATGTCATGCTATAGCAGGTACAGAATACTCTTCATGCGAAGAAACTGACGTCACATACTCTGGTTGTCGCAACGAGCTATTGTCAAAAGATGCAACTGACTGAGAGATGAAATCAGACAAAAAAAGGCAAGCACAGGTTTTAGCAAGGTGATAAGATTAAGCATGCTTAAGACTGCGCCTGATTCAAGAGCGGTAAACATTTGTCAAAGTGGACTTCCAATTGCATAGTTCTAGGCTTGACCTCATAGTTCCAATTGCATACCACCTCAAAACCGCCCTGAGTTTCTACAGTAACCTATATATAGAGCTCTCTTTGTCTCTTTGCGACGCCATTGCGAGTGATTCAATCAACTATCCTCAAACCCATACGCAAGTCTTACCAGTACTGGCGCTGTTCCGTTAAAACACTATTTCGATCTGAACGGATCCCTGGAAGCGCCATCTCGATAATCTGTGTTTTGTGAGGTACGGAAGGTCTTGGTTTACACAACGCTACAGCCGAAAGAGCCTACAGATCTTAAACTGTTTTAATCATTAAAGATTTGGATGGTTGTCGTTACATTGTCATTGGGCTAGGGAGGAGAGGTTCGCGTCCAAAAAACAGATCAAAGTCACCCAGAAAGCGAAACACCCAAACCTATCAATGCTACTTTTGGTTTGGAAATTTCACTAAAAAGGGTTGTAGCAAGTTTTAGGGGTGAGAACTTATGCGAATTCTTGCTATGCTAGCACATTAAGCTTTAATTTTATAAAGCTTGCACTTCGGTATGGTAACAATAACGGTGCTTAACTGACCTTGGCAGTTTCCTTATCCTTTCCAAAATCTTCACTTGCCAATAACTGCATGTGTTCAGCAATCCAAGACTCTACCTCGTTGGCATCAGAATAATACTGCAACCGAAGAAAACCTTAATATAAGGTGTGCAGGGTGAGAAAAATATTTGACTTTCAGTTAAATAATACACTAGAGTATCTACCTCCAAGTGATAACTTGGAGCCATAGGGATGGTTATACAGGAGCAATTAAAGAGAAACACCTATAAAAATATGTTTAAAAAGCCTCGAACAATATTTCACAGAACAGACTAGACTTTGCAGAAGTATGAATATATACATTAGAGCTATATTGACTGCTTGCTCCCATGATACATGTCTTTGAGGCAATTTCAGACAATTCAGTATAATTTGTAAGAAATGGCTGACAGAATGGATAAATGACAAAAGCTACATTTCATGCGTCATCTAAAAAGAGGCTTGTTGGGTACCATAATAAAGATGGGCAAATAAAAGCAGACATCGGGGATCACATTTTAGATGAAGCTGGCAAATTGAATAAAAATAACCTAGTAGGCAGCTCAAAAGGAGTCAATTCCGCCTGACACAGCTTTTGTGAAGGTCAGAGTGGCTTGAACAAGGGACTTTTGTAATATTAGATTTGATCGAAAATTTCTTAGGCAAAGCAATAAGTGGAGCCCCCTCCCCTTGTCTCGCACGCCTACCCATTCGCTAGCCTACAACATAAGGAAATATGATTAAAAGTTTCTTCTTCGAATAGAAGTGACTATGTCTAGTAAAGGGACTAAAGCAACACGTGCACTCGATATATTTTACTGAAGAAGGTATTACATCCAACATTGTATGTTCATTGGAAATTTTTTGGCCCATCCTAGATCTGAAATTTCCGAGACTAACCTTTTGCAACGGCGAGAGAAAATTCTTGCGTTTTGCTTGGGTTTTCTACAAAACCCTTGTTTGTTTCCAGTTTATTAAGTTGACAAAAGTGCACTAAAACAGACTCCTCTGTGACAAGCGCTAAAAACATGAATGCTTGATCACTTGGATCACTTGGATCATTTGAAATAAATGCTTTATCAAGCACTGGCTATTGGAAGCCAATTTCTAAACTATCCAATTTCATTAGTAACATACAATAATTGTGCTTCTCGAAAAATTCTTTTTCTCAAAAAATTCTTCTGAAAAGATTCGCAATTTACTTAGGTGGATCACCTGCCTTTGACCAGGTAAACATAGATGGTGAAGAATGAAAACGCTTTTATCTGTTTACAGAAACAAACCTGGAATGATTGCGATGCTTCCAACAATCTCTCCGCTCTTATCCAGGCCTGCGATTTCAGGTTATCAATGCTTGCTTGCAGACCATCGATAATCGATTGTATTTCATCTGCCGACGAGTTCTTTTCAGATATCATCTTATACCCTTGTTGACAAACGGTGTTGCATCTCACTTCACAAGCATGGATCTCTGCCTCTAGCCCCTGAGGAAAAGTCAATATAATCAAATTAAACACCTGTACGAACCAGTCCGAGGGAGGGATTAGCAATGATTCATTGGAAAGTCAATTAGGGGATAGATTTATGTGGATGATTACATAAGCAATACAAGTGGGTTAGCTTGAGCCGTCTTCCAGAGGGAAGAGATATGTGGATGATTACATAAGCAATACAAGTGGGTTGGCTTGGGTCGTCTTTTAGAGGGTAGAGATATGTGGATGACTACTTAAGAAATACAAGTGGTTAGCTTGGTCGTCTTCCAGAGGGTAGAGATATGTGGATGACTACTTAAGAAATACAAGTTGGTTGGCTTGGGTCGTCTTCCAGAGGGTAGAGATATGTGGATGACTACTTAAGAAATACAAGTGGGTTGGCTTGGGCCGTCTTCCAGAGGGTAGATTTATGTAGATGACTACTTAAGGACTACAAGTGGGTTTGCTCGTTTTTTCGCCTCATTTCGAATGACGCCGGCTGATCATGCAGATGAAAAATAGGGTCCCGGATATGTCCTGGGTCAAACAGCGCATTATGAGTGGAGGAAATTCAACCACTGCCTGGAAAATTCTATCAGTACCAGTATAACGCATCGGTAGTTTGCTTAGAGCTTGATTCGCCCTTGTTTGGGCTACAATGCCCGCCAAAAGTGGTTGGAACACCGAGATTGTACTCGTAATAAATGTATATTTTTCAGTTCATTTCCCTATTTCAAGCAGACAGAGCCATGAATGAATACATTATCATTTCGAGATTGAAAAGATGGGTTTACTTTGTGCAAAGCACATACTAAAAATCAATTTGTCTTGGGGCAAAATTCAACTCATTCTATTCAATTCTGATGCAGATATAACTGCAAACAGTCAATCAAATCCTTTTCTTGCTTCCCAAGTCGAGGGAATCTTTCTGCCAGAGTTAAGGAATTAAGAGTCGAGGGAACTAAGAAACTAGGTGAACAAATGTTTTGTTGCATAAAACTTCATGATTGCTAGAACCAGCAAAAGCATGGTTTTGGGATACTTAAGTACTTTTTCGTTTGAAGCTCCTTAAATAAGTATGCATAAGTCAGAAAATGATCAAAAGCTGGAAAGATAAATAGCGAAGCGACAACACTAGTGGATGGTGAAACGAGCGCATGATTAGCAGTAAATGAGCTCCACTTCACTCCTTCTTTAGAAGGGCCCAAGTGAAAAGACTCGGAAACTAGATGAAAACTCTTATATTTCTTTGCAAAACCGACATTCAATTGCATACTCTAAAGAGGGTCGGGCAAAAACTACTGCTGCTTCTCGCAATCGTAAGTAAAAATAGGCTGAAAAGAGAATTTCACAATGGCAGGAAAAAGCGGAACTAGTTTTTGCATACATTAAAGTACTTTTTCGTCCGACACTCATCAGAGTATGCAAGCGTTGAAAAGATAATTCTGCCAATTAATATGTTGATGTGGCATGCGAAAATGAACACTAGCTAAGAAAATGATAAACCTAATTCACAAATCATGAACCTTCGAACAACACTTGGCTACAAAATATCATCGGAACTGCTTTCCAGCGCTGGAATTTCAACTACAACAGCATCTTCTCTTTGATCGCGATTTGGTGGCAAAATACCTTCAGCATCAAAGAATTTTCTACGCTGGTTTCTAGTGACCAGTGCCATATTTGCTTGTGAGGTTAGTTGAACATTTTAATAGTTACTCCTTTTACCAGAGAGCTGATCAAAATCACGGTGGAGAATAAAGCTGAACTTTTGATTGCAATTAACGAGATGGCGCCCTTATATATCGTGGAGATATTGAAAAGGGGAATATTTATTGAACGATTAAAAGATAAACAGCTATATTTCAATGGGTGTTGACAATGCATAACAAATACCAGGCATATTTTTCTGGCTGTTATTCTTCATGATGATAAATACCCCAAAACCCTATTTTGCGGAGGGGGGGGGGGCTGTTGTAGTACCCTCTGGTACCTGCAGTTATCTCTCATGTCAAGACATTTCAGAGATTCACTTCCAAAAGCTTCTCAATGCCTTGGTGCTTCCTAAAATTTCACGCTTTTCTCTTTTGTGAGGCTTGTCTAGGAAATTCAGATCAATTGAAACAGACACAAAATTGCACTCCAGCAAGAAAGAAAGTTAGGGCATAACAATGAAAGATAATAACAATGAAAGCTACTCGATTGAAGCACATCATAATGCTTTTCGATATAATGCTACAAGTTTGTCTTCTTTAACTTCAAATTTTACATCATATCCAACATTTCATTTCGATATTGAAATGAAGAAAAAATTGGCACGTCATATCCAATATTTCAGATGGTTGCACAACAGAAACAGCTGCTACGGAATAAGTTTATAGTTGTTGAGCGTTGGCACATCCTATTAGGGAGCAAAAACCCAGCCACCGTCAAATCATGTAAATAAAAGAGGAGGTTTTGGTAGACTAAAATGGTTAAATCCACAAGCTCTTTCTAAACTGGTGAATCCGAACTCCACGGACTACATGGAAACTGATAAGAATAAACGCATTAAAATGTGGCAGGTGGCCGGGACATTTTGTTGCTCTTTTGACGATTTTTCCTCGACATTATTGACGAAATCCACAAATCAACACTATTAGCCAGTTTTTGGTCGATGCATATCACGTCTATGCATATATGATTTCCGTAGCATAGGGCGAATCAACTCAAATATTTCTTGCATCTGAAACCCGGCGATTGCGATATCATTAACTTTGCTTTGAAACTCTAAGAAAACTCTCGTACGAACAATTCGCTGTCTCCTTGAAAAGACGCTTAAACATATCAGAGTTTTAGGTATACATAGAAAGTTTGCGGTATGCAAAATGGTAGAAACATAGACTAAAGGTCCATCATTAAGCAGACAATACCAGCTTTAAGCATCACGACACAAAATGCAATATTATGCAAAGCAATCCCAGTTTGCTTTTCCAATCCCTAATTCAATTTAGAGCAGGTTTTCTTGCGATGAGCTTTGTTTGTTGATTCAAAATAGCTGTAAATGTGCATTCGAGCCGAAAACGTCCTGCCAAGTGAGTGGCAATCTGTACAGCCAGCCAGTCTATTGCCTGCACTTTCGCAGTCTCGTTAGACCAGCGCGGATATCTTTGGAGGTGAAGATGATTAGAATCGGACTGACTATGTCTGTGAAAGCGGCTAGCGTCACCCCAAGGCAAATGAGTCGTAGCAAAGACGTGGAGAGGGTCCTGATGTGCGCAAGGGTGATCAGCGACAACGGCATGTAGCAAGTGAATATGATAACGAGCGCCAGAGTAAGTAGGCGGGCACCGCGCGACGAACGCAGCAAACAGCGCTTGTTGTACGCTTCGATAAACCGGGCGTTTGCAGTGCGGATTTCGCGTTCGATTCTATACACTGCATAGAGCATCCGCGCGGTGAGAACGAGAATACAGATGATCAGCAGCAGGTTACAGGCTGCGAGGACGAACAACACTAACCGAATGTCTAACGCGCGAACGAAAATCAAGCTGGCAACAGCGCAAGGAATCAGCCACGAAAAGACTACCCCATACAACATGCGCCGCTTCGTGAAACAACGTGGGTATCGATACGGGTAGAAAATTGCCACGTAACGCTCAAAGGTAAGGCCGAATAATGCATACAGGGAAAGAGCGATGGCTGGATGACCGAGATACACTGTGACTTTGCACAGAGCGGATGACGGCATTAGCAAGTACACGCCGAAGATACACCGCGCGGTCAATGTGAAGAAGAGATCGACAAGACACATGTTGAATATCATCAAGTTTGCCTTCGTCCTCAGGGAATTCTTTGTCGCTATGAGAAACATGATCATTCCGTTCAACAAAACCGCAATGGGTATGATGGAGAAGTGGAGACCGGCAAAGAAGTGGGTCTCAATCGGCAATGCCTTCTGAAGCATGGAGCTTGACAACGCACAAATGTCCATCTTCTTATTCATACACGTTCAACGAAACCAAGCCTTGACAGCGCTACAGTCAATAGCCAAATATTCTAGATCCAATTCACCGCCAGCGTAATGGAACTAGATTTTAAGTCATCTTGGGTCACAACTGACTTTCACAATACCGTTTTTTCTAAAACTGTATGCCAGTTGAGAAATTAAAGCTTTGCTCAACAAAATTGTGTGAACATGGCCATTAGTCGTGTTTTCTCAAAAAAACGATCAGTTCGCCTTCGTTTAATTCAGATAAGTTCACAGCAAAGCGCGTGGAAGTCTTGCGTCTTTGAACTCTTTTGAGGTGCAAACGGCCACAAGCTCTTTAAATAATACAGTGGTAGTGCACTTCTGGCTTTAAGGCGGATGGATCATTCGTTGAGTGCTCAATCTCCAGTTCATGCTCTGTTGAAACAATGTGCAAAGAAATCTTCTTTTCCTCCTAACTGTTAATTCTTCTCCGAATTGCCTATTTGGTGGCGTAGGCACGAGGCCGCGACGCAAAATGACGTCAGCTTTAGCCGGTTACAACCGAAAGCAACTCGAGTTTCCTGTCAGAGTATCACAGACAATTTCCAGTGATACTGCTCACCCCAATGGCAAAGAAGGGTGAACTGTCACGAAATAAGGGCTAACTCTTCATATAAGAAGCAGTCTAGTACAGAACAAATATGAATAATAGTCGAAAGCAGTTATTGATAAACATGATAACGCAGCTGCCGATCGCAAAGAAATTGGCTCCGTTTGACATTAGTAATTAAGGGCTTATAAACTTCAAAGCCTGAATTGCTTCATGAAAAATGCGCTTCTTAATTACCCTGATAATCAAGCGGTCGAACTCTAATTACTTCTGCATATCAAAACAAACAATTGCGAGGCATGAGAACCGCGTCACATCTACCGCGTCACATCTACCGCGTCACATCTACCGAGCAAGATTCCTGGTGACATCTGGGCATATTGCAAAGCTGCAGAGACCCAGAATGCAGCAATAGTGTCGTCTTTTTATTCTTTGCCTTGCCTAGTCAGTGCGTTTGGAACACGGATGGTGCTTCTGTTCCACAACGAAGGCTCAAAGCATGTATTGTGCAGAAAACTAAAATTTATCACAAGGTGGTAATTCATTCATGATAGTAAACAAATTCTTATTGATTGGTAGCGGCATATCTTGCTTAGAGCTCCCCATGCCTAGCTGCTCTCCACAGAAACTTCTCTTCAGACCAGAGAGGGCTATTTAAAATGTAAAGAAAAATTTCACCCACCAAAAGGTTAAGATTCTCACTACCTACAAAATGATTATTGTTCAAATAACAAGCAAGCCTCTGCCCGTCAAAATTTCTGATTCAACCTACCAGATAATGAAAGTTTCAACCAAAAGAAGATCGTTGAACGGCTATTAAGATCCATGTCTTAATCCCAAGCAGATGGTTTAAATGCAACTTAAGATTAAAAGGAAACAGGACTGACACCGGTGTATCAATATTTCATGGGGTGTCGCTCAAGATATGTTCATACCTGGTTTTTAGAATTGCTTTACCGCATAGCCTTAGTCAGTATTCCCAAAAAGGTATTTCTTTACCCAAGAGAAAATAGGAACTGGTTCTGATTTACGATCGGGACGAATTTGCCCTAATGAGTGCCCCCAATCAACTATTGGTTGCACTGATACATATTTCAAATAGCTTCACCATCTTGCGAATTAAAGCGGAACTTCAACAAGACCTGAACGGATTCACTTAAGAGCCGCCATAGCACAAATCCACAGTGGATTCGAACTACACCCTCTACGATTAAAACTGGATTTAATATTCGTATTGTCGTCAACAGGTCTTACAGCAACACACACTGTCGATACAATAGTCATTCCAATTCATAGTAATCACACTGTATTCATTTTCTCGATTTCAAACAACACTTATCTGAGTTTAATCATTCGCGTTTATTAGTATTTCAGCTGCAATTCTGGTAAGGAAAATTAGAGGCTTAACTCGATACTCATCATTCCTTCGAACTCCGATTCAGTGGTTTCATATAAAAGCATAAACAATAACGGTTTGACTGGTTTAAGAAGAATATATTTGTTTCAAAAGACTGAAAGCACGATGTTGTAGCCTGACACTAGATTCTCAGGTTTTCAAGACCATGCAGTCTTGAGCATCTTAGCAGCAGCATCTTTCTTATTCACTTACTTGGTGTATTCATGAATGAGTGGTCTGTGACACAGGTATTTATGACAGTATGCTAGCCTCTATGTATGATATCTTTAAAGGGCGCGAGGACGATTCTTTGAAAACAAAACATGATAACGAAACACATCTAAATCTGTTCCTTGTTTTCGTTGTGTCTGAAGATCAACTTACAGCCTATTGTGCTCTGTTCACAGAATTCTATCGAGAAAAATAGAGGCGTGCCTTGATTCTTGCAAATATCGAGCAGAAAACACATGCGTTCGTACCAGATTCACTCGACAACAGGAAGAAATCCGTTAATGCGAGAAACCATCCAGAAACGGTAGGTGACTTCACTTTTCCTCCTACTCATGAATCCTATATATCAGAGTTATGTATGTGAATCTACTACACAAGGACCTAGCTCTCTACCTGCTCTATCAAATCTCCGGTGCTTAACAAAAACGATACAATTAAGCAGATAACAATTAACCATCGAGCCATCGATCAGTTCTCTAACCTTGTGAATAAAGCAGGATATTCCACCCATAGATCGGGTTTTCAACAAGGAATAAAAAGTCTCAATGAAAATGGGTGTCCTCAACTTCTCACTAGAAGTTGTTATGAATGATTTGAATCATTATCATTATCATTATCTATGTCTCTCCACCGTTATGTTACATAAGGTAAAATGCCCAAGCAATTTGGTAATAGAGATGGTTGTGTGACTTTAAAATTAACTATCGTGTCTAACTTTATGAGCCACAAGTTGAATGTGTCTCTAGTGGTACCTCTGACCTCAAAACCATGCTTTAAAACCAATCCCTGCTAAACGTGTACGGTTAATAAAGATGGGGCAACATGTTCCTCGAAGCAAACTAAAGTGAGCTTTAAAAGGCTTTACTCCCCTACTTTTATTACTCCTCAAGTGCTGACCGTTTAGATGTCAATGTAGGATGAAATAGTGAGTGCAGCGAATAGAAAACAAACATTTGAAGATTGCACATAAGATAAGGCTTTGAGATTTTGTCCGCATGCAAAATAAACACAAAACTTCACAAAACGGCAATTAGTAAACATCACTCGTGAACTTTATGGGTCCATGTTGGCTTCATTTGCAAACAGGTTGCAAAATCGACTTCTGAAGCATTGAAGTAAACAAAAATGTGCTGATTTAGTAAATTGTACCATAGATTTGTGGAAACGGACGACTTATGATGAACTTGAAGGGAAGACATGTAAGTAATTAGGACGACCAGCAGACGATCCAAACTCATGTTAAAACGAATTAGAGCTTTAGCAAAATCCTCAAATAGGGAATTTGGCCAAAGCGCGACTTGACTGTTAAGAGCAAAAGAGGCTGGGTTTTCTCAAACTGGTGCTATCATATGCTTCATTTCTAATCTCAATGAGCACCCTTCTGATTCTATAGCCTTAACATTTAAAATCAAGGGTCTACAAAGCCTGGCTTCCACTGGGTGATTATTACGATTAACGAAAACAACTGGAAAAGCTAATCGCGATAATCGTAATAATCGTGATAATCGTTCAAATCACGATAATCGCGCAGTGGAAACCAGGTGGAATAGAGAAATGGGCCATGCCCTTTTTAAAACCGGTTTTGTTTAATGCCAGATGCATGGACAAATGCCTGAGGTTGCCTCGTTTAATATATCGTTCGGTTGATGTTAGTATGGTACAAACGATGCGATGCTGAATCCTTGCGATATATGTGTTGTGAAGTCAATATATTTCGCAGCACACGTTGGGCGCCATTATATTTGGAACATAGGTTCGGTAGAGCGTAGACGTGGATGAAACTCCAGATCGTTGATTTTATCTTTAAATATATACAAAACACGACTATATACACCTATAACGTAAACGTAACTTGCTAGCCCATCATTAATTTGTTAGGGTAACTTCACTACTTCAAACAACTTAACCTTACAATATAGGGCGTGAATATATAACGTAAGAAGACTGGGACGAGTAGAAATCCCCCATGATGGCGTGGGCTGCGAAATATATTGACTTCAGAACAATATGTTTATTGATCATCTATAAAGGAGTGCAGAAACATCTTGCACAAGACACGTCAACATTAATTAGTGTCCGCGATGTGATAATTCTTGACGCAAAAAAGCATGGATGATCAATTAAGAGCTCAGTATTATTTTTAAAATGCAATTGCTAACCACGCACAGAAAGCAAAAAAACAGATCTAAGGAACAACTCCAACAGTGCAATGGCCAGTGTTTTCGCTCGAAAATGAAGAATTTTGTAATAATCATTTCCAGGGCAATTATTCACAACATTCATGCACACTTCAACACCACAGAGCCTGCACACTTCAACACAACATTTACCTTATAACCAGCACTAACTTGATTACATCCCCGTTATACATTAAAGATTCATCAGGAGTACCCTGTTCATAGAAATAATAGCTACGCAAAGTCAACATGTTTCAAAGCTCTCCTTCTGCGCTACATTCACACGTCCACGTTGTAGGGAGAACATTGAGATGAAGTCGTCAATCAACAAGGCAAAAAAATCAAAGCAAAAAAAGAACAGATGGGAAGAGCAATAATTAGTTTGTCGATCATCCACAACACGTTCACAGATAGAGATAAAAAAATTCCTCATTGTTTTCTGAAGAAATGACTTTCTTCTAAGGGCCTGTTTACATGAAAGCGGGCGACCTAAGCGATCTCGGCTTTGACTACCCATGACACCGCCTATTGGTCTGGTAGTCTCCCATTCAATGTTCACGCATGAGCGATTCTATGGTAACAGGGTGCATTGCATACAGAGTGGAGACAGAGTAAGGCGTGTGTCACAGCGTAAACACTAAAGAAACAATAGCTCTGCAGCGTGTTCCTTACCAGTTGGGAGGAGCTCTATGCCGGCTGTCCTGAGAGAAAAGCCCTTCGCTTGCCTCGATCTGGCGCAGAACTCGGCGCATGGTTTGAAAAACATACTTGTGACGTAATTACAAGAGGAGAGCACAGTATACATAGTCATGGCAGCGTCGAGTAAAACGGGTCGCGTGAACTGCCCGCATCGCTTACGAAAACAATAGACTGCCATCGATGGTAAGTGTATGGGTGATACACGGCAATACACCGCTCAAGCATTAACCCGGCGACTGTTAAGAGCACGACGTGGTCACGGTTATTGATAGCGGCCTAAGCCACGCTTCGTTGGCCCCCGCTAAAAGCACGAGAACCACGGGAATTTGGAACGAAAAAAGAGAGGAAACGTTTACGAGACAAGCATTAACTTTCAAAATGTTATCGACGGTCCTTAGCCTTCTTATGGCCAGAACACAGGCTATAGCAAGAAAGTTCAGCACAAATGCAATTGGAGTTAAAGCAAAATTCAAGGCCCCGATCAATACAAGAGATCGTGTGCAGCTGATTCTGCTTGCCAAAATCAGTAAACGAGAAGAAAAGACTGCACACCGTCAAAAAGTTCGATAATTTCGTCAACTCAATATCCTGCTTACCACGACGCATAGGCAGCGTCGACAAAAGGCTGCAACGGGCAATCAAAAGCAAAATCCGAAAAACGCTTAAAAAAGATACGTGCGTTAAATAAACAAACCCGTAAACTAGGCAGCTGGCAAAACATCTCACAAATCCTAAAAAACTTCTGCAAACTAAGCTTAAAAAAAGAAGAAAGCATTCTGCAGATGAAAAGCATCCATTTGTATTACAAATGCGAACGATGACTGTTTAATTTTATGAATAAATCCATTGAAAATTAACCAATACCGCGATTCCTTAACTATCAAATTAACACGTGCTCTTAGATGCAGTTTAGCCGGTGGCACGGTTGTTGCTGCTGTATTTATGGCTTCCGAAAAATAGTTGTTCCCGTTGTTATGTTGGCTCTGTTATTGTTGCTGCTGCTGAAAATTTGCTGTTGCCGTTGTTTTGTTCGTGCTGTTGTTGTTGCTGCTAAAAATGGGTAGTTGGCACCGTTACAAAGTCATCTACAGAACTGCAATTTTGCCTAGCAAGGAACATGTCGATTTCCTTCTCTGTTGATTGCAAAAAACAGGCAAAAATCTGACTCTCTAAACGAGCGATTCGGGTCACGGCGAAATGATAACAACAACTTTATCTGGTGGACATCAAAGTAGCTGATTGATAGGATGGTTGAACTAGGATAGAACTAGAATCACCATATGTGTTGTTAACGAGTGGATTTCGAAAAACTGGCTTTCATAGCCCACCTATTTCCTTAATGGTCGATTGTCGCACTTAAACTCTATTTGGGAAAACTCTATAGAAAAAACTCTTTCTGGGAAAAAAGTCATGTTAGACAAGACTTTTCAGAATTCTATAAAGATTGCGAGAAGGAAATTGCTCTTTTTAGTTCCAGACGTAGGAAATGTGAATTTTGGAGCAGTCCCACATTTTCTTCATTTAGCCTTTGTATTTATTGTAACTCAACGAGCTTAATACACCTCGTACACAAACATTTCCGTGTCCCATGCACTGAAAAAGGTTCCACTTTCGGCTTGTACCTACCCCACTTCTAAACGCCTTCCAACTGACCTGATTACCCATGCCACATGTCCTTGTGACGACTCCACTCAGGCATTTGCGGCTTATAATGTACAAGGTTGTAAATTCTAAGCTGTTATGCAGACCTGGCCCTACCAAAAGCATTAAATGAACTGATAAAGCGGATGTATCTGGATTTAAGAAACCAAAAACTTCGTTTTTGCAAGCTAAGGCAAATCACTAGATAAATCTCCTGATCATTTTATCGGGGACTAGGTTGCTGTAACTAGCTTAATGGCGAGGTCGGACCTATTTGCAAAAGAACCATAAGTAAAAACTACCACACTCGTTAAGCGCTGTCAAATTATTCTAATAATGTGGCTTCAAGATTTGCAAATTTAAAGCTCTCTGACCAAATCATCTTGGCACTGTTAAATTGTATACATTGATACAATCTTGAGCCAAGAAGAACTAAAAATTGATAAAAAGCTGCATGTTTCCATTACCCATCTGTCCACTGGTAACTTAGGGGAGGACTCTAGGTAGGGGAATTTAGCATTGTATACCAAAAAGGCTTACAGACACCATGACAGAGCTGGTGAGACAGCGTATGATATACAAATGATGCTCTGCAGCCGCATCATGCTGCGAGCTTTTCCAACGTGGATTACAGCTGGTACACGCTTTTTTTATAAGGAACCACTTTATAAGGAACCTACATGTAGAAGGCCGAAATATCTAAAGAACTTCCCTAAGGAACTTTTCGATTTGAAAATTGTTTATAACTGCAAGCATCAAGAGCTAAAAGGCCCGTTCCATTAATTTGCAGCCAATACTCGCATAGATTGTTTGCTATTCGTGTGTCAAGTGCTTTATGGAGTAGTTTCCGCATATTCTATCTCGCCCCTCTCTCTATTAAGTGTTAAGGCTTATTGATGTGCAGTGAAATTTAAGGAACTTTTAAGGAACTTTTGGTACTAGAATCTGATGATTTGTGGTCTACGAATAAGGAACTTTTGGAACTAGGCCTTGTGGTAGGTTCCTTAATAAAAAAAAGCGTGTATTGGTACTGGGTGAGATCTTACCCGGTAAGGCCCACGAGGATATGCGCTGTGAAAATGTCAAGGAAAGGTTGGTCCAGCATTCGAATCGAACGTTGGGAGACGCTCCGTTGGGGGCGAAATTCTTGAGGGACGGCATCGTATAGAAGGGTGGCCAATTGCTTTCAAGCTTTTTTTAGCCTAGTGCATTTGCACGCTGAACTCCTAGCCATTTACTACCAAAGCGTCTTAACCAGTCGACCAACGCGACCCTCTGGCAACAGGTAAGCTACTCCAGTGCAAAACAAGAAATCTCTATTATGAATTATATACGCGCCCCAGCCCCCCCCCCCCCCAGACTACGCAAAATGATTGACATTTTGGGTAGGTCAAGATTCAATTACAAACACTGAATTTTAAAATTTTCATATTGCAGTCGCATAGATGTTTGCAGACTTCTTGGCCTAAGAAACTTCATGCGTAACGAAAAGTAACTCTAACCATAAAAAACCTAGTTGCATTTGACGTTCTACATAACAGCAAAATGCAAGTTGCTTTTATGTGCTTGCTATCGGATAGTCGCAAGGAATTCGTTCGAATTTTTCAAACCATGGGAAAGAATGCGGCATTTTGACTGCATGATGTTTGTTCTTTGTCATTGTTATTGTGGATCACGGATTCTAAACACAAACGTCATCGTCAACCAGCCGAACCTCGCTCCAGAAAATTCCAACGCAAACGCAAAAGTATAATTATAGAGCCCTCCTGCCAATAAATCGTCTTCCTCTTTCCTGCAAACCGCCAATAATTATAATTTCTAGAAAAAATTCAACAAAAATAAAACAAAAAATTGGATTTCCTACGTCCACTGGTGCTGTGAAACATATGTCACGTTCAACGTTTTTCAGTTTACAAACTATCTAGCTAGTTCAATCTGATTAAACTGGGAGTTTAATTTGATGAAATTCAATCAGAGCCTACAGAAATACTGGAAAAATTCGTATCCGAGGAAAACTTAATTGCAATGAAAAATATCTCATGGAAAAAGGAGATAGAACGAGACGTTAGCAACAACGCTTTTAGCAGCACTAAATAGCACCTGTCGCAAGAAGCAAAGGTCACTTTCGCGAGCTCGAAAGACGCCCACGTGAGTTGGCGATATATTTGCTTGAGCCACACAATCTGTTGGTCAGTCCGTTGCTGTCCACGGGAGGAACTGGTCTCTCTCAAGGTCACGATCGAACAGTGCAGCGAGTCAAAGCAGCGAGCCAGTGAGTAGAAATTACAACATGTCTCTCATTTGACAGTCATTTGCGACTCAGGTATACAAAAGCTTCCTGGAAGTAGACCAGATTTAGCGCTGTATGCTAAAAGCATTGCGAAGCGTTGATTTCATAGGGATGATTTGCGCTCGGCAGCAGGTTAAGAATCTGAGAAGGTGATAGTTCGAGGGCGCGTAAGCAACAATACAGAGCGATCTATTTGATTCTCTAGCGGGCAAAATTCCCACAGTATCAAAAGTTGACATTGGTGTAATACGACTTGGCAGTGAAGCGATTGCTCATTTTTCGACGGATGAAGTTTTCTGGGAAATATCTAAAATCGGGTAGAAAAACGCGTACGAATACGTAAGACGGTACTGTTTTTAATTCATCTCTTGTCGTATTATGCGACAATGAAGCGAAGCTACGGAGATGGTTGTTTCTAACAAAAGAAAACTGGGCAAGAGACTCTTCCGGACAGGTTGTTAAAGATTTGAGTTGACCTGCCAATATGTGACCTGCATTGGGACAACTCTCCTTGCGCTATTCTGACAGCCCAGCTCGAGCGATCTGCTGAAGTGCCTTATAGGTTAACACCGCAGCACTATGAACAACAATCCTAAACGCAGTATTAACGATGCTACGGTTATGATATCTCCAGCCCTTGGTTCAAGCATGGTCTGGTCATATCTTTGACGTTTATTGCCAGCGCCAGCCGGGTTACTTTTAGCAAAAACTACTCTGATTTCTGTTTTCGATCTACAACTAGCTCATATATATTGTCAGCTTTTGGTCATTTTCCGACGTTTGCTTACTCTGATTGTCAGACGAAAAAGTACTTAAAGTAAGCGAAAATGGGTCCCGCTACTTCTAGCTATTGTGAAGTTTCGTACCGCAAAGCACTTGCTCGTACTCTGATTTCTAAAACAGAGTCACCGCGTCACGAGTTTCGACACATTGTTGTTGACCGTTGAGTGGAACAAAAAAGACTCATGCGCAGGCACAGCGGTCAGAGCGGTTTCTCCGGAGGTGACGCCGGGTCATGCCCGCACGTGAATTATTCTACCACATGCAGCAATAAATAATGACAGCGGCGCGGTAAAGTGCGTCGCGGCAAAGTGCGTCGCGGCAAAGTGCGTCGCGGCAAAGTGCGTCGCGGCAAAACGCTTTGTGAATCTTGATTTCCACCCAGCATGTGACAAGCATTTCTAGACGTCTTCAGCGGAGATAATAATTCGAAAGCTAAGTCACCACAGACAGCCACATCATCTGCTTTCGCGAAAATTCGGAAAAACTCAGTTAACAGAGGGAATCCTAAATGACTGACTGAAATGACCAAGAAAGTAATCATTTCCAAAGTATGTCAATAGCCAAAACCTGCATAAAAATGACACGTGGATTATGCGCAAAACAGTCATCGCAGTCAGGACTACAATTGGTATAGCACATTGCTGTATCACTTCTAGTTGGTAGCATTCTTTCGCTCCCGTCGAAACCACCTTCTGCCATTACGGATTCGCTCTATCTAACCCCAATCGATTTAATCAAACCCTAACAATTTTCATCAGCATTTTCGTTTGAAAACACGGTATGTCACCCTCAAGCTGTAACTACTTGACGCTTTTTATCGAAACAGCAAGATGCTCTCGTCTCTTTTTGTCTTGTTTTCTCTTTGCATTCCATGTAGCCCAACAAAGACTGTAGATAACATCACGGGTAGATGAAAGATCTTTTCGGGTCCAAATTAAGGAGACTTTCCTGATAACAACTGGATGGTTGATGAAAAGTATGCTATTTTGTAACAGTAATAGATCAGAAAATGACAGAAAGATCAAATATTAATCAAGGCTATTACCAGAAAGCGCCGTTCGAAGATTAAAACACAAGTCGCATTTGGGTATTTGTATCTTTGAATTACAATATCAGCTGTCTGAAATCCTACCAAATCAATAGTCCTAAAAACGTGACTTAACTATCAATTGAGCTTCACGCGGGATTAGAAATGGCGGATTTTGCTCCGCGCAAGGCAGATTTGGCCGCGTCATTTGCTATGAAAGCGGATTTCGTGGCTGACATTCATACAAACAGGTCATTATGCAATAACTATCGTAATAAAGAAAACGAACACTCGCCGTCGGTTTGGTCCTATCGAAAAGCCTTTGCTTAACAAACAACGACGACGTGTCTAGCAGAAGGACACTCTGCAACTAAAGAAAAACAAGAAACAACAAGCAGCTTTACTTCTTTTAGATGTTTTCAACAAGCAGAAAATATTTATTTTACATTCCCTTCAACTTTGCTATTACTAATCCTGCCTTGCCCTTCCTTGCCTTCCCACTGCCTTGCCTTGCCCTTCCTTGCCTTCCCACTGCCTTGCCTTACCTTGCCACTACCTTGCTTTCCCACATCATTGCCTTCCCACTGCGCAGTCTCTCGACTGTGCTCTCTTTTTACTAGTCTATGCCAACACCCAAAGCTTAAATTCCTGCCATGTGCATTTCTGCCGCGTTGATACCGCCACCAAACTGGACAATTAATGCCCGTTCACTTCTGGAATTCCCCAACAAAGCTGGCTTAAAGCGAATTGTAAAGTCGATACAGAGAAACTTGTCATAATTCGCATGGGAGCAACGCTCATTGGGACAAAACGATTGAGCCGATGCTTGGATCATGCTTTGAGTTTAAATCGGCCTAAAACGGTTTATTCTGCTCAGTCAGATGTGATCCGATTTTGGGTGAACAGCATTGCCAATATCATTGCAACTATAAATAGGTTCGCTCTTATTCGTTGCTAGTCTTAACTCATGGTCGTGCCTCGTTGCTTTAGGGCGCTTTGTTGTGACAATTGTGCAGTGTTTTTCCAGTTCAACACCTTGCTTTTACAAATCACTAGGCAATAACACACATAGTATCGACACTTTCTTCGGTAAATACAAACAAGACACTTATTTTACAGCTTAATAATCTCAAAAGTCAAAACAAACAATACCGTTTTAAGATATTGTTATCATTACTGTTATTCATATAAATAAATATTGCGTAGGACGCTAAATGAACACTTGAACTTATGGGGGATTCAAAGATATCTCATTAAGACGTCTTTTCTGACGAATGGACAAATATTTGCAAGTTTTCCTACAAAACAATAATTAATCCGTGCAACCTGCTCCGTATTTCGTTTCATTTATGTGCTGTGTAAAGTGGTACTCGGCGTATCTTGAAGACAGTTACACGGTAATGTTTCATGAATCAAATTGATTCGGCTGGACTTGATCGACTACATACTAATCTTGCTATAAAACTTTAGGTGGCCTAATTAACATGCATCCTCGAAATCGTTTTCAGATGAAAATATCCTAGCCAATATAAATTTTAATTTCTTGGTCATCCAATTCAAGGATTTCGGTTTAAAACCCCAAAGAGTTGTCTTTAAAAAACCATTATTCTCGGTCATATCATCCAGCGGTATTGGTACAATTTTACAACTGGGACATTAAGTGATAACACGCCCATTATCGCCAGACGCGCTATACAGAAATACAAACCCAAGCGTTCGTCTTGTTTATAAAGGGGCATAAAGGAAAGGAATACTGGTAGCCTAATTCTCATCGTTACCTAATACGTTGTGTTCACAATCACACCATTGCTGGTGAAACGTATCCCTGCAGTGAAGAGTAGCATGTGCATTTTCAGATTTCTCAAAAATGATACCCTGAAGACCATGGATAGGCTTAACGTTCCACATTGGCTCGCACTACAAATTAGCTATGGGTGAGCATAGCGGACGAATCCTGACTGGTTGTTTGTGAGATCCCCTTCTTGGGAATCGTACAGGAAATCTACTAATCACGTTGCTAGAATCAAGCTTAGGAGGCCTATTTTAATTATTCTAACCCGCTATTCCTTAAAAAAAACCGGTGGAAAATTTGCCAGCATATTTTGGCAATATTTTTTGACTAAACTAAACTTGAATCTTAAATCTAAAAAACCTACCGCTAACATTTGCTAGATCTTTTTCTCAGTTGAAGAATAGTAGCTATTTAATTATATTGCAAGTTTTACTGACCCCTCCCTCGACATTATCCGTCCCCTTGCTAAAATTTCTCGGTTTCTTGCAAAGATAGCCATAAATAGTGCTTAACTTTTTGGAAATTCGAAACTTCTGCATTTGCCACTGGGCTATAATTTAATATATGGCGACAGCATACAACTCTGTCCCAAGAAGATTGGGGTATACATTTAAAAAAGTTTAAATAAAACAATAAATGAAACAAATTTTATTTTCAAAAATTATTGAGGCTTGTGGCGCCATGTCGCTCCATTCTCGGCAGCATGGGTGTTCATTAAAACTCTTTAACACGCCTTGACATCCCTTTTTCTCAAGCAAGACAATATAACCCCATAAGTTATCCTAACGCTGACGTAGCAAGGCTCTTTCCATTATAACTCTTTAACACGCCCTGACATCCCTTTTTCTCAAGCAAGACAATATAACCCTCTAAGTTATCCTAACGCTGACGTAGCAAGGCTCTTTCCATTATGACTCTTTAACACGCACTGACATCCCTTTTATCTCATGCAAGACAATATAACCCTCTAAGTCATCCTAACGCTGACGTAGCAAGACCCTTTACATTGTACTTTAACTTTTCATTGACTGAGTCGCCTTGAAAGCTGATTCTTTTGCAAACTTTGCTCATTCTTGAATCGGAAAAATAAATAAAGCAGTAGAAATGTAACATCTACTCGCTATTTCCACCAGGAATTGACCGTTTTAAATCCTTCTACAATTTGCAAGTTACGATCGCATCATTCTGTTGGTTTGTTATTGAGCAAGTCAATAAGGCTTAGAATAAAGAGAATCCACTTTGAATTCGCGCACTTTTAAAACAGTCAAGAGGCCCTGTTTTCTGGAATGTTACAAGCTAATTCCGTCATATTTTAGCATCTGGACTGTGTAGAATCCAAGTTGATGCGATTCTTTTTCATATTAGCTTATTTTTTTCAAATATTGTTTACATGACGGCTTATGTTAAAAGAAAGCAGTAAAAGCATTTGGAACTTTAGATATCTCAGTACGAATTCGAGCACCAACTTAAAGACACTTATGTAGCTAAGGCTTTCATGTGCAAGGAAAGGAAGGAAAATGCTCCATAACTTCATTTCGTACACCAAGAACATTTTGCTTTTCCAATAAAAAGCGAATCAAACAGTAGGCCCAAAGAACTCTAAAGTTAACTTATTGTCGTCAATAACTCAAAAACCTCAAATTGCATCGTTGTCGACAGCAAAGCCATTTTGTTCGACTCGTCAATTGACAGGCGTGACGTTAATGACACAAAAAGAGGAAAAACGAAAACTTTTTTGTTGATGTATTTATCAATAATCTGTTGAAAACTGCAGACAGGGACAGCATTGCAAGGCTGTTCGTCTTTCTTCTATCAAAAGACGACGCAGCTAATCCGTCCTGAATTATTTTCATAGACGCAGCATTGCATTTATCCGCAAGAGCTTTTACATATTCTATAACAGTCATTCTATTACGAATTGTCATTTGTGCTTATTGTTTGGTGTTGGAAAACAACAGGCTGTTATGTTTTCTTTCTTAAGAGATATATTCTTATTACCTTCTTTTTTTAATTCATAAGAGCCAAATAATGGAAGTTGGCTGGTGTTTCATAAAAAAGGATTCCTCAACGTCAAACAACAATAAAAATGTGCAACCGCTCATCAAATAAAGGCTTTTCGAGCTGAGAAATCGATCAGCTGATTTCCAACCGACGCCTAATCTTCACGCCAATAGCCAGCTGAAAGGGCACAATACGAAGACTACTTGCGCCCTTCACTCTGCATGCTATGTTGAAGACTTTTTACGCGTGGTATTGCAAACAGTTGCTATGTGCTTTGCATATTAGCCTGTATTGAAGTGCTTCTTATTATCTTCCAGAGTTGCATCTACTGATGGGATACATGGAATTCCATGCAGCACGCGGTGATTCATCGCAGTGATAGCTTAGCGAAGGATCTCTGGAAGACACAGTGCTGCGAAAATTGGGAGTGCTTTGAAGAGTTTATGCTGAAGATTGGCTGGAAAATTTCTCTTTTGGATACATACACAAATTGAGTCGCTTTTATGTCATGTAGCCCAAGCGATACCGGCTTTTTTAGGAAAACTGTCAACCACTTGCTACAGGGCTACTTGAAAAATGGCGATGATGAATTCCAGCACTCTCAACTTCACGACGGCGCAAACGCAAGTCAACCTAACAGAGCTGCCGTTTCCCAAACCATCTACCGTCTCTAGCATTTCGTACGTGGTCCTCGAGCGGAATTTCTACGCTATAATCACTCTCAACTCGATTTCGAACGTCACAGCCTTCGTTATTGACATCATTGCCCTGATCGGTATACTGAAGGCGCAGAATTTCAGTTCAGCCACGCGCGTCTTCCTCGCCAACCTGACCATAATCGACTTGATATCTGCGCTAACACTTCAGCCATGCACAACGGCTTATCTGATACTTTGGATCAAAGGCACGCCCTTCAACCTGGTGAAGACTCTTAGCGACGTGGCCAACTACTTCCACTACGTCTTGTCAATAATGTCGTTCCTCGCCTTCGTCGCCGTCTCCGTCGACCGCTACATGCTGCTTTATCAGCCGCTTACGTACCGGAACAAGTTGAACACTAGGGTCGCTGTGGTGATAAGCACCGTTCTCAACGTTTCTGTGGTCATTTCCTACATCATTCTGGAGCACATCAGCCCGTCGGCTCTCAATAAGAACCGCAGCATCATCATGTACGTCATCATCACGTTCCTCCTGTGCATACACACGCGGATCATGATCACCGCGATGCGAACCTACCAGAAGATCCAGCGGAGCGCGGTCGGCGGCAAGTGCCAGACCCGCCTCCGGAGAAGACGCGTCGAGATCAAGCAAGCCAGCGTCACGGTCGGCCTATTTCTCACCATCACGATCTGCTACTTGCCCGTGATCGTCGTCAAGCAGATTTCATCGTTCCAAGTCCTTGATCAGGTCATGCTTGCCATCATATCGCACTGGGCGTTCTTCCTCATGATGGCGTGTCCCATTGCAAAACAGATCCTTCTCTGCGTCATGAACAAAGCCATTCGTGCCGCCGTCAAGCGTTGGGTTTTCCAACTGCGGGAGCCTGACTTTGTATAACGCGCTCACGCACTCTAACGCGCTCCCGCAGTCTAACGCGCTTCCGCAGTCTAACACGCTTCCGCAGTCTAACGCGCTCCCGCAGTCTAACGCGCTCCCGCAGTCTAACACAGTCTAACTCGATGTCACTAACGCAACGTGATCCACGACGTGAAACGGCGTAAAATGAAATTAACCGCTGGATCTGCAACACTAGCTGCAACTTAAACTAACTCTTTATGTCCTTGGGGTAAATGGTGAATTCAAGACGCAGTACCAATGAAGTGACACATTCAAAATAGATTTAGTCGGCGTGGAAGGCAGGATTTTAAGCGTCTAAACGTCTCTTCATAATAGTAGGCAGCTCAAATGTATATTGCAAATGCAAGTGGCGATGAAAGCATTGCTGGTCCATTGAGAAGAGAAAGCAGAATCCTTGCCATGGATAGGCAGTTGCATGTAAAGAGTGTTCGTTGATATCAAATGATTGGATTGAACGGTTATCAAATGAACATGTACTAATTTATTTGCATTTAGAAGACATTTTGTGGGATCCAATTACCGTTACTTTAAAATATCGTCTGGCACGATATGAGCACTTTATCTAGAAAACTTTTCGTTCAGATCAGTGGGTTAGAAGTATTCACTTCTTATAGAGTATTGACTGCTTCAGGGTCATTTCAACCCTTATTTCAATGCTAAATTACTTTAGACTTCTGTACATTCTCGAGTAGATGAGTCTGGGTGGAATCGAAACGGAGCGAAACGTATTCGCCATAAATATGCATATGCGTGAAAACATGATAGGATAAGCAGAAGTCCTGTTTCAAACTGGTTCAACCTGCTCGAGAAGATTTGCGTAGTGGCAGATAATGAATATGAAATGCATCAAGATCATCATGTTATCACCACGTGTGAAGTTGGTCGAAGGACAGCAGGTGTTCGCGAGCGATGTCTTTCTTCTTTCTTCCGAACTTCGAACTCTGGGGATAAGAACGTCAGTGAGAGTTCGCCGCTATTCCTAGATTTTACCGTAAAGAAAAGCACCATACCTAGGTGGCAACTGCTACAATCAACTCCCCGTTAATATCATTTATGCACATTCAATTAAGTATTGTACCCCATTATGGGATCTGAAAGAGCTCAAGCCCTTGCCTTCGCAGAGGAATGGCGAACGAACTGTCGTAAAACAAGCGTCCATGGCTGCTATAGGCCTGACGCAAATCTGTTCTGCAATCATTCGGAATTATTCGATTTCAGTTCGTTACGATGTTGCAGTTCGTTACGATGTTGTAGTTTGTTACGATGCTGCCGTTAGTTACGATGCTGCAGTTCGTTACGATGTTGTAGTTTGTTACGATGTTGTAGTTTGTTACGATGCTGCAGTTCGTTACGATGTAGTAGTTTGTTACGATGTTGCAGTTCGTTACGATGCTGCAGTTTGTTACGATTAAATTCTATGTGGTAGATTCGATGTGTAAGCATTGAAGTTTGGATGCAAACCAGAAGCGTTCAGAGACGAAAACAACGCCAGCTATCTTATACAACGCATACTAGACTTTGATTAAAGTTCAAACAGTTTGATGCTTGTTGTTTGAAATGTAAATAAAAAAGCGAGCAGGATTCTGCATCTATGTTGAAATTCGGAAACTAAACCTGTAAATATCGTAAAATTAAATTCTAACAAAATTTCGCCAGGTGCCCTAAGAGGCTTACTTTATCAGGTATAAGAACAATTTCTTTTGTCTTGTTGGGTGGTTGTATTAAAAATTCTGAATGAAAAATTACTAACAGTTGAGTCTATAACGTCTTTCATTCTATTATAAATCTTAAGCAATAAAAACAATACCATCAAAGCGGACACACCCGTACTTATAACAACGGACATTGATGAACGTGTTGTGACTGTTGTTCCTTAGGACCAAGCATCTACTGTCAATCAAACACTAGATGGATATGGATAAAGATTACATTTCAGCCATGACATAAGCAATTCATAGTAGCCAAGTCGAACCGACTATCTAAAACCGACGAATTTGAAGTCACATTCGACAGATTTTCACAAAACTAAGTTTGAATATCTTCCGCACCACAACAACAACCCTAGGGGCTAGGTAAACAACAGCAACAGACAAGAGCAACAACAACGATGAAATATGAGCTAGATTGCTCATATTGGGAGGGCCGTGGTCACTGTAACATTGTAGTATGAAAGAGAAAGCATATTAGAACTTTTTATCCTTTAAGGTCGGATTGCCTCTACCATTAAAATCAAGGGTGAAAAACGATTTTTTTTAATTTCAAATATTCAACCAGTCTACAACAATGCCATGAAGCTTTCAAAGAAATATTGCATAAGAATTTTGCTATTGCGTGTGCGGTTCGCACAAAGAGTAACGAAGAGAAAGTAAGGCTTTCTGTTCAAACATATTGCACCTGCTACAAGTGTCGCAGCTTCATGAATCAAAAGGAACGCTGTTATACCATTGTTTAATAGTTGACACTTTGCAAGTAATAATGACGTTGTTTCAAAACAATAATGTATTCACCAAGAGCTGTGTCTACGTCTTCTAGATAGAGGGGCTTGAAAGAATTATTGAGAATGTGTAGCACGCTTAAGAGTTTTCTAAATCATCTAAATCCAGGTCACCTGACTTGGACAAATGTATTTAGATATAGACAAGAATTGTGTAGCCATTATGAAGAAAAAAATAACCCAAAAATAAATTAACTTAAGTTCAAGCGAGAGAAATGATTCGTCGATCCAAATAACATCGCTAAGCCCTGATTTGATACTTCGATCCCAGGTTAGGTTACGAACTTTTGCAAAGCAATTTCCCAATGCAACAGGGGCAACTCAAACATAGAAACAGAGCAAAATTTCTTCCCAAATGTATGGGCAGGATCCATCCTTTATAATGGGCAGACTAGTGTTACTTGCGAAGAGTTGGTGGAATATAATATCAGAAATATTAATTTCCCAGCGATAAAATAGAGCTATTTGTCATTGTGTCGCCACTGAGTTCGACCTTCCCTAAAACGGGCGACTTATCTGTAGCAATGATAGGATGGAGAAAATATTACGATTTACAAATATCAACAACCAGTACTCCTGAGCAGAGGCCCACTTACAAGGTCATCGCCACCCGTATTCACCTAGCCCTCGCCAACGTCACGTGATATTCGAGCCAACCAAACAAAACTTCATGGGCAAAACTTCTAGCCAAACTGGGAGTACAACATGTCATACAACACCAAGTGTCACACGATCTGTTGATGATCTTCAAATATTTCTGTGACAATTTTTTGGCCGACTTTGTCATAAGACATGTTGGTCAAACTAGGAAACATTTTGTGAAAAATTCTAAAAACATGGATGTCATATGACAATGATTTATAGTTTGGCCAGGCCTTAAGAAGAAGATAAACCTGTCTACCGTCTTTGCATGAAAACCTAAAAGCTTTCTTATGCCTTTCTGGTCACTGAAAAATAACAAGAAAGCCATGTGCGATATACGAAGCTTGACATTCTTCCTTTTACGTCGGAGGCAGGTGTCCCTGATTATTCATGATTTCAAAAGTTAAGTCTCCAAAACGTGAGATCCCAGCAAGAGCATGAACACGAACGATTTGACATGAAATGTACGGATACGGAGACACGGGAAGTGTGCAAAAAGAAGAAATTACATGAGCGAACGAGCACGCTGAGTCAGCAAAAGTCTACGCTGTGGGCTACAAAATCATTGGGGCAATTTCAAACATAGGCTACTGTAGCTTAATCAAAAGCGCAAATTTATACTGAGCTCAAGCAATGTGCTTCAGAAGCCTCGTTAATAGCCACCACCTTAATGACCACCACCTTAAAGACCACCACCTTAATAACCAAAACCTTAGTGACCACCACCTTAATGACGATTATTTTCAAATGAAACACTATTTGGTAGCTTCATCTGCGATTAAAGTTTTGTGATATAACATTTTTGTATGTTTTGATGGGGGAAATTTAAAATTTTCACATCTACAACATTTCATTAATCCCTGTTTAAATTTTTGGGAAATGATTGCTGCGGTAAAAGCCACGTTTCTGCTTACCAAGCCTGTACAGCGGTCAACTAATTGTTCATTACAAAATCAACGAATACTTCACCAAATTAGCTTCAATTGCCATTGCAGGCGATAGCGGCCACTCTATCAAGGCTCCAAGAGATTTTTGAAGGAACAGCAAGTTAGAAAGTGTGGTAGCACAAAAGCTATTGCGTGTTAAAAAGGAAACAACACAGTACTGTGTCTACGAAACAGATTGAGACACTGGGCTAACATTTGGAGGTTTTCATAGCACATGGACATATTGTCGTGTGCCAAAACAATAAAAACGTGAATTATGAATTTCTAACGCCTTCACTGTTTTGGCATGAAATCACCCTAGAGCTAAACGGTGTTGATCCAACATTCAAATAGAAAAAGATCCTTCTAAAATTAAACATTTAGGTTTGGAATTGAACGGGCAAGCATAACTATAGTTTGCACACTTGGAATGGCTTTTGTCGTCCGACAGTCCTCAAAGGATTACGCGAATAGTATTTAGTAATCATTTCTTTTTCTAGCTAGCTTTCAGACATATTTCGAACCTGTGCATATTTTCTGAAGTGCAAAACACCCAGTCAATAAAGATTTAAAATAAAATCAACTCTTACCTGCACTTTTTTCTGCAAGCGTGTGAGGGAGATTAAGTCCTTTCCAACTTCTCTCGAGGCAGCTAACTGGGCTTTTTCTTGGATAAAAGCATTCTCCTTCTTCACAGTCTCTTTGAAAAGATGAAAATCTTTGAGTTCGTCCAACCTTCCTCTTCTATATGTCGCTGATCCGGACACATCCTTAATGCAAAGACAGTATGACAATTCAATTTCAATGCGAAAAACTTGTTCCATGACAGCTTTTGAGTACTTAACCAGGGTTATATGATATGCGATATTTTATCAATCAATATAAAAAGCTTAAAACACAGAAGCTAGTCACCTTAATCTGCGCCATTCAAAGCAGAAAAGGACATGAAGTCATCTGGTTCTTCGGAATCAATTATTGTAGTTTAACAACATAATACAACGTCTTAGATGGCTGCGTGCCAAATAATACTTGATGCAATGTTACAATTATAAAGGGTGGGATTCCTGCCAAATTCCTAACTAAACATCCAATCAAAACGCCTTGCTTCTTCCATGAATGAAATTGTTGCTTCTATAGTGATTCTGCTTTCAACAAAGCCAAACAGAAGCACATTGACCTTTGCTCCCAAACAGAAACAAATTGACCTTTGCTCCCAAACAGAAGCAAATTGACCTTTGCTCCCAAACAGAAGCAAATTGCACAGTGCATAAAAATCCATTGCATTTATGTCTAGTGACCTGGCGAAGGATTACGCATCAGTTACGCATACGCATCATACAGTTACAGTTACGCATCAAGTCAAGTTGGTAGCAGTGCAGGTAAAATTGCTTATCATTCTCAATGCAATATGTCATGTATAACTGTTTCAGATGTTCGCCTTTAGCTCATCAGTGATCGGCTTATTCAAAGGACCATAAATTGGGTCCACTTAATGCTTATTAATATGTCATACTTAATAAAAACATGTGTTAGATAGTGAAGCCACAGTGTTAGATAGAAGAGCAGCCACAAGTAAAGATAATTGCAGTGGTGGTGGTGATTTTCTCACGCGAATAACTGTTTGAAAACCGTTTGAAATAACTGCCCTTGAACCAACAGCAGCAACAACATCTCGCCTCCCTCTCGCTTCCAGTAACACAACCACGCGTACCACTACCGCCATCACAAACTCTGGCCAAACATCAACAACACTGCCGCACCAATAAGACCCGCTATAGCCATTTCTACGTCACCTGCCACCACCATACAAACCGCCTGGAAAATGACGCCGCAACCGCCAACACACCACTGCAGCCATCACGCCCGCCACCCCGTCACTATACTTTCGCCATCACTTTTGTTGTCATGCAACACTATTGTCAATAACACCGCTAGCAACACGTCATCACAACATCTTGAAAAACCGACTAAACGAATCGCCAAAAATGCTCCAACCAATTTAAAGCAACATAATTGCATCGAACAGCAATCGCCCTTCCGCACACACGTTCCATAACTCGCGCACATATAACCATGAATTAGTTATACCTTCTTGCATACATAAAGGGCTATGGATTTTCACAATTCACTTTGGCCTCCAAAACATCTCTTTACTCAAAACCGTTGATGAAAGAATGAAAACATAACAAAGTTTTTCAGTCGCACCTCAAAGTTCTTCGTCAGTTGCCTCAATTTCTCTTGGATCAAGGGTGACTGGGGATGCTGATTCTGTATCAGTTCGCTACTTGATGACGTAATCTGTTGTATTTGGCCCCTGTGCGAGTTCAGCTGCGTCTCTAGCAGCTTGTGCTTCTGCAGTTGCTCCTCCACAGTGCTATGATCTTTGCGGCTCTCTTCAGCGGACATGTTAATCTGGGGGGAGAATGCAAATGAGCTGCATGGAAACATCATCCCAGACAGCATCTCAATGCAGTTACATAGTAAGGCGCTCGGATGACACCCAAGATAATTAGCGCCAGCAAAAGGCCTACTCAGGCAAAACTTAGTTATAAAGCTTAGTTAAATTTCCTTTTTTAAACTAATAGCCCTTTCTTACTCACAAAGATATTTGTAAGAAATAGTCAATCCCAAAAGTCTTTGTCTTAGGTCAAAACAGCCTCGAGTCTGCTTTCAATTTTGTGGAAACAGTGTCTCTAACTTAGGCCCGGATATGTCAGTAATTAATTGAGACAGGTACAAATTAACCCTCGATGCAATTAAGCCAAAATATTTATCTTCACTCTACGTTTCAATATCTTCACTCTGCGTTTATCATGGTTGAAAACGTGAAAATCTTTCGCATGAAAATTCCCCTGTTTTTAAAATCGCAGGACCGTATTAAACAGACCTCAATTTCCTTCAGCTGTGAACACAACTTCTCGATTTCCGAAACAACAGGCGTAACATCACAAAGAGTAACCAAGAAGACCCTTCGCTTTTGCAACCGCTCCAGTAAGTTGTTCCATTTTCTAGATACCTGCTCTTTCCTGAAAAGAAAGCCATAAGCTATTTCGGCCCTTGCCACTTAGTCGGCCTAAAAATCAGTCCGTTCAAGGCGAGACAAAAGTACCCTGAAAGAAGGGTCTTTAAAAACTGGTCTAGAAGTGTACCCCAAACACTGGTACCGTAAAGTGCCGTAAACTGATCCAGAAGTATGTCCTCTACTGGTCTAATAGATTGGTCTTAACACTGATCATTGATCGCATTCTATGTTAGATGCATCAAAATATCTAATAAAATAAGAGCCAAAAAATATCTCTGCAGATATCTTCTCTAATACGTAAAAGACCAGACAACCAAGATTGATTCTGCTGTCTTAGTCAAAGCCAAGCTACTGCTAGCCACACTTTGCGCAGTTCAAGATGCATTGTTTTAGAAGAGGTGAAAGTACAAACTAATGACTTTACAAGTGGCTTTTTTAAGTCACTTTTAGCTCGTAAACTACCTTATCCAATGTATTTCGTAGGTTTAAGCATAGACGTAGGCAGTTGAAGTTGACTTACCTTGCTTGAATATCATGGAAACCTTCGCTCATCTGTCTGGAGAGCTCTTGACAGATATCAGTGACAGATTTTATTTTAATTTCCTAGTAAACAAGACAACACATATGCAAAAGTGTCGATTAGAAAGACTTTGACATTAGCAGACTGTCTCTAGAGTCATTCAAAACAGGTCTGGAACTAAACTAAAACTGGGACTTTCACATGGCGAGACTTCGAAACAAATCTAAGAAGTGTTATATACAAACACTTATAGACAAAGATATAGACAACTGTTACCAGTTCATGAAAACCCTAGAGTCGAATGCGAAAACATCTCTGAACATTCGCTGAAAAACCAAACCACTTAATTAGCCAACTAACTGGTATAGCCAAAATCAGATGCTTATTTTAAATCTAAAGACTGCAAAGATTCCTTGTATTGTCTGTTACTAATGCAAAAACGAAGCTAGCAGCCATTCGGATATAGGTAAATACGAGATTGGTTTATCATTTCGCTACGCAACATTCACATAAAATAATAAGGAGGGAAGGTACTGACTCGAGCCTTAACATCCATTTCTAGTGCCTCGTGTCTCTTAAGGGCGACGCTTGCATCAGAAACTTGCAATGACTTTGACCTCTCCTCTGTTTCGACTACGGCTAACATATCATCAAGCCAAGATTCTCTCAAATTCGCCTAAAAATGAATCTCCAATTAGCTGAGCAATTCTAACAAAAAGGAAACTAGCATAACTGTCACTTCGCAAATCTCCAAAACACTAGCCAAGACACCAGAATTTGAAGAAAAATATACAAACAGTCTCTTTGTACAGCTCATCAACCGTAAACATTACAATGAAACAAAGAGCGACTTTATATATCAGATACATCACAAAACTCAGTAGAGTTTTTACCTTCTTTTCAAATCTTTCAACTAATTGTGAGAGCTTCTCTTGCCTGGAAAAAATTAATTATACTTAAAGTAACGGCAAATCTGAAACTAGACAAAACTGAACGAAGAAGAAGTCAAGAAAAAGCTAAAGAAACTTTCAAAATTGAGTTAAAATTGTATGGACAAAGGCTCGAAAGTGAACGTCTAGAAGAATCTTTCCAATAATTCCCCACGTGGCTCATGGAACAGTTTCTTTCAAAATAAATGACAGGCTAGCAGTAACTTGCATAATCAAACATGGTGCTACTGTTGCTTCGTTGACCTAGCCGATAACTGCAAGGCTTCCAACGTGGGCAGCTTTAAAAATTGTGCGAATAAGACAAGCAGCTCCAAATCGTACATTTTTGCGGATGATGTTTTGCCTTTGAATGAGTTCTTATCTGTAATATGCAGTTCTATGTGTAGGAGAAGATGGTACACAATGGGTAATCTTCTGTGATTGTTGCAACATTGTCAACATAGCAAAGACAGCTGCTTCCATAAAAATCTTTTATAGACTAACGACGCAATACCTAAAAGTAATCAACGAAGCCACAACTTCATGATTAACCCACCTCGCAAGCTCTTCGCGTAATCGTACTTCTCTTAGGTGCTCCCCCTTCTCGAGCTTCTGCCATGCAGAATTGATATCCTTTAAACCTCTCCCAACAGGGGGGCAATATGGTCGCAATCTGTAAGCATTGCTTTTTGTCTGGATTACAAAAAAAAGTTCCTCGATATTTGCTCTTTCCTTGAATCTAAAACAAAAATATTCAAGACATTAAGTTTGACATGCAAACCTACTTTTGTTCTGTTTACAGCAAAACGTCAATCCTTTTTTTAGTAAACGCATTGTAGACGCACTTTTAAACAACTTTTGTTGCAATCGATTAAACAGTCAACTAAAATTTCTTGGTACCGCCCTTGACGATCAAAACAAAATAATTAGTAAATAAGTAGGGTAAGGGTAAGCAGGGGAACATTGGGGTGGATGTGGGTTAAGCTAGATAGTTGTGACATACTTCTTAGATAGATGATAACCAAAGCACGAAAAATATCTGCCTAAGAAAATCAACACAACAAACAAGTTAAAAGTTCTTTAAGACGTTACTTTACTGATGTTTCTGAATTCCTTCCACTTTGCCTGTAGCCATAACTTCAAATTAGTGAACATCCTGCGTATTAAAAGTTATTAACTTTACATACCTATCATTATCATAAGCTTTGAATATAACATTATATTCAAAAAGTTTTCTTACTTTCGAGGCTTCTCCCCAAAGCGAAGAGCCTTAAACTCGACCAAGCTTTTCTGCAGTAGGCTATTTGTTTTAGGGACATCCGCATCTAAAGATTCGATCTTCATTGCTATCCACGCAAGTAGTTCTTGAACCATGTTCGTGTACTTCTTTTTCATTCTGTCGAGTTCCATCATAACGTCAACAATCTGCATGGAAAGGCACAAGAAGAGTTAACATTGAAAAGTCCTTTGCAGGATGTTATTTTATCTCGTGGGTATTTCTTGGAAAGAGGTCTGATACCAAACGTCTGCACCATCAAGCTTCCGTGAGAGGACAGAACTTCGCTATGGCGACCTTCAGTTTGCTAGACTGCATTTTAGCCAACATTCTACACGTGAATCCATGCTAGAATTAAGATTTGTTAGGGCCTAAAGTGATTCAGATTCGACCTCAGTTTCAGTTTCGATTTCAAACTTTAGGTTCAGTATCGTCATCCTTTTATATTTCATTTTATATAATTCGTAGGCCTAGATAAAGCAACGGCTTAGTTCTAGTCAGGTTTGCAGTTGATCTTCGAAAGGGAAAATGAAGCTTTGTCGGCTAAATTTGATAAATAATGCTTCCAGATACGCTGCAACCGACCTCCTTTGTCACACCTATGTGCCTTGCAGACTACTATCTTAATTCATTTTATTAAATGCCTAGTTGCAAATACATATCGGGAAAATTTGGCTACAAATTTTTCAAACTTCCTCTCTACTAACGCTCTTCATATCCCTTCTAGATCTTCGCGTCTTTTACTAGAGAAGAATATTACATATTATTATAAAAAGCTCTACTCAAGACAGCGAATGAAAGTACAGCTTATTTATAGGCCCAAGAGCCTTACAACAGAAAGGAATCTCAAAAGTATATCTTGGCGTCTACCTTGGCAACTCTTTTCCCGCCAGTCTCTTCGTGCTTCATTTTTGCAAAACATTGGTACAACATTGACACATAAGTCATTACGGACTTTTCATCAAGCCTCGGATTATCTAGATCTGAAATTTAAGGCATGGAAGCTCAATTTGGAATGTTAGAGATCTTTCCCAGCTGTATTAGTAATCATTGCAGATACTTATTAATACTGCCTATCTTTTTTATCTGAAAGATTACTTAAGATTTTGGCAGATACGCTGACAAAACTACGAACAAGCAGAGCCTTGTAGGTGTGGTTTTGAATTGACTGCACTTAGATAACAATATTGTTTCACTATAAACAGCACAATCTATAAATACAGTAACGAGAGTGCAGGAGGCATTTGCACAACACAATGATTTTGAATATATCATGACTTTCCTTCTTGCCAAAGTAGCTAACAACATAAATAGCAAGTCCTTTCAAGAGAAATTGCCTTTTTATCAGCTACAAAATTGTTAGAAAGCAGTTATGAAAAGCCAGGGTATCCGAGGGTTAAGGAAATATTTCTCTTGAATATTTAAGGTATATAAGGTCTATACATTTGACATTACATAAAGAATCTGGCCAATGACCACAAAAAGTGGGAAAGTGAAAGTGGCTCATTAGTTGTTCCTAATCATGCTGCTTTGTACAGATTTGGCAACATAGTAAACAACAGCCTTCAAAAACATTTTGGTTTATTTGAAGCAAATATAAATATGTAGTGGATTCCAAAAAAGATTGTGTCATTTGAATTTCCAAAAAAATCTTATTGAATACAGAATCCCTTGCAGATACATAAGGGGTGAACAGTTTTGATGGAGTACCTTCTGGGTCCAAGATTTTTCCCACTCCTAGCTTTTGTTCTGCAATATCAAATGCTGTGCTCAAATTGAATCTGTGTTGTTGAGAATGGAGCTTTGAGAAGTTCAGCAAATCAGGCCTTGAAGCAAAAATACATAGAGAACATAAAATATAAATGTACTCTGGTTCTTCTCCTTCTCTTTTTGGTGTACAGCATGCTCAAGATAACTATTCAAAGTCAAGGGTGGTCAACACATTAAATAAGTTAAATTTAAATATTTGAAATCTTTAAAAACATTCTAAAGTCTTTATGGGTTGGTGCTATCATACTGGCATGAAGATGACTTAAATTTCATGAAATAAAAGAAGGGCATTATACAATACAAGCAAGGCTTGGTACTTTGCAACCAAATAAAAAGCCTCATCGTGGCTTTAGCCAATAGATAAACAGGCAGTTTAGCTTTAGAAAGGCAATGAATGATATTGATGGCTATAATTTTGCACCTGTGTTTGTGAATAAGTGCATTAAATGCCAGACCATTCTTCCAACTTGTAGTGAAATTCTTAATATCAACCCCAGAATATCTACGAAAAAAACATTTGACTTGTTATTTGAAAATATAGAGAAAATGTGTGACCAGTGAACACAAAATGTCATCCAGAGATTTTAGCAAATGGCAAATGGCTATCAAATTCATGTTCTACACTCTAAACGCAAGTTCTACGTGAAATAGTATATTGTTTGTCATAAAGTCAATTAAAAAAACAAAACAAAAAGGTGTCTAGCTTTGTGTTCAAGGGTTCTTAACCTTCTGATATGTAACACACATTTTCATAATTACAATTTCTTTGTAAAGTTATCATACCCTTTCGTCTTCCTTTGACACCAAAGAAGAAGTGCTTCTTTAGCAGACTTAGCATCTTGAGATCCACTCTTCAAAATAATCATTAACAAATGTAGCGAAACACAATTGCTAGAAAATGGTTTCATCTTGTACAGCTAACTACCATGATAACAAAAATATGGAAAATTTGAGCTTAAAAGAGGCATTGGAATAATACACCAAAGAATATAAAATCTCTGCCAAAAGTAGTTGCAACACTGTGAGATTTTTGTGATTTTGTGACCCCATTCTATTTCTGTGTTTCCTTGGTAGCTACAACCCCCTTGCCCCCTTAAACCATGTTGCATCTTGAGGGGAGGGGAAGGCCATAGGTATCTGAGCTCTTCAATGTTGCTAAAAATTCTTCACTTTTGTTTTTAGGATTATTCACTTTTGCGCTACACAACATTGTTTGTGGGGGGAAGGGGATTTGGCAACTTGCATGATGCATACATTAGAGTAAGTGTTCCAAGACTTTTGGCAGAGATGGACCTATTCTCTAGAACATCATGGAATGCATCATATCTAGAAAGGAATTCACCTCATTTTCCACTTTTGATATCTGAAATCTAAGAATGATCATCCAGATGAGACCAAGAATGAGATCTTGCTTTCCATCAACAACATCCTCGGGACCTATGCTTTCCAGCTTTACCTAAGAAAAATCAACATTCAGAACAATCAATCTGAAAAGAGCACTTTCCACTTTGTAATAACTTCTTGAATGATATAGTGATACAGGTGATGAGGTGACAAACAACATAATCAATCACATATTTCACTGCAAATAAACAACTAAAAACAATTGCAAGACAATCATGCTTACTAGGATCCAACACTTGCAATGCTATCTGCAATGATTCAAAGTTGCAGATTGCATACTTACAGATTTCTGGAGAAATGTTAAGGCTTTAGAAACATTCTCAAGCTTGTGGATTCTCTGTTTCCCCCTTGCTAAAACAAACAGCGATTGACATTAAAAACACAAATTTACCATCTTGGTGCAGTTGATAATAATGTATGATGGCCTTGGGAAGCTAATTTTAACCATGAAATAAGGGTAAACCCTATAACATCAAGTATAACATGGACAAAGTAACATCTTTTCTTAACAACTTTTCTCAAATTCAAACGTCTTGACTTCTCTGGTTGCATGCACTTTACAGAAAGGAAAATTCAACAACTGTTAATCGTTGTTAATTGGAAAATCGAATCATCTGTTTTCGTGCAACCATTTTAGAATCTACAATACAATCACTACAAGAGAAAGAATGTTAATCTTTTCATTTAACAAAGGAAAAGTAACATAGATAATTTACCTATCCTCCCAACTCTTTCATTTGAAATTGATTCTAACAAACGAATGAGTACTCTTCCATCACTGAGATCTTCGAACAGGTCATCAACTTTTGAGTCATCCTAAAAGGACATGACAAAAGATACTTTAAAACTTTTTAAACAGAAATTATTCTACTTTAGAGTAATCGAACTCTGCAGTGGTCCTAACCAAATACGCATAGGCTGTTTAACATTCTCTCGTCATAAGATGTTTAACTTTGTGACTGACCTTTCTAGCATAAATTGTCAAATAAATTGCTAAAAGCAACTATCTAACTAAAATGTAGAATAAAATCTTTAAATTATGGTTGCTTTAAAGTTACTCGTCGTCAAATCTACGACATTGGCTATTCGTAATCCTTTCCAATGTTTCAACGTCGCACTTTCTGCATATGACATACCTGTAAAAATGTATTCATCCATTTCGTAAATATTTTCTTTTGCAGATAGAGTCTCTCGTTTTTGAGCTCTTGAATTCGCTCTGATTCAAACGTTGGCTGCTCCTCTTGTTCCATGACGCTTTAAGAGAGATCAATCCGTTGTCTTGACTCTTGATCTTTTTTAGGCCTAACTAAACATACATCTCTTGGCTACGTTTTTTCCGCAACTGCCGAATACGATACCAAAATCACTTGCTGCACCTCATTCATGTCTGAACATTGATGTCACAAATTGAAATATGATATGAACATTAAGTTAATACATCAGGCAAGTGGAGAAAGACGTGGTTTCCATGCAAAGGGAAGCCTTCTCCAAACAATGTTTCCGTTTGTCAACACAACAACAACATTCAATTTGGCGCTCTTTGTACTCTGCTCTGACTAATCTCCATCGCAGTGGCATAGTGAAATGCAACAGTAACCGGAGAGGGAAACTTGTGCAACTTCATAAACCTTTCAAAGAGGTATAAGATGGTACCAAGAAAGACCCAAGATTGCTACTACCGTTCAGGCAATCTTAACTTCCTAAGATGGCTTAGAGCTTCTAAAAGAATACTGTTGTAGTACTGCAATTTTGCTAAGTTGAAAGCAATTTCAACAGACTGTCAAATAAAACTTCATAAAATCTAAGATGGAGAGTAATATTGGGTAAAGTTTGAGTACACGGTGACGTCATTAAATGCTCTGTATTTAACGTCTTGGTACAGTGGTACATTACTTTTCCAATGTTGGAATGCCAGTTTTTGTCCCGGCAGACGCCCTGGTACTCCCCTAATAAGCACCTGAATGCTGTGTCCCGGTTTAATGTCAACGCTCATAGATGGTATTCCCGTATGCATACTTCGTACCGAATAAAATGCTACCAAGAACTGCATGGTACTGTATGCTTCTTGCTACTGTCCCAGGTGGTACAACTAACATTCTACAAAAGCCTTCGCTTGTTTTCCCCCATATTCACAACAGGGAATGTGGGCGACATACCGCTAATTAAAGGCACCAAATCAACGAGATGGACATAAAGACCAGCGTCTTTACATTTCCCAGATATTTCTTCAAATGACCATAAACTTTAATAACTGCGATATGTTATTTACGAAAAATGCGTAGCGAGTTGAAAACAGAGACTCAGAAGAAGAATTCAAACGTTTGCTAGCAAATTTATGATCAACAAGAAACAGAGCCATGGAAATAGCAGTTACTGAGCAAGATCCAACATTGTACATAAACAATTCACATTTTTGATAACGATGAAATTAAAAACACTAAACTTAACGTAAAAAAATAATGTATACCGAGAAGTTTTCGTAAAATTTGATAAAATGCCATTGTAGGACATGAAAGATTAAACGGCTAAAAACTTACTGGAAACCTTGCTTGATCCAGTAAATGTGATTCAGCATAAAAAATTGCTTTTAAGAAGGCAACTAGAAAAACATTTAATTTGATACTCAGCTACCTTAACGAGATTAATTATGGATAAGCCCTAATTATATCGGTTACATTTGTTAAAAAGATCGGCTACACCAAGTCAAGTTCATTTAACACACTTGCTTTTATACTTTTACAGAGCATAGAAATCTTGGGTTGAAAACACAAAAATTTGACTGTTTCAAAAGACAATCTGAATTACAAATTTCAAAACGTGACAACACAACAAAAAACTCCGAACAGTGCATTATCAGTATTACTTGTGAAAACTACCGTGTTGAAATAACAAATAAATAAGTGAACTAACGGAAAATGTTCACTTTCTGCTAACGTGAAAACTCCATTAAACTCTTCTATCTTCAGCTTGTACTTATGTTTTATATACATAAAACAAGACAAAAAAGAACTAAATCATCTAGATGCTACAATAGATCAATTAATAAAACTACCAATAATGAAGACTCTAATCTTCACTCAAGCCTTCTCTATTTGGAAGCGTCTACTACCCTATTGGCAACACTAGCACAAAAGTCTATGTGAATCTATAAACATGCATAATAGAGAGTAGAAAATTACGCTGTACATATAAGTGTAGAACTAGTGATTTGCAACATGCCACAACAAATCTATTTATTAAGGCACCACTAAGACATAACGTTTTTACCATTAGATGATTTAGCCGAGCTTTCGTTATGGCAACAATACAAAAAAGCGCAGGAGAATATCCGACGTGTAAAGCAACACCTTCGGAGTGCTGACAATAAAATTGTTGTACCAAATGATGTCCCTTTTCAATAGCATGATCAACATACACCATACATGTCATCGTTCTGATGGGACACCGCCAAAAAGAAAAATCCTATACTTTGCAAATCTCTTGACCAAAGCTACAGGGCATCTTTATAAAAATTCTGATTAAATTTTAAAAAGCTACTTTACTATCTAGTTGGATAAAATCACAAATCATCTGTACCGGAAACGACGTATGTACTTATATAAATGACGTCACCAGAAATGATGATACTGCCCCTAGTCCCAGTCCCATGCTGATGCAACATGCCATGACTGTTCCAGCTAGCTCTGCATTCTCCCCATCAACAAGGCTAAAACAGTGATTTGAAAAATTGTGAATAAAAAGAAATCAAAACCCTTCATAACTATCATTAAAATTTGTTATAAGCATATAACTTTCGTTCTTCTCCTTGACTGATATTATTTCGTTGTAAAACTTGAAGTATCATGTTTTAGGAAATTTCAGCTTTTCAGCTTTCTGGCGATACGTTGTTTCTATTCTAAAGGTTTTTTACATTTGATAAGTTCTAAACTTTTCACAACAGAAACATACCAAGAGCTGCTGTGAAGTCAGCATGTCATGCCCATAACGTGTTTGGGGGACTCCCCTGCCCAACGCTCAAGCTGCCTTCACGCATTCTCACCCCAGTTTTCGTAAGACAATATCAAGTTGTGCTCACGTTGTAAACATACTTATAGCCGAGAGTTTATGCAAATTAACAACAAAAAGAGGCTCCCCTGTGTCTTTGTGCCTAGGCTCTATCCAAGGGACTGTCTTTCAAATATGCACAAAAGAAATCAGGCATTGGTCTGCAGATGACCCACCTCTCAGAAGTAACCTTTGCAACTGCCAAAGGTACTCACCTAGGTCCATACATCATTGCTAAGCTTCCAAAGTATCCGTTTGTACTCGCAAAGAGTAGCATGAACAAAGAAGGCAGGGCATCGTGGTTGAATATAACCGGAAACGTTCTAGGCTGAGCATTGCAGAAAATAAACAACGGCACAAAAACAACACGGGCGGTACAGACTGCAGGCAGAATCCATTTAGGCCATCTTTTTCTTGGCTGCAAAATTAGAAAAAAAATTCATCGGATGGAAACAAAAACGTCTACTCAGAAGGGAGAAAACGAGCACACACCTCCGAGAGTAAAAAAACTGGATTTCCGTTTCGATTTTGGAATTTTTGATATCCCAAATAATTGACACGTCACAAATAAAGGCTTCAGTAGCTGTGATTTTATTTGTCAGAATACAAGTGCCCTGTAGTTAACACAATATTTCGACAGTGCTATTTTCACTAAGTGGTAGCCAAAATTTGCCCGGATTCATGCGGAAAAAGTTATCAGCTGTTTTCAAGATTTCGATTATCCGCCCCAAGTTATAATAAAAACCTCCAACAGTGGCCGCATAATTGAGAAAAAGCTCTGAAAGGCATGGCCAATTAAAATGACCTAGTTTCGCTCAATCTGCTTGACCCAACATTGGAAAATCCGCCTACAATTTGCACAAGTGGGGGATCATTTTCTTACGGGCAACACAACGGCAATTGTACAATAAAAGACAATACTAACTGTGAAGCTCAAAATAGTTTTAAAAATAGAAATCCACTCACGATTTGAACGAAACCAGCAAGTACTCTGCCAAAGGTGTCCCCAACGTTGAAGAATAGGAAGCAAGTGATAGAAACGAAGAAATCTGCAATTCAAGAAAAATTGTGGTCATTTATCTGCTAAGAACCTTCATTCGTAAAAACATTTCCATCAAGTAGGGCAAAATAACAGTTACATCCAACTAAATGACCGTCAATTGCAGTATCAGACACCAGCCAATTGGCAGAGTATACTTTCCTTCTCGACTTTCACCCGACTGTTATGAACATTGTAGAACTTGACATACGGAGTGACAAGCGGGTCTTAGGAACAAGTGCAGGAGAGCGAGGAAACGCAACGATGAACAGTGCACCAATGCAATTCATACGTCATACCTGTCCATGCGTTCTTTTCATTGCTGACAGATACGATGCGTGACGTAATAGAGGGAAAGCAAGCCAGAGTCACTAGAAATGTTATCAACACGGCGTAGGCCATTGGTAAAATCTGCAAGAAACAAGAAGCAATATGTCAAGACTTCAGCTGAAGACGGAATTTTAAAAGGAATACACATAAGGAAAAAACGATGCCTGCATCATGAAGTATTGGTTAATCAAGATACCAGAGCAGTTGCCTAGAGCTTTGGGAGAGCGACACATATTCAGGACCTTGAAATTACCTCCTTAATAACTTTGAGAAGCGGGGACTTCGGTTGCTTGGGCTTTGACTTGACCTTCAGCTTCGATTTCTCGTTCATATCCTCGTTTTCAACATCAGGAAGATGGTCGTGAAATGAGGTTTCTAAACGCAAAGTGAATGTTAAAATTGATTCTAAACAGTTGTTCATAATTAAAAATGGATGTCGATATTGCTAAACAGCAGATTGTGTTTAACTTGACAGTAAAAAACAGCTGTGGTGAGAGACGAAAAACACCATACAAAATAACGCTTTGCGAGAAAATACGTTTCTTATTTCCTTGAATGGTCCAATACGATTAAGTACATTAAACAGTATTCCAGGATACTAAAATCTCAGCAGACTTTCAAAGCAGTTCATTATTAAAACGAAGTCTTTCTTATTAATAAAGAGAGATTATCCGTTGTAGTGGTATATAGAGTATGCAAGAGCACTAGCTTACGGACCAGTTACGAAACCTTAATTAGAAATCTCCTCTAGAAAACTTTGGCAAGTTACTAAATCAGTGGCCCATTTGTTGAAAAAAGTCTATGAAGGATGAAAGACTGCAATCGTGAGGATGTTAAGTATAGATGCACGCCCAATAGTGCGAGAAAAATGGGGTTGGGTTCTTTTATTACAATGTGGTTGTCAGTGATGTCCCTTCTTCTACACCAAATACACTTCATTAGGAACATGTTGCAAAGCAGCATCTGTGCTTTCGATGTACCGAAAGGAACTCTTTTGTTGTGAAGCATTAATTAGCCCCCGAATTAATGTAACTAGGCATCCTGTGTTTGACTGCGAAAGTAAAATAAGCTCTACAAATGTTAATCTACTTTTAAACTTCGATTTTATTAAGCTATTTTTAAGCAGCGGGCACCCTGGATACCAATTAAAAAACTCTGGTTCCAAAGGAAAATTTCTCGTACTCACCACATTTTTCCGTGCAGTCGTGCATCTTGTTGGTTGTATAATGCCTTACAAATTTCTAGAATCAACAGAATACAATTAATCGCAGATGAGAACCAATGTGAACTATGGTGTGAATCACTAGGGCATGAAAAAATTATTCCTGCGACCAGACAAAAATCGTGCATAAATTCCCTGCAAAGACAGAAAGATTAAAGGGAGAAGATAGATTTCATATTTGCAAACTATATTTGCAAAATATTGCCTGCAGAATTTTAAGCCTGAAAAATTTCTTGCGATCGCACGGCCACATGGTCAGGAGGGTTTTCATGTCCTCGCTTATATAATTTTTTTACAAGCTCCAGCAATATCGATTGCTAAATTCCTTTCTATCAGAAACAATTGCGATTCAGGAGTCTTGAAGAAAAGAAAAAATGTCACAGCTAATGTTTTGAAGCAAAAATTGAAGCAATGTGGCAAAAAAGCATATCAGGATTGCAGTAAAAGTTGAGAAAAGAAATGGGCATCTTACCAGGCGAAAAAGAACTATAATCGCACCAATGCACATGAACAGAACAACACTAGCTGTTACGAAGTAGCCAAAGGCACTATGGTACACATTGTTCTGACCTGTTGAGAGCAAAAAGTGGTTACTAGCATAGCTTTAAAACCAGCAATAAAATATGGCGGATGGAACGGGTGAAGGGGAGCCGCCCCATTTCGAAAGTGAGAAAATCAATCGAGGTCTTGTAAAAACGCAGTCAATAGAATAACATGACTGATTCTTAAGAACTGGCTGCCCACTGCTTTCAATATGCAGGTTAAGATGAGGTTAATATAGAGCTAGGTTTGTCTTTAGTTGCCTTGGAGTTTGTTAGTTGCCTGTTAGTTGAAAGGGAGTTTCAGTGCAATGTTGACTATTTATCGCAAACGTGTCAGTGAAGAATGGTAGGAAATCAACATATGATTCATGCAAATCTGAGATAAAGTGTGTCAATATAGAACGATGTGAAATAGAGGCGTAATTGCATACCTAACTGAGATAAAATACTGGCGACAGCAGCGAAAACACCACCCAAACCCTGTAATGTAGAAATTGTTGTAGTAGCAACAAAATTAAATACGAAACAGTGGACAAATTAAGAATTAACTTCAATGGGTAGAATGAATAAAATGTATGTATAAGACTTTACTTCTTAATTCAAGAGGAGGGAAAGGGAAAACATATTTGACAAAAGAAGGAAATCTAAATATGACAAATTTGAAAATCTCTGAAGCAAATGAAGTCAGTTCTAGCTTTCACTGACAACAATCGAGTTGAAACACACAATTGTAGCCTGCGCGCATACTTTAAGTATATCTGTGCGCAAGATATACCGTTGTGGATCGAAATAAACCAGATAGAAAAGCAGCAGTAGGTGAAGAAACACAGCTTTGTACAGTACAAAACTTCACAATTGCGAGAAACATTGGACCATAGCTTTCTCAAACTTAAGGCAATTTTCCGCTCAACACTCTTTAGATTATGCAAACGACTGAAAATGACTAAAAGTGGACAGTAGCCAGTAGACGTTGATTGGTCAATCGAATGCTCTTCTTACAACCCGCAGGCTGAAAATCACTTTAAGTATGCGCAAATCATAGTTCCACTGTTCTTCGCAATTGTGAAGGTCTTCCAAATACTGAAGCTTTTGAAAATACTGTAGCACTTTAACAGGCTTCAAAAAGAGGTTGGGATAGAAACATACTTGGCCTCCCATGACTGCTTGCGTGTACCTTGGCGGAAGCATGCCAGCGAACCCGAAGACACTTCCCTGCAGGACAGCGCTGCACATGTTGATGAAGACAACGGAGGCGAGGGTGATGCCGAAGAAAGAGCCTGTCCAACTCTTGGTATCGACAAGGACGAGAGACGTTGTTACGACAAAGATCGCGAGCATGAGGGTCAACGAAAGGCACATTCTCACTTTTCGGTTCAGCCTAATGAAACAGAAAAAGAAGGCCATGTTGATGACAGTCGAAATACGTTGACTAGAGATTCTACAAACATTATTAGTTAAAAGTTATTAGATGTGAAAAATGTTTTGGTTCTCTGCATTAATGACAACCATTATCTTAAAATTAAATGGTCGTTATTGATTGATTAATTAATCTGCATTCCATTTAATCGATTTGATCAACAAAAGTGGCTCCTAAAGCCCCATGGGTGTGTAGATATTCTCTAAACAATGGCGCATTCAATATTTCCCATTTTCTTCAAAACAATGATTAAACTCAATGTTTCCTTAAATTTCACTCTGTGAATGTTATCTATCAGACCTTAAAAGCTGAATCGTCCGGTTAACGAAAGGGTTAAAGTAATATATTTCGTCAATCTTTAGCCAACTTAACAACAGAAACAGCCTTCAGCTGGGAGCGTAAAGATTTCAGAAAGCACAACAATGTTGTCGGAAAATGGGCGTGATGCAATTGTTTTATATAGGTCAAGAAATGGAAAACTAATTGAAAGTCTCTATGCAAAAGATTGAAAAATTGTTATGGCTATATGGAAAAATTGTCAACCCAAATGGCCGATATGAGGTAACAGCGCAATGACGTGAATTAGAATAGATTGGATGTTAAATGCGGTAAAATGCCAAGATTGTCATCGCGTTTAAACATTAACAATGACATACCTGTACAAAAAGGAAATATTCAAAAGCATCATCAGAATATTCGGAACCATGGCAGCAACGGAGAAATAATTCTGGAACGACACCTGGAGACTTGGTCTACTTTCAAGCTTCTTTCTGAAGTACTGAAAAAGAAAAGATAATTTTACTAGAAAGAAAAGATAATTAGATAATTGTTCAAGAGAAAGAATCACCAAAAAAATGTATAATTAAGAGCGACTTATACTAGCTTGCTTTGCTAAAAAGTAAATCAACAGCGACCGATGACAATCACTTATAATCCATTTGTTCATTCAATATACTAAGGACCATAGATATTCTACACCTACCAATTTATAATTTTATTACAAAGCATGTAAATATAGGTCTCATCGCAAAATGTTATTGCTCCTCTGTTTAATGAAGTCTTTGATTATGATACATTCTAGCATTAATACTCTCTTGTTCCTACTTTTCTAAAATTAACAAACTAATACCTCTGCAATCTTGAGATGGTCATTAAGAATAAAATAAGATACGACAGTGTTGATTTAGCGCATACCGAATTGGCCGTTATGAAAAAGTTCCAAGGAAGCAATGTTCCAAAACCAAGAATATACATAATGATGTAGCACATATGGAACCTAGAATATTACGAAAAAAAGGATCAATAACAGATTAAATACAAATGGTGTAAACATCGTCAAGGCGCTCATGTGATATGTATCGATGACGTCACCGTGGTCAAAGTTTTAAGCAGCTCTCTGCAGTGAGATAAACACACGGGAGTGAAGGTTTAAAGATTGCCAACTTTTGCAGTAGCTTTATCCATTTATTACCACCTATAGTTTTCATTACCGAATTCAAAATGTTCATTAAGTCGTTGAGTACGCCAAACCTGTCGACTCGATGGCAACTGAACGGGTGGGAAAACTTTCCCCGACACCCCCTAAAATTGTGGGTCTTCCTCACATGAAGATCCTTCTCGATCCAAACCGAAACTCTCTTCTTCCGGCAGGATACAAATTTTCATGCAATGGATCAGTTTCAACTAATCATTGAAATAAAAACAAAACGGAAAAGCATGTCCAGATTAGAAAGAATAAAGAAAAAAGAAAATATTGCTCATAAGTTAAATTCAAAGAAAAGAGCAAGTAAATTGTCCATATAACAAAAAGATGAAGAATAACGAAAAAAGAAAACAAAGAGAACTGAGATTAAACCTGTCATCCGGAATAAGAAATGCAATTTTAACATCATCTGACGAAGCTGGATCTTCTTTATCATCTTCTAAAAATGGACTTTTCTCATGGCCTTCGCTTCTTTTCTTTGTTGCTTCTGGGGAAAGCATTTGGAGAGCTTGCTTTGAGTTTTCCAGTAGTTGCTTTGTAAATCCTGGTTGGTTCAAATGGAAAACTGTTGGATCATCATCCTTTATGTCAGTCTCTTCATTTTCTGACAAAATTTCGCAAGCTTCCTTTTTATCTAAAATATTGAAAATGAAGATCCTTTAACAAATAGAATTCAGCAATCTAATATATATATATAGAGATGCTCAATAAAAAACAAATAGGTTGACGTTTTGCTGTAAGCTTCTTCAGAATAACTAACACATAAATTTGGAGCGTAAAATAAGGAATACGAGACAAAAGAACAAAAGGTAACACGTTTTCCATGTAAGAACAATTATAGCTAATTTAACAACATAATGAGAGTTTTTAAGCCCAGCCGGAGGTGAGAAAAGTTGGATAAAAACAATAGATGAAAGAACAATAGAACAAGTGTGATGGCAGATGGTATAGCACCCAGAATAGCCCAAGAAAAAGAAACTGTAAATGCTGTTTGTCCCAAAGAAGATAAGAAACTAGGTAAATAAATAAAATGAATGTAGAATTCAAAGGATAGAAAGTAAAAAGATAGGAAACGTGGAAATAATAAACAGAAGTAACAAGGAGAAAATAAACGAAAAGATTGGAAATAAAAATAAAACTGTCAACTAACCTAATATTAACCTAATATTCTAACTTATACTGCCAGAAACTTTCACGTATCCTACCATTCCCATTAAGTCTATCTATAATAGTTACTTTAATATCTTCGAGAAACCCATGATGATCCCTCCCTGCAAAATGCCGGGAAAAAATCAGCCTGAAGTATCAGCAGCCTGAGACAAAATACAGACAAATGTATGACACGGGGTGTTTTAAAGAGTTCACTGAACAGGACCTAATTATGTATTCCTGCCACATTTTACAACAGCCCGCACGATGGACGGTTTATTTATATGCAGCAAATGTGATTAGTTAAATACCTGTAGCTTAAAACCAACAAACTGTGCTCAACGTCAAATATGAATGAGCGTTTCATCTCTAGATTGTCTAGGTTAGTTTGTTGTGGAAAGTTTCTTATGATGACCATTTCTGAAATTCGCAGCAACCTATGCATGATATAGTTGTTTACTGACCGTCCTAGCGTCCTTTCACGTGCAGTCATTTTGTCGCCTACGATCAACGTCGCTGGTTATAAATGTCGGTGCCTTCCTCAATTAATATTCCTGGTATCATTGATAAAGCCCCATAACGAAAGGTCAAATAACATCCAGCGGAAGTAGAAGAGTATAATCAGAAAACGCAGACTATCAAAAAAAATGGAAGGGATAGTGAAACACTTCTCGAAAAGAAGGACGATTCTTCGCAATTGAAATTAAAACACTTAAACCTAAGTTTAAACAATTATCAATCTAAAACTAAATTCAGGACCTATAATCATTATTGTTAATTAAAGTAGTATCTAATTGTACAAAGGAATAAAAACAGTAAAGCTTTAGGCAAAGACGATAGAACCGTGAACCAATGGGTGGTTAACCAGTGTGAATGTTTCCTCATTTCAATTGACTTTGACATCAGCAGTTTGTATCAAACGTGCTCCTTGACGAGACCATAGGGATTTGCGCTGATGCTCTGTACCGTGGCGACCTTCATTGCCCACCATTCCCAGAGGAAGTTTTCAAAGAGCTCATAAAAATTGCCCCACGTGGAGTGGCTTTCAGTTTCGACAACATTATGTATAGACAAATTGATTGAGTAGCAATGGGTAGTCCCTTGGGATCGGCACTAGCTAATTCCTTTGTCGGCTTTTATGCAAAAGCTAGTTCCCCATTTTCTTGCCATTGTGAAAGACAGAACATTGAGATTCTAAAGAAAAATCGATGACAATTACCAACAACATTAAACCTTCGGCCCATTCTAAAAACCGCGGCCCCCAATATCCTTTGGGGTGCATTGGCCCTGATGGTGTAAATTACGAGAGAATTATCCCATTTTCCATTGTTCAAAACAGTCGTTTTTCCGACGTACGACTTCCTTCGCATGCTTCAATTCATTGGCAGTTCTTCTTCGAATAACCAAAATGAATATTCTCTTTGAGTTTTATCTTTGACCACGTCAGTAAGAAGCAAACAATTATCTATTTGCTACATTGTGCTGAAAACACAAATATAAATAAAATTCCACGTTACTGATGGGTTTTTATGGCGAGTAAGCAGCCCTGATCTACAAAAAACAGATGACGTTTGGCTTTCAAATAGCAAAATCGAATCAGAAATAATATTCGCGATCCCCAATAAAACAAGAAATGTGAATCTTACCCGAATTTGCAAGAAAAGGCTCGTATCTCATCAAAACCTATCGATCAACGCCAACACCCCTCGTGGAAGCTGAAAACACAATTGTTCGTCCAGCAAAGCATGAAATAATGTGATTGCCTAATATTCATCGTTACTGTTTTTAATGTTTAATAACTATGTTTTGGTTGGCTATAAGGCTTCGTTTCAAACAATGGACTGAACCCTTACGTCACCCATTTTAATTTGTCCAACGATTTTAAACAATAAGGTCCAGGCCGCAAGATGGTGGTAACAAAATGGTGGTAAAAGTGTTGTTGTTATTGTTGCTGTAGCATGGTTCACGTCTTTCGGGAGCACGTGCGTACCCAACACCTTACGCACCTGCGGTTGTGCGGCTAGCCGCCTCAATGTGTTGTAGTTGTTGTAGCCGTTGCAGTCCAGCTTTGTCGCTTCATCTTGACACCAGACATGTTTCAACATGCCGGTTGTTCTCTGGTGCCATTTGGAGGCATCTGGTTACAGTGCAAAGTGCAGCATTCTGAACAGATTTGCGGTTTTGCCAGCGCGTGTCTCGAATGGTAGTAATATGCATCAGTGGCAATGAAAGGAAGTAGAAATAATGAGGGGCTTCCTTATTCTTTTCTCGCGTCATTTCTGCCAAGCATTCACTATTGTGATAACACTATTGTGACAGACCACCCTCCAAAAAGTCGGAAGAGCAGTCTGATCCTACCCATGACCCATGAGCCCAGGTCCCTTACGGCTTCGCATACGTGACACAACAGAAAAACAAAAAATATCGGAGCTCAAATTTAACTTTAAAATTTAATACCTATAAATAGTTGAGAATCAAAAAAAATAAAACAATCGGTACTGAATCGGGGCTTAACGTCTTACATAAAAAATGAATTACCTATGACCGATGGCTTATACAAAATCTTACAGTCGTCAAACAGATAAACTGCTGATGGCCTTTCCAAAAGAAGGTCGCACAGAAAACCAATGCACCTCTGGGATGCAATATAACCCACTTGCAATTCTGGGAATCAATTCATAAAAAGCCAAAGAAAGTTGATACAGCTCAGTGGCGTAACCAAGAGGGGAAAGGTCGGAGATCATTACTTTTTCTGCATCATTACACAAGCAGCAGAATTTCACCTTGCACAAAATACACCTGAAAAGGGCGTTGCCCCTCTTCTCTAAGCGTCTAGAAGGGCGTCAGTGTGAAAAAATTTCCTGCCCCACCCACTTTTCATAGGCTGCTTTCACTCCTGACATAGTTTAACCTTATGCAAGAGTGTAGGGGATTCATAGTTAAGGCCCCGAGGAGAGAAAATTTGTGCCTTCAGTATTTTGGTCCATTTACTCAATTTGTTCCATTTCGTAGTTTGTTCCATCTACTCCATTTATTTAGATACTGTTATAGTTATACAAGCAGAGACACTTGCCTATACTTAGGGCAGGATCAGCAAAGCTTGAAGATATTGGCAAACAATAGCAAAACCTTCTACTCACAATGAACTAAAAAACCAAGTTGATTAAGGTTAATTCTATTCTACTTAGTTTATTCTTGTGGAAGTATACCTTGCGCTGGTGCACCTTCCTACAAGCATTACAAATGTGTAAAAATGCAGAATTTCACAAAGAATCCATGTCACTGGTTTTGGCTGGGCAGTGACAGCTAAATGAGATTGCATTTCCATCGCCTTTATCGTAAAGAAGCATTAATGGATAATAATAGAAACATGCATAGCAAGTAGATGTGATTGATGTTATCAGAATTTCTGCCAAGGGGCAGTCTATTTGGAACTCAAGTTTCTTATTTTTTTATTGCTGTTCCAGAAGCATTTATGGACACTTTTAATGTAATGCCAATAGCTTGCCAATACTTGCTCAATGCAAAGTAAATAGAAAGGTAATTCGCCCATGCTACCATCAGTCGAAAGTTTTTCAGCTTTCCACGGAAAGCATAAAAATCCAGAATCTTCACTTACATATTGCAGCCAAAACAAAAAGAAGCCAAATAAGTTAATTATTATCAAAAGACTCTATCTTGACAATAGAAACTTATTTTATGTGTTGATCTTTACCAAAGTAGTATTATTTCAACCTTCTGGAGGTAGTCAAATACAATATTTCTACAAAACCAAAGGTCACATTTATTGTACAAAGGTTTTAGCTGACAAAAACAAATTAGTTAGATGTGCATATGAATGATACATTCAAATTGTTTTAAAGTGTTCACACTTAATAAAATATATGTCCAAATAAACTCTTTCTGATTTTTGTTCTTATAAACTTTCATAGTTTTCTTGGCACCAATGATAAATTTTGAAGCCAAAATTTCTTTAATTTCAAGGCAAACTTAAAACTACTGTGAAAATCATTTATAGAGGCATTTGGTTGATAACATCTATCAAAAGCTTGTCATATAAATATAGAAATTTTCATTATTCTTGGCAATGAAAAAGAAGTAGAAAAGGTATCATGATATATTTATTTAAATCTTCAGGTATCATCAGGTGAGCTATGAAAACAGTATAATTTGTTCTTGAACAAGTAAAAGGCATGTTAATTTCAAGAGGAAGGTTGAAAAGTGATATTTGTTTAAGATCAAGAGGTTGTGAAATGTTCCCAATCTTTAAACTGACATTTAAATCAGGACTTTGATGAGACCTTTGGAAGTCCAGCTAGTCCTGTTGAAAGCGGCAGTCTCAAACTCAAGTCCATCTTTTGGAAAATATGCTCAACATTATTTACAGTTTGTGAGATTTTCAATTTATCAAGGGCTATATTTTCTTAGCATGATCTTGCCAAAACTTAACGGTTTTATTCACCGAAAAACACAATGTTGATGAAACTTGAACTAATATTGAATCAAAGTAACGTAAAATCAAAGTCCTAGATGACCCTCAAGCAATGTGCAGCTGCCACAGTACATTAAAAGGAAAGTACTCGAGACAAAATTTGTCAACTAATCTTTTGTAAATCCAGGCGTATAAAAATAAATCACTGGCATCATACAGCTGGAGGGCTACACATCACAGAAACGAAACCGACCATATGATTTAAAGAATAAGAAATACATCAAACGATAATGTACATATGTGCATGTTTTCTATCTGAATCTTTAACGGAATATCTGAATAAATATCCAAACGAATGCTGTACTTTAACGAAATCGACACGAATTATTGTCACTGGTTAGGAAATGCAGAAACACCATTCGAACTAACGAAGATTTTCACTTCGGCTCGTATCTATTCGAAAATAAAGCTGAAGTAAAAATAGATTAAGCTTGTTCAATTGGATTTGTAATTTTTATCTAGAGTGGTCAATACCTGCCTCATAGCATTGCAGTTTCAAAAAGTTGTGCATTCAACTACGAATGATTAGGCCGAACAATGGTTAGACCAACGATTTACCAGGTGAGAGACGACAAACGGAAGCCAACTTATAACTTCTTTCAACCACCAGAATATTCAAGCACTGGTGCGGTTAAAAACAAATTCTATTTGAAAATAAAGCAAATACCATCCATGGTTCCTTGCTTTCCCAAGAAATACTTGGTCTTTCCAGGTCCTAGTTGTTACCTCTCTCCTTCCCTGTGCAAGATAAATGTAGAGATTCCCTAACGCAAAAAAAACCAGTGGTCATTCCCCGAGGCTGCAATATTCGTCCAATCAATTTTGACAGAGGCAGGAAGAGGGCCAATCAAGTCTCTGAAAAGCTTGAACTTCGTCCCTTCCAAAGATGACTTCCCCTCACAAACGCGAATCACATGAGATGCAGCTAGTTTGTTTGCGTTTAATTCAAACTGTGTAAAGAAATAAGGCACCCGAGTAACAAAAGCAAATACTACACTTAGAAATGAGTTGGGCTGAAATAATGGCTACTATCCTTTTTGAAAGCCGGTTTGAATCGAGTTGACGATGCAAAGATCCAGTGGAAATGCTAGTCAGTACATTTATATTTCATAACAACAACTCCCAGGTTCCATAATAAACTCCAGGGTAAAAGTACAATTCCTCCCGGCCCGGCATCCTTTGCAATCTTCCCAATCATTCCATGAGCTCTTCAAAAACTTCCCCTTTCTCCAACTTTTATGAATCAGCTGGTTAGAAAGTTTGGATTTTGTCAAAATGCTGGATTTTCTAAGTTTTTTTCATTTATTGAGACAAACTATTGACCAAAAATGCAAAGAGAGCTTTCTTTTAAATTAAAAATAAAGTCAATTTGGTAACCACAAATGGTAAAGAGGCGCGAACTGCAATTAGGCCTCTAAGTAGGCACCTTTTCAGAAAATAATTCAAGAAATTCGTCCTTCAAAGAGTGAAGAAGACAACCACTTCCACCACAATCATGGGTACACGAAACGTTAGGGATTTGTTAATTTGCATTCTGCATCTGTGACAAATCAAAGCCTTAATCATTTTGCTCGTATGGTCTCATATTAATGTGTAATATGATTAATTGATCGTGTATGTGTGTTTTAAATCATGGTTTATAAACACATTAAAAGTACCTAGATACCTGATAAGTATAATTTCTGATAATATGATTCTGCAACCATGTGTGGATTGAAGTGCTGATGTTTCTTGATTTATATAACTTTAGTGCTCACTCTTTTTCTCTTCCTTTTTCTATTTGTGATCCTTAGGGATGGTAGAAACAATCGACTAAAATTTGGTAAACATACCTGGAAACACTCCAAAAATAGGTCTTGTTCATCTGTCTACGCTATCATGCAGTGCTAGGCCGATCAACAAAACAACTACTCCACATTTGCGAGAATGAATGAGCAAGAGTGACGTCACTAAGGCTTCAACTAGCATAGACGTAAACAAAAAGTTAGTCAATAAGCTCTCACGGGGTTTTCATATTGCTGAATAAGATCTCTCCCTTTATTCCGAATGTCTTTTCTCGGAATAAGAAGTAAACATGAAAACAAGGAATACACGATTGTATTTGACATCGTAATTAACCGGTGCGATTCATCTGCTTATTATAATTTTTGTTTTGTCCTGTCTCGTTTTGAGTGTCGAAACCGAGGCTGCTTCCCGCTAAGTAGTTTTTCTTATCGTTAAATTTACTCTCGCTATTATCTAAGCAATTTTCCTAAACATTATTAGCTCCTTTGAATATTTGACTTTTTCTTTGAAACGGCTGAAAGGTCAAAATTTAATTTAATTCTAGTGATATGAAAGACGTCATTGAGGTTGTTGTCCGTTAATCTAGTTTCTAGTCTGTTGTCATCATGTTAAAGGGAAAAAATGTTTGTTCGTGATGTATGCTGAGCCAAAACATGGACATTTATCCAGACTCTGATGGATTTTTGGGAAGAATAGGGGCCTGTTTTGACTTTTCAGAATTTCATCCTTTGTCGCATGCTCAAACTGCAGACTCTTTTTCACTGCTTCTGACACAACCAGGAAGAGGGTAGCTCTTTTTCTTTCGCAATTACAGTAGTAAGTTAGAAATTCTAGTCGAATTCTGTTACAAGAGATGCAATGAGAGTCACATATTTCTCCATTGGAAAGTTGACCTTCGTAAAGGCGAACTTGAATTCAGGGATCACTGTAAAGTGAACAGGATCGAGGCTTGGCAGATGTGCTTAAGCATATCTTTTCTTTGCTTCCAAGAATCTTTTCAGGCAATTCACATTTCGAGTAAAATCAACTAAAAATGAATGGTCAGCTGAGATGAGGGCGATTCAACAGACATTAAGAGATCGGTTTTCTTCTTCAAATCTCTTACCTAAGCAATATTAGCAGTGGGTATGTCCCTTTAATCATAGATCGTGAACCATGAACTGATAAGGCATTTGTAGTCTTGCGTCTTCCTTTTTACCCTCTTTTGGAAGGGGTGCTGAGCTCTATTTAGAATGATGATCTATCGTCAATTCCAATGGGCCTAACCAAAAGCAGATGGCTTTAGATTTGAGATGAGTAGATTTGAGTTGTAAGGATTGATTATACAGATTCATGACAATAGTGGGAACGACTCATACACACCAATAGCTACACTGAAGAGAACACCATGGGCAAACGTGACCTATAGCAAAGGCCTGATTGGGAAACAAGCTGTAACGCAGTACGCTGTGATATTCACCTTTAGATGTGATACTGTAACTTGGATATCATCTTATCGGCCTCGATTCCGCCGGCCTATTTTTCCCGCCGGCCCTAATAACGCCGGTCGCCAAAAGTGGTCTTACACCATTTAGAGCTGGCGTAATATGGGCCCCGTGTGAATAAAAACTGACCAAAATTGAAATTCCCTCTATTTTAACTACATCAAAGAAAACTGAAGCCAAAATAACTTCATTCCGTTTTTTTATCATAGTCACAACAATAAAAGATTATTTATTATATTTATTTACCCAAATTAAAACCACGAATTATTAAGGGTATGAAACCGTTAAAGACACGCCAAGGGAGCGTATGTTCCGGCTACAGAACTCCAGAACTATGCCGAGACATTATTTCGATAAGCCCATAAGAACGGTTCTAGCAATCCTTCTTTTTTCTAGGCTGTTTTTCAAGTCTTTGGCGAGATGTAGTGCAAAATTACCTTTAAGTGCCACAAAAATGTTGCATAATTTCATTGCCTTAAGAGTGAGTGAAAGGGGATCTTGTGCACAAAGAACAGGTTTAAGAGAAGAACCCAACCACAGTTACTACTCAAGAGACCTAGCTAACAGCACTGATATCAGATATAAGAAAAATCAAAAGCATTTCAAGACAAATACTGATTTTCATTGTCAAATCGATTCTGCGGACAGAAGATATCTTTCTCCTGACAGACCCAATAAATACTAGAATTTTCAATATCAAATCTGCAATCTAGTGGGAAAATCGCACGGCGATAACAAGAACACTTTTAGAAAGGAATCAAATTTAAGAACATTCATGAACTAATGTTTACTATGGAAATAGACACGAATAGGGCTGTCTCTCATTTGAAACTAATTGTTAAAGCGGAAGTGGGCCCAAGGTAATCTAAAACAAAAAGTTAAAAGATGGCCTAATAATGACGCTGTTATTTTCGGATACTACAGTTCCTTTTCATTTGGTATTCTTTAGAATATACCAACATCGGAAATGCCCATATTTATTTGCTGGTATATCTATTTACTTCTTTTCATGTCGCTTTTGCTTAAAAAAGAGCTATTTAGAGCCTTGACGATTTCATGGAACGATTAAAAAAAATTGGGTCAGCAGCCACATAAGATACAATTGCCGAGAGACACACCTAAAGTCCAAGGACTGAAGCGGCTACTGTGAACTTGAAAGCGCTGCCATATTTGCTATTCTAACGGCATGAGTGCGCATGCGCAAAACCCTTTGCATCCTTTCAATGTTTAGAAGCTCATTCTTTTCTGCTTTTATAAGAACTACACCTTCTTTCGCATTTACGTTACAAAGTTAAACTACAAAGATTTGATTCTTAATAATTTTCGCAATTTGCAAGTCCCTGTCATTTGCAAAGTTCCGCTTTAGAACCGTTTTAACTTAACGCCTTCACTCTTAACTGAAAAGCAATGTTTTCGATAAGAAATTGGAAAATTAATTTGCTTGTACGTGGTGCTACCATATCTAGGGTCTAGAGTGGGTCCCATGCTCAGAAGCCTTTCTTTATCCTTTGCCCTGGGCCGAAGAAGAATTGCCAACTTTGTGCCTGGTGAGTTGTTTTGGACCTGAAAAGCATATTGTCGTGTGCAATTGCCTTAGATTGGTGGTGTTGCTCCAGGGTTTGAAAACATAATCAAGAAAGCTATTGATAATGGCAAGAAAAAGTGGAACTAGTTTCTTAATATGTAACAGTTGGCTTTCGTGTGTGATATTTTTCGTGATATCTCAGTTTCGTGTTATAGTCACATGTGCTGTTGAGTCCTGTTGTGATAGTTAACGCCTTTCTAATGGCAATGTGTTTGCCTGTCGACATGTATTGTTCTCTTAATTACCTTCCGTTCATGTTATGTGGGTGCCATGATCACGTTTGTAGGTAGTCTTGCTACTTATTTGGGACTTAGGCCCATTGTCTAGCCCCAATCGCATCGAACGTACCTTCCGAAAACTGCCGTCACTGTATGTTTTGGCGCAATCTGGATTCTCCAAATAATGTTGTTCTATAGCCGAATCACAACTAATTTGGGCATTGCGTTTTTACGATTTCGAAGCGGCTGCTCTCTTTCTGCTGAGGTTTTTGTCCTTATGCTCGTGGGAGCATGCTGTTTTATTCTTTCCTCCAGTCTTTGATGTGAAGTTAAGCTCGGTATGTAGGACGCACAACTCAAAAATTAGTTCCACTTACGCCACTGTATAGTTTTGTACCGCAAAGCACTTGTTCACAAAGCCATTGATTTCTGCTTTTCTTCGGTGAATCCTCGTGTGGTCCATAATGCCAGGATATGGTCCATAATGGTCCATAATCCATAATGTCCTACTTCCCATAGCTATTGGCTACCCAACAAAAAGTTTGGTTCTGTATGAATTTTGGTAAATAGTATGCACTATGCAAACTTTAATGGAAAGGGTAAAACAGCATGTTCCCACGAGTATCGGGAACAAAACTTTTGCAGAATAACGCGAAAATGCAAATTTTAACGTTCAGATTGAAGACATACAATGACGAAAATTTTCGCATAATTGCGCAAACTAGGCCGTCTTTTCGCCTGGCACCACCCAGAACACGCTCTATAATGATTACTCAGAGTGAAGACTCGCCCCCAAGAGCTCCGCTACGAAGGCTTTACGTCTCCTGACAACATACAATAGCCCCTAAAACTACATCAAAAAACAAATTAGGCAGATTAGCCTCGGAAAGACAAGAGCCTCATTTCGAGACAAAAAGTGACGTCATGCACAAATGAAAACTCTAATAGACGGAGCGGAAACTTGAAGCAAGCGTTGTTACTGAATGATTTACGAAACTTTCTCGTCATTCTTCGTTTGTATCACTCGCACTCCGTGGAAATGTCAAAAAACTGTTGGATAACTTTGTTTCTTCGTGCCTCGTAATGGCGGAATAATGACGTCACTATCAGAAACTAGGCCTGGTGTGATTCCCATTCGATCAACTTTGGGCTCCACAGAAATACAGAAATGCTAACTAACACAAAACTTAGGCTGCACTAAATAAGAGGCCACTTTCAATAAACAGCCATCCTCGTACATAGGGTACAAAATCTGGTTTAGCTACTTTTGAAACGAAAGTAGAAGTTTGCCAAAAGTGAGGAACAGAAAAATGTGGAAGATTCATTGATGCTATAATGAATTATGAACGTAGTCATGGCATTACAAAACATAACAGATTTGGTTATATACAATAATTTCATTGGAACGACAGTAAACTAAATTTGTTCGTCTCTAGTATGTTTGACTTGGTGCCTGCGAACGTCGACTTTTCTATAAAACGAGCTACCGCAAATATTGCAAGAGTAAGGCCTAACCCCGGAATGTCTGCGCATGTGAGTTAGCATGTTCGAAGACTGGCTAAAGACACGCCCACATTTCAAGCATTGGTGCGGCTTCTGTCCCGTGTGCATTAGTACGTGCTTTTTCAGATCCGATCGCCTCAAGAAGTTCTTTTTACAAGTGGCACACGAGAACGGTTTGATGTTGTCGTGTATCAGTTTGTGTGTGGATAGACTCGACCTGCGTTTGAAAACCTTTCTGCAGATCCTGCACTCGAAGTTTTTTGCTTCAACGCCGAGGTCGCTTTCATCCCTCTTTGAATCGCCCACATTCGCACAATGGTTAGCTTCGTTGCCCTGTTTCACGATTTTCTGCAATGGCAGGCAGGTAAGGCCTTTGAAATTCACACTTCCCACCTGCGCTGTATTGTAGAGCAAGCTCTTTTCCATTGCTACCGAGCCGCATTGTAGCCCCAGGTTGATGTTGTAATTCTTGGCATTAGAATACAACGAGGGTGGAAGGGGCTGCCCACTGTCGAAGCGGGGGTAACTGACTTGGTCGGGCAGATCCCATTCGCCAGCAAATCCGTGTAGCGACGAATTCATGGCTACAAATCAAGAGAATCCCCATTAAAACGGTTCACGCTGCATGGATTATAATTCCAGTAGGATTAATTCCGAATATATACGTAATACGGATTCAGGCAGGTGTTTTCTTCGTCAACGAAAATAACAAGATGATGGGAAATCACAGTCCCGCTAGCAAGGCCCTGCATCGAGCCACGAGTGGTCCGCGTGTCTGACTCCCATGCGAAGCCAAGCTACAACCTTCACGACGAACAGTGCCTTCAGACACAGGCAAAGACGCTCGCTCCTTTATTAAACATGATAATCGGGGCCTATCCTGAGATTATGAGCCTGCAATCTCAGCGGTGAGACGGGTTTTGTGTACAAGCCAATAACCGCATGTACAGTCCAAGCTGGCATGCACGCGTACAATAACTTTTGTGCTCGCTGGGGCACTTCTTTCTTATCAAGACCTATTTTCCCCATTTTATCGCCGCAAAATTTCTGAAAAATCCTCTGATATAATTAAAAATTACATTTAACATGAAACTTCCACTAGAACACTTCAGATGAGCATGACCATGAAATAAGTACAAAAAATCTCAAGACTTGCAGACACGCAAAATATTTCATCCCCAAAGTTCACAGCTCGTGGCTCGAGCTTGTGTTTTGCATGCAAGGGTCTGTAACTGCGAGCATTTATCAGCATGTGAGAAACGACCCCTCGCACACAACTTGTTATGCATGCACGTGCGCGGGAAATCTTACCTTCTACGAAGAACAAAAAATTGAAGGCATCACTGCTGTTGGCTTCTTCCTCGTTTACACGTGCGTCGACACCTTGGGATAGCTGCTGGACTCCTCTCATGCCCAACATTGTAAATCTAAGTGTTCCTGTAAACCTCCAGTGAATTGTTTATGCAGTTCCCATGGGCAATTGATATTTTCTTCCTGCCGAATTGCTGGAGTACTTGCTGTTGAGGGCAAATCTAAGATCTATTGAGAAAGCCATTGTTTAATAAGATTACTCATGACGCGCGCTTTTAAAAATTTCGTTGCTGTTGTCGACGATATCTTTTCACACAAAGGCATTTGACAAGCTTCGGTGGCGGAGTGTGAAAGAAAAGTCTTGTCTCCAGGTTCACGTGGTGCTCATAAAGACTCGTTTCCCTTTGTGATGGTCTTTCGCTTTTCATTTGTAAACCAAGAAAAATGTGCAACGAAGACTGGGAGCGATCGACAGATAATAAATAATTCGACACTGGGCCCAATTTGTGTTAACGACAATCATTTAGTTTCCACCACCGCGAAGTTGGTAGGCGGGATAACGAAGAAAGGATGGTCGTCAGAACACCAAAATTGGTCTATAGTTGACTAAGAGCGTAATTATGACATGCAAGAGTACCATTAACGTAAGATAAGTCCTGGTAATTTTCAAAATGTCCAGTAAGCAAGAGTGGCTGATATATTTGTCGAAGTTGAGAAGACGCTAAGGATCAAACTGAGTAAGAGTGTATGCAGTAAGGTGAATCGTCGTACGACAAGCGAGGCGACATTTCTAGTAGGAACCTGACATGCGGTAATTTGAGTTGATGTCGCACCCCATTACATCCAGTGGGCTTCTTTTTAAGACCTACAATACGAGGATATTACCCCTCTCGGGCTCGTTATACGCTTTGTCCCCAAGGGTAGCTGTGTCCTGGAAATACCCGGCATTCGTGCTGATTACCTAAGCAACTAAAAAGGAAAATCGTTGAATAGAAATGAATTATTCATGCGTTAATTGCGCATTACACGGTAATCAACAAGGATGCGAAAGGGAATGGAAATAAAACGCCCCCGCTTGTTGGGATGCTTCCACACAAAGAATCGTCAATGGCGCGACCAACAAGATTAAGACAAAACATTGTGCCGTATTGAAAACAAGAAAGCAATCTACCAACATGCTTCTTCTACCATTCTTTGTCGACAGTTCCCTCTCATATTTCGATATTGGTCAGATATTGCAAACATCAAACAATCTGAATTCGATTGAACAACGCATATGACTTGAAACAAATACGGCAGCGTAGAAGTCCGTGCAGATATCGCATTGGCACCCAAAAGAAATGGACCTTACTTTCCTTTAATGCCAACGTATCCTGTTCTTTTGAAACCTTATTTCAGTACAATTGCCGCATAATGTTTGGGATGTACGCGCAACGGGAGGAAAACGCGATACGTTCACAGTTTCTGCCGCGCGGAACTACGACGGGACACCAATTTGCAATAAGGCTAATTTTCAGATGAAAGTAAACTCCAGAGTGATATGACCTGACTTGCCTACGCAGCAAAACAATACATGATGTGTTGTTTTGAGCGCGTTTTCAGATCAACAGATTCCCAGGTTCCTTTTCTGAGAAAAACAGATTTCCGCTTGCTGTGTAATTCAAAATGGATTACAACATTTCCCAAGCATCTTTCTGTCGGTCTCAAATTCAGATGGCGATGATGATGATGATGATCGATGATAATGAATGTGCTACAATGCCTGACTTCTAAAGATCGAATGTAAACATATACAGTACTCTCATCCGCAATTCAACATCTGTTCACTTTAAGCGGGGAAAGATTATGTGCTTGTTTTCCGCAGCAGGGCCTAATAATACCGTGCGAATGTGTACTCCATTACAGTTTTTGGGACATTACACTTTTATTTAGTTGAACTAGTGAATCGTGACACGGAACCAAGAAAAAGATAGCCAAATGCGAACATTTAAATAAATATTTTAAGCCTGCAGCATAGACTTGTATTAGTTTTGTAAATTACGCGACGGTTCTAAATTGCTTTTCCCAGTTTCACATTTAACACGATCACTAGGCAACTGAGTACATAAATTCATGAAGGAGGTGGAAAATGGCTAGACCTATCAAGCAAATTTGCAAAAAAACACGAACTTTAACAAGTTTTTGAAAACATTTGTATTTCATGGTTGAGTATTCAACAGTTTAAAAAGCTATAGGAGTGAGTCCAGCTTGTTACGTCTTAGATCCAAAGACATGGCTGAGCAAAGAATAGAAATTTGACACAAGGCAATGCAGTGTCTGTGAAAAGGGTTCGAAGTACCCCTCCCCCTCCCCCTTGAACAGAGTAGTCCCCTCCAAGAAGAAGCACCTACACTCCTTTCTCTTCTATTCTTTTCACGTCTTTCGAAATTGCTCAAACCACAAGACCTCTGGGCTTTGTCGAAATGAAGACTAAATATAGATATTCAAAGAAACTGAAAGAATAATACAATTAAAAGGCCAGTGAGAAGGCTCGATAAACGTATCACCCTCATTATCATCATCATTATGAAACGAAGTGTGTGTCTGGAGTGTCATCAACACAAAACGGCTCAAAACTTTGAAGCGGATAACTTTCCACGCTATAAAAAGGTAACGCACTGTTATATCTAGCTAAGTAGAACTTTTCGTAGCAGTTGATTTATTACCAAATAACATACTTGGGATAAAACTGTGCAGTTCTTCAGGCGTTCTTGAACCGAAAACCAAAAGCTTATAATTCTTTAATTACAGCTGTTGGATAATAAAGCATTATCTTAATAGAAGGCCAAGAGAGAGACGCTCGGTATGTATTTAAAGACTGGAAAGAGTGGTGAAGCTGATAGGATTTGCGCAGCTTAGTTGACAATTTCTGGCCTTTGTTTAGAAAAATCAGAGTATATTGCAAGAAAGATATGCCATGAAAGAACAAGAGACGAGGGCAGTTGTTTAAAATAAAAACTTGATATCAAGACGGTCCTGGCTTTACTTTCCGGTTTTAGGCTGGACGAAACACAATAGACGTTTAAGAAAGAGCATCAATAGCCTTGTTTTCATGTACAGCCTCTTTCTGGCAAGACGTCTTCTTTCTCAGCGGTAGGTCTTATATGCTAGCATAAAGCTAGACATGGAAATAATGTTTTATTTGTAACTGATCAACCACTGTCAAAAAGTGAAAAAATAGTCGATTAAGAATTATTTTCTTCGAAGCGTGGGATCTTTCGCCGTTCACTCAGTCTTCGTCATCCAGGTTAAAATAACCTATAAATTAAGGCAGCATTTGCTTTTTTGTCAAAGAAAACTAAGGCCCTGTTCAAAGACATACTGGCCTATAGACAACAATTGCCGAAGACCAGGATTTGCTTGAGAAGCTGCTCTTAATGGATACGTATGTGCCTGATGTGATCTTTAATGCCCTTATTTTAGACAAACGTAAACAGATACAGCTCTCTGCATCAGACTTATCGCCTCGCAAATGATAGTTCTATCGGGAGACAAGCCAATCACTTGCATCCAGAAGGAGATTATCCCGAAATGGCAAGATGACTTTGGAGACAGGGAAAACAAAAGATTGATAAAGCTAACGAAACATAGATAATTGCAACAAAGCAATTTTAAATCGTGAAAACATGTTGAGTCTCGGGAAACATGGTCTGGTTATGCAGTTTGCTAGAACCTAGTGTCAATTATATGTGCTTATAGTTAACTTCATAGAAATAAGAAGTTCTTGAAGCAAATGGAAGCTTTTCGTTTTTCAACAAAGCCAGAAATCGTACAAACATTAAAAAGGAATGGCAACGCTACAGTAACCCAAAAGGACAACAAAAAGGTGTTTAGACAAAACAGGAGCTAGCCATGAGGCGAAAGTATGTGACGTCATCACCGAAGCAGAGTGAACGCGAGCTACCGATCTGCAGGCACTAAGTCGAATATGCTGCAACTTTGTGATTGGGGCTATTGTTGCCAATTTATTAACAACGGTGTGCCGAGAAATGACTTATTGGGGATCAAGAAATGTTTGTTTTTTATTCACCAAGCTGGTAGCACGGAACAGGTTCATTACAAAAATGATTGACTTATGAAAATCACCTAAACATCAACTTCTTAAACGTAGGAGCTCGAACACAATGGTTCGTAAATAGTGTTCCCCAGCATTCTCTAAACATCACTAAACTGAAATGTCACCCTTTATAACGGCTCCTTGCACACTTCAAAAATCCATTGTGAAAAGCGACACTTTTAGACTCCCTGTAAATTAGCATTTAGACCCATAGCAAGCTTTTTACCCGATTTGCATATAGCCCTATTGACACCGCTACCTTCTATCATAATAAAATTAATTTACGTACATTTTTGCAGAATAATAGTAATCAAAGTGTTGCTTGCAAATTCAAAAATATTCTCCAGCACTTTTACTTTTTTTTCTTTAGTTCCTCGAACCGCCGAGCTAAGTCGTCGAAATCAACGTCTTCACCTTTGACGCTTTGGCCGCCGACGCTTCCTGGTGGCGGACTCGATGACGGAACGGCGGGAAGATCCGGAAGACTTGCAGTACCAGGCAAACCACCTAGAAAAGCAATCGCCATGTTAAGCGACTTACGCCTAAAGTATGGGCCACATGTCAAGTCAAATCATCAAAATCTTGCGAAATATTGAAAAAACGTATTAAAATTGCCAACACCGTACTCTAATTCTCTCTTTCGTGCTCTTAAATTTGTTTTGAAAATAATTTTGTAAATAAATAAATATCTTTGATGCTGTGTATGCTTTTCTTAGTTCTGTATTTAGTTTTGTATTTAGTTTTGTATTTATTTGCACGGCCCACTGTAAATCAGTCCTTTGACTGACGTCACTACCTTGCCTAAAGAATTTAAAATGAAACGAAATGAAACAAAGGTCAAACTATGTACTGATGAATCAATCAGAGTAACCAAAGAGGTAAACTGCAAAAGTCTCAGAAATTGGAATCCCCCATTCCCCAGTTCCGAAACAAAAGAGTAGGGCAGCCCCCTCGTGATTCACCTTCGTGTTATCTATTTTGCTTCTAGTGGGTAGAAGTGTTGCAAGGAGTCTTATCGTTACAGTGTACAATCGTAGGTGTACCACGATTAACCCGCATGTAGCAATGGTGCGAGTCACACAATTATAAAGTAAAACATACAGCTGAATGAAAACACAGTCTGGTAACAAAAAGTCAAGATAAGTCGACATGAGTGTAGACAAGCTAAATATCAAAGAAGAATTTTTGGAATTCATGAAAAATTATCAATCAAAGATTCAATGGACTGCCGGATGGGGCTGGCACTATTTTAACATGGTATTGTCATTTCTCGTCACCATTTGAATAATTTCGTTCTATCAAGGTGCAGTTAGCATCAGAACACATCTGACGCTTTTCAAATGCTTTTCTGAATACGCACTTGGATTTGTTGAGCAAAAAATATCGAGTGGATAGAGATTGTTTCTTAGAAATACCTTCAAGGGAACGGTTGTCTGCATCATACAAAAATATCAGCGACTCAAATCAAGACACTGCTGTTTCAAGTGTCTCGTCATGTGATCATGTGTCAGTCTCATGTCGTCAGACACTGCTCTTCAAGGGAACGGTTGTCTGCATCATACAAAAATATCAGCGACTCAAATCAAGACACTGCTGTTTCAAGTGTCTCGTCATGTGATCATGTGATCATATCGTCATGTGTCAGTCTCATTTTTAACGGACGATGTGCCATCTTTCTTCTCTAACATGTGATCAGTCTGAAGCGACTATGCGCTTACGCGTGCTGAAATAAATTGCGATCTATTTTTGTATCGGCCTTATCTATGCCCGCTCCTTTTAACTATGCTTTAACTTAAGAAAGAACTTTCTAAAGACAAAGCCTCACCATTATTGACGGGGGGTTGTTGAGGCCGTCCGGCTGGGTATGAAGGCACACTTGCTGAAGGGGGTGGGTAGGCCATATCCGACATATCATTCGGGGGGTATGGGCGCTTGTCCATTGGACCGGCTTCGTTGTATGCAGGAGGCTAAGGAAGGAAAACGATTAAGACATAAAGAAAATCACAATAGTGATCGGGTTAGTTGGGGAATTACGTCGTGGCCAAAAAGAGGCTGCGAAACTGCTAAAAACGGATAAGCTCAAGAACAAAATTAAAAATATTTATCATAAATATGATGTATATAAAATGTGATATTTAATTGCATACATGTGATTTGGTTGCGAAACAAGCGAAAAGATGATAGAAGCACAATCTTTGCATGAAAAGCGAACTCAAGGTTAGAGCATTAAAAATTCAACTGGACCTGTTGGTACAAATTTAAGTGCTAGGTCAATAAACAAGAAGAACGGGTTGTTACCAAACTAGAAGGGTATCCAGGGCCTCTGGCATCTGCGGGGTATGTACTGCCTCCGGGGTACGGTGGATTCCCTGGAATGTTGGGCACATTAGGGATATGTGGAAACTGATCCACTCCACCACCATGGCGATTTCCCATATGTTCAAAGCCGATTCCATGACCACCACTTCCTCCACCAGGAGCGCTTGGCCCTCCTGGGCCTCCTTGGAATGAGCCAATGTTGTCGAATTCTTTCGAGTCGATTGACGGGATGCCCTCGCTCTATTAAAAAACATCTTTTAAAAGAATGTTGGAAACGGCTGCTTGTTGTTAAAATGCAATTATTTGATTGAACAGTTGAATCAACAAGAGAGGGTCAGAGAGAAGTATGGTATTAGAAAATAAGACAAAAAAGTTAGCATTGCAAATCCCACTATAGCATTTTTTTAAGGACTGTAGTTCTCTCACAAGAAATATGTTTTATTAGGAGGATTTATGCACAAAGTAAACCAGGTTAGCTTTCAACCCTCCACCTGGCCACGAAACAGATGTGGATATACCTAATGTGTAATTAAATAGAGAATTCAAAATTGAGGTTGTACAGTAGATGTAGAGTCTACACTCAGGCTACCAGAAGTAATTCACGAGAAAAGAGGATCATGGGTATTGCCAAAACAAACCATCATTACTGCAGGATCTGGCTCATAAGCAACATTGTAATTTCTTGCAATTTCCATGAGATATCTTTCCACCAAAATTTTTGGAGGAGCTTGCGGACTCATTTTGATGATGAGCTGCAAATGGACAACCACTTATAATGACAGAAACATAACTGCTACATGAAATATGGCATTCTTAATCATCATGGAAAAGGGCTGCAACTAAGATGATAAAAACAAGGAATCCATCTATCCCTTGCTTAAATTCACTGGTGGAACATCTCCATTATTATGGCTGCAAATATTACAGTAATCTGAAATATATACTTCACGTATTTTGAGCTACAAGTAACCTTAATAATATTTTTCAGTCATGTTTGCCTTACTTACAATGAGGACTCACCCGCTCATTAACTGTGTTGTTTGAATTTGTCCTTGCTTGTTGGCCAAATTCTTTTCCATATTTCAAAATCAGCTGCTCTTCAATCTATCAATGCATGTAAAATTATCTTTAAAAGCATGCTTAAAGCCCTTACTTCAACTACAAAATTCACTAACAATAAAGTATATACTAAATATAATGCACCAAATTTTTTATTAAGGGACTGGAGCCCCTTTGAATCTTAATTTCCTTCTCTCTATCCCCCTCTATGTTTACCATGATTGTCATTGTCATATTGTGTGAATCCAGGTTACATTTAAAGTGTCCTTGTACTAGAGAGGTTTGTAATTGAAATGTAACTAAACTGGAAAAGCCTCAATTATCAATGTTTCTATTATCTTCTGTCTGAACAAAAAACTTCTATCCAAAAAATCTAACCAGTGAAGAACTGGTTGGATGAAACAAATCTGTGAAACAAAAAAGGTGTACTTCTGGCAAAACTAAAATAATCTAAAAATTGGAGACCTATCTGTACACTCACAAATAGAAAACAAAAATAATACAATAACATACAATTTTCAGCTCCTGAACATCTGAGTAAAGCCTTGGCGCTGACCAAATTATACTGGAGACAGCTTCACTCAGCCCGTCATCACAATACCTAAAAGGTAGGGTATTTTGAAATATGATTTGAAACCAGCTTTACTTTCATTTTACCTGCCACTATATATAAATTTTTGAAAATGCCATTATCAATGTCACATTACTGTTAGGAAAGATTGAAATACACCAAATCACTTCTTTACAAATCTATGGATAAAATTAACTTTTAAATCTTGCTTGAAATATCTGTTATTTTTTAAGAATATAAAGCTATATATACTTATAAAATATATTCTTACAAAATTACTTGCATCATACTTAAGTAAATTACATTTTTACTGATAAAAATTATTACTCTTGACTTTCATGCAAAACTCAGCAAAAATACTATCTACAGATGGTTCTCTTGAAATAGCTTACTTCATTGTTTCAATTAGACCAAATCTAGCCAAAAGAAGGTCGCAGTACATTTCCACAAGCTCTAATGCTTCAACCAAGTAGTCTTCTCTGATGATATGCTCAACCTAAACAGAGATAAAGACACATTTCTAATTAATTAATTAAAAAACATATCAACAGTAACAACAGCTGCATACATGAGATAAGCATTGCTGAAGAATTCACATTAAAAACTCACCCGAATTCTTGCCCTATCAAATTTATTGACTTGAATAAAGTCTGCAATCTCTTTCCTTGCCTTCATGGCTATTTCAGCTAAAAATAAAAAGTAATTTCATTCAGAACTTACCACAGATTTTCTTTGAAATTCGAAATTCAATCAAATTAGGCATCACTCCCAAACCTTTCTTCTCTTCAAGTGTTATCAGAAGCAGAGACCAGATGACCTTGTATCCTTTCCTACTTTCGATACAGAGTGAATCATACTTTTTATTTAAAATTTTGTTCAATATTGACAGGAATAACACTCCTTTCTTCTTCTGGCCCTTTCTTAGAGTTATATGCAATAGCTTATGAGGTGGAGATCAGCAGTTTGTACTGCAAACCTTAAAGCCTTGGCCAAACTTAAAAAACTATAACTAGTAATACGCAGCTTTCTTTTTCTTCTGACAAGCTGATAGATAATTGGACTAGAACCCACAATATGGCATCTCTGTATCAAAATAGATACTCTGATAATGCAAAATTTTCTTTGCTGGATGCGATTTAGCTTGCAGTATGCAGCCCTTTATGTTTAAATGTCTTGATTGTTGTTATTATGAATCTTTTTACTGTTACTATAATCATATTATTGTTTGCACTGAAATTTAGGAGGTTGGGCTCGAAAACTTTAATATTGTAAAATGGTTGCTGAATATTGAATGAATTTGATATTGAATTTGATATAGTGTAGCAAACACAAGAAGGAATATTGTTGAAGCCTTAGGTCACCTCTTCATTACTTTGTGATTGCTATATAGTATTTGATCCAGGGACCTCTAAAATTATAAGAACTGTGCACATTATGCTCTAGTTGGCAATCGAAACTGTGCTACTACTGAAATCAAAACTCATCCTACTTCCTATGATCCTAGGAAATAGGCCCTCAGCTAGATCGTAACTATGCCCAAAATCGTTTCAGCATCTCTATCTTCAGATAATAAGCAAAAGATACACTAAGACTAATGCATACTCACTCTTCTTTTTTTCCAACATTTTCAAGCGATTGATGGAAAGCTTGAGGTTCACCCTCAGTCTCTGTGATTTAAAGCCAGAAGAGAACATTTTCTGCAGCCTGTTCAAAACCTGGTAGCGGACAGTGGCTTGGAAGTCCTCAACTAAAATACTGATTAAAATATAATTCAGAATTATAAAAATAGTCCTCTATTCCCAAATTGATTCAAGTAACACACAAATTGATGCTGTACTGCTCGGAATCGTGCCGTTGTGTTGACACCCTCTTTCCATTACTGCATCTCCCAAAATATAAATTAGTACCCATACCTCTCTGAAAAAATCAACAATCAGCAATTTTTACCAAAAACATTACGTCACTGTACACAAAATAAAGGGTCATATGATTTGATTTTCGTGAATCATTTTGTGAAATTTCTTATACCATAGTGATGCCCTCGTAAAACTTACATGATGCAGAGCATTTACATACCTATGCAATTAAAGTGTCTTTTTCACATCAACATTATCAAGCGACAGATTTAATTAATAAATACTCTAGCCATAAGTGAATTAGTGATAGGGGTTGGAACTTGAGACAGCAAATTAGCAAAATAAAAACCAGAGATGCACAAGATATTAGTGACAAAATAAAAACCAGATATTAGTGACAAGAAAGGTTGGGGATAAACCTATTAGATTGGGCAAAACAATAGCAAAATGCGGAATTTCGCAAGGGCAGAGGGTGACTGCCTATATGTTCCCTGCAGCAGGTGAAATTTGAGAGGGAAAAGTCGAAATTTGAAATTTCATGAAATTTGCCGGACGAACGATTGAGTGAATCGTGTCAAATTTGCCTGTAAGATTGGCTTCGGGTAAGGGCTTCTGTTGCAGTACTTTATATAAATATTATCGTATCAAAATGGGTAGCCATTAGAATAAGACATCGTCTCCAAATGCATTTAATGTGCGGATCTAGACCTGTTGCACAGGTTTAAAAAAACCGGTCAAATTTTCAGAGCTATGTTTCCCTGCGAAGTTTGAATTGGTATCTAGAATTTTAATTCAAACTATATCTTCTTTTTCCCTTGACTGACTAATGACTTAAATTCCCATGTTTGAACACTGAATGAAAGCAGGGCAGTAAAACGATGCAGAAATAGTGTTAGCACTCCCTCTCCAGATATTGCGACAGACTTTCCTGTTTCCTGTTAAACTTGCCTTCATTCCAAAGTATTCGAGTAATTCAAAATCGCGGAAATCAGTTGCCACTTCAAGTGGCCGTTTGCAGTATGCTATCTATGCTCCAATTGTGAAAACCGGTGGCCATATGTTTCCCTTACGCGAAAAAAACCGGTGGCTAAAAAACATATTCAATATCGATATGCAAAGTTCAAATCGTGAGCGCACTGTAATGACACAGAGTAGAGGTAGTTCGCAATTGAAACAGAATGAAAAATAAAGAGAATGAAAATCTGAAGTCATGTGTTGAGGGATTTGACATCATTTTTCGAAATAATTCACGGAAATTAACGTTGAAAGAGGAGGGTCAGAGGCGTGCTAAATGGAGTAATATACCGCTCGACCAGGAAGCAGAAAAGTTATTGCGAAAGTATATTTTTTCAAAAGCATGTACATAGAGACCACAATATAAGAGGGAACGGGGAAAGCACCAGGGAACCGGTCAAACATTTAGCTAGATCCGCGCCTGTAATACGGACATTGTGTTGGATTCGAAACGATTCGAAGCGATTCAGTGAGAAAACGATTCGAAGCGAACAAGAATCTCCTTACCACACTCTACCTCTTCTCTCTTATAAACTTCAATTTACTTTTAACGGTCACCACACAGCCGTTTCGGATATCAGGAAAACAAGTGATTTTCGTAAAAAACTACATTACCGTAAATCCTCGATAAATGAAAAATGAACTGGAAAAGATGGCAGTCTGTCATCTTTTCCGATGCCTTGAAGCTATATTGCCATCCCATGTACCATATCGTGTACCATTCAACCTCAATACATGTTAACGCAGTTGCAATTGCCATACCAGTGAGTTCATAGGATAAAGTCATGTATAGCTCTGTGGTGGGCCAAGTTCGTCATGAGGGACTTTATGAAAATGCATTGGAAAGGCAAATTTCTTTGTTTACAGCGAAAGATGGTGTCATTGACAACTTTGGAGGAAAACTTTCAGGTCTGCATAAGCTCCTTAATTATGGAAAATTATAGACTTGCTTGAGAGAAATATCTCTTTTCCCATGAAGAAGCATGACATATACCAATTCGGTCGGCCAAAGCTGTTTATTTGGGCTCACTTCAATTCGAGAAATCATGCATTTAAAAAACTATCTGTTTGTCTATTGATACAGATACCCCAGTGATACCCCAGTGATACCCCAGTATTGGCAGCAGAACAAATTCCGTCGCATTGCACCATTCATTTTCAAACGCAGATTTCAAAGAATTCAACTGCAAAGATCTTTAAGTCACTATCGCAGGGATAATGTCAATTTGCAAGTCAACTTTTTTACTGACGTCAGTTTTTAATGGCAATGATAATTTATCCTTGATAAGCTATCCTCTCTTCTCATAGGATCCTAAACTTATTTCATGCACAAATGATCATGTGTAAAATTTGTAAAGGTGAAAAAGAGGGGCACGAAACATAATAAATGTTGAAAAAGAATGCTTGGAAATGATTTGGAATGTGCGTTTAAGCATAAAAGAGATATTGTTAGGGTAAACCAATAACCATTCTTAAAATTTCATTGTAAAGGAAAATTATGCAAGGTAGTTTCAGTTCTTGCATGGGGTAAAGCCCTAATAGCAACTCTTCATCCTGAAATAATTTATTTGGCATACTTCAAAATGCTTGCTTGCTTGCACATTTTATTCAAGGTGACACACACAAACTTGGCCCCAGTCCTCTCAGTTTAAAAAGATTATATACATTTTAAAACTGGTATACCAATCTCATATGATAATAAAACTGTTAAATTCTAGTAGTCATAAAAGTCTTATAGACAGTTTCATTTAGTCACATAAATTCTACTTTTTTCTCTGTTTCCCTACTCTTTCACTCAATCTTTGACTGCTTCTTCTCTTTAGAGCCTAATAAAGAACAGATAAAGTATAAACTTGACATGCAACAAAATAAAATGTGTACTGTTGAGAAAAACAACAAAAAATGTATTAAAGAGCTTGGCAATCAAAAACAAACTCCCAGTAGACTTTCTTATGTCCAAGAATACAAATCAGCCACTTTTTCAAGCAAATCAATGCTTCATGCTACTACTTTCAGCTCATATATGGGTAAAGAAGTTTCTTATTAAATAAACAGTTAACCGTTAAAGAAAAATAAAAGAATCAATGGAAAGGATGCAGTCTCAGATGCAATCTTTTGTTATTGACAAATGATACCTTGAGTCATAATTTTATGAAACATAAAATGACAAAAGCATGCAAAATTCATTGTTACTTTACTCAGCTTAAATTGTATGACATTCAGCAATAGTATGTGTACAAAACACATGAAAACATGTATGATGAAGTTTGGCATTCACAACAAATCCATGTTTAAGCAAAGAAACAAGGTACTTGGAGCCTTGTCCAAAGTTGGAAAAATTATATACAATGAATGTTTTGTAGGGGAACAATGGCAACCTTATAGTGGAAATTGCTGAGTGTTTTAATATGCACCATCAACCTTAAATAAATAGTTAACATGCAAATATAACTACCTGTCAACCCTATAATTTCTAAAATCAGATTTCCTACTTTGAGTGAGCCTATCTCATTAGTGGTTTGGCATTTGTGGCCACCATTAGTTACAGATGAGTTCAAAACAATGGACATTGGGGCAACAAGCTCTTTACCATTACTACATATATTGGCAAAATTTTATCATTGGTGTCAAAATCATACTGAGAACATGGAAAACTTACCGGCTTGGTTTCAATTGAATTATTTTCTTCGGACAAACTTTGTTGAGCTTTCTTATCATTCTCTGGAGTCTTTTCAAGATTTTGTTGCCCAGGTCTCTTTTTTGATTTTGATTGAGGCTTTTGATTCAAGGCATCTGCCTTCAAGTCCCTGAACCTGCGAAGGTCTGCACTGAACAGCACCTAGAAATTGATTTGCCAGTGTGGTTAGAAATGGTTTTGTCATCAAACTGCCATTAAAATTATAAAAAAGTTGTGAAAGGAATGAGACATGAATTATTCAGACACAGTGGCGAGTTTACCAATCATCCTGTTTTCTGGCTAGCATGAGACAGCATTCTAGAGCATATACTAGGTAGATAATCAGACAGGAACTTAATTTAGAAATGAACAGGAATTATGACACAAAAGCAATAATAATGCTGTTCCAAACAAATAAACAAATTTGCATCACTGATGCAAAAGTATATTGCAAATTTTACAAAAAAACTTACTGAGTGTGCCCACCCTGCATACTCTCCGTATATGCCCCGGAAATGGTCACCTATAATGAAGTAATGATAATTTAGCAGGATAGTCTATTGATCTTGTAAGTAAGAAAAATATGATACTCATGAACAAGATATCCACAAATATTAATGCTTAATAGAATGAGTGAATCTATTTAAAGCAAGGTGAGCATAGTTAGGTTTATACATGGAATCACAGGTAATTTTAAAATGGTATGCTATACAACATCATAACATGTACTATAGATATTTGCTTTAGACATAACAACATATTTACTCATATCGCTTTCAAATAATTTGCTTAATTTTAAATTAAACAGAAGATGGAGGGCCTAGAATTTTTTGGAAATTGGCAAACATTACGATGTACCTATCTCTTCATATATCTTGTCTGTCAAACTTTTGTACTTTTTCAAGTGTGGTAAGTAATCCCTCTGAGCAATTTGCCACATATGAGTATCTACTGGTACAGCCTCTGTCTTATCTAGTGACATGAGACAGACGCAGTCTGCAACTTTAGCTCCAACACCAGGAAGCTCACAAAGGGCTAGGAATAAGGAGAAACTGGAAGTAATACATAAATTTGTTTAGTTATTTTCTAGAGCTTTAGATAAAGTAAGCCAGGAAATTCAGTATAAGGACATGTTTCATCCAGTTAGCACTTAGGTACATGAGATTAAATTTTCATACTCTAAATGCTTCATTTTACTTCTAGCTCAGTCTGTTAAGATGGGCCTTATATTTCCTAAAAATTAAATTGCTACTTGCTTGAGATTTGGTTCTCTGTAGAACAAACCATTGACATAATCTTTAGTACAAAATTTTATTTATTGGAAGATCACCAATGGGACATAGTCTGGGAAATTTTTTAGAGTTAAGTATACCTTCTTTTCTGACTTATGTAAGGCAGGAACAAGAGAAGATTTGAAAGAAGAAGTAAATTACTGACCACTGTGAGCTTCTTTGTAGTCAGCATTTCTCAAGGAATAAAGCCATTCATCTTTCTGTGTCTCCAGAATTTTTTTTGCACATTGATAAATGAACTTAGCCCTGTACCCAAAACCTAATTCTCTTAAATTCTGTTCCACATTTTCGATTGACAAAGCCTTCAGTGATGGAAATGAGTGGTAAAGCTTTCCTTCTACCTGACAAATGACTTCACCATAATTTGTGCACAGCTTTTCCACCATCGAAGAAATTCTTGAAATATGATTGTTCTGTGAGCAAATAAAGCTAAATAGATTCTCAACTGGATCTTGCCTTAACATGCGCAACCCACCAAAATTATTTGCCAACTTATTGAAAACCTCATCGTTTTTACTCCAACCTTTATAAAGCCTATCCAGGTCAACATGGAGCTGGAAATAGTCTTTTAAAACTGCTTCTTCGTGTTGGTTGTCAAGGACGCCTTCTTGCCCAACAGGTGTTTCCAGTGCGCCCCGCTTCAATGATGCGAGGCCCCCTTTTCCCTTCTCTGGATAAGCATCAGGCTGCTGGGCAATGCTTTTATAAAACAGCTGATCAGAACTTTGCTTCAGAAACCAAACACGTTTACCGATAACGCCGTTCCATTCTCCGGTGTCATTTCTTGACCACCTAAAGCACTGTCCACAAGCCAACACGATATCCAAATTCAGCAAAACTTTTGGGCAACTGAATGACTTCCAACACAGCTCCATAGCACTCATTTCGTTGTGTACAGGTCACTCTTCCTTATGGAAAGTTAAAGGAAACATACAGGAGAGAAACGACAAAAGAAAGCAAAAGAAGAGACAACCCACAAAGAGGACTATCAAAGTTACACCGTCTACCATGTTTTGGCGCGAGAAGCCTCGCTTCGAAAGCACTCTATCTGAAAACGAGGAGAACAGGAAGTTTCAGTGCTGTACTGAAAAGCCCGTTCCAATCTATACTCAAGGGGTATGGGAGAACAAGAATTTATGCACATGATTGTATTGATGCTAATAGATGTTCAAAAAATTCTTTTTAATATTTTCACCCAAACTACGAAATTACAAAACAGTGCAATAGCGGACCATCTGATGGAGCAACAAAGAGGGGGAGGGGAGCAAACTCCTATCTACATAAAGAATACAAGAAAATTAGAATTAATGAATGGCATTTTTTGGTAGAGTGATTGAAATTTGCCTAATGATTTACAAAAAGCAAAAAAGTCAGAAACAGATTTGGAAAAAGCAAGAAAAAGATCCCATGAAAGATAACACAAGAGTCTTATCCCTGAAAATAATGATTCAAGGAAGGTCTCAGAACAGGTCATCACATTCTGGTTGATATGATCAGTGGTAGTAATATAAGCTATGGATGCATCTTCGTTTTTAAGCCTCATATCTCTCACTGCCTTTACCAAGGGAAGGCTACCCCTCAATTAGTTTTCTTAATACTGGGAGTATACTTACAATCCTAAGACAGATCTACTTGAGTGTTTTCCATTTGAAGCATTTTAAGGATTGGTTAATGTGCGCACATTTAATCAAGGCTATTAAATAAACTCTTGTTTATTGCTCAACCAAGGGTTTTAACTTGTTTCCTATCAAGTATCTTCACTTGGATAACTTTTCTATAATTTACCTAGAAATTATCAGGAAGTAAATCATATAACACAAAATTCAAATAGATTAATTATATAATATGGTGATGAGTGAAAAACAACAATGTAGTTTGTCTCTTTTTCTTCTTCAATATACATACACCCATAGGCCTATTGTATACATAATACATAAACATATTACATTTAAGACATCAATATAAAAACAACACCACATTAGCCTTATAGACCCTTAAAAGCAAATATCTCACAAATATGCATTACAAATATGCTTACTAAGCATACATTAAATTGTTAGACTATTCTTGGCCAACCAAAGCATAAATCATTCTCAGTCCAAATTCAAGCATCTTAAAAGCATTTAATCAGATCCTGTCTTGAGCTTGATCCTGTTTCCATCTGTCATGATCAAATTCAGGAAAGAAAAACTCAATTTCCTTCTGTGCTGTGTTATCACAATCTATGGGAATAATTATCCTTTAAGTTGACATGTTAAATTCTCACAGAGGTTGATTGAGGTCAGTATCAAATCAACCGCTAGGGACTCTTCAGTTGGGAAAATAAGGAAATGGCTACCAGCAAAAACCCATTATCAGGCCTTCCTGGGAAAGGCGTGCGATCGCACTCGCACACCTTGGTACACCCCTCCCCACACTGAGAAGTGTGTTTAATCGCACGCCTGTTTTGTAATTATTCATTTGTTTTTTAAACCTGGTTTCCATTTACCTGCAACCATAGAAAGGCTGCATGCATTGAGCTAAAAAAAATTGGCTCAGAATCGTTGGCAGAGGTGTGGCAAGCAAATGTTGATTAGCGCAGGGAACTAACAAGGTGGCAGTAACGCTTTGATGTTTACTTTGTTCGAGTTAAACATTATGCGGTGCCAGCACGTCATTTTGGAGGACCGTTGTGACAATTATTGCTTACAATAAAACACGGACCAAACGACCATAACATGGGGACTAGTTTTACACAACGTTTTGAAAGTTCAAAATTTCAGCATTGTAAACATGAAGTGCGCAGAAGTGCAGCAAGTTCCTGTTCATTCTAATTTTTTGAAAAGACAACAGAAAACATTTTTATTTGACTACTTTGAAGCAATTTCCAATCAGATGCTCCGCCACGTTTTTATCACAGATCGGCATTGACACGCACATGTTTTTAAAACACTATTTTTAATGGTTGATTGTGTGTTGTAAGAACAATCAAAACTTTGTTACATTTTCTCCTCTTATTATGAGAAACCGCTTTACAAAAAACTAAACGGTAGAAGGCTCAAAATTTTAAAAAACCACCGGTAAATGAAAATCAATAAGAAACATTCAATTTTTTATGGCTCTATAAAGTATGCAACAGAAAATCTGTAGTAATAAGAAAAAGTACCAATAGCACTCCATCGCACTCCTACCACAATCTAGGAGTGCGAAATGCCACACGTGTGCTAATTTATTCCCAGGAAGGCCTGCATTATACAAAAACCATGTGGTTCACTAGCTTACTACTCTGATGTCAAGATACAGATCAAGTCTCCTTAGAATGTGGGTCACAATATACCTTGGTCAAAATGTCCTACACACCAAGTCTTCATACTGAAGTCATGAGCCAAAATCAACTTCAAAACCACTTTTGATGATTTTTCAGACATCTTCTTCCAAGACATTTTAGTGTACAATTGAAAATTCTTTCACATAGGGGGTATGAAAAACATGTATCAGTAGTTATTGTGGCAAATGTAAAAACACTTTTAGATCCATATAGCTTGTGAGTTTTCATAACATCTCACCTGACCCATGGCCAACGTTTCGTGTGTCTGAAATACCATACAGTGCTCTTAGTGAATATGGTTGTATTTGACGTGCTCTGAAAAACAAAACAGAATAATAGAACTATTAGAATGGTGGATCCAGTTTATCTTTTCAAGATTTGTAATAAAAAAAATTGAAATGGTCTATTTTCCTAAATCGGAAATCGCCAACCAGAGTAGGCAATAATCCTCTGCCTTTAGCTAAAAGAGGCCTCTAGGGGGCAAGAGTAAAAAATGCCAAATAACAAAACTTATACTTGTGTGCGAGCCAAAATGAATGAAGGCAGTGGCGTAGCGTCAGGGTATGCAATGCATACCCTGATATTTCAGGGCAAAATGCTCTCCAAAATAACCTTTTTAATTAAAGTTCAAACGCAGTAACTACATTAAAACTCATAAATGATCCCTCTTTAAACTGATTTCAACAACTTGAATAGTTGTTTTCTGCTGTAGGTCCCGTTTCTCTGTTCGATTTGCATGTCAATGCACCAAGGCCGATACATTGAATTTTTCTTTGAATGCGCTGCGAAGACGGAAAAGCTGTCTCCCTTTGTTTTTCAACTCAACTACGTCACAAAATAAGCAGTGCATCCCTTCCGCCCAATTCTAACCAATCAGTGCACTGAATTTCATGAATATATTAACACTTAATTGGCTGAAACAATTGAGAAATAAGCAGAAAATTTTCTGCTTCCAACCTTGGAGCAGGCTAGAAATTAATCTCCTTTTGGGGCTTCATAGATAACTTCACGTTGAGGAAAACAGGAAGTATGGCCAATGCAAACGACCTAGCTAACGAAAGCTCCAAGACCTTGGACTAGTTATTGGATCAGGTTTTTATATTTCATGAACAATTATAAAGGTATTGGCACTATTATGGCTTTTTCAAGTCAACCTCTGATGCAAACTTCTTATGTTTCAGCTTCACTGAATAAGCGATTCGGCCTGAAATAACCTCCCATTTCAGTGTTCAGATATTTCACAGTCCTATGAGTATCATTTTTAGAATGTTTTTGAACTATTTTCTAACCATTAGTGTGACAAAATATATGTTTGTTGTATGTATTGACTTAATTAGCTTCCGTTTATATTATTAGCGTTTGTTGATGATTTCAGTGCTACTTATTCGAGGTAAAACGTAACACATTTTGCTATTGCAAGCCTACAGTTTGGCAGCCTTTGCTTGACAATTCACCATGATTCCAGCACAAGTTATTCAAAACCTTTTCACCCAACCTAGCTTCCCTGGCTCTCTTCTATGCCACGCCCAACCACGCCTTTTTTGGCGAAAGTGAATACCCTATAAAATGATTCACGCTACGCCACTGAATAAAGGCACACTGGGCAAGCTTTTGGTGCCTCTTCCACAGGCCTTATGCCTTCTTTCATGATGGCATTCCTGGTTGCATGCTTAATAAGCGTTATCGAGAGGTGCAAAAGAATGGGAGAAAATTTTGGTGGAAATGTTAGCCTCATTATATCAGCAAACAGATTTAAACTAATTAATGCTGCAAGATTGCTAGGCACAAAGTGTGACAAAACTGCTTGCCACTTGCAAAGATGGTTTCTCCTAAATACACAATAGTGACTTATCACACCAACAAAAAATCCCTTAAATTTTTTCTTATGGCAAACAATATTAAATCATTAAGTAAATGTAAAATTATTGTATGGCACCTTCATGTTCTAGTTGATAAAAAGATACATTATAAATAGAAATAACATATTAAAATAAAACACAACTAGAATTATATTCACACTCACTTGTATGGACTTGTTGGCCCTAACATTTCTCTCCATTTTGAAATACCATATTCTCTTTCAAGAATTAGAGCCATAATATCTCCACTGTTTATTAAGGAAAAAAGTTAATATAATAATGAAAACATACATCAAAAAAAGATGAGTTAGCTTAAGGGAAAAAAGTTTTCCAATGGAACCAAACACTATTGCTCTTTTGACAATTCACACTTGAACTAAGTAAGGATTGTTAGCAATAATTAAAGACAAGAAAGTCTTATTACCCCATTGTGATTTAAAAACATCATGAAACCTACCTACTCATAAATGTTGTCAGTCTCTTGTAGAAAAACTTACCTGAAATTGATGAAAAAAGATTAAATTCACCAAAGATGGAAATGCTTCATAAACCTGTTTATTACAAATGAGCACCAAATGGAATACCAAAAGGAAAGCCTCATATTTTGAAGAAAGGGCCTCTTTTTAACAAAGAGTAGGGCCCTTTTTGCAAGATTTGGAAGAAGCCCACCCATGGCTTGCTGATTGGCTTGAAGGCCAGTCTGCCATTGTCTGTTGGCTACAAAAAGCAACTGCTTTAAGAAGAAACTGTTGGTGCATTTTGCCCTTAGTTAGAATGGGTTAAATCTACCAGTCTTCTTCAAAAATTCATTGGCCTTTCTTAGAAAGAAAGGATCAAATTTATAGCTCATTTCGGAAAGCACATCAAGTGTTTTAGCATTCTTCAATATCTTGAGATTTCAAAATTAAACTGTTCTAAATATGTCTCCTTGTTAAATGCAAATCTAAGAAAGAATGGATTTGATTAGCCAAGTAATTTTAACAACTCTCTGAACTAATGCAAAACATATTCATGGCTTGAGTTTTACTGTTATGTTACACAATGTGCAGAAGGGTCTTTGGCTTTTAAAAATTATTTCATATACCTTAAGCGGATAAAGCTTCTCACCTTCATGAATGGCATAGAACGCTTCTGATTCTGTGCGTGTTAGCCATTGCTTCTTTGATTCTAAACACTTGAACCCATTGACAGTTAACAACGTCAGAATTTTCTAGAAGAAGAAACCATTTCAGCGATTTGGTGAAAACTAATCAATTTTTCTTATGATGTTACGATAGGTAACGACAGGACAGCCATAACTTGCATGCAAGAAGTCGTGCCATTCATAAAGGTGAACATTTGTGCCTTTTACCTGAACTCTTTTCCCGTGGATACATATGTCCGGTTTCAAAATTGCCAACGTTAGCTGCATAGCTTTAAAATGCAAATAGCTTGAACGTGAAATTAACAAACATGAAGCATTTTAACTGATTATATTCCTCACATCTGGATTTACTGCTTGGCTAGGCCGTCCATGTGAAACGGTCGCCTCGATTTCACTTCGAGACAAGTATTCCTGGAATTTTAAAATTGTATCTTGTCTCTCACCACGTGCTCTCACCTCGTTATTCCGAAAAAAGAAAATTACTGGAATAACACACTGCCCTTCAATAAAGAAAGTCAGGTTGCCTTTGCCATATATATCAATGATAAGAATTAAGAGGATTGTAACGTAAGCATCACATGATAGTGCTTGGAAACGAATTAAGGCAACTTTGGCAGGGAAATGCAAGTGAACAGTCACACTTCCACACTAATCAATAAGAGGGAAAGAAAATCATAAATCACCATTTTCAAATTACCTAAAATATTTGCAATGAAAGGCATTGAGAGAATGAAGAAATCTTGATAAAGCAATAAAGCAATAAATTTCAAGCATTTCTAAATGTTTCAAGGTTTCCTGGTCGGGATACAAAACAACTGTTTAGCAGATAAAGTAAAGACCAGCTGATCAGTATATTAACGATTTTCGTCATTTGATCCGAAGAAGACTCCAAGCAGCAAATAACAGCAAAAAAACGACCTTGAATAGAAATTAACCCTGTATTGACAGCATGATCGACTTTTACAGATTGTTTCTTTCTTTTAATATCAATATGAAAACTTGTTATCGATTATAAATACCCATTAATACGACGAAATGAAAACTGGAACATAACAAACAGCGGGCAATAAAAAATTCTACCCTTTAGAATTTATGACATAAATGAACCAACTGAAGCTAATTTTACATAAAAATTTTACTCGTAAACTTTAGGCAACCTTCCTTTAAAGGAAGAAGCGTTTCCAGTTGTTTGAAGGATACTAAAAATTTATATCTTCACTTGATGTTATGTTTCTAAATACTATTCAAAGTTTTGGCCTCCAGGGACTTTAAATTAACTTTGTTTCCAAACTTAAACATTGTTACAACTGACCATGATTTGAGAACCAAGTCTTCTTATGCCTTATCAAAAACAATTAGGAAATGATTGCTTCCAGATTGCAGACAGTGAAATTATTATAAGTTAAGGTTCTTTAACTTAACTTAAAAGAAACATAATAGATTCTTTGAAACCGAAGAATAGAGAATAACAGGCAATCTAAGCAATTGCTGCTCTCCTAAAGAACATATTCTAAGCTCGGACAACTAGAAAATTAGTCTAAATGTTGTTATGCGTCTTTCTACATTCATGTCTAATAATTCGAATACCATTTACAATACATGATCGCATCTCCTTGTGCCTATCATTAACAGAAAGGAAACTGCAACGATCAAAACACTGCCAATTCAAAAGAGCCTAAACGTCGTTAACCTAGTTCAGTAAAAAGCATATCAAAATTCACCCATTAACATTCAAATCTAAAACGCTAGCGAATATTTTAACTAGATTCCAGTGATTAAAAAATTATCGACAATTCTAATGACATAAAAAACAAGCTATCAAATTCCTAAACTATGAAATTCCTTGGTGCAATTCTTGTCTCGATTAATTTCCTTTGGTTGAATCTCGACCATTTATATCATAGTTCTGTAAAAAAAGATGCTATTCAATGTAAAAATATTACAGTTCTGAGAAAAGTGCTGTTTCAACTGAGGAAAGTTTAAACTAAGAAAATCACAGGTGTAACAAAATGACGTCTCAACAAAAGAAAAAACAATGGTATGAGCTGCAATATTGAAAATAAACATGTGTTATCTCAGAAAAGGAAATCTTTCCTTGCAAAATTTTTGCATTTAAGCAACCTTGACAAGGCAACTGCATTTTCGAAGTAAAAATAAGGAAGACTATATATATAAATATTAATTAATCTGGTAATTACTCACCAACGACGTATCTGGAGATCGTGTTTTTAAAGAAGCATTTAGAATTGACATTTCTGTAAGAATGGAGCTCCTGATCTGAAAAAAGAGAAAAGAGCCGCTTAAAAATTCTGGAAACCTCTTAAAAAAATAGTAACAGCTCCACCAAGCATTTAATAAATGCATTAAGATGTACAACACACACAATAGTTCAAAATGGATATTTCAGTTGGTTCCATGTTTTAAACATGGTGCACAAGCAAAATGCTTTTTGTCTGAAAGGCAATACAGTGCAGAGCAGTGGCAAAAATTTTGTGTACAAAACATAGCCATAACTACAAAAAAAGAAAAAAAAGACCAAGATGTTTCTCTGCCGGAAACACTAGAACAAGGTACAATGTCACGTTGTATTACGTCATAACATACAAAGATGACAAGACAATTTCACGGTCACAGTTTCTTAAATAAACCTGTCGGCCTGCATACGACGACAACATTTAGTTTGACTTTAAACGGAGCATACAGGTACTTAATCCTCTTGAGTTTTGGCCTCCAAACAGCCGTTGAGCGATTTTTCAATATCATTCCATAAAAAGCAGCAATTGCATTGTTTTGGGCGTTATTATGACCATCTTCATACCGGTTTTAAAAAATGTAGTTGTCAATTCAAGGAATACCCACTAAAAGTCTCTGCTGCTCACGGGAAAACTGCACTTAGCTGGAGGGGACATGTATAGGCAATCGCACTCGTAAAAAACAATGCCGCCTTGATTAAAAACAATAAAAGAAACAATGCTATTCCCTGTATCAAATAGCTTCCTAGAAGAGTTCCTAAAGCTTAGAAGGTATCTGCCAGCCTTAAAAAGTTTTTGCCACGAATTTCGCAAGTTCTTTTCAGACCAAGCAACATTTTCTATAGCATGATGGTTTAAAGTAATTTTATATATGGAAGCAGTAGTCGTTGCAACACAACTTGGCTAAAATCCAGCAACTTTTGGCTATAATTTGCTTGCAGACTAAGAAACCTAAGCTTCGCCTTGAGTTAAACTGAAGAAATCATCAAAAAGATCGCATATTGAATGTTAGGATCGAATCCTTACCCTCTCCATGCTCTCGTCTATGTACGCCTTGAACCTCTCTTCCTGATCTTTGACTTCCTTTCGCAATGATGACACTTGTCCCACAAGGTATTCAAACTGGTCCGGATTCACCATGGACTCGGTGGGGGTGCTACTTCTAGGGCCAGACTTTCCTGTTATCGACGAACAAGACCCTGGGCTTGTTTCTGAGGCTGTGCCACTAATCCTCTTCTCCACGCAACCCAAACAAATACGTCCGCACTCGTTTTCGAAAAACTCCCTGGTTGCTGCAGATTTCGATATGTCATTTTCATCCTCAAATCCGCTACTCTCTATGCTCAAACCCTTCGATAAGGCCATTGCTTTGGCTCTAGTCACTCTTCCTTCCTTAATAGAACCTTCGTGATTACCATTTGTATAAGAACTATAACAATTTTTTGTTTTTGAATCATTACAGTACTGCTTGGGTGACGTCTCTCCCCACAATCGATCGGTTCCATTCGTCAAACTCTTCCCTGCAAGTGATTTTGGCGACCGAAAAACAACCGATTCCGTTTTGAAATTACAATCGTTAAGTTCCGAAACTTGTAGTTCTCTCCCGCTGTCTTCTGGCTTTGTCAAATTTCTCAGCTTCGTAGCCCTTCTTGACCGAGAAGTTCTTTTCTGATCAAAATTATCTCCTGCACAACTATGTGAAAGCTTCTGGCTTTTGTTGGGCAAATCTTGAACGCGTAAAAAATTGTCATGACTTTTCGATAAATTTTCATGTTGTTTTGATAAATGTCCACTGCTTTTTGATGAATGTCCACTGCTTTTTGACAAATTTTCATGGCTCTTTGATAGATTTTCACGGGTTCTGGATAGAGGCTCTTCGCTTAGTTTATCTGAGACATTCAAACTTTCAAGCGAAATGAAGCTGCGGATCTTGCCGCTCGCTAGCTTGCTTAAATAGTTTCTCAACCTCGATGGTTTCCTTGCAGAGCCTGGCGATGAGCACCCCAAAATTGAAGAATCGCTTTCAGCGGACACCTTTCTAGCAGTATCTGATTCTCTCGACGCAGTTCTGCCTCGCGATAGAAACGGAATGTTCTCCAGTATAGCGTCACCTCGTAATTTCAAGCTCTCTCCTAATCCTTTCAAAACACTGCTTTCGCGTTCCAAAGTGTCCACGTGCCCACTCTCTATTAGATGTTCCACTTTTCCTAGAGATCTATAAACGATTCTAGAAGGAGAAGGCGGTCCTGAACAATTACTTTCCTTTTCATGCTCCCTTCGATCTCTGCCGTGCTCTATGGAATCTTTGTCATACTCTGAACCAAATAATTCACCCTTTACAGAGTCTTCGAGAGAATCGTCCGAAAAGCACTGTTCGTCGTGGCACAACACTTGCTTGCAGGCCGATAAAGGCTCTTGTACTGGACCTTCAATGCTGTCTGGAAACGAATGGTGTGAAACTGTATCCACGTTTCCAGGCTGACCTTCATCCGGAGTACCTTCCAGCCGCTGCATCTTATCATCACCAGTCTTCTCTTCTTCGACCCACTGGTGGACATCATTCTCATTCCTTTGTGCAGCTTTGCCAAATTCCAAATCATCTTCCTTCTCAGCATATAATAAAACTCTAAGTGCGACAGAACCCTTATGATTCTCAAAGCTTGAAGGCTTGTCAAACGTCTTCGGAGTGTTTTCAAATTCTGCTTGCTTCAGGTTCTCGAATCCATTATTATTGTTCTTATCCAAATGTTTCTTCGTTTCATTATCTAAGACGCCTTTGCAAGAATATGTCTCTGAAGTCTGCTGAGCTTCGACATAATTTTCATTCTGCTCTGCTTCGCTCGATTGACCCCTGCAATGTCCAATTATAACTTCAGCTCTAATTTCCAGTCTTGACTCTTTTGGTAAATCATCGCGTGCTGCCATTTTCTCCAAAACTTCGCTTCTCTGCTGTGGAACATTGATTACTTGCACCACCGGCGCATCTGGTCCTGCAGATATGTCAGCAGTGCCATTTGCATTTATAACAGGACCGAAAATATCATCTCCCTCATCCAGACTAGCCAAATAACTGGCACCTTTTCCGGGTATTCTCTCCTCGCTGGATCCATTCACAATAATAGCAACTGTCTCTTGTGCGTTTTCCATCATATCGAAACGCTCCTGCTTCGGTAACTTCTTTTTCTCCTTCGAAAACGACCTAGAAAAGCTTGACTTGCGACTACTAGGCTCGTACTCCTCCACAACGGTACTCAAGCGCAAATTTCCCGCCTGTCGTGTTCCTGAGGCCTTGTCGCTGGATGAGCCATCGCGATCGTCAGAATCGTCGACCACAGTTATGGAAGGAACCGAGGACTGCCTGAATTTCAGTCTCTTCATTTTGGCAAGCAGACCATCATCGGGGGTAACCGACGTCAGGTCAATGCTGCTACGCGTGAACCTTCTACCTAATACATTTATTCTTGTACTCTCCAACTCACTTGTTTTCTAGAATAAATATTGCGAAAATGTAAATATCCTTGATGACATAAGATGATAAAAAAATTCAAACTATACTCTAACAGCCTGTTGTGTGACAAAAATTTCATGTGCCTGTTCCGTCGCTATAAGGACAAATGTGCATTAAATTTGAACTGATTAAGACCAATCCCCATTGAGGAGAGGGGTGTCTTCGAATGACTAATGACAGATTTAATGTCATTAAAAGGTCACTACCAGTAATCAAAGTGACAAGAGTTGAATGGGTGCGAGTCTAAAATGGCACACATCCTAACATGGAACACCCAAAAGAGGTGATATGGGAATCCACAACCGAAATGGGGCCGACAGTGCAAAGTTGGAGATCGAAACACTGCATGGTGCTTTTCACAAAGCGAGGCAATTTAATTAAACAAAACCCATCAAATTGTATAATATTCTGTTGTCTGGACTTTGTTCACTTCACATTCTGTTTCCGGGTCCTAAATTCACCGAGCAGGTAAAAGGGACTTCAATATTGACAAACATTATTGTCCTTTTCGTTGAAACTTTAAACACAAGTCTCGACAGGCTTAAGTATGTTAGAACAGAGCCTGGAGATGCTAACCCTTCAAGCATAGCATTGCCGATTCGCATACCGCTAATGACAGAGTGCTAGTTGGTGTTTGCATAAGAACATAACAACCAAATCAATAACTTCCATAATTTACATATGTTATAGTGTTCATCACGAACATGATCATATTCGCTTTTTAGCAAAAATTTAGAACCAAAATATGAAAAACAACGAATTATACATAAGAAAATCCAAATTTTATGGATTCCAAGAAAACTTTAAAGAAATCTTGCAATATTGCTTATGATTAAAATTCTCTAGTTCTAACGTTTACTCTGAAATCAAAATTATTTGGCCTCTGTTTATTACCTGGTTATATGATATGATTGTATGATTAACATTGTTTGAATGATATGATGTTACGATTAACATTGATCGGATCATACAAATGAAGATAACATAGTTACCGTTTGATCTGCATTGATAAACTTGGAGCAGAAGTCGTCAACATCGATTCCTTTGGCGCGCGAAGGATTAATGAAAAATCGAGTTGGAATCTGGTGATATGGCGAGGCGAATTCCTCACCGAATCCTAACGATATTAACATCTCTTCTGGATCCATCCCTGTGGCAGCCAGAAGCGAAGATACGCTTTGGATGCTACGGAAAATGACATGTCGCCATTAGAAAATACCCTGAATGGCAGTGTTTAACTGTTCAAACAGGTCGCTGACAAATGTTAACAAAGACTCGATTCAAGAATCCTTTCTTCTCAGAAGAAACAGAAAAAATCCATTGCCAAAGAGATTTCACCGCAATGTTTAACTACAGTGGCATGTTGACAAAAGGGGTCTGTAATACTTTTCGTCCGCTTGAAAAATAACCTACAATAAATTTAGCGTAATCTCCTCGCAGGCGTATTGAACAATCCAGAAATACCAAAACATGTTGCTATGGTGATAATAAAATTTACGATACAGAAGCAATGAACCAGTACCAAGATATGGGGAAATACGACGCCTACTCTAACCCACTCGCTATTTCATAACTCTCGTATAAAATGGGAAACAAAATACGTAATTTTACTTAACATGAACAAACTAAAGACAGGAAGCTAAATGCATATTCTTGTAAAGATCAAAATCATGCCTAGAAATGCATAATTTGTAATTCGATAAAAGAACACTGTTGCAAAATATGATTCAAATTGTATGCCGGTATATGCATTTGCCTGCAGTGTTCTAGCATTAATGTTCATGTCCTGCCACTAAAGATTCAATCACTGATGTGCTTCTAAACAACAAATTATACCTTGACATTGAATTTTGCCTATTTTCGTACATCCATTTCATTTTACCATCGGCAGTTGAATTCTCAAGATGTTGTTCTTTTTTCTTTGATTTGTTCTCCTCTTTGCTATCATTTCTATCTTCTTCTAATTGATTATCAACCTCCACTTTACCATTTGGATTGCTAAAAATGATTGTGGTCTAGTACTTTAAATAAACGCAAAAGCAAGTATCAAACACAGGGTTGAGAATCTTCTCATCGAAACACAGCAAATGAAATTAAATGAAACATAATACAAAGAGCGCCCTAAGGTCATTGAAAATTTTGTTGTAACCCTTAGAAACTCAAGTTGTGCCATCTTAGAATAAATTTGAATTGCAGGCTGGTTTTTCAATGAAAGATTTCTTTACAGTATGCTTGGGTTTCGATAATGTTAAGGTTCCAAAGTACCATTCTAATATATGATATATCACAACTGTGTTCATAACATGCAAATATTATGTACAAACTTTTTCAATATTGATGACTAACATGTTAATATTGATTATATTGTTTATATGCATTGACAATTATCAACATCAATAATATTGATAATATTGACTTATAAATAGCAATTATTATATAATAGATAGATAAAATGTCAGAAAAAAGGGGATACTACCCTAAAAACTTCAACATCTGCTACATGTATTGATAAAAACTTTCCAATACTGAAAATCTCAGAATTAGGTTAAGAAACTTTGCAAGAAACTGGAAAACATTGCCTAGCTACATCATTTGAAAGAAGAAAAAATTACATAAAAAACATTATCAGGAAACACACTCACAAAAAAGGGGTAGAAAGTTCGGTACTTTCATTTGGCAGTGGGGAGAGTCTGGGTGAAATAGCAAAGCTCCTCTCTGAGCCCTCACATGATATGGACCTAGCATCTGCACCCAAGTGCAAATCATCTTCTGTAATAAGAATATTAAAGGCTATAGCTTTAATGCATTTGAAGCTAATAGAAACATGACAATTATATTCTTTGCAAGGAATATGACAAATGGAAAAACTTGACTAACAACTCTTGAATAATTGTATGTGTGTGTGTGTACACCATGTACTGGTCTTTGGAAAAACAGTTTAATAAAAACTAACCATAGTTTAGTATCACAAGAAATTCTACTGAATCCTTTGAGGTGACTTCAACACTGCCATCAAAGTGTTTTGTATTAGCAGTGTATAACTCACTGGGTTATATGGCTTTAAATTATACTCAAACTCTTTTATCCTACTTAATATCCTCTTTCATACTCAAAGTACATTTTTGTGTTTTTTTACCCAATCTCTAAATCCTGCTCAACCCAACCTCAAGTCAAGATTTAGTTAATGAAACTCTCAACTCTTTTCTGGGAAAATGTCTAGCAGGTAAAAGGATGGTCAATGTATGTTGGAGATGATCTTATGAATAATTGATAGCTAGTATGCTTGTTTAATTAACAAGGCATTTAAATTTGATGTCTGTGTATAACTATATCATTTTAATAAAATTGATAAAAATGCCATCAATACACAAAAAATATCAATACAAACCTTCAACACAAGGTATTGTTAAGAAGTTCACACTATGATATGTAGGGGTGTCTGTTTCCCTTAGGCTTTCAGGCTGTCCCTCAAGGAACTCATGCCAGTCACATTCATTCAGACTATCAATCCATTGCTGGATACTTTCGTTGCTACTAGCAGTCAATGTTCCTTGAAAAAATAATGAAATTCTTTATATCTAAACTGAAGTGGAAGCTCACATTTCTAATTCTTTCAATAGGGTTCAAGCCATGTTCAGGTTGCTAAATTGAGACAAATGGCTAGCCAAACAGTTAAAGCTTTGATATGGATATAAATAGGCCATTCCATTCTACAGCTGGTATCAATGTTGTAATGCTCCCATGATTTTGTGAATATTCAAAGTAATGAAATTCAGATTTTCAAAAGAATGAAAGATACAGGCTGAAACTAGCTCATCTTTTGTAGCCACTTTGATAGGCTACCTTCTTTCAACAAATTGACAATGATAATGATAACAGAAATAATAAAAAGTAATAATAACTTCAAATAGTTGTCAATTCATTTGGAAAAATACATTTATCTTACAAGCCTCACTATTACATCATAGTTTGTAGGTAGTACACCAGCATATTCGAAGAAAAAACTATTACTAAATGGAAAAAAATAAAACATTTGCATGCAGTATAAACATAACTAAGATGATATATTCAATATTAACACAACTACATTTACAAATCTCACAATCACAATTAGCCTTAGTCTCAGTTTAACAGTAACTTTGATGTCAGTCACAAATCCTTGGTTACTTCAGCTTAATATGCAAGACTTTAGTTGTTGGACTTACGTTCAAATGTCTTCAGAGTTTGCAGTGATGGGGATGTTGGACAGGATCCTCCTTCATCTTCCCCATCCTTCTTATCCATGTCTCCTCTTTCAGCAACTTTAGCATCAGTTGCATCCAATTAATTACACATCTTTTCATTGCAGTTCATATCCTCCAAGAAGATTCTGTATCACCCTCTCAAAAGCAATGGCATATCTAAAATGGATTGATCTGCCAACTCCTCACAATATCTAAATAATATTTACAGCTTCACTCATAGAATTAAACAACAAAATAAACTTCAAATCAAACTTTTGAATCGATCCAGCTCAGCTAAAATGCTTGCCTTTTTTATAGAAAGAAGCCTGTGACCATTACCAAATATTTGGACAACTTTACTTTCTTTGTTATGATGCATGCATTTCCGTACATAATTGAATTTCGAAATTATTAAATTAAATAAGTCAATATGTGATCAGTGATCTTAAAAGTAGTCCTTTGTCTTGAATGCATACTTAAAAATACTTCCTAGAATCGAATATTTCCTGTCCATATCAGTATGGACACTGTCAGATAAAAATTCAATTCATAATTCATGAATTTTACAGGATGCTTGGTTTTCATGCAAATTTTTTAGTTGTATACAAATTGTCATATTCAATAACAGTTAAATTAAATTGAAACTTAATCAGTTAAACATGTTTAGTAAAATACAAAAGAATTAGATTAGGTTATGATTCCGTAAAATAAGAAGAACATGTGGGACTCAGTCTCGTTTATGAAACACAAATAGCTTTGGCTTGGAAAGGCAAATAAACAGTAGGCCTAAAAACCTGTCCGATTAGCATGGACGTGTTTGGTATCGAGAGCGAATTCGGAAGCAAAGGTTTCGTATGGCAGAATTTTCCGCAATCGCTATTTGGAGTGCTTGAAGAATTCAACATGTTTACTTACATATGGTAAACACCAATTGTCATTGAAGCAAATAGACCCAAACAAAGTCACTGGATGTCGCATCGGAGCAGGTAGTGACAAGGCATCGCAACGATGATCACACTCTCGCTAAATGTGTGAATTTATCGCTTATTTTATGAAACAAACAATACACCTACTTGAACTGAGGGAAGTCATAAACATTCTCGCTCTATCAGCTAAAAGGAGGCTAGATTGGCTCTTAGACGAGGCTTGTATTGTGCGTAATATAAGAGTATCACACCATAGTCAATAGAGAAAAGTTTTTTCCATTCACTTTGATCACACCAAATACCCGCTGATGTTATTAGTATGTCTGTGAATTCCAGACCGCTCCCAAAAAGAAAAATATCGGAGTAATAATGAATCAAATATTAATGGTAGCTTTCCAATGACTTTGAGCTTGAATCGAAGCTCTACCAGGGTTGGTGAAACTTTCAAGAAACTGCTACAGCTTAAAACAGCAAACTGTTTACAGTTATTCGTAGAATTCAATGACAGAAGTCTTGTTTTGGCTCATTATCAGTGGAATGCTTTTGAAAGCAAGGTCCAGACAAACGGCCGCCATTTGGGGATTGATGACTGCTTGTTTCTGCTCAAAACGACCATAGAACGGTTTCTCTTTTTGTTGAATGTTTTGGGTAGGTTCGTTGGCTCGTAGCCAGCTGTTGATTGGCCTTGAGAAAAACAATGAAAAGAATGTAAAGAGCATCGATTCAATGATAGAGTCTTGTGGCACAACGTCTCATACATGAAATCGATATATTTGACCCTACAGAGCCATAAATACCTTGAATCTTAGGAATGGAATAAAGTTAAATACAATATTGTCAAAGGGACCTGCATAATACTTTACAATCCGTAAGAATAACGACTTCTAAATCAATGAACATCCTTATTAAGGCCGATGTGGTGGGTCTCCATTTTAACAAATGGCTTTTACTTGATATGAATTCAAACTTTTGTATTGAAGGTAAAGGTACAAAAATACTTTCGGCCTTTTATATGTTTAATATATTGGATTTATGCCATGCTCCTTTCGGTCAATTGTTTTGTGAAACTTTTTGACATTGCGTCATTTCCAGTAAAACAGTATTTCAATTCCAGCGAAATAAGCTAAGTGGTATTGCTTATCTGAAAAGCCGCAGTATAAATGAATTTTGACTATCCTAAGTAAAAATTTTGAATGAAAGCGAAAAGAGTGGTGAGTCGCCCCACGGTTAAACAGGGGGTTTCCGTCTCGAGCTCTTGCCACAGGGCAATTAGAAGAGGATGCATAACATTCTGAGAATTTTGGAACTAGGCAAAACTGGATTATCAATTGAAGCTTACAGCAAAACAGAAAGGATAACAATGTTTACAATGTCATAATTGATTAAATGGCACATGTGACGCTCCCAAAACTGGCAACTTTCCATGGGTAAACGATGAATAAGCAACTTCCATTTATACACTCTGGCATCTCTCAATGGTTTAGCTGACAGAGGGGCTGCAAGCTGCCAGAACCAGAAAGACATTATGGTCGAAGGTCCTCGAAAAACAATAGAAGCACCTACGACACACATAAGTCACGCCCACTTTCTTTTGTTTTCTGAGGAAGGTTTGTCTTCTAGGATGTTTTTGCCTGAAGGAATTTTAACAACTTTTCTGGACACTGCAAGCTGCTAAGGGGGTTCCAATATCATACAGCAAGCTTGCCATGCCAGTTTAGTTACTCATATTGTTGAAACAAAGTATGTTTTCAGCAGGGCTGGTAATTCTAAGCTTTTTCATAAAGCTAATAACAGTTAGTATCGGTTTGTATCTTCACGCCTTGACCAAAAGTCAATAAGTTATAATCAAAGTCAATTAATGGTGGTTCATTATCATCACTATTTTCTCTAAATTATCATCAAACCAGACTCGATTATTGTACAACTGAGAGTTTGACAAACCACCAACGTTCGTGACCAGCTAAAACTCCTTCCTTCATTTTCTCTAATCTATATTATTCGGATCCTCGGAAAGTGAACAACTGCCAATCGAATAATCATATCATTTGTCTGTTTGTATTCATGAAATGAAAAAATTCTTCAAATTTTAAGTAAGTGATAACTTGTTATGTAATTAGCTTTAAAAGAAGAAACTTTATAAGGGTCAACTAAAGTAAGAATGTTATGTGATTATGAATCGAATGCCCTAATTTTGATGTATTATTCTAGTACACGTGCATCGTGCACACTGGCCTCACTTGAAGCAACACCATAGCCTGACAGGAATCTGAATACGGAGATGACTATGGGTTTATTTGGCTGGTAGCCAGAAGCCCTGTCTGGTGCTATGATAACTCCCACATAACTCCGCAAAACGAAGCCCTTGATGAGCCTGAGTTAATAGGGATTACTATGAGAGCGATACGGTACCAAGAGACGATACTCAAATAGGTTTATTCTAAATGATTGCGGTTTTCGCCGACGTACATCAACATAAAATAAGGCCTAGTAATAAATTGGGATGTTGGCCGGAATAAAGACAGACTTACTGTCAAATTGACGAATAACTGACTTAACTCAAGCAGCTGAACCAAAGATGAATAGAATTAAAGCTTGGTTAATTGTTTGTGGAATGTGCTGTCTCCGCAAAAGGGTGTCGCATACTTGGTGGACATTTGATTCCTGTTGTACCTGCGGTCCATGGTCACTTGCTGGGCCCGGTCGGGCGTTTGTCTGTGACGCAAATTGCTAGTTCCGCGTCACAGAGATGCTGCAGCCTGATCCCCAACGGATACGTCTTAAATGACTCAGGTAAAAGTGGTGACCGTAGTATTTCAAGCATTCACTTTCTCCTGTTCAGAGGAGGAAATGACAATAAGGACACAAGCAAGTCATTCATTTACGCCTTGATTTTATCGATATCGAGAAGCATTTAATCTGTAGACCGTACAATAAGGCTAAAGCATTCAATTTAACGGTTAGTTGGTGAAAACTGTCCGAGGAGACATGGGCCTTCATGCGAAAAGCAAATCATTACCGAAGCTGTCTACGAAGTTGGAAACCCAAGACGGAATGCGTTTAACCATGGACAGTCGCCTTGAAGACAAGACAACGGAATCGAAGAGTCATTTGAGAAATGTGGATATTATTCGCTTAGATTCGGGGAGAGAGGCGGGCACCGCTTATTTTGAGGAATTAACTGTTGAGAAGTCAAGCTCAGGACGAAGGAAGACTGAGTCGAAGCGAAAGGACAAAACAAAAGGCGAGCACAAGAATGGGATTTCTGGCAGAATTCGAGTTCTGTTTCAGTCTTTATTTAATCTGGACAAGAGGTCCAAGGACAGTTTCATCAGCTCGCAAAGCTTCGGGTGGCAGTTGGACTCAAACTTTGAAATCATTGAAAATATGGCATATGTGAAATGTAGGTCGTTGCCCGAACTTAACAAACTTTTTAATGGGACGAAGGCCGTAAAAAAGTCAGTTTCTTTCCGTCAACAAAAACCGTTCTTTTCAAGTCTGTTGCGCAGATCAAGAAGGAGATTGAATTCTTTTAGAGATAGAAATCAGTCTGACTGTTCGTTGCAAGGGGAACTCACCCTAGACAGTTGCATGGACGTGACGTCAGACGAAAGGAGTCCGAGAAGGAAGCAAAGGGCACATTCTACTACACAAAGTGACATTTCTGCTCCAAATTCACCAGTCTTCCCCCATTGTATGCACACATCGCCCGAAAATTCACCCGTATTTACGAAAGAAAGCCCGCCCGTTTTTGCTAAGGACGGCATTTCTAAAGCACGTGGCTTTCTACCAAATAAAGAATTTGGAAGCATGGACAGGGCTAGACTAAAACGCGAAAGGTTTAGACGCTCAAAAACGACAGGCTCCTCTTTTATGGGCATGTATGCCTCAACATCACTGTCGGAAAGCTCAGACATTGCAGAAGAGGCCGATATCACAAACGAGGCAATCATCTCCAATGCGTCAACAGTTGCACAAAGACGGAGGAGAACGTTAAATATAAACAGAAGCAAAACTATATGTATAGCTGATAAGAAAGAATCCGAAAGTCAGCCAAAAACACTCGAATCTGGTACAGAAGCCCAAAAAAGTAACGGGACAAAATTTTGCGAAAATGAAGGTAATACAAAAGAACTACGAGAACTTGTTGAGGAGGAGCTGCAAGCTCAGTTGAGCAAGAAAGAATTTGACCCAGAGCAATCGACTACCTTATGTCGGACAATAAGCGAGCGCATTCGGATTAAGGTGCAGCAGGCGACTAATGGCGTCTTCAAGGTTGTGGTGCAAACGTATATCGGAGCTGTGGAGGAGGACGGAATAATAACTGCCTTGCAATGCAATCTGGATCCAAGCAATGATGGCTTTGCGGCAGTGTCGTACCGAAACGAGTCGTTATTTGCATTTGCATCGGTCCTAGCTGTGAATTTCGCGGCAAAGTGAGCACCAGCTTGCCTGCTGTCAGTGGTTTACAAATAGAACTAGACAAGAAGTCATGCGAGAGGAAAAGTCCGCGGAACCCACCACAAACTATTCAACTAAAAAGACTTAATTGTAACCGTAGAAAGACAATTTTAAAGTGGAAATGCCATCAGTTGTCATCTATGTTCCACATCTATGTTATATGAGTCTAATGAAACCAACTTGCGGAATAAACTGTTTTGGTCGTCGATAAGAACCCAAGGGGAAATTGCAGCACGGTGCGGTTTTGAACACATTGCAGACTTTCTTCTTTTTTTACCATCCTTAAGATTAATTAGTTCGGAACTGTCTACAGGAACGGGAACCTAAGAACAGGAATGTCTGCTTCTTGACCCATGTCTTGAATTCCCGATGAGAAATTGTGTCCAGTTTGAATCTCCCCAGAAAAACTAATTATTAGTATTTGACGTTTCAAAAAAATATGTTATCGATCACAGGGCTGTAAATCCCGGGGGGACCGGACCCCCGCCCCCCCCCCCCCCAAAAAAAAAAATTTGGGGCAAAGTGATTTTGCGTTAGAATTTATATCATTTTATTCCAAAGAAATGGGATCCTTTGTATCTGGGTTAGCACTACACTATAGCCACTTTATCGAGCTCTAATCAACTATTGTTAAGGTTGGTTGGTTATGTAAGTATAGTGGTGTCGCTCTGTGTTTTGGGTCCGGCTGACCCCCCAATTGACAAGATAGATTTACGGCCCTGATCGATCACATATTTTCATTTAGATTGTTTGAGTGATTGAGGTTAATCAATGATATAGCAAGTACACTAGTTGTTAAGTAAATATGATACTTACCCGAGCATTATTGTTCAAACTGGAGCAAGTGCACTTTTTGAAGCAGTGACCTCTGCATTGAAGACGAGAAGGGCACTTGAAATCCCATTCCTTCCAGCCTGGGTTAGGTTATGCTGCAGATGAGTCGATATGTTTCAAAAACTTTCAATACTCGTGCAAAACAGGCTACGTTTTTTATATGTTGTCACTCAGGATTTTGTTTATTTTGTTTTGTATTAAGCTTGATGTTGGTCACACGATTTCTCTGAGATATTCGTCGTAGCAATCGTTACAACTTATACTCAGAAAAGAAGTCATAATAGGGGGCTTATTGTTTCATATCACTTAAAGTGGGGCTTATAAGAGAAGGGGGTTAAATTGAGAGGGGGCTTAATGCGCAACTAAACATTCTACTTCACTTCACTAAATATCGCACATTGAAGTTTTAGCCATCACGTTTACTAAAAAACCTGGTAGCGAGTGACTGGCGAAAAATTGAAATGCGGACATGAAATGTAAGAAGAAACTCTAGTACATGAGGAATTTGCAGCCAGAATATACGGCTTAAACAGCAAGACAGGAGAAAAACAGGCTGGTCGTCTGCCGATTGAGCTATCGATTTTATTGGGCAAGTTTCTAACACAGAAGAACTGCCTTCAAAATTTTCGTCAACGTAAATAAATTTCTTGGGGACGGTTTAGTTGTACTGGGTGAATATTTTGCCAATTCAGAAAGAAAACAAATAATTACAACACTGCATAAGGAACTGGAATTGGCATCAGACAATCTTTCTGGAGGGGGCTAAATCGAGAAGGGTGGCTTATTTCATTTGTCTTCGAAAAAGGGGGACTTTTCGGTATTTTAAATCAGTGCCCCAAAAATGTTTTGATCCAATGAATTTTAGATACTGCACCAAGTACTTTCGTTGAAAAGCAACTGCGTTTACTTTGGTTAAAAACGACTGACACGAAAAAGAGGCTAAAGGCCCCTTATAATTGCCTGTTTAATGTCAATTTTCGGTGTCAGCACTTAAAAGTCCACCTGTTATAATTGCATCCACGATGAGGGTCCCTACCTTTCTCCTCCTGGTCTACAATCCTTTATCTCATAAGACGGGCTTTTTGTTTAATGGATAGCCTACCCTGCGCAAGGCACGAATTTACCACGTGGATAGGCAAGGACCGAATAAAGGTATATCCACTCTTTCTTCTATAGCCTTTCTTCTCAACGAAGCAATGGTTCAGAAATCAGACCCTCCAGAAAGCTACCAGATCCACGTGCTCTGGCTGTTGGCCTCTTTCAGCCCAGGTGCAAAATTTCACAAAAATCCATTTTAAGTGCAGAAAATCTGTTAGAAACTCTCACCTCTGGGCAATATTGAAGGGCTTATTGCTCCTTTCAACATCTAAATATAAAGCAAGAGTGCAAACAATAACGAGACAGGATATATTTTCTGAGCTATTTATTGACAAATAATCCATAAAAGTATCCTTGCATCGGTGAATAATTTGCGTACTTTGAGATCTTGAAAATACTGTGCACAATAATTGTGTTCAAGGTTCTTGTGACAAATTTGCACCACTGCTGTGCCCTTGCAACCACTTGTTGTAGCCTTTCCCTCAGTAAGAACAAATCTCCAAGGATGAACAAGGCGAATGGAAGTTTACTTTGATCTCGCTCTCATCTTGCGCCTCTTTCTCTTCAACCTTCGCATGCGCTTCTTCTTCCACTAAAACAAAACCCGAAGTCAATGCCAGAATCTAGCTAAGACTCCTACAATTTTGACACAAGTACTTAAAGTGCACTTCTTTAAATCATTTTGTTTCTAAAGAAAAATCTGACTCGCTTGACTCTACTTTCCCAAGAAGATAAATCCAAAATTTCAACACAAGTAGAAAGAAAGCTTAAGCATAATGAGTAATCACCATGGGACACATATAGGAAAACAATCGTAGGCCAATTCCTTCGTAAATGATGCATGGGCCTATTTTGAAACGTGTTGTGAGAAAATAAAGAAATTGACTTACCTTTTCCCTCATACTTGTAAAGGCACTAGGTACTACAATAAAAATGATTGAAGTTAAGAATTTATTCGAATGATGGTCGAGATCTGAAAAGATTCGCAAAAACGGTGGACGAAAAAATTTGCACTCCTTACCTCCTAGTTTACCGTCAGGAAAAGAAAGGCAGAGATGCAGCAACGCGGACAATTGAGGCTAACACCGCGCAAACGAGGCTATCAATATTGGCAACGAGAGAGTTTCAAAATGGCGGAATTGGTGGTTTCAAAACATTGATAAATATCTAGAAAACATTTTTCTGGTTCATGTTTACCATCAGCAACTTATTGAGGGAAAAGCTACCCTCACATTTTGAATGAATCGTTATGGATTTTTGCAATTTGTTCATATTTGTTGGTCAATTTGGAAACAAAATTGGCTGCAAACTGATTCCTACTTTAAAGTTAGTGCCCATTTCCTGTCCTGACTCGGGAAATGCTGAAAGGAAAGATGCTTTCATTGCAGTGGATACAGAGGCAAAAGCTGTAAGATGTTTGCAGGGAAAAGCTGAGGAAAATGTTGGAAAAGTTATTTTTGACAAAAAAGGGAGGGGAGGAAATTGGTCGATGGGCTATCAATTGCAGCGTGAGGATAAATATGGGTCGCCTATTAAAGAAGTTATTGTCAGGATGGTTAGACGGAAGATGCAACAGAGCTCAATCTCCATGTCTTTCCGTTAGTTTTGACTTGAATGCCAATCTTGCTTTTAGTAATGCCACCGACTGTAGCGGTTCCTAATGTTGTTTAGAATAAATTATAACTTCCAAGCCTGTTTATCATAAACAATCTGTTTTTTCTCTTTGAACTGCAAGGGCATTGTTTTGCACCGAATCTTTCCAATGTACATAATATAAGATTATCTCATTCTAATTCTTTATATATACAGAAAATATAAACAACTTCCGTAAGAAATCTTTTTAAAAAAATAAACTCCTAGGACAGAAAACTTTCAATTTTCTGTCTTTATTTCTAACTTGATTTAGATTGAAGCCGAAACCAATTGCATAGCAATGGTTTACAATGATGTGGACAAAAACATTCAGTAACAAGTGTGACGTATTTATAACTGCATACACAGTGTAAGCTGGAAAATTGAAACAAGTTTTTTTCTTTTTTTAAAGGAATCATAATTGTTCACAGCTTAATTGGTGGCACTGGGGGTGGCCTTGGATCTGCAATTTTGGAATCACTCAGAGATGAGTTTCCAACAACCCACATAACATCAGTTTCAGTTGCCCCATTTGTGTCAGGAGAGAGTCCACTGCAACACTACAATGCTTTGCTGACATTATGCTGGCTGCAAAGGTGCATAGTTCACTGTCGGTTTTCTGGTCCTCGAGAATCAGTAATTTTTTATTAAAATCAAAGACTTGTTTTGTCTTTTCATTGGTGGACATTTTAAAATGAGTTTGAAACAGGAAATAAACAATTTCATTTTTCAGATACTCAGACTGTGTTCTGCTTTTCCACAACGATGAAGTCATGAGTCAATCAATTTTGAAATCTGGTGTGTCAATGAAGACTAAAGAAGATGCTTTGACCACGCTAGATGACATCAACAACTATATATGTTACAGTGTAGCAGCTATCCTCTACAAACTTCCTCATGATTACCAACCATTTCTTGGCAGTACAGGATCAAAGCCACCTGGAGCCACTTGCAGCTTGGAAAAAACATCCACCAGGCCAGAAAACAAAAGTTTAGGGAGAAATCTTAGAACTGAGGCAAATAATTTAGGTACAAAAATGAAAAAGTTGAGTATTCATGAGCAGAGGCAAAAGTCAAGTAGGACAAAATCTGATCCACATTGTGGCTGCATAGAAAACAAAAAAAGTCCTGCAAGAACAAAAGATAAACTTTGTGATTCCAGGAGTATGGCTATAGGGATTAATGGAGAAGAACAAATAAATGATACAAGGGAGACAAATGACATTTTGCAACTTTTGACTCCAAATTCAAAAAAAAAGTTTGTTGCTTCTGTGCAAAACATTCTAGGAGAATCACAAGTGACTTCAAACCAGTTTTGTCTTCATTATTAAAGAGTGTAGTAAAAAAGGACCAAAATGGACAAAGTTACAGGAACTCAAGTGTTATTTTGATTGCATATGGAGAATGTTCTAAAGCACTAGACTTTGAAAAGGACAAGGTTTTGGAATACTTGGGAAAAAATTTAGTACTAGAAGATTGCAAAGCCTCCTGTGTTGAAGCACTGGCCAGTGAGTATTCAATTTTCTTTTATATTTCGAATGAATGAAGATGATTGGTGTTGATGATTTGTTTGGTAATTTCAGAAAGTAAAACAGATGGAATAAGTCAAGTCAACTGCTTTGACATTTCATTGATAAAAATTGATTTTTCAAAAAGGTGCCATAAAGCTTTGTACTCTTGAGCATTGTATGAAAAATATATGCTTTGGATGCAATTACCCTTTTCCCCTTGTTGGCCTGGGTGCACATGCCTATATTCGACATAAGTCCACAATTCACAATTTTGCAAGTGTTTATTTGTTCAAAGCAGAAAAACTATGCACTGGCATGGACACCAAAGAACAACATAAATTTTAAAGCCACTAGATTTATTTTTGGGTACCACTCTCATCTAATGCACCCTGAATAAGGGTCACAAATGGGTGTAATCAATCTCTAGACACCTAATTTTTCTGGGGCCTTTCCAAGCATGCCAGTTAAGCTCTTTTTAGACAGTTTTGTCTGCCTCTTTCTGGATTTTAAAACATGATATATTTTCACTTATTGCTCTTGTGCTCATTCTAAAGAGATTTGGATCTAAATTGCTCTAAATACAATGTTAATCTCATTGGGTTAATCGACTACTCTAACAAAGCTATTTGATAATTTTTCCAAGGTCCTTTGTGCATTTCGGGATATCAGAGCCCTCTTTCACTTTCGCTTTATACAAACACAAGCAGAGTAGCTGATTTTATTGAGCATGTTATTCACAAGGCATCAATGCTGTATGATAACAATGCATACCTACACTGGTATGAAAAATTTGGAATAACAAAGGTAAGAATTTCTACTGAATACATGATTTCAATAAGCCCCCTTTCATTTGTTTCTCATCTAGAATATAATTTGGGTACCTTTGTTTTTTAGAGATTAAAAAACATTCCTACATTAACACATCTTTGAACATAAATTTGTTTATGCACAAATTTGTTTTATCAAAATGTGGCTTGAAATTTATTATTGTAAGGTTTCAGTAACTGTAGTCTGCATTGAAATCAAACTGAAATGGAACACTACAAATACCTTTTTAATATCCAATTTCAATTGATGAAAATAGAAAGGCAGATTTTTTAATTGAGTTCTCTCTAGATGAACTTTTCAATAAGCAACTTTTCTTTTAGGAATATTTTCTGGAAGCATTTTCTACTCTAAACGATGTTGTGCAAGAGTACAGGAATGTTTGAAAAGAAGAAACTAAAATACAAAACAATATTTCTTTTCATATGTTACAAAGTAATTGTGTAGAAAGGTTCTTACTTAATGTAAAATCAGTAGAATATATGGAATGAATACAACAAGCACCATCCAAGGACTTTCCAGTAGGCTTTCCAGCAGCTCAACCTGACAAAAAAATAACGCAATAAGCACAAACGCAAGACACACTGTTCGTTTGGGAGAAGCAAAAGGTCCAGAAAGTCATCAGAGTGGCTCTGCAAAAGTGTATCACATCAATAGAAGTAGCACTGCTGAAAGAATCACTTCCTTCTAGTTTGACTGACTAAGCTCACAAGATAGCAGGATAATTTTAAAACGAAGTAGTAAGTTAATTGTGTTGAAATATGTTAAGTGTAATAGTTGTGACGTTTTACTGTAATGGTGGTAGTTTTGAAAAAGTAAAGTCGACTGTGGAAGTACTGGGGTGGGGTTCTCGCAGCAATGAGCCTAACAAAGGAGAGCGTAATGGCATTAGGGTGTGAAAACTGAAATTGTCACAAGACGGAAGTACCTGATTGGGGTGCTGCCCATGAAGGGGCTGCCAAATAGGGGGCTGTCTAATAGGGGGCTTGCGGAAGATGACAGAAACCCGTCCACAGAAAGGTAGTTGGCTGCTACTGGGAACTGGTAAGAGACCACCTCTTCAATGTGTGGGTTGTTGGTTATGACATTAAACCCAATTCTGAAACTAATATTACGATATCTAAAACTTGGATTGAGCAGATGAAATATCTGTCCATAGTGACAGATGCCATCCGATAGACCAATACCTCTAGACCACAAGAAATGGGAAGAATGGATAATCTAGAGTACAAAAAGTAACATCCTGGATTAACGGCGTAATAAGTGTTTCGCCTAATGGATTCTGGAACTTAGTTATTTTAATACAGTGTTAATCGATATTGTAAGCAGGCAAAGCGCATTCTTCATTAGTATGGTGGTAATGTTTGCAGATAAAGTATCACAAATCACCACATGGCTGCCTAATTGCCTTATGTTAAATCCAAAGCTAAGTTGAAATCAGGGATAATACATCAAACCTTTTGACAGCACGATTATTCCTCAGGTGACGAGGCGACCGGAGAGACATTGATCTGACACTTCTCGCAATATTAAACTGGATACTAATCACAACGACATACCATAATAATGAATCTACAGAAGTGCATAGACAACAGCATATGCATCTTGGATGCTGTGCTTTGATTTCCATTTCAGTGAGATGTATTTGCCTTCACTCGACTCCATGATTGTGAACCCTAGAGTGTCTAAGAACGCCTTCTCTGCTCCTTCACCGTCAATGATCTTCCCTGCAACATGGTACGCGGTGTTTTTACCGTCCATGCCGTTGAGTAGCTAAGATGAAGAGACAGGCCATCACAGCAAAGTGTATCATACAGCAAAAAGAATTGTCTGTTTTTTTATTATTTATTGGCAATGTTATGGAATAGAGTGGGGCGTCCAGGGCAATGCCCTACCAAGAGTCGCAAAGTCGAGCTAAAAATGTAGACGTGATAATAAAGGAGGAAGGTCTTATGCTTGCTTATCTTGAATTTGAAAGACCGTAGAAATAGGCAGAAAAAACGGTTGTTAGGTATTGAAAATTTACCACTGAAAACCCAAGGTCGTGGACTATTGGGAAAAGGATGTTAATTTAGCAACGGTGGTTCTTCAATATTGTTTTCAAAAAATTGTCTTCAACTCGTACTTGGGCATGAATAGTTTTACCACCGTTAATTCAATGGTGAGCAAAATGTCAAGTATCCTATGTAAGAAAAAATATCTAAGTATCAATTCACTAAGATAGAGATAGAGAATAAGATGTCCACAGAATCTTCCCACATAAAGATACTCCTGAAGATACTAATAAATTGAAATTGCTCCCTTTATAAAACATAAAAAATTTGTGTCTACATGTAATACATTTCGACAGAGTTCATGCACTTGGGTCATGATTAATTAAAAATAAAATGACATGTGCATATGATGTGAGAACAAAATGAAAATAAATGAATAGACTTACAATGGACAAAAGCAGTTCCTTGTTGTCTGCACTACATTTTAAAAGAGCGGAAATGACTTTCTCAGGAAGTTCTAGAGAAAAAATGAAGAAATTCATTTGAATACAATAACAAAGCCTCTTGCAGGAAAAATGTAGAAATAAAGGTGAAGGAAATTAATCGAGTTCAAAGCATGTACAGTAAATCTTTGGCAACACACCTTTGCAAATAATGCTTAAAATTAATAAGAACAGACACCTAAATGGATATGGTTTTACGAAAATAGTTAAATAACGTCCTGGTGAAAATACATAGAGCGTGGTCATTTAAGCAATGACGCATTTACCCATTGGCCCCCAAAGATTTTCATTTTAGGGGCCCCAAGCAAAACTTTGAAAAGCCTACGTAAAGTGCTGTTGATGAATTTAGTAGCTTGACACGAAATAGTTTGGCAGATTATGGGGCAATGCGGCCATGTATTGAAGAAACTGCGTTATCGATGGAGTGCTTGCACCAGTTTTTCATATGTGAATAGTGAATTGTGATGATATATAATATTTTTTCACCATAATGTACTGCACTGTATATACCTTATTTTATTGTTCTATATTGTTTTTTATTTTATTGTATTGTATTGTTAATGTGGTATTACTTATAATCAGGTAAGCTATGGTTTTAAAGACGTATGATATTTAAGAAGCCCTTCAAGTCCCTTCGTTATTTTCGAGTAGTGAATAAAGGCTAAACTACACACTTTGGGGTATGCATGTAGCAAGCAGATGAAATCCCATTGGCTATGGTGGATTTCAAATGTGTCCAAGACATACCAGAGGCAGATTCCAGCAGTGCCCAACAGGCATGCACCAATTTTTTGGGATCCTCAGTTGGAAATTCAAGCTTGCTATCGTCTGTTATTGTCTCAGGAAGTTGAAATCCAAGAAGCAAAAACAGCTTTTTCCAGCCACTGATATCTTGAAATTTGGCGCTAGGAGAGACGTAGCAAGTTGAAGCAAAAAAGTCACATTTCCACACATGTCTAAGGAAACAACCAACATGGTCAGCATGGCCTAAATTGCCCGGCCTTTTGGGAACTTCTTTCTGAATTTATTTATCGTGGATAAAATTCAGTCAGTTTATGTGACTTGAAGAAAAATTTGTTATGGAAGTTGAAGAATCACAAATGACAACCGAGCAAGCTCCAAAGTTGTAACATAGTGCTGACGCAGGTTTTTTTACCCGCCTTGAGACCTAGCTATCATGTTTTCTTGGCAATCTAACAAGTATGGATATGACAGCTGTACATTGGTATGTTCCTAGGAAATTAAAATTCCTAACGATATCATGTCGAATGACGTAGCAAGTCATCATTGGTAAAGCTTTTAGGTTCTACCACACATTTCACAATGTTATCTACCTAAACTATCAAACTTTTTGGAATTCCTTTACGTTTGACTTTCACTGAACAACGTGACATCAAGAAAACGTGAATGCAAAAAAAATTAAGTATTGTAGTTGGAGATTAGATAACTAGGCACGGCCACTCTTTTTGATAAATGACAATTGGAACATGGCCAACTGATAATCGACCGGACAGAAGGTGAAAAGTTGTTCATAGGGGAGAGATTAGCTCACGGGTGGCTGTCTAGTTAAGGACAGAAACACCCAAGTGGTCATAACTACAGTGGCTCTGGTACTCGGGCTCCTTACATAGCCGCACATACGAGACATTCGAAACTTGAATTGCTTGTCACGTTTTCAATAATGAATCATTGGATCAGTCTAAAATGGGATTGATGAATCATGAAATCGATGTATCAGTCGAAAAAGGTTTTGCACAACAAAATGCTCATTTGAAGAACGTAACCTGTCAAGAATGATACGTATTGACTGTTCTGACAAGGTTACTCGTACATTCATCAATTAGCAATGTGCTAATCAGGAAGATTTTGCCTATTTTGGGGTATAAGATGGGAAACGTATGTTCTTTAATGGACTTGATGTGGCGGAAATGTACAGATGCTTTTTCAAACGCTAATAAGGGGAATTGGGATGTGCTCCTTCTTGCCTTGTTGTCTCCCTTTCTCTTTCTCCCGTCGTTAAAGTCGTGCTTGCTCTCCAGATTTTCTTCAGTTTTAAGTTTAAAATTGTAGACAGTTCTTCTTTCGTTTACTCATTCCACGTAAATCTTGTAACACAAAGTAAACTGCACTACACGGCTGGCAAAAATACTGCTTATACATGAATGATAGGAGCATAGAAAACAAGAAAACAAAAAGAGAGCAGAAAGTATAAAAAATGTATAAGTATAAAATAAGTACCTTATTGAAGCAGCAGGCAAACGGAAAGGTTGCCGATCTTCAACAATGCAATGTGCTGTTGCAACCTGCAGGAACAATTCAGCATAATTACAGATCTATATAGAGCATACGTAGACATTAAACGATAAAAGAATCACATGCTATGTATTGTCTCTTAGATTTTTAGTGTTAGATGCCCAGAAAGTCTGAGGCACTCAGCAATGTGTACCTCCATGGGTAGATGCACAAAGTCATGCAAGGTGGTACACTCTCTTCTTTTTATAAGAATAAAGCTTATAAGCATACTTAAGCTCACTTGCTGAAAAAAATAAACATATACTAAGCAAATTTCCCAGCCTCAGAATTTTTTCCCTCATTTCCATTTCTTCCGTGATAAAGTGTTAAAAATAGCATCACACAAAGAATGAGGTTAAGTGATAGGAAACAGCATGTTCATATCAAACGGAATATCAGACTTGAAATGAGTTTCGAAAAATCAAGCATTTTCTAAGCATAATTTCAGGCTCAAATTGGGAAAACTTGAAGCATATTGAGCTTGAGCCCAATTTACCTGCATGCTTATAAAAAAAGTGTAGTCTGCTTCATGGAGATAATCTAGGACCTAGCCATACATTAGACAAGCCAAAAAGAAATGACGTACAGTTCGTCAGCTGCACTATAACGTAGAAACATACGTAATCGTTTTTAAAGTAGCGCTGATTACAATATAGTGTGCTTGTATTGATTAATTGACTTTCTTGCATTCAAGAATCCACAAAAATGATTAGGGTAATAAAATTTTTTGAAAAGGACTTCAGATATCAAAATCAGACTTTGGATGATTAAAACTTTACTTTCTATTAAAACTATACTAATAAGGTCTTCTAAATTTTGTACAATGTACAAACAAACAAACTCTGCAAAGTATGACTGACTGTTTCTCACCAGCTCAAGCATTTCAAGCAAAGTTCTTGGTGTCTTGATGACATCAATAATGGTGGGCTTGATGACTGAATCACTTTGTGACTCTACCAATGGAGCCAACTCATTTTTGACATATTTGAGCCTATCCTCAACTGAAGCGTAAATGGCTTCTGTGTTGTCAACCTTGTCTACACCAACATGCATAGTAAGGACCCCATCTGAGTTTAGATCCAACTTGGTGCAACTGAAGGCAATAACTGTGCCAGGTGGGATATTGTAAGAGTGGCTCGAAATTTCTTCTGCTTCTCCTTGCATGTGAATGTCAACAGAAACACTGGTCAGTTTTGGGAGGCTTTCACTTATTTTCCCTTTTTCTGTTGAATAGAGCAGCTAATTTTGTTAAAATATCATCATAATAAAAAATCAACAGACAAGGAATGGAATCATAAATGCATTGTATTTCTACTAAAAACTAAACTAATTGTGAACACATCTAGAAAGAAATTGTTGTAGCAGTAAAAATTTGTGGAAAGCTTACTTTTTAAATTCCATGGAGTAGCAAAGTCATTCAAGATTTAAATTTTCAATTATACATGGTATAAATTTTGTATGAAACTCGAGCAAGACAGTGATAAACATAATCTGAACACTTTCAAGCTAAAGGTAACAAGCTTTCAAGGAGGATCATAATCCCTTAATTTCTCAATTGGCTTCTAGGTGAACCCATTTCAAAGAAACTGCAATGAGAAGCTCAAATCCGTAGAGAAACTTTTTGATTTTTTTCAATCTTTCTTCACGTAACTTGGCTTCTACCTATAAAGCTACTGTATTTGCAAAGTTGTTTGCTAGCAACCCAATAACTGTATGACTTTTGAATCATGTTGTAGTTGTTAGTATTAAAACAAAAAATCTGGCCTTTAACAAAAGGTATTGAACTTGAACCAACCTTTATCTGAATAAAGCAACTGCCAGTACTTATAATAAAAACGCTATGGCACAAAGTATACTCTGGCAGAATTCTTCAAATATTTAGGTGATAGTCACATAAATATATTCTTGGAGCTTTCTTGGATGAAGGTTTGTGGAAAACGTCATTTGAACAATATGAGAAAACATAATCTAATTAAATTTTTGTATTGAATGTAGCAAAAAAGGACAAAGATAAATCAATCATGAACCTTTCATATCACTCTCTTCATCTAAGGATGCATCCTTCTTGCATGATATGGATTCCAGAACAACGCAAAGTGATGACCGTTTCATTTGGCTCAATTCCTTGAAGATTTCGTGACTGGTATTGACTTCAGACTTGGCAAGACCTCGCTCTAGTTGTTCCCATTGCACCTCAGTTTTCATCACATCCCCAAGATTTACTGTCATAGAGAACTTGTCAGTCATGCTAAGGTCAATATCAAGTTCTGATGCAATCTTAGCCCCAATGTCCCCATCAGCATTGAATTTTGGTGCATCTTTGTAGCCTTCAGCTAGCACATGAGATGATACAAGCTCAGCTGTAGAAAATGGCTGCAATAAAAGATAACGAAAATCAAGATAATTGAAGAACAAGGAATGCCTTTTTATCTTATTGAAGAATTAATTTTGGTTTTCAATAGCAAATGGTAGTTTGGTTCATTTTTATTGCCTTAAACATTACATTAAACGTTTAAAAAGTTACAGAAACCTGCCACTTTCCATTTTGGAAAGTATATCACAACCAACAAGGCTGTTAAGGTTATGACTCATAAAGGGAATTTGCCCTAATGACCCATTCTGGCCTGTTTGATTATTAAGAACATCTGTTTGGGGAACAGAGACTCTGCTTTCTATCAATATACACACTTTTTTATAAGGAACCACTTATGAAGGAACCTACATGTAGAAGGCCGGAATATTCAAAGAACTTATACAACTAAAAACGAAATACCTAAGAAACTTTTCGATTTGAAAAATGTTTATAACTGCAAGTATCAAGAACTAGAAAGCCGGTTTGATTCATTTGCAGCCAAAACTCGCATAGATTGTTTGCTATTTGTGTGTCAAATGCTGCGTTGAGTAGTTTCCGCATACTCTATCTTGCCCCTCTCTCTATTAAGTGTTAAAGCTTATTGTAGTCAAAGCACCGAAAGTGAGAACTTAAGGAACTTTTGGTACTAAAATCTTATGATTTGATGTCTACAAATAAGGAACTTTTGGAACTAGGCCTTGAGGTAGGTTCCTTATATAAAAAAAAGCGTGTATTCAAAATAAAAAAATTTGACCTCTGGCAGTTTGATCCTTTAACTTTCTATTGTAAACAGAGAGTTTTGTCATCATCAATATTTGTTAGCCTTCACATCCAGGAATTGAAAAGATCAAATGTGAGGTTACATCTTTACCAGCATTTGGTCTCCAAATACAACATACAGTTCGTTTTGAACTTCTGGAACCAAAAACAGGCTTAAAAAAGTTTTAAGGGGAAGGGCAATGGAGTTGGACTTGATTTGCCTAAGCTAACAATGGCAGACATTTTTCCATGACCTGCGAATACCACCACTAAAGTTCCCATTCTCAATGAGTTGCAAATATATGTGTTCAGCCCTCTAATGAATATATTTGTGAGACAAAAAATGGCCCCGATTTGGATAAAGCTATTAATGGAAACCAAGAATGCCTTAACATGGAAAACCAAGAAAATATACGGCCAGGATAAGAAAGAATACCTTGTCGACAATGTCACTTAGAGTAACCATTGTTGGCAATATTTTCGGCTTTTTCCACGGCCAAAACGACTTTTTTCTGTAAACAAGGCACAAGACATTGAATCTGTCAGCTGAGCTCAGGTCAGGTACATAATGCAGGCTTGAATCTCCTGCACTTTTTACGAAATGCTTCGAAGCTGCCTTGAACAACGCCATTTTCGTTCCAAGAAAACCGAAAGTGGAAGTTGAGAAGACATCCATTGAATTGAATTGTTGTTTTTGTTTGTGGCAATGATTTGTGTACCAGATTGCACAAAATTTTTGGTAATCAAGCTTCGACTGGTAAATCGATCACCTTATGACGTTTGTTAGATAATTTTCCTTTGCTTCAAACGCCGAGGCTGCTGATCAAAAGGCCAATTGAACGTAACAGGTCGGGCAAGGAAGTATCTTATTACAGAATTTGGGATCAAAGAAACATGTCATTGTTTATTAGTCGGAAAGTTATGTTTTGGTTTCTCAGATCTTAAGGATTAGTGTTCCTTTTGTTGTCTAGCTAACTTTTGCCAAGTAAAAGTAATGAATGAATAATAAAATTCGACACATGTTGGACGCGGTGAAGAGGATGTGAAGATTTGAGGAACGATACACGCTTTTATTATAAGGAACCTACCTCAAGGCCTAGTTCCAAAAGTTCCTTATTCGTAGACATCAAATCGTTAGATTTTAGTACCAAAAGTTCCTTAAGTTCTCACTTTAGGTGCTTTGACTACAATAAGCCTTAACACTTATTCGAGAAAGGGGCGAGACAGCATATGCAGAAACACTAGATGAAGCACTTGACACACGAATAGCAAACAATCTATGCGAATATTGGCTGCAAATGAATAGAACTGGCTTTTTAGTTCGTGATACTTGCAGTTATAAACATTTTTCAAATCGAAAAGTTCCTTAGTGATTTCCGTTTTAGTAGTATAGGTTCTTTAAATATTCCGGCCTTCTACATGTAGGTTCCTTATAAAGTGGTTCCTTATAAAAAAAGCGTGTATAAGAATTACCACCAAGTTACCAAAAATATTTCTAACAAATAATGTACCAACACTGCCTATTTTGCCGCCTGTGTTCCGATGATAAGTTTGTACCATATTTCTGAATGAAAAGGGGCCATCGATAAAATTTTAGGCCCTGCTAAACATAATCTTCCACTTATATTCATTTGTTATTTATTCCATGGGTGTGGAGTTTGATTCTTTCAACTTTCGACTGGAATAATGCAAGGTCGTATTGCAGTCTTTTTACAAGAAGAAATTCATTAGAATACAAACTTCAAATATGATTAAATGTATCGTAGAACATGATTTTTGAAGATTTTTCTGGAGAGATTTTGCAAGAACTGTCATAAAAGCGCTAGAACTATGAAGCTTTCATATTCATATGCATACCTCTACGTTCACTGTGCTTTTAGTTAATGGCTTTCACTTAAGAGTCCTTTTCTTTACGTCATACCCCAAAAGAATGCTAATGTTACACACCGCCTAGTTTCGCCAGCTCTCTTCTAAGCCACGCCCAATCACGCCCTTTTTGGCCAAAGTGAATACCCCATAATTTTCTTAGCAGAGTCAATAATACTTAAGAGATACGTTTGGCTCTAGGATCGAGGGAGTTAATAAAAATGAAGTCACAGTTGAATTAAAGTTTGTATTAACACGATCTTATCGCAGCTGTGCATTTGGGTAGATGTTTCTACGCTCAATGATGGCAAAAAGATCATCCTTTTTAAATATTAAATGTTTGTGAAGATTATGAATATATATCTTTACTACTTTAAAACACGTTAACAAATTTATAAAGTTTGCAAAAAATGATGCAGTTCTTTACAAAATCCATGTACAATTTTCACTGCGTCATGACCTGAAAAGATAATTAAGAATGTCAAATTTATTGCAGCAAACAAGAATACACAGAAGAATATATTAAAGAGAGAGCAGGTAAAACAGATGAGAGATGATGTCAATGACAAGCCAATAACAATTTAAACACAGTAAATTGATGCTTAAGCGCGAGAGATATAAAACGTGCCAGCCAGAAAGACCAACAATGATGCAAAACATTTTGAAGCTTGCGTCAATGCTGTAGGTTAACACCCAGTAGAATCAATATGGCTTTCACATGTAACACTGTTCATCTCTTTACACTTGCTAATGCTTGTGACGTTGTTGTTTCGAAACTCTTTTAACCCAAAGTGCTATACTTTAAGCCGCTGTTGTTTTGCAAATGAGAAACTGGATGGCATGTTCTGCCATAACTTGCACACTATCTTGTTTCTCCGGCAACACATCGATTTACGTTGTGAAGAATTAGCAATATACGGCTTCAAGGTTAATCACAAGCTTGATTTATCAAGGTTTGGCTTTCTCTCGCACATTATGCTGTCGATACTCTTGGGTCTTTGATAAGCAAATATGCACCTGTAGCTTCATAATGAACTTTTGCAGCTTTACATGGCGCCTTGCCAAGATTTTATCGCAAATATACGCTTTCGTAAGCAACAGAAAGATTCCCAATAATGAAATGGATTGATACTGTAATGCTCTTACATAATCATTTTCTCTGACGTCATCATTCAGTTGAGTGTTGTTGTTGCTGTACTTCATGTCAATGTTTTTGTAAATTTCCGGCCGTCCGGACACCGCCGTGCTTGATTGATCCAGCTCAGCCTCGGAGTCGATCTACAACGACGACAGCGGTACAACAATTGCTTCAAACAGTTCTTGCACACTTAGCAACAGCTACAGCAGAACTATTGCGAATCAGCCCTTGTTACTTGCATACACTAAACAAGGCATAAGAAATAGCTTCAGGCATCAAATAAGAACAAATATAAATGTTAAAAGAATGAGGAAAATAAGAAAGAACAAATGCTTAAAACGAATTTTAATATTACCTTATCAGCCGTGCTTGAGATTGTTTCATAAAGGATTTGTCTGAAGGTTTCGACTGACACCTGCAGGGGTAAATAATAGTTGGGAGCCTTCAACTAATGAGGAAATCTGATTATATTTTCTCTGTCCTAAAATGCTGAGACGTATCTTTCATAAATCTATCTATCTTTCATAAAATATATCTTTCAAGGAGCTCTGTTTTAAAAGAGCCATATAAATCCCTAATGCTCGTGCCAGTTTTTAATTCAATTTTCTACATCCCACGTGATATACCTATAAAAGATTTTGCTTTAGTTATGTTGATAACTGTAATTCATCATGATCTTCTTAAAAAAACTCAAGAAAATTTCAAGGAAGAATTAGTGACACATTGATTTGAACTCAGTTCTTGAGTGTGAAGGCATCACAGCAGAAAAAGGTATTTCGTTGATGAGACTCGATCCCACCTTGCCATTTTCGCTCCGTTCTCTTGCCTTTTCCCAAATATTTTGAAACTCGTCATTTGTCATAGCAAAGCCAATACTATCAAATATTTGTCGAACTTCATTCTCGTCACGGCTGTGAAAGAAATCTCGCTCGAAGACTCCGTGATTCGAGTAAATTGATGGATTAATCAGCCCGTACGCATTCGATTCGTCACCGTAATTCTAGAAGAAATATTGAGGCCTTATAAGGAACAATTTAAGAAACTATTGTCAATCGATGCACAAACAATTTAATGAAAGACAAATGTTCTATTGCATATGGCATTCCATTAGGTTGGAAGACAGACATTCAGTTTGCATTGAGAATGGAAGATCAGCTGAAAATTCTCCGATGTGCACATCTGTGGCGATTGAATCTGACTAAACAGAGGTCTTACTCTTTGAAAAATGAGGCTGAATTTAATGTGCGCGGTGAGTTCCCTATTCAAATGGACCCCAATGTAAACAATCGCCCAGACGGCCACGAAAAGTTACCCAGCCAAAACAAAGACGGTTGGACAATGGACAGATTCGGAAATCAGAGTTCAACCGCCTCTTATTGATCTTCTGTGAATGGCTTTAACAACAAGAACATGCCTTGTGAATGAAAGGCCATATAAATACATCTGCTCGCAAGCGAAATATTAATACTTTTTTCTTTGTGAACAAAAGTTCGCTTATTGCCATACTTCAACAAGGCATTTTAATTAAAATGTATACAAACATACCGTTGAATCACCAATTCTTCTTATGCGCGGCGCCGGAAGATCGCTTCGTATTGTTGGAATACCATTGATCTTCCAATCTGGAACGACATGGAGTTGATGAAATGACAAATTAACAGTTGCACTTTAGAAATGAGAAAAACAAAGAAAGCATAGCTAACAAGCGGGAAATTCGGGCATCCTTAAGTAATTTCGGAATTATGGATATATGAATAATTTTCAAGTGAAAGCCACCGACTCAATCATAACCTACACATGATAGGTGGATGAAAATTCAAATCAGAAATGACGTAATAACAGAATTTCACTATTAGTCTTGCTAAACATAAGGCAACTTAACTAAGATGTTAATATGAATAAGGTTATGATTGGGTCTGGCGAACTTTTCAAAGCATATTTTGATAATGAAAGTGACGTCACAACTGCTAAAGAATTAATGAGATGCGAAACAGCATTATTAAAAGGAAAGTGATGGAGGCAATTGTCTGTCTGTCAATACTAAATGACAGTCCGCATGGATGCGCTTCTATAGACTTGAACGCTTACACGTCAATGCTTAGAAAATTGCAGCGAAATTCTAATTAATTTTCGACCAACTTCAAGGCTTGGTGATGTCATAGCATATGCCAAGAAAGCGATCTTTCAAGCATTGAAATTATTGTTTTTTAATGTTCAATGTAACATCTTTAAAACAAGCTTTTACCGTCTGTCTTGACGCCTCCAATGACAGCACTAATGGTTTGTGATGACGTTTTGAAATCGACAACAGCATCGTCAATTTGTTTATGCAGCTCTCCTGGCACTTCATCGTCTCCCTTTCTGCTAGAGGCATCATCAGCAATACTCTTTTTTATCCGCGTGGGAAGCTTCCCCTTCCAGTTTAAGAAGTTCGAGAATTCTACATAATCTATTTGTCCATCTTTGTCTATATCGCAGTAATCGAATAAAGCTTCAAGCATCTCTTTGTCGATCGGAAGGTTGAACTGCAGGCAGATTTCTCGAAGTTCATTTATGTCGATCTTCCCGGAACTATCCTGTTTGTGGAACGCCCAGGATTAATTTCAAAATAAGTAGAAGAAGATAGCACTCCCAAACAAAATTTCCCACAAAAATAAAGCTAATTTGAGTTGGCGTTGTGCAAAAAAAACGCTGTCTCTATCTATAACTTGTCTTTTTTGCACCAAATCAATATATTTTACGTAACCATTTGTATATAATAAGAGAAAAATCTTCCAACTACAATTCAAAGAGAGTGAGTAATAAGACTTGAATGAGGTTTGGAAATGATTCATAAAGTAAAAGCCGGTGTTTACCTTGTCGTAAAATTTGAATGCTGCATTGAGATCGTGGAAATTGTGATAATTGGCCTTTTTCAAGTGTTGTCGAATGGCAGCAAGTACCCCTCTCTCCTTGTCCTTGCCCCGCAAATACCTTCCAGCCGCTCTGTTGTGAATCAGGTCACCGGCACCGTATTCGTCTGGCTTCACCAAAACGCCAAACGTGTGATCACTCGGCACTCTAGCCAGCATCGTCTCTCTAATTGGGTCGTGGACTGTACCAACCTGTGGCTGGGTTCGCTCCCTGAAATTGTCCACCTTCTCCGACACAATATGCGCTGCCTTGGCACTGAAAACAAGAAAACTCAATTTAAGTGGTTTTCATACTGCACAAAACTCAGGTGGAGCACGCTTTTGAGAGCCTAAGGGCAGACATTGAAAGACCTGTTTCGATGCTTTGTCGATCTCGATACTTGCAAGAAATTGTTGGAAATCTGTGTGCAATGCCAAAAACAGATCCGCGCAATGCTCAAACACCTCGTTGCATGACAGACGTTGATGATAAGATCTAACACCACAGAAAATCCGTCTCTCTCTGTGACATTTTCGTAGCTATTTTTGTACATTGCTAATATCTATCGTTTTACAACGTTCCAATTTTTGGTGGAGGTATTAGGTGCTATATCCACAAAACAAAGAGCACGTTAAACAATCAAGCACACCTTCTACTTTCTTCTAAAGACGAAGTGTTCTGTGGTGTAAGTTTAATCTCTCAAAATTAGGCTTTTTCTATTACCTCTGTGTCTCGTGCAGCCACTTGAGAGATTTCTGTACATTAGTTCCCCGATTATCATGTGGTGTGTCAATGCCAAAACAGCTTGTTTTGGGTATCCTTGACCAGTTATACCCTCTGTTGTATGTTTCACCTAAAAAACAGAAAGGAACACACTGACCAATTAGGTGTTTGATCAATCGGATGCTGGTGTGCCAAATAACAACAGCAAAAAGACAAAGAAAATTGTGGGAATCTTATTGTGTAGTCTGAGCCCACTTAATGGCCCTTAACTAGCCCTCCTTCACTAGTTTAGCTAATACTACAAATTTATATTTCTGTGTCTATTTTTAAATATTTTGAATGTTGTATAGTTTATTAGTTATTATCTTCTTGTCTTCCTTAAACATCTCCAACACCAAGAATAAAACATTCATTTTAGAGACACTGAGTTCAATTTGACACCACAGTGAATCTTGCAACTTCTTATCTTCTCTTGCAATGACACAGTTGAAGAAAAATTAGCAGCTTCTCCAAGAAATGCTTCAAACTGTTCTGCAGTTTCAAATACAAGCACCATCACATCTTTTTAGTAAGTGTGTGGACAATTTCTACGAGTTGATAGAGGACATGTTCATTGACACTGATTTGTGTTTTTATTGAAAACAGACATGTCTGCACCGTAGCTCTTTCCACTACAAATGGTTGAGTAGCTTCTGATGAATACTCACCAACTCTGTATGCACTATGGCTTTTGATGTATAGATCCAGCCCCTCAGTAGATTCAACATCCACTTCTTTTTTGATTTTGAAGGGTTAACCAATTCCCCAGCTGTGCAATCCCTGAACACTTTTATTCCATAACGGACATCATATGGTTCAACTCCTTTTGGTAGTCCAATTCGTTGGTCATGTGATTTTCCTATGTAACCAAGTGTTACTTTTCTTTTAAGGCGCATAGTATTGAGAATCTTTGTTAATTTAATGTATGTACCTCTTTTCACAAGTTTGTAAAAAGTCAAGTTTGTAGAAAAATTGAGATGTAAGATCAACTGCATATATTTCAAATGTTTTGGATACCATTTCCTTTTTCCTTATAAACTTATCTGTAGACTTTTCTTGTTATTAAAAACAAGGGGCAGCCTACAATAAATCTTAATGCTTTGTCCCACATCTTTGAAAAACAAATTGAAAATACAAGCAAAATAATTGCAACAAGTTTGAAAAACTATTATAGCAATATAAAGCATTATAAGACATTTTATTCCATAATTTATTATTCCAAGAAAAAGAATTAATGGAATAAAGAGTATTGTTCAACAACATATAAAGAAATATGCTAAGCCCTTTAGCTTTAACTCCTTAAAAGCAAGCTTCTTACCAAGAGGTGCCTTTTTGTGTGTTGCGTAGAGGTCTTCCTTTTTGTCACACAATCTTTGCACATACAAACTTTTTGGCCTGGGCAAAACCAGATCCCTAGCCTAGAAAATGGCATTTTAAGGGTTAATGAAATCTAAAAAGAACAGGGAAGTTATTCTATAACCTCTTAAAACCTCCACCAAAAATTCTAGTTGAAACTGGAAAAAACATATCCAATTTATGTAGAAGTCAAACCTAATACCAAATAACAGGTTGTCATTTTTTTAAGTAATAATTTTTGTGAAAAATTAAAAGAAATTTCTTACAACAATCAAATGAAAGTGGAAGAGGTCTCACTCCAAATACAGCCTTAGCTCTAAATACGCTAAATAAGCTTTGTCAACTATTAGCTAACCACGTGAAACTCTATTAGAAGCTGTTCAATCACAGCAATTGATATACCCACCTTGAGAGATGGTTTCGTGTCAACGCCATGACTCAACAATGATGCAATATCTGGGTCACTGTATCTTCCATAGTATATCCTTCTTTCCCCAGCACCTGGATTGGTTGTGCAACGGAATTTGTGGACTGGCTCTGGGGTCAGTGGCTATTAAAAAAAGACAGGTTCATTCAAATATCAATGAGCAGCTGCTTTTAGTATTTGCTGCTATGTGCTAGCACTTGCTTTTTGCCATGTTTATTGTTGAAAATTTTTGTACACAGAAGACATACTAGACCACTATCCTATCAAAAAGAACAACAACTTCTATATGTATCAAAAAGACATTTTTATCAGATTTAGTGGTATTGATGATTAAGCATAAACAAAACCATGTAATGGATATTCTTAGAGTTAGGTCCAAAGTATAACATGGTCATCTACCTTCCTGGGAATATTTAGGCATTCTCTTGCAGTATCACCCAGAGTAAAGCATTTACCAGCCTGAAATAAACCAAAAAAGTCTTCAGCATTGAATGATCTTATGAAAAAGGAATAGGCCAAGTCCGCATTCATTCTGCAAGAGGATTTGTTGGCTGAAGCCATGAAGCCAGAATATGAATTGCATTTAATGCAAGTCTAAAAGAGGCACTTTGATTTATCAGATACATTCTCAAGACATGAGATGATAACAAATGTGAGGTAATAACAAATATGGCGTCGGTGGTACACGCTTTTGAAAAATATTAGTGTTCAGAATTGGAGGGCCTTTTCGTCGAGTTTAGATAAAATTGAACTGGATATTAGATCAAGTAATAGTTGTAAACACCATCTATTTTATGTATGCATTGATTTGCAATTGCTCTTCCCAGACGCTAGCTGCGCTCTGCAAGAGGAACAAAGCAAGTAGTGAAGAAAATATTCATTACAAAATTGTAACTCACAGCTGTAATGGCTGGATTTCTGTCCTTGATTTTCCACTGTTACTTAACATTGGTTAATAAGAAATCCCTCCTCGACTTTCCACTAGAAATCTGTGATTTGACATCAGATAAGAAGAAATCGATGTTATATGGCAACGAATTTGTATCCCTGTTGCTATGCAATGGGCCTCGATTTCGCATGGGACATGAACCTGCATACTGAAAGTTTGGGAGCACATGTTGGCCAGTAGACATAAAATTTATTGGAGACAATATTTATGCTAAAAGGAAGAGTTACTATACAATTTTGTAAGAAATTATATTTACGGAGTAAGACTTAGAAAATAGCTTGGAATAAAGCAAATATTTTGAAACAAGGCTTTATTCTGTAATACTGTCGAACGAAACAAAGATGCGAAAATGTAGCAGTGGTTAAAAACACGATCGATTAGGAAGATAATTTAATATTGCGATTACAAAAAATAAACGGTTTGTGGCGTTGAACTATTTGTGGGGATTCGATATTTTTGCAAGCTGCAGCTCATTAGCTCGATTTACTTATTAACCACAACTTTTAAAATTTGATTTTTCTTCTTTTGCATTGATAAGAGAATTCTACTTTTTGCCATTTAAGTACAGCATTCATTTGATGACTGACTGCATCGTGGGAAAGCATAAAGAGCAAAACATATTTTTAAACAATTCACATCAGACAAAATGCTACGATCCCGGACAAAAATGGTTGAGACTTTTCAAGGAAAGCTTTTTTCACTTTCCTTTCAAAAATAATTTTCCCCCCTCCTTTAATTCAATGTTTGAAGCAATAAAACAACAAATCCAACATTGATTTGGGGGGGGATTCGAATTTATAGGGGCGACATAAAGTAGAAAATTGCAGAAATTTCATTTTGTCTCAACAATTTTGTCCGGGATTGTAGATATAAGATCAATCCTATCACCTTTGCTGTTTTTTAATAAGTTCTGATACCCATGCCTAACCTGATAGAATTTTCGCTGAACTAAAGCAGGGTAAGCGATACTCAACCAGATGCGCCGAACGTCAGTGACAAGGCAACGGGGGAACAGGGTGGGTGTGACTCCCTCTCCCCAGGTCTATCCAAGATCGATTTCTAATTCGTCCAAATTTAAACATAGGTGTTGGGGTGGTGGTAATTGCAGTAGTTTGATCGCAGAATAGACCCTCTCCCCCACTTCATGTTGGCTGACACCACCATTGACTTTGACTTTGCTTTTAATGAAAGCAGCAGGGGTTGTAGCTCGCGGCCCTGAAAGATGCAAAGCTGAAAAGTAGCGTGGTAGGTGTATAGAGTTGATGAAGTAAAGTGCACCGAAGCATCTAGCTCTTGTAGAAGCAGGGGAATATTCTGGAACGAAGACATGAAACAGAAGCAAATAAAAGATATACGGAAAGTTCAAAGCGATTTAAAACTGATAAGTCAAATTTTCGAAATACTGAAATTTGGAAATACTAATCCCTATATATGTGGGGTATGTATGGTAGTAATTTTCTTTTGAAGTGTAAAGTTCATCTGACAGAGTTTAGAATTTGCAAAAATTGTTTTCAAAGAAAAGGCAGTTAAAATTGCAAAGCATGTCAACGTTCTGACATTAAAGTAAGTAAGAGGATCAAAATACAAAGGCAGGAAAAAAGTTTCTCTTATTCGCCTGTAAGAATAAAAGCAATTAACTAGATTAGGCCAAAATTGGAAGACAAATACTAAAGGAAACCATCGTTGATTGTTGCAAACTGCCAGATAGAACGCTTTAATCGGGCTCTATTCCACTCTCTTAGTTGGATAACATTTTCTGCGTGTTATCCACAGCTACATGTCAATACATAACAAGACCAAAGTTAGTTACAAAAGCCATTTCATCAATTTTGCATACTAGCTCGGTGCACTCAAGCCTTCTAGATAAAAGCTGCGTTTCTTTCTGATTACGATATTTGCCAAGGACTTTCCTAGAACTAAGTTGATATTAACATTGAAAAGGCGAGTCCAAACGCTGCCCTCGAGCCTACCAAGAACAGTAGAAATAGAGCGATATGCATCATGGACGGGCAAGTGTTACGATAAACATGCCACTTACAACCAGACTGCTCAAGTGTTTCCAACAGTTTGACTTAAGTGTCAGCTGACATTATCTTGAGGCAGTTCATGTATTCAATTGATAAACGAATGATATTGCCAAGACTAAATTCATCGTCTCTGGAAAGATTATGAACGCTTTTGTAATTACACGTGGCAATGCATCCGTCTTCGCTGTCATTATCCCGTTAGATAACCTAAAAAATTATCTTGCTATCTCTCCCTTCCTTATCAGCTTCATTCTTTTGGCTTCGTTTCGAAACCAGTGACTTAGAAGCGCCGAAACTAACAGAAACAGAAACCTTTATTGACGAAAACGAGGCTGCTGATATCAACAACAACATTACAACGATTTCTGCTAAAGAAACTTGGCGACTTATATTCTACTTCGTGATTTAAAAAATTAACCATATCATGATCTCCTTCTGTAAGTTTGTGGTGAACTCCACACGAGCACTTAATTGGCGACACTACTCAATAGCAAAGATACTACATTTGAATAGAATAAGATAATAATTAGAAGAAGACCAATAAAATAGTAAGAATAGAATAAAACGTTTTGCAACAGTGCCTAAGTGTCTCCGCTGCTCTGTTTGGGCTACTTCTATCATTATGCAATAAAATGTTTTAAAAACATGTTTAAACGCAACATTTTGCGAAAGCGAAGAAGTTTGTAACATTTCAGAGAACCATGGCATTTAAAAATAGCTAGAAGAAACTTCTTAGCAACAAAATACAAAAGAGGTTCCTCAAAAATATTATTTAGAATAGCAGCAAGCAAGTATGTACCAACCTTGTAGGAAATCTGTCAATAAGCCTTGAGTACCAGAAGGAGGCAATGCTTTTTGGAAAACTAAATGTGCAAATATTTGACGAGCCAATATTTATTGTCAGCTTCCACAGAGCAAGGCACTACTAAAGTACTAAAGCTAGATTTGATTGAGGTATTTAAATTAAGAAATAAGCAACTTCTAGCGTTTGTTATTGATAAAATATAATTCATTAACGTGTAGACATACAATCAAGAGCAGAGAAGCAAGAAATCATCCTGGTGGGCTGTCGATATTACACCACAACTCTTCACACAAGCGATCAATTGAATCAAAAGATGAATTTGAAGAAGGAGTTTTTTGAGTGTTTGCTTGTCTCTTTAAGTGCTCGGCTTGTCAAGAACACACAAGATAAACACATTTCAAATACAACAGTTTACGTTCTGAAACAATAAAGAACTTCATCGACTTTTGAGCAAGCATACTGTAACGGATCAAATCTGTCTCGGAATTCAAGTCGATTTGGATATGCTTGTAATCGGGATTGCGTCTAATCCCGTTTTAGCCTTTAGTGGAAGCAAATCGATATGAACTTTTGAGGAAGTAAATAAGCAAACAAAACAAAAGCGAGAAACAAACAGGGCACCTGTCTTACTTTGAAAATTCAAAGGACAAACAAGTGTTTAGCACTACCAGCAGACAATTGCCCAAATGAATGCTAACAGTATAACCTGCTTCTCGCAGTACTTTCTATTCGCATGTTGTTCTCCTTCCAGGGGCTGTTTACGTTAGTTTTCCACGTTTCAATCCGATTCTGGTGCCATGAACAGCATGCTGAGTCAATGTCACAGGTGTGATTTTCGAAGGCTCCTGCGCAGCAGCTACCTTGCTTTAGACTCAAGACGTTGTCGTGACGTATATAGGTGATTCAGCTGATACATAGCTGACAACAAGGGAGCCCTTGGGCACATAGACTTCCTAGAAGTACAGAAAGTTTTGGTACTGGAATGCCTTATCAAAGAGTTTAATTAATTTTATAGCAAAAATGCTGTAAAGGTTTAAAAATTTAATGAAAATTCACGAAAAACGTGAAAAGTGACACTTACCTCTATTGATCCAGCTTCGTCTGAAGAAAGTTCCAAATTTCGAAGCAGGTTAGCTAGTCTTCAGGGCTTGAACATTCTTCCTTTCTGATGAAGAATTAATTTTCAGTAGAGATTGGCAGTCACTATTAGAGATCTTTGCAAACAAGAAAATAATTTGAAATTGTGTGAAAGGGCCTAGGCAACTTTTCGTCCCGGTCACAATTTATTGATAGCGACAGTTCTAGTATTCATAAAAAGAGGCTTAGCCTAGAATAAGCTAAACTTTTATTTTATTTGCTAGCGCAAAGAGTTAAACCTTCCTCATTTACCAGCTGAAAGAACGTGATACTTTGATGCAATCGAATAGCTCGCTCCTCGACCCTCTCACTTTTATAAATCTTATTCCATACATGTCTGCATCTTTTAACTGAAGCTAAGAACTTCCTCATAAGCAAACTCCTTATGAAATTGTTTAATAAAACTTCCTTTATGGCACCCACAGAAAAGTCCGCCCTGTGGTCCCTTGCCGCCAAAGTTCCTGGACTTTAGCAACGGGAAGTGGCAGCGGGTTGAAATCACGTGAGCAGGGGCGCCTCTAAGGAACCCTGACAACATTGAAAGTCCGAAGTATGGATGTATTTTTCATCGCCCACCATTTTGGATGACAGAACATACGGCAGCGTGTCGTCAAAGGAGGATTATATTGTTTGCTGTGCTTTTTAGTAAAGTAGCAGACGCAAATTGTTGCCATTACTGTAATAAAGGTAATCACAGCCGATACAAAGTATGAAAAGATTAACGATAAAGAAAATAATAACAAATTTGTAGTAACAATGCTTATTTTGGTTTGAGTGCACAGTTTCGTCGCATGAACTTGAACAAAAGAAAACGAAGCCATGGGACGACGAAGTGTTCTGGCCTAGGCTAGGCCCGTGTTCCGTTTCAAGTGGTGGGAAATGCGGTAGAGGACAAATGGACTGGTTTCCTACAAATGTACCAAAAATTGACGTCTTGGTGCAGATAAAATTGCTTCCATACGTATTTATATCCTGGTAGGTAAAACAGGCCAATCACCACATTCAGTGTCACCGTTGGTACACTGGTGAAAATGTTGGCTCAAAAATCTTGTCATTCTGAGAATAATTGAGGCAGCAACTGAGCAAACGTAAATTACCATACTTGATAAGTTGAACAAAGTTTATTCAATATTGAGTTTATCAGCTTCCTTTAAAAACAGCGATTAAGATTTTAAATATTAACCACATCTTGTGTCATTGGTAGTCAAAATAAGCATTACATCATCGGATTCTGCGTTTCAATTTTCTGACAAACATCTGTCTTTTAATTAGGTGAAGATTTAGATGAAAATTCGGCCAGGCTTTATCATAATTTTTCGAAAGAAAATTTCTCAATTCCTCCCTTAGATTTTCTTCTGAATTGCTTTTGACGAATATTATAGAAGGACTCTAGCGAAATAGCAAATTCTGTACTATCCCGTGCAAATTTTGCTCCAAGTGATGATTTTGCCAAATATAAATAGAGAAATAGAAAATGAACGATACAGCTAATGTTCAACATAAACCAAATTTTGCAGGCGAGCGAACAGTCAAAGAAATAAACAAGCCGGAACTGGCTCTTTGACTCAAGTTGAAAACTGGTTTTGCAGACAGACACTGAATACTTGATGGCATTGGCGTAAACAAACCAGTTCCCCTTCAAATAACGAGAACAATGATGCGTATTGTCCTCCCTCGCTGAATGACGTAAATGTCACAACTAATGCAATTGAAACGCACATAGAGTAGTGGTACGGGTTTTTCACTCTATTCTGCAGTAAACCAAGGCATTAAGATTTATTCAATTCAGACACTGATAACTAAAGAAAGCAATTCAATTTCTTCAGAGCAGGCCTAGGGTCGCAGTAAGATGTTGGCAAGCAAGCGAGGCTCCCATGACAGCGGGGCACAGTGGGGCCGGACAATCATCTTTGCGATCAGAGGATTTCTCAGTTGGACCATGCGATTTGTGCATGCATTGTTCTCATTTCAGCTCCCTTTAAATGATTGACAGTCCAACTGATTTCAAGTTGTCCTCTGGGAAATTCACATAGTGCTAATCTCGTGCAGACAAAAAGAGGGCCAACAGTATTTTAACGCAATTGCGTAAATTTTTCTTTGCAGGATTTCTGCCTATTGTTACTGCAACTCGATTGTTTACAAAGACGACCACAGGAAGCGATGGAAACCAAGACAAAAGTGCACTTCTGCGGTCGCAGAAACAATTCCCTGGATAATAATCATTGCCTGCACCCCATTGACTGCTTAATAACACTTTTTGTCTATAAGTAATAAAGCAGTTTTCCAATAGTAAAAACACGGTAAGCACATGCAGCCCTGAACGTCCCCCCTTCGCGGCTAGAATGAAGAAAAGAAGACGATGTAATTTGTCTCTTGACGAATTTAATGTTGATTGACAACCACTTTTCTGACAATTATTCTAAGACAAACACCTGGTCTCATTTAAGAGAATCCAAATTATTCTCATTGTCGTCATATTTATACTTTTCTGCTCTAATTATCCAGCAGTTTCCAGTTAATTAATTGTGAAAAGATACAACAATGAAAATACTTTGAACTCTGACTGAATTTTCAATTTAATGGAATTTCCCATGGTGGGTTTCCCTGTACAAAACAATCTCCTAATTAATATATACATAAATTGTACAGTTTTGTTAACATTATTATAGTCGTGTGTTGTATACATTCTAAACTAGTATCGATACTTTGCTAAAAAACTAGAAAGATAAAATTAAAAAATAAATTCATATCTGCGTAGTTGTTCTTTGAAACGGTAGAAGAAATTCATATCTGCTACGCTATTCTAAGGGTTCAAATGCTGAATCTGCAGCCGCTACGAGTTTTAGTCTATACCTCGGTTGCCGTTCTGAGGTCATCACGCCAATTCGGATGCATATACAGTTTTCCTGCCAACGACAGATTAGTGACAGCAAATACGCAATCGACAGAATGCGGTTCGTCTAAAGCGAGGACATCTCTTGCATTCTTCGTACAGCCGGGTACCATCTGTATATTGTTGCGGTAAACCACGAGCATCTCATCAATAATGCATTTGTGATTCATCATTCAATTCCCTGGTAACGCAAAACCATGCTTTGTCATAGACACTTCAGCCAACGTGAGCGAATATCAAAGATCATTTGCCTTCATCCGGTATGCAACGTCAGCCTTGCGAAATACCAAAGCCATTGCAACAATGAAACGTCAGATGATTGCCTCATTTTCAAGCCATGTGACGATTAAAATGGCTTCCAATTGTTATACGTTATGACAAAGTGTATCGAAGTTTGTTGTGTCCAGATATCACTGGTGTCGTTTCATATGCAACGCCAAGTGGTCAGACCTGGAGAAGCAACGATCACATTGTAAACATTTAAATGGTTTAGCACCAGTATGTTTTCTATAATGTCTGGTGAGTTCGTCGGATCTTGCAAATCTCCACGCGCAGCCTTCCCAACTACAACGATATGGCTTTTCCCCAGTGTGTGTCCTTTGATGAGCTTTCAAGTGCGAGCTCTTCGTATAAACCTTTTTGCATCCCGAAAAGAAACACTTGTGTACCCTTTTCTTCGAGTCAATGCTGGTGGTTTTCTTCCCATCTGTCGTGTTCTTTCCTCGCCTGTTGCTTAATTTCAAAGTCCTGTTGACCGAACCAACTCCACTTCCTCCACTCGACACGGACTCCGGTGAACTAGGGGGCGTTAACAAAACCTGTGGAGAAACGTCTTGCGGAGACATACTGTCACTGCTAACACATCCAACGTTTTGGTTTGAACTTGTGAAAATTGTTATTGGGGTTGTTGACTTCAAAATTGCGAAGTCTGGACCGTCTCGAAATTTTGGTTCAGTAGGGGTGTCAGGGAGAACAACGGTTATCTGCGATGTTTGACTATTCGAAGAGTGATCCGACAATGGCTTCAACTCGCTGGTGATTCCCAGAATGGGACTGTCGAGTTCTTCAGTGAAGAAAAATTCATTCCATGGACACGGTACAACTCCATCAATATCCTTGCAATTCAGGCTGATAGGTTCCCGAGATAAGTATTTATTCAACTCCATTCTTGTCTGGAAAGAAGACGAGTAATTCAATTCACAATAGTCGAAGCATCACAGCCAAAACACTACAGGAAATAAGCTAGGCCTTAGATTCCTGCTAGTTGAAATGAACATACGAGGCATTTGAAATTCAAACGGGATACAGACTAAAACTCTTCTAAAACTATGATTAAAAGCTGATAACGTATAGTCTTGTATAAGGGCTGAAACGTTGTCTTTCATAGCGAATTCAGCAATTTCACGAAGGAGTTTGAAAACAAGGAAGCGGGTCGTTGGCTCAGTAGGCCATAGAATCGAGAAATGCAACTACCGTTGGATACGCATAAAGAAACACATGAAAACAGTCCTATCATGATATCAGTAGAACTGCTGCAAAACCCGTTTGCAGAGTAAATTCAAAGGAGTCGAATAATAGGGAAATTATGAGTACGAACCTGCTGCCAATCTTCCTCAACCGACGAAGAAGGACAAAAAAAGCCAGTGTCGTGGATATATTGTAGCTCCTGGAAAATGCTTCCAGACGGTAGCGTAGAATTCATGGTTAGAAATAACAGTTACGAAAATATGAACATATAAGAGCACTGTAGCCTTGCAGCCCTTGCTTGACTTGGTGGTAATGTGTAGACTACGAAGACAGTAGGCAGAAAGTGATTGAAATTAATCATAGTGTTTTCAGTTTGTATAAGACAATGGAACCTACCAATCAGAGGAAATCCATGGAGATGAAAACCAATGAGAGCGAGACAATGACAACGAGGATGCCACAAGAAGGGGATGCCGTCGAAAGCCAATCATAACAACAAGTGATGAACAGGCTCATCGCGATTGGCTAGTTTAATCTCTAAAACGCATCCTGCCATATATGGAGTAGACAGAAATAACTCGTATATAAACCCGATGACTCAGAGTGTTCTGGAGATATGCAGGTGAGATGGTAGGATGTGTACGGCGATATTGCGATAGCTCTCGACTATGTTAAAGTGAATTCTTCGTGAAATAAGTTGCCTCATAACGGTTTCAAACTTAAAGGTTCTATAAGCAAGATTAAGATTACCAAGTGCGCAAATATTTCGTTTACGTTGCATCTTTCCTGCTCAAACGATCTGAAAAATATTTTGAACGAAATGTAACCACTTCCGGAAAATTCATTTGGATCGATTAACGATCCCAATAAAATTGGTGCATTTAAATGCCAATGTCAAACTGTGGCAGGGTTGAAATTCCTAAAATGCTGAGCATGCAAGGCCTGTCACGAGGTTTGACCGAAATATCCAGGCAGACAAACTCGAATACTAATTGATCGAACAGTTATCCTTCCTAGCAAATATAACTTCATCCGTTCAAAGGAATATCGTGTTGTCGAATGGGAACACAGTCTAACATTCCTTTACACTTTTAGTTGAAGTTAATCTACAAGCGTATTGGCAAAAGAACTGAAAATAAAAGGAATTAGGATAGTGCTTAAGTTGCAGTTTCGTTCTCTGTGACCTCATTTCCAGCAATCCCCAATATTTTCTAGAGCGAATTACCGCTGAAGCTGGTATTGGCCACGAGGCTTCTCTGTCACAATGACTGGAACAAGAATCTTCGCTGTTAGGTGTGTCAATACGCTGACAACGGTTGCTTGGGCTACTTTGATATCGCTCGTTTGTTCGCTTTCAAATAGCAAGAATTGCAGAAGCGCTTTGTTGAAACGTTATATGAAATGGAGCGTATCAAATGTCCGTTCGAGGTAAACATTGCTCAACCTCTCAGGAGAATTGCGAATACATTCTTGCTGAGCAAAGCGTTCAATTAGCCAAGCCCCCAAGGCCCCCTTGTCCCCAAACAACCCAGCCAGAACGGTTGGTCAGCAGAAATGTGACGTTGTGTGGGCTTTAGACTCGTTGGTCCTTTATTCCTAGGTAGTTTACATTATTATGAAAACAATTAAACTTTCATGAAAATTGGGGAGGGAATAAGTCGCAGATTGACAGAAGCATCAACTTGGCCAATGGCAATGGGGCTCATGTGGCGCTGCATTGGCCCACTTGAGGTTGTTGCTGTGTTAATTTAGGGCCCATTTCACTTTGTGGCACCAACTGTCATTAACGTGTGTTTAAACGAAGAAATCAATCAGCACCAAGCTAGGAAACTCGTTGCTTGGTTAGCGACCTGTCGGGCACGGTAAAACGATATTGGCTCACGAAATGCAGTTAGCTTTGAAAAAAATAATGGCCAAATTAACATTATCATTTGGGCCTGTGTTCTAGGACAAAGTGTGTTAGCACCTAGGTGATCGCCTTTGCCCTACAATGAATCATGCATTGTATAAACAGCTACGTAATGGCAGCAGGAAAAAAATGTCATCTGACCCAGAACGAAAATGAAATGTGGCCGATAAACACAAACTCTGCTGTTTCTATCCCTGTAGCAGTGAAGCGGGTACTGCTAAAAAAAGTTTAACACAGTTATTCTTAGAAGTGTTTTTATTCTGAGCTTCAACAGCGTCTTTTCCACAATCAAAATTTCTATGGACAAAATGGTAGTAAGAATAGATATAATTACCACGAAAAAACAAACACAGAGTTTGAACAGGTTTACCACGGAATCCTATCTACGAAATAACAACAAAGCCCCAAAGATAAAATCAATTTTTTGACTCCGAGAAGGAAAGCTATGCCATTTTAATTAAATATCTTCGTGTCCTGGGTTGCGTTGCTCTCCAAAACAAGACAATACATTATAGGCTATTTTGTACGACTTTTTTTTACTTTTCTTGCAGTAAATGCTTCAAAGAAGTAGAGACCAATAATCGTTTGTTTATCATGTTCATGTCAAATCTACTCTCTCACAAAAGTAATTCTGCATCAAAACAAAAAACTCAGTCATGCAGTATTTAGAATATGTTCCTAACAGTGATTGGTTCATCCTTAAATAAGGTCTACAGGACAAGGGATCTATATAATATGACATAAATCATATATCAGTGTAATTTTTCTCTATTCATGGAAGGGGTGAATAAGTGGGAGCTGGGGCAACAGAGGGCAAAAACAGGGTGATGGTAGAGATTCTTATCACTGACCCATTCATCTCGACCAACAAACTTAAGGATTTTGCATACACCCATCAAAACAGCAAAGTGTACCTAGAATTACATGGGTGAGTATCTGGAACTGAGGATATCACTAAAATCATATGGGTTTAGGGCCAGACTTTGGAAAAGCAAGACATGGGAGATAAAAGGAGAAAACCAAGGGATGCAGAAACCGACAGGCCTGAACTGTACCGCGGATCGAAAATTAGGGGCAACAATATCAGCTTTGGGCTTCTCTATACATCCGTGCTGGAACATGCTGGTATAACAAAATATGGGCGAAAATCTGCATTAGATAAATTTTCAACAGACTTTTAGCAAATTCTTAGCAAATTCTACTAGACACAGTAACATTATGACTGACAGAAATACATTGAACGAAAAAATTTCGACGTAGTATTACAAGAGAACCATACAAAACAGTGGACTAGGTGCAGGATTTGAATCAGTTCTTGACTAAAGACATGTTTCGGAACCACTCACATTCGCTCTCATTCTCTTTTAGTCGTCTTCCCGGCGTTCCATTCTCGCAGATCTCCCGCTCTCGTGTTTTCGTTGTCGCTGTTGTTGTCAAAAGGTCGAGTAAGTCGGTCGTGTCCGGTGGAAGCCTACGAAAGAAATTGGAACTGGTTACACGTGCATTCGAAACATGTCGAGGAGAAATCTGAAAGTAAACACAGATCAGACTTTATAAATTGTGATGGAATGCCCGTTTAAGCTGATTGAGACTATAAACAGTAAGGCAAATAACAAATACGCGCAATAAGTTAAGAAAAAAGGGATGGAATGAATAGCAGATCAGCTCATAACTATAAAAAGAAAATGCCACGGTGAGACAGAAAAAGGTTCTCTACATAGCAAGGCGTGTCGTTACATACAGAGAGTGTACGTTTGTGTTCACGGTGTAATGGAGTTTGCCGTTGGTGGTGCTTTTTAGCACAGATGTACGCAAATGCAAGCAACCAAAGGAACGTACAAAAAAGTAATCACAAGCTACGATGCCATCACAGGGCTAAGCAGATGTCTTGTCCTGTTTTATTTGCTAATGGCTTTCACAGAGTTACGATCAATTATGCCCGAAGCTTAACAAAACAACGGCATTAATCTTGTTTCATATTTCTAAGCGCATGCATTAATATTAGATGAGGTTTCTTTGAAGCTGAACCATGACTCAGGTGCTCTGTGCTATTATCATCATCCTCTTTGGCAAAAATGCCTTCGCATCCCGATGGCTTCGATTATTTCAATGATTCTTTCCACCGCGACCAGTCTGGTTAAATATTAAGGCCCCTCCGCACAATGCAACAACGAAAAACCCCAAAATGCATTCAAAGGCTGGTGAGAGACAAAAAGGCCAGGACCTTCGCGCAGCTAAATTAAAAAACAATGATGCTTGCAAGAGGCTCTTTCGATCTGCGTGTACGTAGCCGGCAAACCAACTTATTGACAGGCTGTGGTTACAATGGGAAATTTTTCAGACTATATTTAAAGATAGAACAGTGGAAATCCACCTGCTGGGACTAAATTTTGGTTTTTTGCGGATTACCTTGATGTTAAAAACACCGATGTCGCAGATACAGGTGACCAAAACTGTACGCGTTACTTCTAGGTTAGGAATGAATGGGGTTTATTCCATTTCATCACTGACACAGGAAAAGACCTTACATATAATATAACGTAGCATACATGAAAATAACATCCCTCTTCAAAGTAGAGACACAGCTGGAGCTAGACATTTCTAAAAGTAGCAAGGAGCTGCGCTGCAGCAAAAGGCACCGGTGACCTGCGCAGGCGTTCTGTAACGCAAAATACATCGATTGATGGTAGCATTGTCTGTCAATTATGTGGTTCTGCCATGTCGCTGGTTTTCATTAAATTTCTAGCCACTTTATCAATACTAGCTCTACTATATTTCTAACTAAAAGGCGCAAAGAAATCTGATTTAATGAACGTGGAGAGACGTCAACAGAAGCTATTCACATAAGCAAACCGGATTCACGCGAACAGTTTTCTGCCCCGTTATCGCGAATGGGCTTGCTTTTAATGAACTCATTTTCAAAACGAGGGCTTCGCTCATTTTGGCGCCAAGTCAGTTGAACAAAGCGAGCCCATTTGCAACAAGAGCCTAGGGTTACAGGAACACAGAGCGTCTTAACCTCCCGAATATGTCGTCGTGGTGGCAGCACAGTGATATTGGGTTATATCCAGGGAAAACGAGCGAGGACGATGCGAGACGAAGAACTTTGAAAACTTCCTTCACAGCAGAGGTGTTTACAAGCTGACCACATTGCCATTGGTAGACTTTGAAAGAATATTTACGTAATTCTCTAAGTTTATTATTCCTAAAACTATAAGTTGCTCGACGTACAATACCACGAATGAATACCTGGCGAGAATATTATACTCCTTTGTGTTTCGGTTTTCAGGACGAAGACAAGCAAACACAGGAAACCGATTTGAATCCGAACAAAAGGAAAGAATTGTCACTTGGTGTTGGAGCGCCAACACCAAAGGAGAGATGGTTTAAAAGAGACTAAAGGCAGCAAATGCACTGGGATTTGTTGTACTCGGTGGTTAGAATTTGGTGGCAGGATAGTGGCAGAGAGTATCATGTGGCGAATGCTACGTATGAGAAGCGAAAGGACAGTGGACTTAGGACTGCAAACAAATGAAGATTTTCAGGGTAAACAAGGCAACAAAACTCTATTCAAAAACAGAAATTAAAGTTTACTGCACAAACATTCACAAGAATGAAAATGGAAGGCTATTTAGGGTATTTTTTCAACAAAATCTGCAAGCCCCCACGCCGGCAGTATGGGGGCAGCGGGGGTAACCTCACCCTGACCTAAGTGAGGAGCGAGGGTAAGACGCGGCAACAAATGAAGGCACATATGAACCCAAACAACAAAGGCAAATTTGGCTAGTTTATTGCCTTTTTCTGCAACATGTAAGGTTCTCCGATTTAAAAGCGAACTGTTTCACGCCTGCTCTGCGTACGATTTCTCGATCTCCTCATTGACCAAATCCATTCACAATTCGCTCTCAAGCAAACAAGGCCTTGGAGTCTCGGGGTATCTGCGCAACAATACCTCACATCCCTTAACAGCCTTTCAAAAGGTAGTCGTTTAATATCATTCAGCAAGCATGGACACTCCATGCATAGTGTCGCAGCCAATACAAAGTCGATTAATGCGCTTGATAAAATGAATATTAAGATATCAAAGACCACAGGCGACCCCTTGTCACCTCTATAGAGCACGCAAAGAGAAAATCAGAATAAAACATAACCTCAAGCCCTCCTTGATAACGCTGAATTGTGTTCTTGACGAGATTTGTACCACGCTAATGAAAGGTTGTTCTGCTTGACATCAAATGGAACAAAAGCCCAAAGACAAAACTCTTCGGTTAGATAACAACACTTTTCATTGACGTTATCAACTACGATGTCATTCCCAGGCACGGTTGTGAATCATTTTTGCAATTGAAACTAAACACGATAATAATTCGGCTGGGAAAGAACACGAGAAAAAGAACCAATAGCGTTCTCTAGAAACGCATGCGGGGGAGAGGGGGTCTTTCGCTCCAAATGTGAACGCCTTACCAGAGATGGAGTTTTTTAAGTAAATCGGCAGAGCGATTTAAATGCGAGAAGAGATGTTTCTTTCACCAATGATAAACAACACACGTAAACAAGATGTTTACTCACCTTTGTAGCAAGTCAACCTCAGATTACGATGTCAACTGATTACGTGGGCAACTCAAAATCCCAAAACGATGTACCGGAAGTTAAGAGCAGCAAATTAAAGGAAAAAAGATGTGCTACAATGGTCGAGGTACAAAGATGTGCCGTAATGGGTGAGATACAAAGAGGTGCCATAATAGCTGAGATACAAAGATGTGCCATAATATGTGCCATAATGGCTGAGATACAAAGATGTGCCATAATGGCTGATATACCAAAGATGTGCCATAATGGGTGAGGTACAAAGATGTGGCATAATGGCTGATATACCAAAGATGTGCCATAATGGCTGATATACCAAAGATGTGCCATAATGGGTGAGGTACAAAGATGTGCCATAATGGGTGAGGTACAAAGATGTGCCGTAATGGGTGAGATACAAAGAGGTGCCATAATAGCTGAGATACAAAGATGTGCCATAATATGTGCCATAATGGCTGAGATACAAAGATGTGCCATAATGGCTGATATACCAAAGATGTGCCATATTGGGTGAGGTACAAAGAGGTGCCATAATGGGTGAGATACACAAGAGGTGTCACTGTTGCAAGCATTTTAGAGAATTCTTGCAGATCTTGGCTCCTTCCGAAAGCACAAACAACCAAATGATCCCCGTTCTGCGAAATGTTGGTTAGGGTGCTTTGTCAGGGACGTTCTTTGGATTTGGAGGGCTAAATGAACAGTCCCCGATTGGCAAAATGCAGGACTGTTTTCATTAAAACGCTACGCGAGATGAAATGATCCTATCTTCACCCTTAGTTCTTAGCGAAACAAGATGCGACTCTCGGCTTAATGTGTCGGTTTGCAATGATCTCATTAAATCGCATTAACTGAAAATAAGATCGACAGTGTAAATTGGTTTGAAATGGCGATACTTTATAGGGTTTCCCTCAAGTAACAATGGGTCATTGCATTTATGGTAAACAGGGAACGACCAAACAAGTGCACTGGCGAAGCGAGGCATTCCACAGTTGAAGGCTAGAGGGGGACTCGGGTTGCGGGAACGGATGCCGAAGAACCCGCAAGGTGCAAGATAATAAGTTCAGGAGAGATGAAAGATCAGGGTACATAACTCGCTAAAGAGTAAAAACGTAGCGAACAAGCCGAGAAAGGTCAAGTCTGAATCTGAAGACGGCAACAAGGCGCTCTAAGGAAACACGGGCAACTGCAAATTAGGAAAAGTGGATCATCTTCATGAAGCGACTTCCCAATTTTAATATGATTTGTGGTCCTTTGCCCCGACAACTCATATTTAGCAAATCTACTATGGTAGAAGACAGGATCACGGATTTCAAATCTAGGCCATAATAATCAGGACCACTCGACGAGATTCGCTTCAATCCTAATTTATCTGAATGTAACGTGCAGCGGCGTGAAGCGTTCTCAACTATTAAGAGGTCACGCAAAGGTAATTAATTAATGGTCGCTACTACAAATAGGACTAGTTCCGGTGCAGAACAGTGAATTAGAAAGTTACAAAGACGTGAACAGGGTATAAGGGAAATGAAAGAATGTTCAGCGACTTATCAGAAAAGGCCTCAAATTAGCAAGAAAGGATCGCCCCGTGTGCGTCCTCCAGAAACTGCGAAGTCTATGACGTTGGAAGCCTGGAGACGAGGGTTCGAGCAGAGCAGGGAGGTCCAGCACTGACGTCAAAATTTGATCGTATCGAACAGTTCGGGGGAACCGGGGCTCATTCCTGATAAAAGCTTAGGCCCTAGTTGATAAGTGAGGCATCAAATGCGGTTTTGGGAAACTACCATACAGTGTGTCGGAAGGTATACACCAACACCATACAAAGATCTCGGGGGAGGGAGGGGGGAGTGCACCATTTATTAAAGAAAACAATTAAAAAAAGAAAAGAATACTAAAGCCAGGAAAAAGTTCTGGTTGGAAAACTTATACACTACAGATGTAACAAGGGTCGTGTAGGAAACAGCCAGTATAATTTGAAAATCCACTCGCTTGAGTTTATGGATAGAATAGGGATAAGATGTAGTAGGCGAATGAATTACGGAAAAGCAACGGTGTGTGTTTTACCACAGCCACGCAAAGCAAAGCTAGGGAATTATCAAGGGAAAGTAACGTCATCCCACTTTGGAGAAAGAAACAAAATACACAAAAAAGCTTTCTGCAGTGAGTCAAGCAATCACTCAGCTTATTTGCTCTTTGCTTGTTCTACAGGACAAAACATTACAGTGTCCGATTGTGTCACGCAGAAGAGTAAGGCTCTCAGCAATATTTGCTTACGTAGACAGGTATTTGGTAGAATTAAAAGCGATAGCATGAAGATCAGACGAGCCAATAACAATTGGGTGGCAAAGATAGCGCACTGAATTTCTATGGTGGTGATTTTGATACCCCGTGGTTTGAGACGTCTAACGAAGTAGAGAGAGTCATAACTAAAACAACGCTAAAGGATGTTTACAATTGAAGTCTGATTGACAACCCAGGGACATTTTTCTCACGGGCACTTCAAATATCAGAAAGAAGCTGAACGCTGAGTTTTTCAATGTTGAAGTTCCCTTAGTTAATTGCTCAAGGCCTTTAGAAATCAAGGCTCGTATTTTCGCATTAAATACGAAAAGAAGGTGGTCCTAGGTCAAACGTGTGTTTTACTAGAAGGGGGATAATAAGGGTGCATAATTATCTCAGAATGACAATAGGGAGCCAATTACGAGCCATTAACATGGCTATCCACGAGGACACAACGGTGGCAAACACTCTCACGGCGGCAGTTGAGATAAAGGCGAAAAGAGACAACTTGTACAGTGTCGCATTCCTACGTATTCAGCACTATCCCTGTTAAAAACACGAGATTGGTGATTTGGAGATCGATAAACAAGCAGTCTCAGATTTGAGCTGAGTTTGCACCAGATGACTGCGTCAAAGAAGTGTAACGTAGACACAAGCTTGGTTGGAAGAAGCAGATGGAGTGATTAGCTGTTGCAGTTCGACGGCATTGCAAGGAGCAATAGAACGCGTAGAGATAAAAGCTGGTGGGTATGCAGCCGAAAGTAAGTATCAGCGCTGGCTGATTTGGCCAGGATTGTAGGAAATAATTGTAAAGGGGCATAAGAGATAATGAAAGACTAGGCCGAACAGTGTAAGATAGCAAAGGATCGTTATCGCAACAACAGGTGAGTACATTCTTTTAATGGCTTCCCACCTAATCTCTAGGAATGATTTCACGGAAAATTGCAAAAGGATTAGGATTTCAAAAAGGAAACGACAATGAAGTCTGGATAGCCAAAGAAAGGAGCACGCCAAATGAAGTCTGGATAGCCAATGATTGGTATGTGATTGACCAGTAATTGAAAATCACTAGATCAAATGACGATCATGAGTTGTCAATCACAGCCAGCAGCTGGAAATCACTAGATCAAATGACGATGATGGGAAGGCTTTAAAGGTAGGATGCAACAGAGAAACATTTTGATGTAAAGAAGAAGCACGCGGTAAGTGAAGGAGGAAACTTACAGTGAATCAGTGATTGATCAAGTTCGCGACTACATACTCGGGGGAATACTGGTAGCACTTGTAGACAAAGAGTGGTATAAGCTTGAATGGCTTGCATTCCACGGATGGCAAATGCATGGAGTTATGCCTTAAGATAATAATAAAGAACAAAAGAGAATGATATCATTACAAAACATCTCTTGAACACAAGGTTCTGTAACGTATACAAGTTTCTCTTTTCAATTGCTAATAAATGTCTTCATAATCCAATAAATACATGAAACGTCTTGATAGAAACTGCCTTATACAAGCCAAACAGGTTTGCAGGCTTAGTGAAACACGTTTAAGATAGTAATAATGATAGCTCCTAGGGGTTGCTACAACTGTAGAGGGTATGTGGACTTTAGCTGCGATGACGTCATAAAGAATTCCATTCTAGGTGAAAAATGAGAGAGTCAGTCCAGGTATAAACTGAACTCAAAACCTTGTCTCTTCTGTCTAGTGCTGAGGAAAGCGCCCGTGAATTAGGCTGGCGCACTTAAAAAAAATTCAAAAACAGATACGAAATCAAAAGGGTCAATGTAATGCTTGAACTAAAAAAAGCTAGCAGGCAAGGGGGTAGACGTTTTCAAAATGCAGGACTGGGCGCATGCAAATTAAATAAAGGATGAGTGAAAGCTCTTTGAGCCTTTCTCACATTCATGACGGGGGGTGGCAAAGACTTACCTGTTTATTTCTTCAGGTTTCTAAGCGTCCTTGATGCCCATACAGCTAAGGTTTTTGTCTTTGGCACTTTTGACCTTCTGGCTTCCTGCATTAGATCTTGGTACACTTGGTTATCGACGATGGGCACCATTGCTGGGCCAAAAACGGAACATAAGTCTCCAATTAGGCCACAGCAAGCACCGATAAGACTGTCCGTTCTATCAGGGTCTTGTGCAATTATTTCGATAAACTTCATAACATTGGCAACGTGGGGTTCAACCACTTTCACGTCGGCTAGAATTGAACAAAAGAAAAAATTAAACAACCATTAACTTTCGTTCACATATGAATCATTTTAAAGCCTCGAAGCATAGGTGCGCCAGGAGCCAAAAAGTAGTTTAAATGGGAAAGAACAGAGAGTTCGTCTAGCTACAAACACTGCAAGGTTTTCACCGAGGGTAGCTCTCCTTCTGGATAGATGCCCTTTGAATATGGCCGCCAAATGTGATAACTGAGCATTGGGTGTTAATTGAGAACATTTGGGTATTTCAAATAACGCAAAAGAGGAAAAGCATTTTGCACGAAAAGAAGAAAAGTAGCTTGTCAAGACTGGCTACATGTCGATAGCAAGAACTTAAGAAAATTTGAATGGGGTAATCATTGATCTCCCCCCCCCCCCTGAATAATTGCCTACCCAAATCAAGTAAGACCTCTGATTGAACAGTTTACTTGCAACATACATACTTGTGCAATATTGAACAGGGGGTTTTGGATTGCTCTTCGATCATCAGGCCGCTATTTGCCTATCAGGCCGCTATTTGCAAGCTAATCACTTGGCGAAAAAGCATTGCATTTTGCCATGTCTCGGTAAGGGATGGTGGGTTGGAAAATCCGCTTTGTCAGATGCAGCCCATCTCATAAACAGTTCTTTTAAAGGTCGTTTGAATATGAGGGTCAATTTTTGCTGCAGTTTGGACATCTAATCGCTTTCTTAGACAGCTTTGGGGGAAAACTTAACTGGACTACTGCCAAAAAGCCACGTTCACAAATAAGGAATAAGACATGAAATTAAACGCTTTGCTTTACTGAGCACTGACTGAGAATTTTTCGCATAAGACGTGAACGTTTCATTAAATTTGGCCTGGCCGCCAAAACAAAAACAAAAAAAACCACGGGAACTTTTAACAAAGACCTCCAAGTGAACAGGCCCTGATGAAAAGAAGATCGAAATGCCAGGCCAGTAAGAAGATATTGGGTCTGCGTCCATGGTTATCGCCGTGCGAAAGCAAAATATTTTGAAAGTGGCGGTCGTAGAACGGCTGCATCTTAACGAGGGTCATTTTCACCGACACATATGAAACTACACCAGCCAATACGACAGTTGACACCTGCTATGAATAGAATTTTCTCACCAAAGCCTCAATCGGGCGACTAAATCAGGACGCAAACTCAACCAGTTTGATTGCATCACGCTCTAATGATTGGGCCTTATCAAGCCTTTTCAACTTTTCTATATATATTAAACAAGAATTCTTCTCTATCTTGAAATGGGAACGTAACAGAAAATAGAGGTAAATAGCAAGAGAGTCTAATTAAAGAGGGGTGTCTAATTACAAAGGGTGTCAAATAACAGTCAATCAATCAAAGGCAAGATTCAAACAACAGTAATTTACAGCAGATCAAACTTCTTCGAATGCGTTTAGGCCTAAGGGGGGAGCTAGAGGAAGGACTGTCCATCTTATTATAGATGGAGTCTTATCAAAGAGTGGGCCAAGCTGGGAGCGCGACCGTCTTCCCAAGAAAGAGAGTGGTTCAGATGGGCAATGACCAACGTCAAAATTTGGCCTCAATAAAAAAAATTAGAAAAAAGACGAACTTACGACTAATATTTTTCTCGTCCTCTCCTTTTAGACCTTGAACAATGCTTGTGAAAGCTTCTAAGCAGGACTCCCTGAGCTCATTCACAAAATCGATCACATCATAGTCAGTCTGCAATCAAAGGCAAGATTTAAACAACAGTAATTTACAGCAGATCAAACTTCTTCGAATGCGTTTAGGCCTAAGGGGGGAGCTAGAGGAAGGACTGTCTAACAGAATGCAATTTGCATTTTCAAACTAAACAGGCCATCCATCTTATAAGAACATTACCAAGCGCGCTATTGTTTATCATGGGGCGAAACTTTTAATTTCAGCGCGAGGTTTCCGATAAAGGCGTCTTCGCGGCCAGAAATTAAGAATGCCCGGGCTGTCATACTGGTGAATCCGCGGGTGGAATAGAGCACACGAAAGAAAATAATAAAATATAATAAATAAAAAAATTCTTTCAATTCCTTATGTAAACATCAAGTCATAATACGCTAAAATCATAGGAAAATATTAAATAATGCAGCTGTTCTTCTAAATGATGATCAAGTGGAAGTCTTGAAAAGGAAGGCCTTCAAAGAGTTATCCTGTTTGCTTTTGTTTCGTACAAGCACTTTCAAACTAAAAATATTCACCACCAATTAAAATTTTAGAATAACTTTTCCAGTTCTCGACAGTAAATGATTTTACTTTCCTCGATGTTAACGGTTCAAGTTGTTAAGTCCCTCAATCACGTGATATAGTCTGATATATAATTTGTCTGACTTTTCGGAAGATCGGTTTCCCTAGGAATATACTTGGGACTTCTCTTAGCATGAGCCTCTTATTCCCCTTACAAAGGTTCTTTGAGAAACAAGTGAATTGTGAATGCGAGAAGTCTAGTTCTAAGACTTTAAATTTGAATGAGAAATGGTCAGCCAACAATTAGTGCGTAGATTAACGTGCATTTGGGACGCCGCGAGTGGGGATGGGGTAAAGACATGCCCCCCTGACGAACAGACTTGCAAATCCAATACATTTCAGGGGTAAATATCCTAAATATTCTAGGGTAAACATATCTCTAGGGATAATAAGTATTAACCAAGTCGTGTAAGTATGATTACAAACAATCATGCATCGACCTTTTCTTCCATCAAATGTTCTAAATCACTGTTATGTCTTTCGTAAACACCAAAATACAGTGAGGCAGGCGTACAGTTCTAAGCTCCATTGTTTCTGTTGACCTTTCCCACGATCTAGAGCCGTCTTGCACATACGCCCTTGGCAACCCATTCACCCTTCAGTAAATACCTTTTACAACTGTCAGGAGTTCCTTAACAATAACAAGTTGTGTTTGAGAGTTGATTGGCTACAACTCCCAAGTTGTCCTCTAACAAATCCGATTTCCTACTCAATGGGCTTTGAGAACTCTAATTTCATTCATAGTCCAGTCAAAGAGGTGTTCTAGATTCAGCTACGAGATAGCGATGATTGCAAACAGTGGGTAGATAGCGGTCATGACATCGAAATAGGCTTCAATCAAATCACGGGTACCTTATCAAAAGGAGCAGCGGCCGCCTGCGCTAGTGTAAGCAGAACTGGCTCCGCATATTTCCGATACTCGGTCCCAATGGCCAGTGCAATGTCACCGAACGCCGATATAATGTGAGGCTTCACTGATCTATGAACAGTCTGGTCCTGCGGAGGAGACGTTTAATCGTTACATAAACCACAAACGCAGTTCAGTTAGAAGGTCGGATAGTTTTGGGCGCGGAGATAGAGGGTATGGAGGTGAAACAATTATTCCATGGGTTCTCCTAGCAAAATAACATATATAGCGGATTTTATTAAGAGGCACACAAAATTTCAAAGATAAGTTCAGTTTTAAGGTTAGAGGAATACTGGTTGTGGGAAAAGAACACAATCTTTGTGGAAATAATATAATCAACGCAGACAGGTAAAGGTTCCTTTGCAAGGTTCTAAAAATAGCCAGCCCTGCATTTTAGAGGCTTTCCAAACTTTACCCTAGAAATTAAAAATGCCAAATCTTCGCAAGGAGCAATATGAATAAAATTGGCGAGCATAATAGCCAAAAGCGATCGTTTTTGCCTAAAGCCCAGTAAAAGGTGATCCTTCCCCCCTCCCTCTACTACCCAAAAAACCTCTACAATCTTTATTGAAACGCTTTCACTTGGATGGAAACGCCCGAGCCAACGCCAAGCGAACAAGCACCAAATCATAAGATCGTTCTGCGTAAAATGCTTTGAGGGCAGAGGGATCTACTGTCATTTAAGGGCATCGTGCATTCAAAATGAACAAACCGCTATTCCTTCGCCAAATTTCGTCATTATTTCGTCACAAAGAGGCAGGATCTGGGCGCCAAGAGCTCTGCAGAGGTCTCCAACAACGCCAGTTGCAGCGATGCACACCTGCGAACGAGGCAAACATAGAGAATAGCAAGCGGTTGCGCTACGCGAAGTAAAGAGTCATGCGGAGAAGCATTCCTGGGCTGATTAATGGGTGAGGATCGAAACAACTTGGTGTCTGTAAATGCTCATGAATCACCTAGAATCATTTGCGGCATTTCAGGAGCCCCTACTTGAAGACAGAACCTCTGTTTTGTAAACATTATGGGGTAATCTATAATTTGTATTTTAGGGATCAAACGTACGGCAAACTGATAGGCCAATAGTTTTCAGACTGCCCCATAATATTTCAACAATTAAAGCTACAAATATTTCAACAATCAAAGTTACAAATGTTTTAATCAGAGCTACAAAAAGCCGGCAACCATCCTACTAAGAGAGCCAATTACAGTTGATAAATGGGGTTCGTATGTCACCCACAGGTAGGCATCGTCCAGCAAATTGCACCGCTCAAATTGACTGACTTAAAGCCTTAAAGTAAACTAATAGGGACCAGGATCCAAGCAAACAAAATGCCAAAATAAGTTGACAAAAAGGTAAAAAGATTTTTGTTTTGCAAATTTGCAGCCGATAAAATCAACGAGCTCTTTGCGCTTTAAAACAAACCGAGCCTTTGATACCAAATCAGGCGATATTTCTAAAAAAAATCAGTTAGTTGATTTTATGCGAGGGTTTGTTGCATTAAAACAGAATCGGCGGCCTATTTGCGAAAACCGGACTGTTTTGACAGGACAAAACTTGTTTACTGACCATGCCTTTGTTTTCGTCATCAAACATAATATTTCATAATACCGGCCATACAATACCGCGAATTGATATTGTGAGAAAACGCTATATGGGTTCTATATTCAGTGAAATCGGCTGAGCGTAATAAGAAGATTCTATAGTCGATAACAAGAGGCATCTTGATGGACTGCGAGGACAAGTACATCGATGAAATTCATGATGAATGTAGATGATAATAAGACACGGCTGGAAACCACCAGGCATTACTGCGCTATGACGTACTTGATATTCTGATCTGTTTCCAAGACCCTCGACCAGGAACGGCTTGAACACTTGGAGGTACTTCTCAAACCTTTCACCGAGGCCTACAATATACAACATGTTGTTTCTATTTTCTCATGTGCAATGGCGTTCATCGTTTTCAGACAACGAGTAACTTAGGCAATCTAAAGTAATTCGGGAGGCGTTTGACGGGCTCCACTGAAAGCACATGGGACTGGGCGTGCCTGGAGCCTTTGAGCATTTGGTTTAGTGAAAAGGACTGGGGAGCCTGGGGTAAGCCCAACACGAGAAAATTGAGGGTAGGGGGTATCTCTGAAGCCCTGAACAGAAAACATGGTAGCAGAGCGCTCTAAAAGTTTGTGAAGCGTTTGGGGTAAGAAGACGATAAGGAGAAACGTGACTTTCTTGGAGAAATGCCTTTAGGGGGAGGGGGCTTCGGTCTGCACCCCCTAACGCCAGATTTTGCGAAACAGTTGTAAAGAAAAAGTCACAGTTACAGCCACGCCTGACTCAGTTATGAATCTGTCTTGACAAATAGAGCAGTAAAATTGATGTTGAAGGCTGACGAGCATTGATATTAATTAAAAGTAGGCCGTTGATCCTGATCAGTGTCTTTCGAGTTTCCCAGTCGTCAGATCACAGACGGAATGCACCTGCTAATTAAATCCTGTGGGAAGGAGGCGACTAAACGGAGCTTATTCCCAGCTTGGGAACCATTGACGAACCTGGCGAGGCTTAGTAAAATGAGCCTCACATAAGTCTTGGCGGAAGTTATACTATAGAAAATATATCAATTATTGTTGGTTCTTGTGATCTTTCAAGCCCCCCTTTAAAACTTCTTATCAACGGGGTAATCATAAGCATTAAATAGTCAGCTTTGGAAACTATGCTCAAGCTCAAATATTTTCGAGAAAGTCCACAAGATCAAACATATCACGGAGCTGGTAGGACCATTATCTCAAAGATTAGATAGCAGACAATACCAGGTTTAGCTATAGAAGGGCTTATTACAGGTGAAGATTGTATTCCTTACAAAAATACTCGTCTGATTTATCCGGTTAATGCAAAGTTCTATAGAAAATCACTTCCGTGCGGCCAATACCGTATTGGAAAATATCATTAGCGAAACTTTGAGACGTTAGTTTCCAACACGAATTGTAATTGAAAAGTTCAACGATTAAAGGAACTTCAAAATTTAAGAACATTTATATACAAAATGAGACGATGGCTAATTTTACCATTAATCTCATAACTGGATCTCAGATCTTAATTAAAAGTGCTGCAATAAAAAAACTGTCGAATAAGAGGCCTGACGAAAATGAGGCTGATGAATACCTTCGATGAGGGTGCCTAGCGCCATGAAGGCATCTTCCTGCACACCGCCTGCCTTCGTGGCACTTAACATCTGCAGTAGGGCCTGCATCACGGCATCACCGACCTGTGCCGCATCATCAGGTGTAAACTTTCTAATGCCACTCTGAAATAGAAATAACACGTCATAGCACGGGTCAGGGGCATTAGGCAGCGTAATAGCAATGCCATGTCTTAAGAGCAATGCCATGATGGAGAGACACTATGAACGACTAGGAGAAACGCATATTGGCCTGTTGTTGCTACTGTTGATTCTTTTTTGGTGACGTATGGGCATGCGAGAGAGTAGGTGAATTGCTTAAAGAGCAACTGGAAACTGCTGCTGTTTTCACGGGAGCCTCGTCAACCCTTATGAAAGCAGCACAAATAAAGAATGGTTCAAGAGTGCAGCGTGATACCCCTACCAAGCCATGCTGGCCTCTTACAAACACCATGGAGTCTGAGGTGTAATCGTAAAGGAGCAGCCTGCCCACCAGTCTTTGTTCAATAAGCATGAGCGAACTGGGCAAAGAGGCAACTGGACAAAGAGGCAACTGGGCAAAGATGCAACTGGGCAAAGAGGCAACTGGGCAAAGAGGCAACTGCGTGTTCTTCCCCACAAGGCCTACCTGGAGCACTGCACAAAGCAGCGATTTGAAGTCATTGTGCTGACTGTGGTCCCCAAGGTTCGTGCCCGCACTCTGCAAAAAACAATGACAACACTGTAGTGGCTATCAAGAAATAAAAGCCAGGCACAAAATGATACTCTTGAAGGCTCATTTTGGACGACCAAAGCATCATCAAATGTTAAAGAAGGTCTTGTCTCTTAGGCTCTTCTAAAGACTTAATTGATTATAAATGCGTACCTCTAATTGTAGAATCCTTGTTATTCTACTCAAAACGGAGACAACTGTAGTTTTGACTACATCGTAACAATCCTGCAAAACAAGACACCATCCACATCAAAGTTACAAAAATTAAAAATTATACAGGTTGCGGATTATGCAGGAAAAATAGAGGGAAACTAGAGAGAAATAGAGAGGATAATAAATAATAAATTCTCAAGGTACAAGGACTGTATCATTCTAAAGTATGCATATGACTTATACATGGAATTTTAAGTATGGAATTTTGACTCAAAGGCAAAACTCAGAGCTCTAAAATCATTTTCGTAAAGAGAGTAGAATAATAAAAAACTATTCACAATATCATATTTTGCATTACTGGCAACATTATTCATTCTTTTATCACGTTCTTTCAGCTTCTTCCAATTAATTGCGAAAGAACCCATAGAAGCTTATCATGAGTCGTCTACTGGGAACGGAATATCGAAAGGGGATCGAGCCACTCTTACCCCAAACTATTTCCACATGAGCACTTTGCTTGAATCAGATAATAGCCCTGTAACCCTTTTAGTTTGAAACACAAGTGCACTTTTCACCAAAATAGACTGTTTTTCAGAAGACTTCAATGCCATTAACTTGTTGTTGCACGAAAGAATTAAACGCTTGCTTTTACGAGGATAAACAATTGCTCAAAAATGACAACAAACACAAAACTAGAAAAGCCAGTTGAAGCGGAGGTACTGCAAAAGTTTATTTCGGAAAACATACGCGTTTTAATAATTGATTAGGCAATTCAAAATACCACTCACAACAGGTGAGCTTTGAAACCTTGAGGTTTACTTTGGTATAGACAATCAGCCTTCCCCGCGCCAATTACCATGACTGTTTTCAAATATTTTAGTCACTTATTTACATTTTCATTCAGGCTCTGCTTTCGTCATTAGAACGTCCCAAAAACAAATTTGTGCACAGTTTGCTTTAAAGGGCCGTTGACATCGACTGCGTTCTCAAAGCAAATATCCTCTGCTTACTCAGGTCCCATCTACCTGGGTACTTTCGAGTTCATTTTCAATTCTGATGTGCACGATGTCTACTCTAGATTCCCTTAGGGTGCACCCCTCCATGTTGTTATCAGACCTCGCGTTAAATGATCTCAAGAGGCAATACAAACAGGCCTAGTCCAGATAAGCATTACCTTTGGGCTGCTTTTAATAAGTTCCATAACAGCTTCATATGCCGAGCTTCTGAGATTGCTCTGGCATGCATCATGCCTGGAAAGACAAAGAGATCCTAATAATCCAACTAATCTTGGTGCAAATTTGCACAGGAATAAACATACACGCGAGCACAATGGTTGCAATGGGGTTGCATGGTGTTCCGCTTCCTTTGAAGGTTTACATTGGAGCACGCGCTAATTCCTAAAGCAAAAAACAACTAACATCTTCGTTGCATCTTTTAAACACACTTTTGAGTCTTCAAATGCACTTCATGTTGTTGTGTATTCACTCGTTAAACACAGGCTCACCCTTTGCTTACTGTCTGTCTGTGTTATAAATACTAGGTACTTCAACGACGTCTGATGCAGCTTGATGGCAAAAGTGCAATATGGGGATAAGACCCATATATACTGAGCTAAAGATTGGCGGGATGCCTCTATTCCTGTTGAAGTGACACAGTTGTGAGCCAATCTAACCTAGCATCGAATCATATGAAAATTTTCTGTCTAAACATTTGAACAAGCACCAGTTGTTGCGAAGCTGTAAACACCAGGTACCAAGGTGGTTGCTCAAACTTTGAAGAAAAGCCAAGCACATAAGGAGGGTTTGTAAAAAGCATTAGAAAAAACAATCTGAAAAGCGAAAAGTGAAATAAAGCTGAATAGGATTGATAGGTTTTCTCAAAATATTGGAATTTCGTTGTAGCTAGTGGTAGCACCGGAAACTTGATAATTAAACTCTAACTAAGAGCTTCAGAAGAATATCACAATAACTCCACCAACCCTCATCTGTTTTGACAAAAACATTGTTTGATTCATAATATCAAAACTTTACAAAGAGCTAAAAGTCCAATAACCAAATTGAAAGAAAAAACAAAGTTGTTTTAAAAGGCTGTTTTTATTGTGGCAGTTGTAGCAAAAAGGAGATTGTCAATGTCGGTAACTATGTTTTGGCTCTTATGGATCAATCTCCTGAAATAGTGCTTCTAGCCAACAAAAAAGATTTCCTAGAACATAAACAAACTATTTAAAAAACCAAAGCATTAATAAAAAGCACAAAAGAATGTTAAAAAATACAAAAAAGTTAATATACTGCAAGAAATAAATTGTGATGGAAACAAACCTTTCTGCTGTGTCAATAAGTTTTTGAACTATGAATTTGAACTTTCCAGATAAAATATACGTTTGTGGTTCATCATCTTCGGCAGTTCGAGTACTGTCGTACGCGGCTTCAGCCAGAGAGGAAAATGCCTAAGGAATGGTGATCACTTCACATCATCTCATTTGTCAAGGATTTGTTACTAATATGAAACGCACCAAATGGACTTTCCGTTAAATGTAATTTAAAGAAAACAGCTTATAACAACTAAACTTATTTTGATACAAAATTTCTTTCATAAAGGTAAATGCTACACACGATCTATATTCATAATGGTACACAAAAGATAATTTTGCTGCAGAAGTAAAATGCGAAACTGTAGTAAATTTTATGATAAAGCGTTTGCAGCAAATGTAGGGTGATAGGTTCCATTATAGAATTTATTATTGACTCTGCTTGAGTGTGCGATTGAATGGGGACCTACGTCAACCACTGAAGATTTTTACAACATTGCTTACGGCACTGTTGCTTGAAAAAAATTGGGCAGGAAGACGGATTTGGAAAGTCTTTCAAATGAAATCTGCTATGAAAAACAATCTTTGAAGCCAGATAAATAAAGGCCTTCGATCTCAAAACTACCAGTGGCTTTATGGTTTCTTTTCAAAATGCGAGAAACGGATTCAGGGTTTTCGCACGCTTCGTAAAAGGCAAATTCATTTAAAAGACAGACAAGACTTGCTTTATAAGAACTGAAAGAAGAATAATGTAAAACAATCGTGTCTGGAGTAAAATAATCGTGTCTGGAGTAAAACAATCGTGTCTGGAATAAAACAATTGTGTCTGGAGTAAAAAAACCGTGTCTGGAGTAAAAAACCGTGTCTTGAGTAAAATAATCGTGTCTGGAGTAAAATAATCGTGTCTGGAGTGAAATAATCGTGTCTTGGGTAAAATAATCGTGTCTGGACTAAAATCGTGTCTGGAGTAAAATAATCGTGTCTGGAGTATAAAAAATCGTGTCTGGAGTAAAATAATCGTGTCTGGAGTAAAATAATCGTGTCTGGAGTGAAATAATCGTGTCTTGGGTAAAATAATCGTGTCTGGACTAAAATCGTGTCTGGAGTAAAATAATCGTGTCTGGAGTATAAAAAATCGTGTCTGGAGTAAAATAATCGTGTCTGGAGTAAAATAATCGTGTCGGGAAAACTAGCGGATATCGACATTGGTGCAGGCTAGGCATGTTCTCTATGTATTTTATCATTTTTTTTATAAATTACAACACTCAGGATTAGGAACCGATGAATATAGGAATCAAACTCAACTTGAATTTAGATCAGCTAGACTCTCAACTAGCTCTGAACAGTTTCAAGTGAGATCATAATTGTAGCAATTTTAACAGTACTCCGTGTTATCCAAACATGAAACTAAAATTAAAACATCAGAAACATTGTGACGTAACATGAAAGTTCTTACCCAACACACATTGGTAGACACTCTTGGTTCACTATCGAGATTTTCCATCAGAGCGTTGAGAAGATTATCCAAGTTAGTGCTATCCAACGCTGCTTCCGGGACTTGGTCGCAAACTCGGCTAAGCGTCCAAGCAACAGAATCACGGACTACAACACTTGGGTCTTTCATCAGTCCCAACAAAACAGGCATGGCCTAAACATGAGAAAAGAACACAGAATGGTTACAGAAGAGGCACTGGTGGAATTGCATACTGGCATATTTTAGTATGGAGAAGCTGGCGGCTACATGTAACTCTTTGAGGTTGACGTATCTGGAGATTCTTCTAAAAAAAGTTGAGATATCTGAAGAAGAGCCTTGACGTAACTTAAGAAAGCTGATCATTTGACGAAAAAAAGACTTGACGTTATTGAAGAGAGCTGACATATTTGCAAGAGAAAAGACTTGACACTCTTGCCAGACCTTGTTATGAATTGGTTTACATATACAAAGTTGAAACCTTTAGCTAGAGCTTCGACCAGTCATTGCTATTCGATCAGTCATCGCTATTCGACAAGTCATTGCTATTCGATCAGTCATCGTTATTCGACTAATCGTTGCTATTCGAATAACTCGAATAATCGCACTATTCGGCTACACCCGAATATTCGATTAGTGTATGACGTAACCGAAAAATAAGCCAAGCAACCGAATATCGATTATTCGACCTTCGGAGGACAGGCCTAATTGCAAGACATGCCTCCTGAATTTCGCAACCAGACATTGAACGCGTGAATGAATAGATAGGTTACAATCGCAGCATGCAATCGTCTAACCGTGGTTTACTGGGCCATATCTTTAACACAAACAACCAGAAAAAAAGCTGGAAGCTTCACTGATAATGTTTCACAGACTTCTTGCATAATCCGTGATTGATACAACAAGTCTAAAATGACAAACAATTATAAACACAAAACTGAAAATGACACCTATAAATATGCTAATTAAACAGGCAGACAAGGAATTTGGTTACCTGCAGAACCACCGGCTTGAGTGCATCCGCATCAGGCCCTTCCAGAATGCAGCCTGCCATCAAAAGACATCAACTTTACTGGCAAAACATTACCAAAAGAGAATTGTTTTCAGACACGAGAAATTTCTAAGAAAATGTCTGCTCCTTGTTTTTTCTCACATGATACAAACTTTCATCGTACCATCAAAGTATCTTATGGAAACACCATTGCTGACAAAAGCAAGTTAATGTCTGTATCTATTAAAGCCCCTATCTTTTCCAATTAAGCCCAGATGATCAATTATAAAAAACAATAAATAGCAGCAAAAAAATGGCAGCAAAACTAACAGGAGGTGACAATGCATTTGGGTTGTTGCAGAGGATGGAAACGCGGACAATGTTGGGAGGTACAAATGCTTCATGTACCATGCTTCTCATTTCAACACAACAGAGGCTTGATATCCTATGGGCCTATTACCAGCCTCGTTATCGCCCTTCAAAATAGCGACACCTGAATGGCCCAGCCAACTACTGAAATGAACTAAACATGGGGTGAGGGAGAAATAGCGGCATTCTGAGCCTAATCCCTTTTCGTTTGAGTATTAGAATGCCTACCAAACGCCATGATGGCTGCGTCCCGTTGTTTCCAGTTACTACTACTGATTGAGTTGTGTATAAATGGAAGGACGTGATTGACGATGTCGTTCGTGGTGCACGTGGCCAGCAACATCAGGCAAACGCCCGCGGCCTTAGAAGGGTTCCAGTCGTCTTCGTCGTCGAACTCCTCCTGAAAGCGAAAAACGATGATTGCACACAGACAGTAATAACAGGGGCTGGCTGGTTGTTTACGTAAACGTAAAAGGATGTTGGTTGTTAAAGATGAGCAATGGGCAGACTAAGGAATAAATGTGACAAAATAGAAAATATACGAAATCAGGGAATGAACTAAATAAGTAAATAGCTAGCACACCTGTTTAGTGAGACAATTGAACAAGATTGGTACCAAATGTCCTAGAGCACCCTTAGCATAGAAATGACTAAATCGTTCTGGTGGAGTGTTGGTTTCTGCAGCCTAAAATCAAAATATGATTCAACATTACATAATAAAACATTCAACAGCAATAACACATAAAAAATTGCAATATTGCGATATTATGAGGTTAGGGTATTATTATTGGTGTTGGGTACAAAACTACTAATGTAAAAAATTCAAACAATGTCTAGCAAACAGCTCAAATGTCAACTAAAATAATACTAATGAATCATTTGACATATAAGACTCATTTCACTACATCTAAGGTGGGGAATTATCAAAGAACTATAACGAATGATTCATCATTAAGATACAGAAAAAATTACGAGCTGTAGAGGCTGGGAAACAAAACAGGACAGCACTTTGCAGACGATATATCGTTTAGCTAAGCTTCCAGCATACCTCTGCAGCTTCGATTGACAAATCGATCTCTTCGTCACACAATGATGACCAAAACTCGACGCCTTGAAGAGAGATTTCATCTTCTTCTGAGCGCATGGCATCGACTGTTATCTACAAGAACATACCAGCAGATCACAATACAATGTAACAAAGAGAAATAGTTTCATCATAGGGTTTCGTATTCCAAACCTGGTTTACTGAAATATACTGGCGCTGGAGTTTTGAAAACATGCACTGTTAATTAATGATGGCTAGATGTTGCAATTCAAGGTTCACTTTTTGGATGGGTGTGAAGCTCTCAAGCAGAAAGATACTTAAAATACTTTAAGGAAAATTCAATAAAAATACCAAAGAGTGAGTGGCTTCCAAATAAAAAACTCAGTTCTAGACAATAAATAATCCAAATAGTTGAATAAAATTTGTACATTGGTATGTGTGGCCAATTACTCGCAACTCAAATGCTAACAACTCAACTATATGATTAAGAAATGGTTTACTGGAGCAGATTAAAGAAAGTCTGCAGCTCTGTGAATTTCGCTAACAACTCAGATTGGCTGCAAATGCCAGTAATGGATGCTTGAAAGAGTATAATCTACTTTCCCAAAATGATCTGTTAGCTAGAAGTGCCTTATAAAACACTACATGTTGGCATTGAAGAGAGGTTAATTGAAAAAAATTGGAAAAAAACTGCTCATTTACTTTCATAAAAGTAGTTCTTTCTCTAAGTACAGAGATGCAAAAAAGCAACATATATACTAGAGCTTTATTGACATGGCTGAATGACCCATACACAATGAAAATTGAAAAACACACTTACCCTAAATAACGCAGGACCCATGTATGCTTCCATGAAATCATAATACAGCGAAACGATTTTCACCAGGCACTGGAGAGCTGCGACTTTAACCTTAAAAACAAGAAGAAAGGTTGGACTTCATTCGAGAATAGAAGGAGAGTTCTCAAAGACGGAAAACCAACTTTAGGATGAAAGGACATTCCAAGAAATTTCATTACAACAGCAGGATGAAGTACATTTTCAAAACAAAATTAAAGCAATATTTCACAGGTTATTAAAGCTCTCGTCTTCAAGACAAGATTGCTCTTCATCAATCAGCTCAAAAATCTACTTCAGTAAATACAATCGATTTTCACCAAGAGAGGCACATGTCTTTTCTATTCAGTATCAATCTTTTTAATATTTTCCTAAGAAAATTATTTGAAATCATAGACTGGAAGTTGATATATAAATCTGATTCTGAAAGACAAATGTTTCTTTCATCCACGACTGTAAGGGATTAATATATTTCTTAACAAAAACTAGCTGTTATAAACTGGGTATAACTTGCAGCCCCATATTCTATGGAATTTCAAGACCATTCTTGATGAAGGCATACCTTCTTTTGAGGGCATTGCGTTGCATTGCAAACAACTTCCATGATAAAGTCACGCTGATCCTTAGTAATAAAAAAATGACCACTGTTAGAAACAGATCAACAAATCAATCAAGGAAATATGACAATCAATACGAGGAAACACAAGCGCAAACAGTTAAAAGACTACATATATATATCACAAATGTAACATGACAATTTAAGCCATCAGGAAAAAGCACAGATTTAATTAATTCAAGATACCCGCTCTAAGCTTTCTTGTCTATATGCAAGTAAGATTTGCAAACATACTCTTGAAATCTGATTCAAAAAACAACTTTACCAATTGTTGATGTTCAAATCGACAAGTTAAAACTCACTTTTTTCTCAAAATTCGCTCTTATAAACTCTAATGAATTCAGCAAAGAATTGGTTGCATGGTATTTAACATTTGTGCTGCAAGTAAAACAGAATGAGAGTCAAAGTTGCTTGATAAACAGGAGCATTTGTCTGCAAGGAAAGGTGTATACATTAAAACTGGATAACATGCTGATTTTTTTCAGTTTCCAGTTCAATTACAACTCCTACAGATAAAGTTAGTGGAAAAGAAAAAAGCTGGACACAAAAGTAAGATAATGGGACAGCCAAATTCAAAAAAACCGATAGTCAATAATGGTCAAACACAGCAATTTGGGAAGCCAATAGAGTATGTATGTACAGCCCATGCATCATGTCTATGGCTACAGCAGGACAATTAGCACATTTTTTCAATGGGTGTTGATAAAATATGGAAACACTTAAAATCCTCCAACTGTAAAGATTAACATATTGATGGTTAACACATTTCTTTTACAACAAACGTGGTTACGCCAAACTAGTGTGAGTTGTAGTTTTGTTGGATAAAGCCACAAATGTGCTTCTACGTAAATTCACGTCTTTTACTTATTCTTAACTCTCACTACACATATAGATCAGGCCTTCCATGTAAATGAAGAAGATTTTCTTGCATAAGCATAAATAAACAGAGGACAAGTGGCTACAATGAAGTCAGTCAACCATAAGATACCCATTACTTTTCAGTTAATTGTGGGAGGCAAAACATGGTGATCTCCATGCTGAGTACCATAATTGGTCGTAAGATTACACTGCTGTATTTATTTGTTCTCAAAACACCCTGTAGTTTTTAATCACTGGTATTACTACCAACTCAAAGTAGAATTAGTATTGCTGATCTTTGTAGTCATCAAAGTTATGCAAGATAAACTGCATAGACGAAAATGACTAAAACATACTTTGGTGCCTCATCCTTCATGCCATGCGCGATTGCTTGCAAAATGTTACCAGAAAACTTTTCTAAGTATTGAGCATCCTGGAAGCAATTTGAAATTATAAAGTTAGTCTTCACTTTTATAGAAGACTAGAATGACAAACTTATGTAACAATTGCATGCGATGCCATTCAATAATGTTATTTTGGGTACCAAGCCTTGTAAAAATAAACATGCCATATTGTAATTTGGTAGCTTTGTTAGCAAAATTCCTAGCCTCAAGATCCTTGGAAAGGTTCAGACCTTTGGCAAAAAAGGGTTTAACCTGACAAAAAACAAATGTGATCAATATCAATCAATCAGTACAAGTTTGAGTTTTCTTTTAAAGTGTTACATCATAGCAATTATCAGGATCAGCTCCAATATCCCATCAAAGGGTGTTACAAGAGACATTCAAAAAAAAATAGAAGGGGGATATGATCACAGAACTGAGCTTTTGTATCATTTTTGGAACTTTAACCAAGGCTTAAATTACAACAAGCTATGCATAGTTACATACCTTTATTACTAATACACATTAGTCAAGCTTCAAATACAGAATCCCAGAAAAAGCAGAAAATGTGTAAATAATTAGAAATCAAAGACTTTCTCAAGATTAGTCTGAAAACAACCATAACAACTTACAATATCTTGACACATATAGCCAATAGCTTCTAAGGATGCCTCTTTCAGCTGGTAGGTACTCTCTGCATTCTCAACATTTGCCAGCAAAGTCGGCAACAGATCGCCCCATCCATTTTGTGGGAGCTCTGCAGCTGCTATGCTTGCAACACACTGATAATATAAAATATAATATATATAATATAAAATTTAAAATTTAAAATTTAACTTATATATAAAACTGTTTCATAATTGACAGAACACACAAAACTTAAATTTACTTGAGTTCTTGGCAAATTTCAGATAACCCATACATACAAGTAACTGCCTGTTAAAAAACAAAACAATTATACAATATATTTTCACATGTTACGTAATAGCTCAAAATAATACTCTCATAACCAGGGAACAACATCTAATAGTTGTCATTTGGGTTTTATAACTATATATACTTTATATTAACTCAGTGGCAAAAGGAAAGATATTCAGGATTCTAAAGAGGGGCAATTACATTATATACCTTGTGTAATACCAATATTATTCTCCCAATTGCATGAATGAATTTCAAAAATGATAATACAATGCAAAAAGGGGACTTTTGAAAGGGGGGGGGGGCTCACTGGTGGGCCAGTTTCCCGCTGTTTTAAGGGCACTTTGTTTTTGCAGTATAGTAGCATTTAATTGCTGTTAATGTTGGCAGTCAGTAACAATAACTTCAGAGGCAATTTGATTTCAAAGCAAAATAATGCCTTGAGCTAAATAACACATACCTGTGCAGCTGAAAAGAAGTCTGTCTCTGTACCAAGCGCTCTCAAAACCTTGAATGGTGAAGGATAATTGTTATTAAGGCAAAGAAAAAGATGTGCCAATTAGTGGAAAAAAGGTAGAAAACAATAGAGGTAAGGAAAAGAGATGCAAAGAATGTGTGTGAAAAAACAAAAAAGATATGGGAGATGTTAAAAGTCTAGATATACATAACAGATGTGACAAAGAAGATTAAACAAAACAGATAAATCAAATATGAAAGAATGAAAAAAGGTTTAAACTTAAATTGATAAGGATACATGTCTTGGAAGGCAGATAAAGAGACATTATTTTTGGTGATATGATTTCAAACACACAGCAAAATGTTTGTGATGTTAATCAAGTTTAACAAGAGGCATGGATTTTCATTTTAAAACTACATAAATGAATTTCCTTGAAGTTACCTGAACTTTAATTTGTGTCCTAGCATTTTCATCAATAGAAAACCAGCGTTGTTGATGCTGCTGCTTAACATTGGCATCCTTTGATGTCAAACAGTTCTTAAGTTGAAGACCAGCAGCCATTCTGGCAACTGATGACTTTGTCCTGTCTGATAGGACAGTCGACAGAACAAAAAGAAAATGGGGCTATAATAGAACAAAAAATCACAATGAAAATCGTTCTCTGGTAAATATTTTGAAGAGAAGGAAAGTTCTAACTTTAACACAGCTATCATAGCTCTAGAGAACACAAATCAACAACACCTATTTATTTCAATACTTTCTTGGATGAGCTACTTTTAAAAAAGTATGATGTGATAAAGGAGTAAACTATGTACCAATTGAAGATGTACATAAACCATTTTCTAAAACCATAGGTAAGTTCATAGGTTTTATGGGATAAATCTCTGGGAATACCACTCCAAAAGAAGAAATTAACAAATAAATGTTAAGACAAGTGCTCTTTCAGCCTTAATTTGAAAAAGAAAAACTTGTCACACAACAGAGTATACAAACCAACATTAGCATTTATATAAAAATATAAAAGAACATTCTGATAAACAACGACAGTAGCTAAGTTGGAGCTAACAATCATTATCTAACCACAGGTCTATATCTATAACCACAGCTCTAAATTGTATCTATACACTTGATCGGTTATTAGCTGTAAAAAGCATTTTTAAGTTCCAAAGAACATATAACAACCCCACAGGACTACATATAAACACAAACAACAACATAAGCAGCATATTTAAATCTTGGATTTAAACTGTCAGCTTGACCACTTTCCACCTAATATACTAAAATAATTATGCATAAAAGGGAATCCAGCATCACAAACTTTGTAATAATGTTAAAAATTGTCTTTTTATTAATTTCCATCAATTTTTGAAACACTTTTGCATAGGTTGGCATTAATATTCACTGCTTCTTACAATTGTACCCATACTGTTCTCAAATAACATTTATACATAACAATAAATTGTCTAATAGTGTAATAACAATAAATCAAGCTGTCTAACAGTGAAACCAGATTCAGTTTTTCACAACCCACCCTCTTGCTCTGATTTGGGAAGAATGATTTTTTCTATGATTCACTTTTAAGCAAAAGTTATCAGAAAAGCAAATTGACTTCACAAAGGACAAGGTATTTTTTATTATTATCTACTTAATATAGCATTAGAGTTTACACACTTTTTATAAGAATAAAGGCTATAAGAATATTGAGGCTCAAAAGTGCTCAAATTTAAGAATATTTGAGAATAAATTGTCTGGCTTAACCTTCATCAAGACTAAAATTTTCTCCTTAATTTGAGTTTTCTCCCAAAGCAAAATAACTCTTTGCTGCTTGGTGGCTTATTTCCACTTGAGAACAATTGGGCCAGAACAATAACATTTTGGCATTTTATATCAAATTTGTTGTTCTGTTTGTTCTTGTTGAAATTCATGATGAAGCAACACATAAGAGAGGGTTTAACACTTTTCTTTTATCTTAAGGCCAATTAACACCTTGTGTTGGACAAGAAAAATGGTAAGAATAATCTCAGTCTCAAAATTGTAAATTTTAAGAATAATGAGGCTCAGCGAAAAATTAGGTATTCTTATAAAAAATGTGTAGTCTCAAATCTAAATCTTGCCATAGACACTTGAAAGGAACTCAGATGGAATATATACTTACAAAACCTGTCCCTTGAGCACATTGCTCCAAGTACTTTTGAGCACCCTCAAGTTCATTTTTGTCTAGAAAAAAAGATTTTCTTTCCTGGTAGATATCACATGCACATCATACAGTTAAATCTTCAATAGTTTCTTCACAGAAACTTAAATAGCAAGAGCACTGAAAACCATGTAGCCCATGCAAAATAAGCTTAGGTATATAGCTTTATACTTTTTATACATATCTATTGCAAATTTGGATATGCTTTTAATGTCAAATTATAAATAATAAATTACTCCAACAAAGGTAAGGTACCCATAGTACCTACTAATTAAAACGACCTTGTTTTTGCAAAATACTTGTTGCTATAAACCAAATTACTCTTAGTGCCAACAGTATTATTATACGCTACTGATGAACGGGGGCGGCAGTTTGATGCAAGAAAATACAAAATGCTAACCAGTGAGTCATCATTTGTTCCATTATAACTTATACAAAGGGACACGCCATATAAAGCCAGATAACTCATGAAACTTTGTACATTTGCCACGTTAAGTACCTAAATCTATAAATCTCCACAAAAGATAGCGATTGCTAGAACTACAGCGATCCAACATCGAGAGTACCCTCAAAGTTGCCTCGACTGAAAACAGGCGTGTAGTAAAAAGTCTGGCTAGGCCACCAAATTACCTTGGGATACAGTTGCCTCTAAAGCCTTTGTTATTATTTCCAAATCCATCCTAGCGACCTTGAATGGATGTTCAGTACTTTGCAATGGAATCAGAACTCTATTGCATCAGCTTTGTTAAATACTTAGTGTCAATTGCGACTTGCTTTGAAGGTGAGTGTCTCCCTCCCTTCGCTGCACCATGCGCAAAGTAAAAGGAAGACCACGAGTTTCGCGCCGAATCCAGTACAGGGCGACCAGTTAAGTACACGAAACCACAAGGAGAGCAGTTCAACCCTGTTCCAGACAGCATATTTTCTGTGGAAAACTATCAGACTAGCATTTCTTTGACAAATCAAACTTAGTTTTAGCAAATTAAAATAATTTTGTAGGAGCTATTGCATACTATCGTCATGGGTAGAAAACTTTTTCCAAGAAACTAAACAGTTAGATACGTGGAATTAGTGAGACAATCCCAGGGGGTGGGTAGAACAGCATATGATTAAAGAAGTGCAAATACTGCTGAACATGGCCTTCAATATTCTTAAGTAATAGAGCTTCAAGATCTTGTTTTGTGATGCTTTCTCTGATAATGTAACCATACATATAGGCCTTGTGGATATACAATTAAACGAGTCGACCTTAATTTTGTCATCCAAACCACGCACTAGGCATATTAATGATTTGCTCTGGCCTTCGTGACAACTAGAAAGACATTTAACTAACTGTAGGCAAGACAAGGTCAATTTTCAGGCCAAATTGCAAAGAAGACCTTCGCACATCGAGCAGAAATAAAGTAGAAATTACCAATTCAAAGCAAGAGCGTACTTAGATTGTATAAAGAAATTAAAATCAAGCCCCAATTGTTAGATTAAAAATTTGATGAAAAAGTAGAAATAAAGACTTTGCTGACATAAGTATTAATGATGCAGCAAATGATATTGAGGTGCAAAAGCATGAATGCGAAATTTGTCTATGTTCCTAAGGTTAGAAAAGCAACTTCATTTACAAATGGGATTCGTTACAATATATTCAACTTCTCCAACTTCACGAGAAAAACAACATTTTTCCTGCTGACACCTCCTCATGCTTTAACAGCATGTCCGTAGATAGATTTTGCCACTTTGTCCAATGTCTCTTTTCTATGTCCCTTGCGTTCTTCATGGCTGGTTGTATTCGTTGACCAATTGGCCACTGTACACAGCCAAGTAAGACAGCATTAGTATCATGTCTTTTGCCACTTCAACATAATTGCGAAGCACGTCGAAAGGACTCTTTAGTGACAAATTAGATGACAAAGGTGGAAACGGAAACTTCTATTCCGGGTACACTTTGAGTAAGGCTTGCTCCTCGTTCTTGTTATGTCTAGAGCATTGGTGGTTATTTAAGAGGTAAGAAGGGAATTTCTAGTCCAAATTGAGTCACTAAATATTAAAAACATCAAAGCCCACTGTATCATAAGAGACACAGATGCCAAGTAAAAAATTTTTCAGTGGTAGGGGAGTTTTACTCTGTCGCCCTATTACGAATCTCCGAGAAGCCGCAACTGGCCAAAGGAGGGGCTTACATCAAAGTCACACAGTACATTTGGTGTGGAGGAGCGGTCAGTCTCTTTTACTAAAGGAAGTGCAATCATAGATATATATGCATCAGCAGTAGCTATTCACTGTATTATTAGGACTTTATGACTATACACAATTATATGCAACAACTTGAGATGAATGAGATGAAAATATCCCCAAACTGGACCATCCAGACATCGAAATACCTTGGGACCTTGTCCGTTAAAACTTGTTACCTTGCCAATTCTCCTATTTCTTTACCCCATATATTGCAAATGTGCTTACATATTTTGTTCTTATTTATAGTATCAAACACCCACATCACACCCCCCCCTCCCCCCATCCACCTTAAGATGCTTCCTGCCCGCTTTGATTTCTATTTTTTTTTCCTCAATTGTAATTTATCAATCAAGAATATTAGCTTTTATTCATCCAGCTGCTTTAAGAATGAAGCACTTTTGCTACAATTGTTCAAATTTCCTGTCCATAGAGAGAACACGATGACTAGTCGTGGGATTAATAAAGAGAGGTAATTGTACACCCCGAATTAATCAAGTGGAAATCCCTTGAAATCTGAAGCAGATTTTGTTGACTATAAATATAGTTGATAATCCAAACAGAGGAAAATGGTGAAATTTTTAAGAACCTGTGTGCAAAACATGACAAACTGACTTAATAGAAAGGCTCCAATAAACAGCTTCAAACACTGATGACCAAGGGAGGGGGCGGAGGGCTGACTACCAAATTCAATTCTAAACAATACAAAGATATCCGTCTGCTTTTCAATGTATTTGAACTATCGGGCTAAAAAAATATTGTTCGAAATTAGGCCATTTGACCATACCCGGCTAAAATGCTTGACCTAAAATTGTAAGGTAGCCTTGAGTGTTACACAAAGCATTCTTCAATATTGAGCAGGAGTCAAACATAATATTGTCAAGAAAGAACACGGGCGAAGAATTCTCCGGGTCGTGCGAGGAGTCCATATATATTACTTCTTGGCAATTATGTACAGAAAAATCATCCTGGTCATGCCATTCTCTAGACTGAAGCCTCAGTAACAAAGCTACAAGCTTTCCATGGCTGCAATATCAACGTATCGTGTCGTCTAATGTTCTGAGAGTGTGAATTTGAAACCATCGTTTTCCTCTGAAACTATTGCCCAGAGTAAGTGAAGCTTTTCGATGGGGGATTGAATATGAAAATCGTTGACTTTCGTTGTTGGTTTCAAAATTAGCAAGTTGCAGTTCATGCATGTGCATAAGACAAAGATTCATAAATAACATTGTTAGGGCTTTTTGACTGTGAGGTAAGAAGAGGAGATGCTTGCATTGTCTTAAGTATAAAAAGGCAAACGTGTTCAAATACACATTGGTGCATTTTTGGGTAATTGGCAATGATTAGAGTAGAAAATAAACATCTGGGCAAGTGGAAAAGCTAGAATACCTATCTTTTTTTTCAGTGAAGGGCTAATGTTGAAAGTGCCTTTCAAGGTCTGCGCTCCATTTTCCTTAGAGAAACCTCCCTTTATTCCTAATTATGTTTCTTGAACGCTTTCTAAGACGAAATTTCAAACTGTTCTGAGTTCCCTCAGAAAAAGGTACTTTGATCCCCATGTCCCTAGAGATGTTTGCGCTTTTGCTTCCATTGATACAAGCTCCCTTGAGCCCCATTACCCCTCGGGGGCCTAAGGTTGGGCTTGATCGCAGTGTCAGACGTAACTACCCAAGCAACGAGATACAAACGAAAAATACGAACACAGGCTATTTATATTCATTTTGATTCGTTTGACATTTGTAGATTCAAGCGGTAATCTGTTGAAAGAGAGAACGGATTTGATAAACAAATATTTGGATCTCAAATACAACGGGAAGTATTCATTTCGAAGAGCAAATCGAGTCCAAAGCAAAAACGCACTGACAGGCAAACAAAGGATGAGCCGAGTAGGCCGTCCTTAGGAGCACCGTATAAATACGAATTATTGGACTTTGGGTGGTAGGAACACTGGTTGCTAATCATTTCTTAAAGCATTCTTCTTAAAAATCATTTCCACCTGACATTTTGTGTAGCACTCTAGAGAGGTCTCGACCTGTTTTCTTAAAGAGTGTAAAAAAGTGGATGATCGCCACATCGCTTTTCTTGCTTGGGGTGGAAGGTGGTTTGATGGCTAACAACAGGGGTTGCGATGTGCCCCATAACATTGCAAGGAACACAAGGTCATTTGTACTGGTCCCAACACTGCGTGATACAATTTGCAAAGGCTGCCGCACTCATTCACATTGATAATAGTTCAAGGGGTCTGGGAATAGGGGTGATTATGATTACAGCCAGGGGCACTTTGGTTCCACGTGGGATGCAATGCTGGCGGATTGCTCAATGCTAGTCACGCGCCTTGGCGGCAGTTTTGAAATCCATACTGAATGGGATTTGCCGCACACGAGTAGCGGGGCTGCTGCACGGGTATTCCTCAGCAGCAGAGTCTCGTGTTTGTTTTATGGTCTCAGCAGGCCGTCGCCCTTAATAAAAACTAGCTATTCATTATCACAACGGGAAGCGCTATAAGTTACCCATATAAAAGCAATTTTCAGGTGTCCTCAAAGCTTGCTTCATCTTCTTCTTTAGCCGTTTCTTTTGTTCTTTACTAAATACGACGCCCCCATTCTCTTCTTTGTCCTCCTGCGTTGACCGATCAAGCCTTGATCTTAGCAGAAATGGAAGCAAACTCTCTTTGTGATAGTTGTGTGCTTTCACGTTGTCAAAATCGCTGGACCAACTGCTAATTGCCGCTTTACCGGCGCAATGTCTCCGAGTGCTCAGTCCTTCTTCCTCGCTCAACTGCAATAAATTACCGATTACTATTTCATTTCCCATCAATGCAGAGCACGATTTTGCATGGTCTTTTTCAGTCCTCCTTGCGTATAGTTCATCGAAATACTTCTCGAACGCGTCTTCGGGGGCTAGTTTCGCCTCACTGTCGCAATCGCCGTAATTTTTCGTAGCGTCTATCAGCTCCTCGAGGTCGCTGAATTCCTTGCCAGTTCCAATGACGGAATGTCGAAACCTGCTCTTCCTCACCATTGGCCTGCTCCGCTTGCAAAATGAACGTGCCTTCCTGTTGTTGATCGAGCCAAGAGAATCGCCAGTTTTCTCCAGGTTACACGACAGTCGCTTGTAGCCGATCTTGTTCTCCTCTCGCGTCTCCACAACTGTGCTTTTCTGTATCGACCCTCGCGAAGTTCGTCGCAAAAAAAACGGATTACTCTTCTCCAGACTCAGGAGAAAATGTTCAAATCTTTTGCGTGCGTCTCTCATCTTCTGACCAAACTGTTGTCTCTCTTCCTCCATCCGTTCCTGCCAAGTAAAACGATTCAATGTATGAGAACTTGGTAAACACGACAGAGGTAATCCTAGCTTGATCCCTATACGCACCACCGTTACCTTCGACGGTCTTGAAAAACAAAAACTCACCGCCTACTTTCCCACTCCTCTATCCAAACCACACGGTAAACGAACAAACACGTAATAGAACCACCTTTATTCTTCTGTAGAAAACCGGACAGGTCTCCTATTGTCTATACAACGCGGTAGTTGCCGCGGCATAGTTTGCGATCGAGATGTTCGAGTCTATTTGCTTCGCCGATTCATATGGTTTCAATTCGGATTGCATTTTAATTGCCTGCACGCTGAGACTGAATCAGTCTCGCCGCCCAATTTAGGTTTCTTCAATGGTTCCTATCATTGGCAATTAAGGCCCCTGCGCAAAACAAACCATAAGATCGTCGATCAATTTCCAAGCTTATAAACAGTCGACTAATTCTTTAAGAGATCGCTCCAATAAGATTTGTGATCACCACTCCGCCAAAACACAGGTGGCTCGGCCTATCAGCTTATTTGGAAGTTCTTTTTTCATTTTTTACTAAAAAATAAATAGAAGTCTAATTTTCTCGTTTCTGAGTTAGTTCTTCTCCTTGCATGGGGCAGGGCGGCATCGGCTCTAATAGCGGGACAGAGTGCATGTTTCTCGTGTCGCTCCAGGTTCGATTTTCTAATTCGCTCAAATTCTTGATTGGGGTGGGACCCGAATGTACAGTCGTATTATCAAAAGAGCCAACAATAAGAGTTTTGCCTGCATTTCAAAGTCAAGTGTCCCACCTTACTGTGGTAGGTTGTACCGCCAATATGGATGAATCAAGTTGTAAGAAAAAATATTTGCGTCAATCACCAGAAGCTAAGAATGTTTGAAAGCATGAACCATACTTAAGAGGCTCAAAAGTGACCTGTGACCTGGCCTGGCGAATTTCAAAGTCTGCTTGTTTCATGGTACAACCTGGTTAATATGTGTTTACAGCTGCTACACCATATCCATCATGTTCTTGCTCGAACCATTCTATCAGACTAAAACCACCTTAAAATGGCATTGATTAAATAGCATACAAACATCGAATCAAGAGAAGGAACTTGGACCTGAGTCATAGCTAGGTTCAAAAAACTTGCTTTATGTTAACATTGAACAAAGTGCTGTGTGATTGAAATCGAGTGTATTTTGAAAGAGCAGTGTTTCGACGCTCCACAGGGCGCTTGTCTCGGACCTTTGCTTTTGTCAAGAAATACTCATTGCTTAACTAAAAATGTTACACTTCTATGTGAACCTTGTGGGAAGAGCAAGCATGTATGTCGAGGAGAAAGCATTATAACACAGAGGCACTGAATGTGAATGGACTGTTGACTAGAGCCTCAGGTAACTGGAAGTGTCAGGCAAAGAATTCTACAACTTCTACAACTACAATAGCTTTCAATAGCTTAATATCGCAACCTCCGACAACATCTCAGTCAGGAGTTCTAATTTTTGAATCCGGGTGCAGTCGTTGTAAAGAAGACTTGGTAATATAGAAGTAATCAAAACAGCTTGAGGCTCTTCTTGCTTTCCAAATTGTTCACCTCCCTCTGTATTGCGTCGATACCATCCGTTCTTATCAATTTCTGGCCTAGTATACAGGCAAAACACCACTGTAAACCACAGTCATAATCAATTACTGAATGTCAGGAAAACACGTCTCCTAAGGAAACTGGAGCACTGTTGGGGAACCAATTTAAAAACTGATTCACCACTCTCTTTCTTTAAGTACTTCAACGATTAGATTAGTTTAGGATAAGGCTGGTTTTTGTAGTTACATACCTTTGTTTGAGGCTCAAAAATAAAGTTTGCGCACACACCACTCTCTTTATATTTTCCAGACTAACACCCTTGATTTTCCCAAGAAATTGAATATGGGACTTTGAAAGTTCTCCTTATCAATTGCCTTTTGGTTTTAGAGCAAAAAGATATAATCCATAGTATGTTGATGTTGGTCTTTTCAGCTTAACCAAGATAGAAACGATTCTGATTCAATAGAGATTAATGACCTTCTTAACAAAAGTCCTTCTCAAAATTCTTTCACTAACCCGAACTTAAGAAACGAAATGGCTTACAAACAACTTAAGAAAGACGCGTTCTAGATAGTTTTTTACAGAATTTACAGCAGAATTACTTGACTGAGGCCTAATCACACTATCTATTTCAAATAGGAATTCACCAATATGGATATGCAGGTGAAATTTAACTCACCTCATCACGAAGAGGTTTGTACCTTATTGAAGAGTGCTTTAACCATACCATTTCCCCCTGTCTCTTGTCTAAGCAAATGATCCCTTTCTCACTAGGCTTCGACTAACTTCTACTCTGTTTGTCCCCACAAACAGTTTGTCCCCGTTAGCTAAGATCTTTTGTCGGTACCATCGGTCACTGCCAAAAGGGTCTGAAAGCGGAGCGCAGCGGTCTGCGGGGACCACTTCACCCAACTTTGACTGGGGAAGGGAAGTACCGCTCTGGTCCCAAGAGGAACCAACATCCCGAAAACCGCTTTTGCGGCATAACAACAAAGATGCGGTTTGAAGTACTACGGTAATCATCTGGAACATCTGACATGTTGATGAAATATCGATTCAAAAATAACGAATCTAAAAATAAATAATGTGCTTCAATATTCGATTTTGAAGCCGATGTGACAAGTGATAAGAAAGATGTAATGCGACACAAATCGAAAGGCACCTTGTTCAAGAGAACAAGAAATCGAGCAATCCCCAGTAGAACTAAAAAACTTGGAACATAAGTTCAGTTTGCCTTGTGAGAGTGATGCCGCAAAATAACCTGCCATGAACCCAGAAAGACACTGTTAGTCCGGGACGGATTTAAGTTGGAAGGAACCTTTCTTACTATTGCTCCAAATTCATTTTTCTCTGATGCACCGGAGATCAAAGATGCCACTCTCGACATGGCCTAAGACGCTCCAGTGAAAGACCGACCTTACTTTTTTTCATTAGTTTGTTATATTAGGCACTTGACTTGCATTGCCACACTCATAGTGCACTGACACCCAGGAACTTCTGTTACGTTTTAGAGAATATTTTGTATACTTGTATTTACTGGGATTTGGAGTCGCTTCTTCGAATTCAACTTAATTGCAGACATTCTGAAAGAAGATTTTTAGGTCAAGTAATTGTTTTTATAAATGTACGGCAACCTAGAACGCGTGGTCACAAAAATTTTCATGAAGAACACCTAAAGGACCGCCCTCGCCTACTGTTGAATGTTTCTATTGTGTAGGGGTGCCTGTTATCTGCCGCCCCTCTCTGTCCTAATCGGAAAATCAAGACCACCACTTCTGCTGTTTCGATTAGTGATTGATACTCGGTCCCAGACTCCAGTGCATATAAGTTCAGAATGCTTAGGTCATGCTCCTGTTCTATTCGAGTGAACATGACTATTTTATGTCGCGAAGCTTCTCACAGAAAATAATGACCAAGAGTAGAACAACTACGGCAATTCGTGTGCTACAATTTGCTTTTCAGTTCTGCCATCCGACCAGCATTTGATCGGTGCTTTTGAAAAACCTTCGGTCAATGCCGCCATCTTGTTTTCGAAGGATGCAGGGACAAATGACACCCATCTACTTGTGCGGACTGACCATTCTACTTAGCATCCGGGGACAACAACCAAATGAATTTTTTAATTCACGCTCCCTAACATGGTGCGGAGAAATCTCTGGATTACACGACATTAATTGGATCCCGGGTAATATTTCCGCAAAAATTATGCTAAAAATGATGTTTTCGAGACTTATGATGGTGTGGGCAGAAAAATCCAGATCTCTCTTCTTGGATTCCTAAAGTTCTTATAACTACACGGCTATCAGTTTTCGCGTTCCTTTAAGTGATTATCACCGGTTTTATGTTCAAGGTGTCGCAAAAAGCCAACTTAATCGCTTCAGTATCATCTTGACCGCCTTCCGCGTGTTTCGAAGCTTTGTATTACAAGAGATCTTTTGCGAGCTTCATTTACCAAGCATTCGACTGTCGCATCCGCTACAAAACGTCCGTCAAATGCACGTCAATGCCTGACGTTCGACACTCACTTGGGCTTCTAACGTTTATCTCACCAAATTCACATTATTCAAGAAACATTAATGGTAATATGGAAAGGATACAATCAATCAATTTGATCTGTATCAAAACGATTTTCTAAACATAGACCAACTTCCTTTAAATCGCTCCTTTCCGTTTACGGTACCTCAATAATCAAATTAAAATTACAATCATATGTTCTCTCATTATCAAAAGTTTATCCCATGAAGGAGAGAGTTTAGAAATTTAGAAAGCCGATAAATGGAGCAAACCTTCGGTTATATGACAAACTTTTTAACGAGACAAAGTCTACTGTTTGAAGCAAAAGCTATTTACCTAGTTACCCTTGACACTAAGAGAGGCTTAAAAATTGTCCACCCAAAATCCAATCAGCCAGCAACCAATGAAACGGTTAGGGACCTACCTCTGGACTCTTCTTCGGGGCCCTGTTTTTTGGCTTTAGACAGGAGTACATCATTCAACGTCGACAAATAAGACGAAATGAGGGCAAGTAACGATAAGATCTCAGTTCTGTCTTCTCAACAAAGAGAAGGATGTGAGTTTTTCTGAAGCAAAGGCCGACCACCACGCCGATTAGCACCTTTGAAAAGGTGTCAGCGGCTTCACCCTCGTCTGTTCGTGTCTCGGAGCAATGCAACTACTTAACTTCATGTGAGAAAGTGCCCCACCCATGCAGCGCCCGTGACAGGTAAACAATGCAACGGCTTACATGTGGATTTTCGCAATGTGGTAATAATGCACGAGATTTCGAATGTCCAACGCAAAAAGTCACGGACACCAATTCAAATGGGAAAGGGTCGAAAAACTCCCACATCCAAATTTTTCGGTCGACTTGTAGCTGTATTGTAAACACCAGCTGGATGCTAAACTCTGTTATCGAAAGTTTTAAACGATTAATGGCCAGAAAGAAAGGTTCAACGCGGGAACCAAAGTAGGGACGCCTTCTGACAGGATGCTAGAATGAAACGCAAAAGCCCCAAACAGCAGGGCGTTTTCCACCGCAAAACTGCAACGGTCGAAACTCGTTCTACTGTCTCCAATACTGTCTCATGCTGTTGATCGAAATGTTGCCCCATACACGCAAGAACCGGGGAGCATATGGGACATGTGCCCCTGTACTTTCTAGCATTTGAGAAAAATTCTTAGCCTACAAATGCGCCTCTTTTCTGCATCATGTGCCCCCTTGTTCAACTAGCAGCAGGGCATTTGGAACTCCAAGGTCATGATTAAGGTCAACTTAAGGTCAAGATTGAAGGGACACACGCGTTAGTAGATTTAAACCAACATATATTTGCTACAAAGGCCATGCTGCCGTTATAGATAAGGCATGCCTACATAATTAATGGCCATTAGAGAGGAAATATTATCCAAATTAAGGACCAAAATTGTTGGACCAGTAATGACATAAAGAGCATTTCATGAGCCTCATTCAAAGCAAGATTGAGGGAAACAAAAAGAGCATTTCATGAGCCCAGTCAATTTAGGTTGGACACCGCAATTGACAAGAAGCTCTCAGTTTTTGTCAGAATATATTGATGTCTACTTGCCGAGGTAATGACGTCAAACTCAGCCCCAGGGCCCTTGCATTTCATTGAAAAAGCGATACACTGATTTTTCATCTAGCGACTGCTCGCGGGCCTTCAAAGATGCCCTTTATGTTGTCACCTGATAGCACGGGAAAGCACAAATTCTGAAGGAAGCAGGCATAACAATTTTTGAAAAGAGACAAACCTTCGTGCGACTGTAAAAATTCGCCATTCCTTCAGCGCTTGTTTATGTATTGTCACAAGTGTGTCGACAAGCCAAGCCAGGTACCGCCAGCGACAACTAACCCAGTCGCTGGCTCCACGTCCCAAGACATTGGCTTGATATTTGAAAGAGGTTCCTGTTTGCATTCCTCGTTAAACTCAAAGGCAGGAAATCAAGATATTTCTTCTGAAACCTATTGTTAAGCAGAGGATCACTGCTTAGAAAACCTGTTTGTGATCTAATAAAATAGTACGTGGGATTATGGGAAGACTTTAGGGTAAATGCTATTGAATCATTATTTTGTTGAACTTAAGCTTATCGTATGTTTAAAGATCATAAGATCGTCAATTAGATTAAAACATTGAGTTATTAACGTACACTGCATCCGTACAAAGGTTTCAGGGACACAAAGCACGATGTTGTGTAAAATAATCAAATGTGGACTGCAAGCTTATGGAAGAGCGTTGACAATGTACTATTTTACTCGGGTAGAACTCGAATTCAATGACTGGCAAATGGCATCCATTACTTGAGTATGTTGAAGTTCAAGTTAAAAGCAGTTCAAATGAGGAACAGAATTTAAATTTACACGTTACTGTTACTGTCCCGAGTACAGTGTGGCCGGAGCTAGGCTTAAACAACTCTAGCAATGTTTTCAGAGCGCTGAGAACTAGCCTGGCAATTAGAGTGTGGAAAAATTGACGGCTCCACGGCTGGGAGCAAGATGAATGTTTGGTCTGTTAATGTCATAATTGAGGAAGGTTTATTAGTAATTGATATTATAAACAATGATAGCGATTGTAAAAAAATTGTTTTGAGTTGGTAGTGAGATTTAAATTATAAAAAATGCAGGCAATAGATGAGTACTTTTCTCAAGCTGCACTTGTTCCCATTAACGGGTAATGTCTTCAGAGCAGCTTTTCAATACCTCACTGATGATTGAGAGAAAGATTTGCCTTTTTTGGTGGGAGACGGTGAAAAGTGGAACATCATGTTTAATCTGGGTTTAGAATATAGAAGGCAAGCTACCCCAAAGCCCCTTACCTTGAAGCTTTGGCCAGTAAATAGCCAATTCCATGTTCACATACTCTAGGAGTAGTTTATTTGCCTAAAAGCAGTATTTATATTTGGGCACGCTCCAGATACGCCATAGGAGTGCTTCCACCACAATGAAATTTCGATAATGTACGAACGATGTTGGGACAAATATCTGAACGAGAAAATCGGACAGCTGCGAAGCAAGCCCTGACCCTGCGTAGGAATCCGGAAAGCTGTGTCGTCATGTTTGTTTTTGCGGTGATTTAGCAAGGTACGGCAGGTGTCCGTAACAAAATAAAGAAATTTGTTGACAAGGAAACCACAGCAATGGAGCTAGTTCTTGATTTAACCGTTATAACAATCAAGAATATTAGCATCTTTCTTCTCCATATTGTTTGGCATGGAGGGGCGTAGATTATACTCTTCAATGGGGGACGGAGCTCACAGCATCAACAATAAAGACTGTACTTATTTTCCTGCATCTTATACCGCAGGAGTAAAAGAAGATCAATGCGCATCACTTGTTACTCTCGTGAAATTACGTAAAACAAAGGGGTGGGAACTACGCAAGGACTGCGCGTGCTTCCGATCGAATATGCAACAGAATCTCACAACAATGCAATTGTCAATTTGAGGGCAAAATATTGAAAAATTTTGTCACTGCTGCGATGAGACGGATGTATAAACAATCCATTAAAAGAAACATTAAGGTAGAGAATTGAGAATAGCATATATCATACCAATTCATTTCTCAAGCTTGCTAGCTCAAACCATAGATTCATATCGCTTGCGAAGAGTGGAATCTTGATCGGCACATCATTTGTAATTGTACTCGTTGAAGCAATTCGCTAGAACATGCATCGAAACTGCGTTGCATTCACTAGTAAATACGGCAAGTGACTTCCTCATACTTCGACCTGGTCTTCCTCATCCATCTGCTTTGGGGTTCGACAATACCACATATTGTGAGAAACAGAAGAATGGAACGAGTGACGTAACAATAAGCAAATAACGGCAAGTGGTAGCGCTGTTTACAAAGCTTTTAAGAAGACCTCTCTCGGGTAATTGAACACAAAATCGAAATCGCACCGATGTTAATAGCACTGTTGTTCCCGTAAGAATGAAATGGAAGTTATCACACGCCAAATTGTGAGAAACGATTTAAATATGCTCGGGTCCAGGCTCTTGGGAATGCATCTTTCTATGCTACCTTTCTGAATTATTAATATCCAAAATATCCTACTTTAGGAGAAATATAGTTTTGGCTAACCAGCAACAGCCGCAGAACCGAATCTTGTGTTGTATTTCACTACGCATAGTGTAAGATACAGCAGGTATTCTTGTCACGGCTTGCAAGTACGTTTTAATTCTACTATGATCAGGGAAACAATGACGGGAAAATGCAGAGCGCAAAGTCTCGTTACAATGACAAACATAAACAAAAAGGAGCTAAGACGTCCAGCTAGTGATAAGGATAATTCACAATAAAAAAGTAAACAGATAGTAATGTGGTTTAAGTAACTACCAAAGCATTCCATTCTGAAAAGATATGTTGAGGCAGGGTTTTGCTTTTTGCAAATGGATTTTCCCACCAAAATTTGACTAAAGTGAAGACAATGGGTGTAAAAAGGCATATCAGACATTTGTTTCTTTGTGAACAAAAAGAAGCTTAAATGACTTCTTCTGTTAATCTTTCCATTTTATGTTAATCTTTCCATTTCCATTTACCTTTCCATATTAATCTTTAGTTTTATGTTTTATGTGAACAATATTAGGTAGTCCAAAGGTCTAATTTCACAAAGCAAGCTTCAAGGTTTGGTTTTCAATTGAATTTCTCCAAGAAAATTGGCAAATAATTCTTTAATCAAAAACCCCATTGAACTTATTTCAAGACTATTAGAAAAGTGCTGTTAAATATTCTAGCCAAGTGTTGCGAAAGCAGGGTACCAAGTTATAAATACTTATTTTAACACAGCATATATATAATTAATTTTGTATGGGGGTCATAAACTTCCAAAGCCTTAAAAGGAACAGGTGTCATATCTTTCTTGTGTAGAAGTGAGTCACCAAATGGAGACTCTGATCTAAAGCATCAGTTTTTAATTCATAACTGTTTGTAGAAAAAGTCTGAGTATATCAATCAGAAATTCTGTGTTCTATCACAGTATCTGTATGCTATAGACCCTAATTACTCTAATACTGCAGAAATGGTTTTTGGACTTTCTTAGACTATTGAATGTTCCCCTAAAAAGCAATATAAAGCAAAAACTTCATACGGTCATAAACAGCTATTCCTGGCAGGCCCAGTTCTCCTTGTCAAAAAATTTATTTGTGAAACTTTCTAAGAGGTGATTATGGCAAGATTTTTTCAAAAAGATTTGACTTTTCTTTAAATTTAATTTCTGGTGTACCCTTGCAGCACATTTGGTGACGGGAGACGATGAGTCTGAAATTGTTGCCCTTTCCAGAACTGAAATGATGCCAAACATTGGCAACGTTGTTGTGGAGGTGAAAATGTGATGACAAAATAATTTTTACAGGTGTATGTGCATTTACAAATACATCATTATGATGAAGAAATTAATTGGAGAATAAATTTTGCAAGAAAAATCTTCCTGGACATTGGATATTCTGGCATCTTGTTCTGCCAAGAGTCCTTTATATTGCAAGTAAACAAATTTAGGTGAAATTTTATGCTGGACCTCAAGAGCATTTTTGACACTCTATTTATCAGGATAAGGGGCAAAACAAAAGGTCACTAAAAAGAAGAAGACAGATTTATAACTGCTATGTGTAACAGATACCACAATGGGGATGCAATATATTCACACACTTTCTGCTTGATATTCCTTTCCTGCTCAAGACCCAACCTTTCAGAGCAGCCTCAATAATAAAGGCTGAGAGTGTGTCAATACTATAAACTCATTCAAGTTGAAGTCAAGGAAACTACAAGAAAAAAACATACTAATTTACTTCAAGAAGTCTCATTTTGCTCAAGAATGTTTAGAAAGCTCATCTTAATACAATGCTTCCTGATGATGCAGTTGATGATTCTTCTTCAAGTTTGTTTTTCATTGAATATTGAAATTTACTTGAACTGAAAATAGAAAACATTTCAACAATCAATTGTCAATTATTACATGCAAAAACATGCACAATTTTGTTCAGCAGTCTATAAACAACACTGCGCATGTTGATTACCTTGAAAGTGTCTAATTAAGTTGACCAACCATCTCAGGTTTCTCAGACATCAGCAGTTATATGAAATGGACCTTATATATAATCGTATAGAAGGTGAGTGAAGAAATCAAACTGTGATTTTTCAGTAAGCTGTCAATCTTATTGGCTCATGTTGAATGTAAGTAATAAACAGGAGATGAAAGATTAGTGCTATTATATACAAAAGGCAAGTCACTGCAACAACACTTTCTAACAAAAACAAAAAATTTAGAAATTAATGAACCTTGTTATGGATCTTATAAATCTTGGACACTCTTCTGATACTTAAAGAATTTATTGATATTCATAAATTAGAAATGTTATCACCCTCCCAAAAGTAAAGATGTTAGAGACTTAGAATCATTTAATCAAACCAAATATTTAGTGAACCAGCTTACCTTCTTGAAGCCAATATCAGGTGCGTATTCCCTAAAACATTGACGGCAAAGGTTCAAGCCATACTTTCTGATCAGGCCATGACGATTTGAGCACACACGGCTGCAAAAAAGATGTACCTTTTCACTACATATATGCAAATGAAAAAATTTACATCAACAATCCAAATTTACATGAAAAGTGCTAGTAGGAGGTAATTAAATAAAAACATAAAGTACATAAAAATAGAAATAATTCTTAATTCATAATGACTGTCAAAAAAAATGAAAACATATTGAAAGAAATAGAAAAATAAAAACATCAAGATGGTGGATCAAAACATTATCTGACAAATTTGACTTAAAAAAAATCAATTGCGTTATGCAGTCAACTTGTACCAAAATTAAAAATTTACTAACAATGTGCATATGATATCATTGACATGTAACTGAGAAATGGTTGCACTTCAGCGGCCCTATAAAATGCTACAGAAATGCCTGCTAAACTAGATTCTCAGTTACTTGGTTCAAGTAAAATAAATTGCAATTTTCAAGCAATAGCTCAATATACAAGCCTGTAAGGAAATTTCAACTTCCAAATTTCTATGCCACAGTGTCTCATTTGAGCCAAAATCTTAACAGGGTTGTCACCCCCTTGAAACATGTCATCATTCTATTCAAATGGCCAATAAACATTTTTTGCTACCAATTTTTGTCTGTATTTCCTTAAACTAGAATATTGGGCTTAACTGATCAGAGACTGGAGCTTGTTTTAGCGCTCCTTTTTTATAAGGGAAGGAGGCACGATTTTCATGAAATTGGTTGAGATAATACTAGGAAGAAAATGTAGGGTTGTTTGGAATTAATAAATAAGCTGCAAGCTGTGAATAAAAGTTTTGCCTAATTTTTTTTGTTTATCAATAAAGGACAAGAAGTTTTGACAATGAAAATGCTAATGAGAATGAAGTGCTAAATGAAAAGATTGGTGAAAACACTGCCAAATGTGGTTGAACCTGGTTGAACCTGGTTTAACTTGGTTTTGTATTTATTTTGCATTGATCAGCAAGGATAAATAAAAAATGGTAGGTAATACTACCATAAGAGAATTACTAGATAACACTGCAAAAAATTTTGCTCAAATAACAAAAAGATAATATGAGTGTCCAATATTAATTGAGACAAATAAAACTCCACAGAAACCTGGTTAACACTCAATAATTTTTTCCATTTAGTTCGCAATGTTTATTATTCACATGATATTTAGTGGAGCAGCCTTTATCGATGCATTGGTCGCATATATGTGGCATTAGTAATGAGAAGGCTTACATAATTTGAACTTCTTTTACATTATATGTATAAACATTGTGATATTTCTTGAAAAAAGTAATTGTGTAAACTGGTGACATGAATTGCCTATACAAATCTTCCAATTGCCTTCTTATTATTGCTCTTCATACCATATAATAAGAAATTAAAGATAAAATGAAAGGATAGAAACAATTCTTTATTTGCCGATCATGCTTCAACTTCGCTCATTGAGTGTCTCGGCGCTAATGCAGTACGAGTGTCTCGCTGTTCGATTAGGCCCTCCGGTTTATATCAAAAAACAAGTTTGTTGGAGAGGTTTGTGACGAAAATCTAATTTTCGTGATAAAGAAGCTATGGAAATATTAGACTGCTAACTTTAATTACCATTTTCTGGATCCTGGTCCATAGTTTTTGGGGTGACTATTCCACACTGTTGAGTGCACCATCTTGGAAGTGTTCTACGGCCGAAAGAACTACACAACGTGCATTCCCCGAAAGAATGCTGGGAAGCCGCGCACAATCACGCATGGTGGGGCCTAGAACCGATACGTCATTATCATAATCATCATAGACACAATTTGCGGCCACTTCTAGGGAACTATCACCACGTACAATGTCCACAGCTTTATCAGTCTTTTCTTGAAGACGGTCATTAGACTTTGTCAAATTCTCTATAGGTTTCTGCCATCTTGTTTCTTTCCAATCGCTGGACAAGACAATAGTTACTATTCTTGGTCTTAGATGAATGCACAAATAGAATAGTCATAACAGTTTTTTCCAACTTATTGAGCCGTAAAGAAAGCTTTATTTTCTAAAAAGCTTAATATTGAACAAAATCTTTATGAGGAGGTTTAATTTGCAAGACCTAGGAATCAGAACGTAGAGCTGGGGGGCGGGGGTAGCAGCCCCCCAGATTTTCCCCGAAAACGGTCATGTTTTATTCTCCACAAATTTGAGATTCTGGTCAGATGATCACAACAGCGCGTTATAACTTTTCATTTGGTTTGCACAAAGATGCGATCTTCAATGACTGCAAAGCACTTTTATTCTTGATGTTTTTTATTACAAATGAGCCTCGTGTGCTGCTGTGGAATGCCACAAATGATTTACCAAAATGACTGCAGAAACATTAAAACGCAAGACACTGGAACAAGGTAGTGCAAAAAAGCATTCTTTAGTGATATAAACAGAGTTCGGCAAATTTTTCGCTGGATATTTTTAATGATGACACCTCGATAGAAAAGTTTTAAATACCACTGACATACATCAGTTGCAGCTACGAAAGGGCACTACCTTACTGTTTATGAACAATAAAAAAGTACCTGGCATTCATATCATTATTTTTCAGCTGAATTTGATATAATTTGACTCCAATGAGTGTCAATTCTAAATCTAAAGAAGGTCAATGACGTGAAAGCAATTATACCTTGGGGCATAAGCAAACTCAAAAATTTTAGTTGGCGAAAACCCCTTGTCCTATAACCCTTTTGGGCTTCACCAACGTTTGTCGTCATTTTATGGGAGCCCCCCCCCCCCCCCGTAGTTATTTATCTAGTTATAAACCACTGCTAGGAATGTATCCTTGACCAGCTGCAACGATAAATATAGAAGGGTCTAAGAAACTTGGATTCAAAATCAACAAAGCACAGCATCGTTGCTAATGACAGAGCGCACTGGACTTTGTGTTTTTATAACAGGTTTGGAATCAAACACGTTTGACTTGGAATCGTAACAAAGATATCTGACAGACATGATATGGTAGAATAACTTCCGCGGCAAATGCTTAGAGTGAACACGAGCTACGCAAACATAAACTGATTCATTGCGTCTATTGTTATACTTATACAGCCATAAATTACTGGCAATTAGAAGTTAAAGTTAAACCACTATATTGACAACAACATTCACCCTAATGATGCTAGCTAAAAAATTTCAAAAACAGTTCACGAAAAACAGATGAACATAAAACAGCCCTGTTACTCGCAACTATTATCGTCAATGAATTATCGTAATATTGATATTTGTCGATTATAAACACTTTAAAGGTATAATATATTTCAAATCCCGAATATTATTCACCATGAAATAAATAAATCTTTTTATACATCTGCATTGCGCAGCAATGCATTTAGGTATACTGAAAATAAACGAATCTACCTATTACATACACCAAGGGTGTTGAGATTGTCTTTAACTGGAAACCCACGTTTCAAAACTGGGCAGAATGGCAATATAGTCAGGCTCCAAAACAACTTATTCAGTTATCAAGGAAAAGGAAAATATAAGAAAAAAGGGGGTAACCTGTTGAGCCTTACCAAGCTAGCAAATAGAAGCCTAGAGTAATATATTGCCAACTGAACTGCTTATTGATAATGAAAATAGTAGGATAAACTTTGTATAGCTACCAAAATAGCCACCCATGTATCCCTCAAAAAGTGTTTCAAATTTCAAATCTTTATAGGACCTACTTATAGATGGAAAAGTTGCTTTAGCTAAAACTATTTTGTATCCCACTGCTGAGGAATTGCTTATAATTTGCATGGGAAAGAACAAGGTGAAAGCGTAAAAGGGATGATAAAATAAGTATAAAGAACATGCAATTAATAAATTGGTTTTACATTACTTAGTTAAACATGTGTTACTACAATTAAAATGTAGCCTTTGTGCAACACCTAGGTAAATTACTTAATCTCTCTACAAAAACCTAGATAAAAATGTCTCTGGTTCCCAAGGATAAGCAAAAACAAAGTATCCAAGCAGATTACAAGCACTACAGTTCTACAAAGATATCTCATCTGAAATACCCAGTAGATAATGCAAACCCAACTCTAGCCAGACTATTATCTTACTTAGCCAGGCACTTCTCTACATTTAGCATGGCTTCTAGGAAACCAACCCTGCTTTGTTGATCTAGGCACGAGTTCGATCATCAACGGTTATTGAAACAGATTCATCAACAACTTTTCCATTTGATGTTTGTCCGTCCTCTGACTGGGCATTTTCAGTAGCAGCTGGCAAAACCAAACTGTTTATTGATTGTAGCACAGATCTCTTCTCAACATACTTAGCATAAGTGTACAAAATACCGCCAAAGGTGTTCAGACCTACTCCCATTAATGTAAAGAAGGTTACAGGCACACCTCCAAATGTGAAGAATCCGATTAGAGTTGTAAGCACACTCTTCAAGACGCCAACCAGACTGAAATACAAATGAAGTAGTCAAAGGATAGCAGTGAGACTAAATTACAGTCACCATAGAACGGAAAATTTCTTATTGCAAGCTTGAGAGCAACAACAATAAGGTGAAATAGATTTTCCCAGATACCTTGCTATGGAATTGAGTCAGGCTGTCTTAGATATCAGATACTGGGTGTCATAAGATGGATATGTATTGATAGCATTGCCGGCTAAAAAATTCATGTTGATTACGTCTCAAACCCAATTCTATTTTAAATAAGGCAGAATTAAGCAACGAGCACCAAAATAAGGCCTTGAGCAATTAAGACCTCTACCCGGGCTATAGATCATGCTGCATTAGGATTGTTAGTCATAAGAGAAAGATTGCTTGTCAAATTGAAGATTTGGGTTAAAGACCTGTCACCTTTTCCTGGCTTTTGGACAACCCCTGCAAAATTTCAGGTTTGGCTTGTTGTTGGCTTGAATTTTAAAATGACTAACATGTTGCCAGAAAATTTCAAGTTTTGAAAAAACAAATTTCTTTTCCACATCAGAAATGAATTGTTACCATCAAAATCAAGATTAGTAGGACATTACCTTGTAGTTAGGGCAGAATTCATTGTTGCACATAAAAACAAGGAGTAATTGAGGACACAGCCAAACGAGACATCAATGAGAAAAGCAGCCTAGAATAGAAATGCATAAAAACAACATTACAATTAGAGATATATCTCTAAAGAATATATTACATTAACAAATAAAGAAGTTTAAAAAAGTGAAAACACATCTCTCAGAAGAAGAGAAAAGGAATTTAAAGTGACTGATATAAAACTCTCACCAGATCACCAGATTTCAAGAAGAATTCAGGACAGTACAACAATTTTAGCTAAAGACCACAAGGTTAATCATCATATCTAGAATATACTTACAACAAAATTAGCATCATTGTTTCCAGGAAAGTTGACAGCTTTGACAATGTTACCACTCAAAACCGTATAAGCAAACATGAACGGTATACAGTTGATGCTGTTCAGGTGTAAAACTGATAGGGCAGAAACCCCAGACTCTATTCCAGTCTTTTGTACATATGTTAGATATATTGACTGTGCAACTACACTGGACACTGCACAGATGTATGCATAGAAGTGAAATTCCACATCCCCTAAACCTGTAATGACAAAAAACCAGCTATATCAGCAAAAGACAAAGTTGGTAGAAATGACATGTGTTCTGGAAACCTGTTGACTTTAAAAAGTAGCAGTGGCATGCCACAGTTGTCAGTAAAAGCCCTCTTTGGGCATTCAGAGTTTGGTAATAGGCCTATTTGTCTTTAATGAATAAAGATTACAAATTACGATTACAATGCTTCTTGGCAAAAGGATTGATGGCTGGGAACCTGTGTCAGAACATCCTCTCATAGATTAAGAAAGGATTGAAGTAAATCTTCTTTGCTGGCCTCTAGTTACAAACCCTTGGTGCACCTGGTTAGTGCTCAAAATACCCATACTTATAGAAAAAAGAAAAGAATATGGCAACCACAAAGATAAAATAACTTAGCAAGACAATTATAGCTCTAAAGCTTAGCTCCTGTTTTGCAATTGTAACAAAAACTTCCAAATCACTTTAAAAAATATTGGCAACCATTAAAGGCATCAATTAAACATCTTAGTTTGAAAAGAGTTGTGAAATTTTCATGGCCTACAAGGTAAGCTGATGTTGCTGAGTACCCTGAAAGGGATAATGACATAATTGATGATAAAAAACCAATACAAATTTAAAACAATAGAACCTAATGCATACTAAAATAACCAACTGCACATTTATGCAAGTAAGTTAAAATAAAATTTATAACATCCGAGTTTCTTACCTGTTAAAACACAACCAGTCACTATGAACAGCACAGAGATAACTATTTTGTATGAAGGGGTCTTTTTTAACACAAAGTGGGCCATCATCAGATTTGCTAGTGGTAGCATTCTTCTTAGGACATTGTAGCTATTTAGAAATTAAAAGCTGAATAAATAGGGGATGTGAGAATGAACTTTCAGAGATCAATGAAAAATGTCAGTATCAAAATCTAACTTGTAGTTGACACTTTAAAGCCACATTATTGAAACAAAACATTTTGGTTAAGGAAACAATCGGAAAGTGTGTTGATTTCAAGTTGATTGGAAATCCGCATTAGCATGAGAACAGATCTTACTTCATCCTTCAAGCAAACTTTAAAATGAGTCAAAGTAATACAACAATCACAATAACTGATCAAATGTCATTCCCATATACCATTAGTGTCAGAACTGTGAAACTGTGACCAGTAACTTCAAGGGTCATGAATAAAAACAAAAAAAAACAACATAAAGAATTCTAGATCCTCAACGCTAAATAAAAAGATCCTGTAGTTTAGATTGTAGGACAAATACAGATTCTTATCAACTAAAAGAAAAAAAGCCAAAGGGAAATAACCATGAACTAGCCCATTAAAAAATGATCACAAAAATGATAATCTCAAATACAAGACACAAACTAGGTTCATTCATACATATTCAGACACAAGTATTAAAGTATAAATTATGTAAACAACAACCAAATAATGGCATGCATAGATGATTAGTATGATAGCTTTGATTCATTGATGCACTTGATGAAAACTAGATGCTCAAATGCTGAATTTAGATTCCCATGGGCAATGTAAATATGCTAAAAAATCACACAGGGAAACACTCACACAGGAATTGATAAATTACCAAGAGCTGCTAATGCAAGGGTTGTGTGTGCAGCAAAACAGATGCTTGGTACAAAAAAGCTTTTTCCCCTGAAAAAAAAGTGTGAATCTCAAAGCAGCTGTAACTGGTACCAACTATTCTAACAAACATGGAATATTAATAGGCTATTGAAAGTGTAAAAAAACTGAAAAAATTACCTCTCTAAAAGCCAATAAGGGAAAACATTAAATCATCTTGTATCTTACCTCTCCATGCTCCAGGAGGGAATATCACAAAAGTTGCACAAACGACTGGTTTCCAGCACTGCTGAAGTTATGACCAACTGTGCCAACATTAATACATCAACATATTTGTAGCCAAAGGAGGAAAGAACATACTGCATGGAACAAAGGCAAAATTAGTAATTCAATGTATCATTCATATTCAAGCACTTGCAAAAAGCTGAATTCCACAAAATTCACAGAAAAGGTTTTACTTAACTTGTAATGTCTTTTGCTTGTGATGTGATCAGATAGACAAAAGATATGCAGAAAATGTATGCATATACCTGTATAGTTTAACAACCTGCATGGACAATACTGTCAATTATGCTACGAACATGTCCATGTTATGTAGGGTAAAAGACAAACTGTTTTCATCCTAAATTAGCATAGATAACTGAGGTAAATTGCTTCAATAATTTGAAAAAGACATATTATAATTAATAAGTAAAAGATTAAAAACCTTGTTTATAAATGACATTGAACCAGAAGTGAATCCATAGAATATTGCAGCAATAAGTCCAGGTGCAAATGTGATCAATAGAGATGCACAGTTGTGCAACTTTGAAAAAGCCATCTTGAGAAAGTTCTAGTGAATACAAGAATATTTTACCATGAAAAATACCATTGGTACAGACCTAAGAAGATTCATTACCAAACAAGCTAACAGCACCTAATAAACTTAAGTCAATTCAAAATATTAGAATTGGCTTCTTTTATCATCTACTTGACAGCCACATAAAAGCAGTGATGGATTACATTATAACAACTTGCAGGAAACTAGTTGTTGTTATTATTCAACGTGCCGCACAAAAAATCAATTAATGATATAAAGTTGGAGATAAAATGTCTCTCTGTCTAGCCACCTGCTCTAGCATCAGAAACTATTCGTTCATTTCCATAAATCGTTCTCATTTAAACGCATAGCACACCAACACATTTGCGTACATTAGAAATATCAACATTATCGGCGGCGTAATAAATTTAAACTTCACCAAAAACTTTCTTTGCCTTTGTTGGGAAGACGAACGATTGGAAATGAGATCAGAGTGACTCGAGGAAAACAATTTACGACAATTTGATTTTTCTTGAAAGATACCACATTAGCAACGCGACACCATTTTCAATTGAAGAAAACAGAGAAATTTCTTTTGGTGCCGTTGGTTAAACAACATGGATCCATAGCAACTAGTTTGCAAACCCCACGCTAAAAGGTATGGAATGTTAACACCAACATTGAAATTGTATTTTTCTGTAAATCCCCAGTCACATTCTTCAATTTTAGTTTTAGATCATTTAATCTTTAAATCTATGTATAAATATGAATTGCGTTTCAGCTGGAAATTGCGTACATCAGAAAACTCTTAAAAGGTTGGGTTTTTCATTCTCAACAAGTTGAGTCGACTGGTGTTTCATCTTAGCGAATGCCACCCAAAAGCGCTAATCAGGACCTTCAGTAGCTAGATAATTTCGCATTGTGATTGAATATTAAGAAAATGTAGATGACAGAATACTTACATTTTAATCATCAAAGGTTGTACAGAACAGGAAGAAAGTGACTGTTGTGTGAGAAAAAATGACACGGATTGGCTATTAACGTGGAAAGGAGGCTCAACCAATAGAGAGGGAGGACAAGCAATCGGAGAACGGCGACTTTTTATCTTGATCTGTGCAAGACCCATGACCAAATTGAAAGTGTGCACCCACAAATGAAATTTGGGAGCAGCCTTTATCTTCTTGCACTTTGCTTGGAGCATTTGGTTCGCAGAAATGCTACTCTCTAGAAACTTGCAAGCGTCTTGCAGGATAATAAATGGCGAGGGCCAACAAATCATTCGCCAAGGAATACTTAAGGACTGGAAAAGGCCAGCCGGGAGAAGGATGTGTTGCGCGTCAGATCAAAGAAAGCAGCAAATGGCAGTTAAGGAAGAGGTAGAGAAAACAACAGTGAGAGTAGCGTTATTGCATACACTGATAAGAAGAAAATATCACACGAATAGGGACTTTACTCTCAAACACTCTATTTTTAACTTTGATGAATTTTTTTGCATACAAAAACCCCATCTCTCAAATATTAGAAGTTTATGCAGCATCAAACAATATTCTAGTTGACCTGTCACATTTATACCTTGTGAAATCTTATTTCTTCCAGGACCTTTTCCACAAAAAGCAAAGGTCATACTTTGATGACAAGGATGTGCTCCCATTTTCAGAATTTCTTAAAGACAAATTTGGAAGAAAGCATACATATTTAAGAATCTCGCTGACCGAAAGATGCAATCTCAGATGTAATTTTTCAGCCTTGTTATTATGAATTTGGAAACATTAATAATTGGAAGATTTGGAAATATATTGTGGCTTTATCCATTTAAGCATTTGATTCTATGACTTCATATTTTATTAAGTTGCCTTTTCTGCTGTTATCTTAATTCACTGTGCCAATGTCAATGTTTAAGTGCTGTCTAATAAATACCTTGTTTTAAGGTCAATATTGCATGCCTGAAGAGGGTGTCTCCCTTACTGAAGCAGAAAGACTGATGACCACTGATGAAATTATAAGAATAGCAAAGTTGTTTGTACAGGAAGGTGTTACAAAAATCAGGTTAACTGGAGGGGAGCCCTTAGTCAGGAAAGATATTATAGAGATCTGTGGTAAGTATTAGCTTTTAATTTCTTTTATGTTGAAACTTGGGTTTACAAAAATTAGAATGGCTCAGAAGTGCTAAAAGCTTGTAGAACAGTAAACATTTTGCAAAAAGGGACAATGTCGGGTAGTAGTGGCAAGGTTAGGAAGACCTACTTTGTCATATTCTTCTTTAATAATCCATGATTATGCCATATTCTCCAACGGCCTACAACTGTACCATAGAAAATTTTAATTGTTGTGTCATCAATATGATTGGAATTAGGGTTTGTCAATTTGTTCAAAAGTTCTAAACTTTCATTGACTTTTAAAGAGGTAAATCCGAAAATAGGGTGTTTTATATGCAAAAGGAACAATTTTAGTTAAAGTAGGAAGTAGAATGTTTCAAGTCCCCAACTCTCTGACCTTTCATGTATTGATAAGAGCTGTAATGGACTAACTATAGTAATTATTCTTCTTTTGATTTACAGAACAACTGTCCTCCCTCAATAACCTGGAGGTCCTTGGCTTGACTACCAATGGTGTGACACTCTCAAGGAAGCTTGAGGCCTTGAAGGCAGCAGGGTTAACACATTTGAACATAAGTCTAGATACTCTTGTTCCTGCAAAATTTGAGTTTATTACAAGACGAAAAGGTAGTTGCCTCTCTTTAATTTGCACTTGAATTTAAATTTTTTCCTGATTTGGTGCTTCTCAGTTTTATATTAAAGTAGCCTAGAGTATTTGTACTTGTATGCAGTGCTGTACTAACCTGAAGATAGTTGGAAACAACAATTTTATGCTTCAAAACTAGGTGGTATGTCTTGAAAAAGGGCAAGCATAAAGCAAAGTGGTTTGCTATCATGAGTTACATGGGCCAAATCATGCATGTCAGACAGTAACATCATATAGTCTTTCTTGTTCTCAAAGCTTACTACAACCACAGATCACTGTCATATGAATTTAATTTAATATTGAGAAATAAAGATTGCAACTAAATCTTCAATAATTTGGTATTGTAAATTTATTGTCTCTTTTCAGGCTGGAATCGTGTAATGGAAGGGATTGAAAAGGCTCTAGACCTTGGTTTTAACCCTGTAAAGGTACGTGACTAGATTTCTGCAGTAAAATATATCTAAGCTGTAGAAAGTGATGGAATTCTTCCTCCTTCTGAGTTCCCAGAAGGAAACTTTGGGGTTCCAGAATCTCTTTTCAAGTACCTTTCTGATCAGAAACAATTGAATTACTTTCCATTAAGTTGTGCTCACTTTTATCTAATAAATTTTCTAGATAAACTGTGTCGTCATGAATGGCTTAAATGAAGATGAAATCTGTAATTTTGTTCGACTGACAGAGAACAAGGTTGGTCAGTAATACAAAATTATGCTTGACAATCATTTCTTATTGTTCTAACAGGAAAAATTTCATTTATTTATTGTCTTCTTCTTTTTGCAAAACGCAAATTCTTCTCATTCAACTTACATTTTGCTAAACTTTTCACAGTTTCTTTAGGCTTCTCAGGTTTTGTGTTGTCCACAATTGAAGAGAAGACATTGAATTCTGAAATTTCAGTTTCTTCTACCTATGGCTAGAAGCTCTACTTTTACAGGCTTCATGCCTCAATTGTGCAAAATATTTTCAAATTTTTTGGTACTCTTATTGTGCGCAGTCAAAATAGCATACTTGGATTCATCAATTAATTAAATTAGAATAGCTTTAATTAAGCTTCCAGTGAGGTATCAAGAATAAAACTGGCATCAAGCTCCATTTTGTAATTTATTCTGTTCTTTTCTTTTCTATAGAACGTTGATGTTCGTTTTATTGAATATATGCCTTTTGATGGTAAGCTCTTTTGTATTTCTGGTTAAGCTCTTTATTTTGTTGAATTGAGTTGTTTTTTGACTGGTCTACTGTTTAAGCAGTTAATTGTTTATAACAACTAAGTGATTCAAGCGATTTGCAACAACGTTTGTATCATGATTAACTGGGCCTTCGTAGCAATAACAATAATAATAAGATAAAGTTCAAGATAAAGATTCAACATACAGGCAAAATCCAAGTTCTCCGATGAAATTTCTAAGAAATTTCACAGCTAGGTAAAGTTTTTCCGTGAAATGATAAATGCAGTTTCTGCAACTGTAAACACGCCCAAATTGACACGCTAGTTTAAGTCTACATGCGATGTGAGTTTTATTTGATCTGCAGGTAATAAATGGAATTACGGCAAGTTTGTTCCATATCAAAAAATGTTGGAGCAGATAACTGCGGAGTTCCCAAGCATCAAAAGACTAAACGACCATCCGAACGATACTTCAAAGGTACTTACGCATTTGCTTCTTGTTTGCTGCCCGTATGCATGCGTTTTGTCCTCCATTTTCATAGCATCTGTTTAGATAAAGACAAAAACATAAAATTTATTTTGTTCTGTCGGACCTGTAACTATGTAGTTGCGTTACCGTTCACTAAAAATGTCTTTGGATTGCCTTTTTCTTTGAAATTCATCAGTTCTATCAATCAATGCCATTAAAAGAATGTCATTTCAAATAAAGAGGTTTTTTGTCGGAAGGGAAACTTAGAAGCAAATCAAAGTTTCGTACTATCAGAAAATGACTGAAGCTGACAAAACAGATGAGAGCACAGCATGGCTGTCCAATAACCACTTTAGTGTCCACCGAAAACTGTCTTTTTGAAAAGTCGAATTGAAAAGACGAACTCTCTTTCTAATTAAAATGGAAGTTGGCATAGATATGGAGACAGTTCCATTGCTCCATGCGGCATGTCTCTAAATCCTAACCATAAGTCGCATTATATTTTATGGTTCGTATTATTTCTCGGTATAAGTTAAACCTGATACTATCATATATAGCTTAACTGTTTTATTATATAGAATCTTTTTAAGGTAAACGTGGTAAAACTTTTTCCCTTAAATATTCACAGCTTTGTTAGCTTGCCTTTTGTCGTGAATTTCTCTTGTGAATCGCTCCATCGACTCTCTATTTCAAGGCCTACAGCGTTCCAGGAATGGCGGGTACCATTGGCTTCATAACCTCCATGAGTGAACATTTTTGTGGGTCTTGCAATAGACTCCGAATCACTGCAGATGGAAACTTAAAGGTTTGTTTGGCATTTCTGAAGGCGGGCAATGCCCTCTTGAGAATATCTTCGTATTTTGTATTGTGCTATAAGAGTCTTGCTATAAGATCATTGACTCTTAGAAGTCCTAAAGTTGTATTAGAATGCCACTGCGCTATGCTTTTTATTTAATTTGGAGCCCCAGCCCTTACCTAACAGGTACGATAATATGATTATTGCAAATTACATTGAAAAGTATAAATATACTTCAAGAATGCTCTGAAGTCTGTAAGAATTCTCAGTGGATGATTTTTGATGCAGGGCTTTACCTCTAATCGAGAAAACCGTCAGCAAAAAGAGGCGAATAGTTTAATCACTTCCAACTTGGCTATGTTAGAGTTGTGGTTGAATAAGAGTTGGGGCTAGGGTAAATGCCTCGTTGATCAACAGATAACTTTTGACGAATTTGAGCTTTTTTCCTAAAATTTATAGTGAAAATATCACTTAGGTAATATGCCGTGTTCACTAATTTTGTAACTTGAATTTTTTCAGTTAACTTATGCATGTAAAACCTCAACTGGCTAAACTTAAGCAGTACCAAGGCTACCCAGCAGTGTATTTCCTCTGAAATTCGTCATGGAAAAGCTTTAACCTGCCTATGAAATTTTTTTGTTCAGGTGTGTTTGTTTGGAAATGCCGAAGTATCCCTGCGCGATGCTGTTCGCAGTGGAATGTCAGACGAAGGCCTCCTTGAAGTAATCGGAGCAGCAGTTGGGAGAAAGAAGAAACAGCACGCGGGTATGCACGTGTATATAAGTTTGGTGTGATCAGCATTAGTCAGTATACATTAGGGAAATGCGAGGCAGCTTCATTTTCATACACTATGGGGATGCGAGGCAGCTTCAATATCTTGTTTTCAATGTAGCCGCGAAATCTGACACGGCAACTGCTAAATTGCAAATAAAATTCATTCAGATCTTCAACGTACGACTAAAATTGCAATCCCAAAGTTATTAGTTGCCCTGCTGATTTACTTTTTGTATACATTAACCTTTTGTCTTCTAACTTAAGAAGAAATGAACTGACTATCCGCCAGATGTTTAGATAAGACGGTTATTGACTTATACAGGTATCGTAGAGAATTAAAATTTGCATGACATCTGCTACTTGGGTCAAGCTGAAAAAGAGCGATATTTGCATTTCATTTGAAATACTGACATTTTTGTCAAAAGGTATGTTCAACATTGCCAAACAGAAGAACAGGCCTATGATTCTCATTGGTGGGTAAAGTACGTATGCCTCGTTTTGGGTTCGGTGTTTCTCTGTCGTCATCAATGCAAAAATTTTGTTGGTTTCGAATGAAGTACTGTTGCTTAAACTCTAAACATACTTTGATTAATACGTAGCCTTTGTTTGGACTCAATAATTGCCAATCACCACCCATTTATTGAGATATTTTAAAGCTAACTTCTAAGCTATGAAGTTTTTCATTTCTGTCGATCCTGTTTTAATTTAAGCTGTTTATTTGGCATTAGTGTTAGGATTTTCTAGTTATTTTTTGGGGACGTAATTACTGTATGTGATTGTATTTATAGATGGATGTTTCTTTTCCTCATTTCAGAAGATATTTATGTTAATAAACATAAGCAAGGCAATATAAAATGGACCAAAGAAGAAAAAAGCAAATTTTCTGTTCTAGAAGTAATTGACAATATCAATGAGGAATTAACACAAAGAAGTAATTTATACATACAGCCGGCTACAACGGCTGTTTTCAATAGCAATCTTCAAAGGAGGCAATTTAGAACCAAGATGGCTTCCCCGGGCTTCCAATTTCTCCTCAGTAACAGTTTCCAGGCAACGTCATTTATGTCTTCAAGAAGTTTCACTTCGAGCAGCCATGACAATCGCCTGACACACTTGCGCAGAGACGGCAAAGCTGATATGGTTGACGTGTCAGATAAGCCTACGACCAAGCGCACAGCAGTTGCTAAAGGGGAGGTCTACCTTGGACAGGAAGTCTTCCAAGCGGTTCAGAATAGCGAAGTCAAGAAGGGGAATGTACTAGACGTTGCGAGGATAGCCGGGATAATGGGGGCCAAACAGACATCCTCCATCATACCCCTGTGCCATACCATCCCGCTCAGCAAGGTGTCAGTTGACTTTGAAATGAACCAAAGTAAATACTCTGTCACTATTACTGGCTCTGCTTCGTGCCAAGGGCAAACTGGGGTCGAAATGGAAGCGTTAATGGCAGTGTCTATCAGTGCTCTTACCATATACGACATGTGCAAGGCCATCTCTCATGACATCACGATCGAGAGAGTAGAACTGATTGCCAAAACTGGTGGCAAAAGTAAATACGTTACGAAGGAGCCCAAAACTTAGGCACTATAAATAAGTCACTGGGCTGTTGCAGAGTTAGTCTTTTTGTAGCAGAAAATGTATTTGTGTACGCATTCTTTAGTTGATTTTCTTTCATGATTTGCTTTTTGAAAGCAAGGCCATAAATATTTCTTCAAATTTCACTCTACTCTTATTAAGATGTTTTGTACATATTGCCATGATTCGAATAGGAGCCAAAGCTGCAAATTTGTTCCGTAACTTGAATATAATTATGTTTTCATATTGTTGTAGTAAAAATGTAGATGAAGTTTGACTTTTGTATACTTGATATTTTGCAAAAAAAATTAATCATTCAGATAAATAGCATTTATGGCCAAAATATTTTATAGAATTTCCTTGTCCTTGTATTTTTGTCTTGCCAACTTTGTGACCGTTGGATGGGGCACTTTGCCCGCCTCGCCCCCTAACAATTGTCGCAGATTTGTCCTTTTCAAAAGCGCCCATTGCTAAGATAGCAATTGAATTTTGGACGGAGACGTTTCAAAGTAGTGGAATCCTTTGGCAATGAGAAGTGAGGAAAAATGTCAGTTTCTTTCTAGAGGGTATTTTGGAACTTGACTTGGAGATTAATTGTTAGATAAACTGCATTGATTGCGTCAATATCAATAACGATTTAATGATTTTAATAATTTGATAATAAGAGAGCTACTTTAAGGCGAGTTTCAGCATTTGCTGGTTAGAAATCTCTTAGAAAGGCACAATTTTCCCCCACAAACCAGTACATTACAACTAAAGCCACTATCTGGCAATTCTAGTCTTTGTGGTACAAAACTTCACTATTGCTAGAAAAAGCGGAACTATTTTTCGCAAAGTACTTTTAAGTATGCGAAAAATAGTTCCGCTTTTTCTAGCAATTGTGAAATTCTAGTCTCTTTCTGATTGCATCACTCAATCGAACTTGAATTAAACATTTGCCTTGTCATAGTCTTTGATAGCTGGGCGGTGAACATTACCTTTTGCCTTGATTTCGGTGCAAAATACATATAAACTGGTTTTTTCAAACCCCTTGCGCTAAAGAAAGACTGCGCAGTATATATAAATTCTGAAAAATGGTTCATAATCATCAGGATCTCAAACTTAGAAGGGAACGCTTTTGGATACTTTACCTCGTTTTGATTTGCCAATTACAAGTTAACAACAAGGAAGAAAATGGCGTCCGACCAAACCAACTTCATAGAGGTTGTCGACGACTTTCATTTTATTGAAGAATCTAAAAGATTTGGCAGCAGTTTGTTGGTAGTGGATTTTACTGCGAAGTGGTAGGAAGCTTGGTCGTTGATGCTATGCTGATTTTGATAGCGGTTCTTGAATTTAAGGATTACACTGTCAAGATAACCAAATAAAGTGTAACTAAATTGAAAAGTTTTGTTATGGGGATAATTGTGATGCTATCCTATAAAGCCCATTTTAAATACAGCAATCGAATTTGAAATTTAACATGCTTCAGTTCATTAGAAATTTGTTTGTTGTTGTGCGGAGCCTAATAATTTGATGTCCTGAGCGTGGTATTGTGTAACTTATGTATATTTTTGTTGCAGTTTAATTGACGGTTATTTACATGTTGTTTTCTAGGTGCGGACCATGCAAGTTCATTGCTCCCATTTTCAAGCAACTTAGTGAAGTGTATTCTGATGTGATATTTTTCAAAGTTGATGTTGATGGCTGTCAGGTGATAAGATTGCAATTATTTATCTTTGTAACTGAGTTGTTAGCATGGTACAGTGATGAAAAGCTGATAAACTTTGCAAGTGAGCTTTGCAAAATTTCTTGTTTAGTCCGTAAAGTAATTTAATTCATCAAGACACTTTTATTAATGAACATATAGGTCACTGAAACAAAAGGGGCACCTCCATATCCTTAGTTAACCTACTTTGAAGACTCCTCATTGAGAATTCTGCTTCAACTTGTTTTTTTTAAATAATGTTATAGCTGTTATTGCATTCTTTAGTTTATTTGTTTATAATTTATATAACTAACAAGTTTGTTTAGAAATGTAGTAGAATTTGAATTGAATCAAAATCAAATCAAAAACTAAAAACCTGATAGGTGACTTATTCATGTTGAATTTTAAATTTAGACTTTTTTATTGATTTATTTCAGCAAACTGCCATGAAATATAGCATTTCAGCAATGCCAACATTTCTGTTTATTTACAAAGAAAAAATACTTGAAACATTGAGAGGAGCAAACCCCCAAAACTTGGAGGCTTCTATTAAGAAATGGAAAAGTGTTGCTGAAACTGATAAAAGCAAGGTAAACCTTTTTTTAACTGTTTCATTGTAACTGTTTATTTTTAAAAGAGTCCTGAAGATCTCTAGCTGAAGGAAAATTTCAAATTGTTGACAAATTGTTATGTGACAACTTAATTTTTAAGCTACAAAAGATATGAAGCTTCAAAAGTACTTTGGTAATGATTTTTTAAATCTAGGATAATTAGGGCTATATGATATACTTGATATATATGATCATGATATATGATATATTATATAATATATGATAAGCTATTTCTATATATTCTAATTGTGGTAGCTACTAAACAGACTTAAATGCTTTTGTTTGCAAGTTTGGTCCAATTTTTACTGTTTACATTTAGAGTTGCATATTTATGACATGTTTTGTTTTTCATAGAATTTGGTTGATGTGGGTAGAAGATATGATTGTTTCCCAGAACTACTAAAGAATCCAAAAGACACTTTCCTGACAGTTTCAGAACTACTTAGTAGATTTGCAAATAATATCTTGAAGGATGAAAAAAATGAAAAATATCGAAGTATCCGGCTAGAAAACAAAATATTTATGGAAAAGCTTTTGCCATTTCCTGGTGCGGTTGAATGTCTCTTTCAAATGGGATTCACAGAGGTTAGTTCAATGCTATGAATTTTTTTCTTGCATCTCAACCAGATTCAATATTGCAATTTATGTGTCTATCTTTTGGTGGATGTTTTCTAACACAATGGTAGGCCCTTTGGAAATAATCAGTGCCTTGGTGAGGATAGTATTGGAGCAGGAATTCAATGACATTCAACAACATGTCCTTCAAGGACAAGGCCTTTGCTGTTATTACTGTTTAAGACAAGGCCTTTGCTGTTATTACTGTTTAAAACAAGGCCTTTGCTGTTATTACTGTTTAAGACAAGGCCTTTGCTGTTATTACTGTTTAAAACAAGGCTCATAACATATTCCAGCTGGAAGAGAAAGCCACTCCCTTTTAGCTTTTTTAGCGTCCATTTGGTAATCAATGGGCCAAGTAGGTGGACATCTATTCCAGCAAATCAGATTCAATCTTGACTCATACAAGTTTCATTCAATTATAAATAAGTATCTAGGTGAAACTTGCTATGAAATTAGAAGCTGGAATGTAAAGAATATAGCCCAGTGTGATGCACCCTAAATGGAGGATCACCCAATATTTGTTATCATGTATGGGGTACCCTTCAACTTTTGTGCCTGCTTTTGATGCCAAAGAAAGCTAGATTCCGTCATCATTATTTATCTTTGAAGGAGACGTGCACTGCCAGTGTCCAAAATTGCTGGTAAAGTTAGCCATTCAAAACACGAGGAATACTTAGTGTTTGGCATTGGAATTGGCCTGGGATTGAAATAAACAAGCTAAAGTTACAGTGAATTTCGACATTTTATGCTTAGAAATAATGCGCTCTCCGTTCGTTTCAGCAAGACGATAAGCTGGTTATGCCGATGACGTCATCTCTCGATCCTCTGCGAGCCTTGCTTTCTGCCTTGACAGAGGAGCGTGAGAGGATTCGTGGGGTGGAGAAGCCGGTTGATTCATTTCCCCCCGTGAAGGCTGGCAACAACCCGCTTAGAACACTGAGACCGGTCGCACGCAACGTAAGTTTGTCTTTTGTCGTGCCCGATTAGAAGGGCCAATTTTTAGACAGTGGATATAGAGTGATGGTAATAGTGGTTATTGTGAAGTAGATGGTTTTACTTTCATTCACTGTATTAATTCTCCATTCAAGTAGCCATCAAATAATCATGCGAGCAACCATTGAGTGGGGGTAAGGGGGTATCTAAGCTAATTGCTGGTCATGCCTTCATACTGTCAACACACTTCTTTTAGCGCCATTTTTGAAGTAAATCTCCACCACTCCTCCCCTTGTGGTGCTGTTATTGTGTCCACTACTAAATTGATACCCCAGTTCCCTTTTAATCTGCTTCTCCAATCTTCTTTAATGGAGCGGTTTGTATCACAGGTCAACTAGCGGTATTTTAAAACACTCCTACATCTCATCACAGGGTAAGGAGCAAATGTTCTATGAGAAATTGCGATCTTCAATCGACCACGTATTTATCTATGAGGACTCAGTAATGCAGAGATATGCGTCCTACAAAATACCCCTCGAAAGACTGCAGGAAGAAGCTAAAAGCCAGGCATCGAATGATAACGGAAACGAAAGGGATTTGCTTCTGTTGCGTTTGCTTGCTTGGTTCAAGAGTGAGTCAGATTTCTTCCTACCTTATGTCATGGGCGCGTTCTACTTTATAGGATGACGTCATATTTCTAATCAACCTTAAGTATTTTGTTAACAGTTATTACCTTGCATGTTTATAATTCTTGATTGGAATGTTAAGAAGAATATGTCTGCATTGGAATGCTTTCGTCACAAATTTACTGTGGAATGCTGCTGCCGTTTTCCGTTTGTTCAAGTGAACGCTCGACTCATCAATTTGCTGCATGCTTAAATTACTGTTGACCTGCTTTTTAGAAAAAACACTATATGTAGCCTCATCCTTCCTTGTATAAGACCATTATATGAAAATGCGTTTTGAAGCGTTAGCATTATATTTATCCTGTTGCGATCTTTTACAGCTGAGTTCTTCTCCTGGATGGACCAACCTAAGTGCCAAAATTGTGACACCCCAACCCAGTGCACCGGCCACGCCCCTCCCACTGAAGATGACCGAAAATGGGGTGCAGGGGTGGTCGAAGAGTATGTCTGTGCCCAGTGCTCAAGTCGTCACAGATTCCCACGCTACAACCATCCTCAAAAGCTTCTAGGTATTTCACTGGATTAAACATTTCGAGCCATTGACTTTGTCAAACATTGAACTCTTCTGTTTGTGTAATTGATTAATATGTCATTATCAATGTATGACTTTATTTTAGTCAAAGGCTCAACAATTCCGAAGCAAACACATCAATTGAATGCTCACCTTATAGCTATTCATATATTGTTGTGCTTGTTGATTCGATCTTTAGAGAATTTATCATTATTGCAACTGCGGAATGATACTATGGCTTTTCGTTGCCTGTGGCTACACACCACTTGTTTGTTGACGTGGATGCGTCCTTGTAATCCACAAAGTGATGCATTTAGTAATAACAAAACTTTTCTTGCTACATTAGTTCTTTGATGGAACTTTTTCCGGAAAAGAACCCCAATCCCTATCTTGCTAACACCAAGCAAAATTGCTACTAAAGAAAGCTCCTGCTTTTCCCTTTTTCGATTTTGGGTTTATCTAGAAAATTTCTTTATGCAGAGACGAGGAAAGGTCGCTGCGGGGAATGGGCCAACTGCTTCACCGCCTGCTGCCGCGCAGTTGGATTTGAGGCCCGCTACGTTTTGGACTGGACTGATCATGTGTGGACCGAAGTTTACTCTGAACACCAGCAACGATGGCTGCATTGTGACCCATGCGAAAATGTTTGCGACAAGCCTCTATTGTACGAGTCTGGATGGGGCAAAAAGTTGTCCTATGTAATTGCATTTTCCACCGATGAGGTACATCATCAATAGTTTTATATTTTCCAGTTTGCTACTCTATCGAATTCACAGACTTCGCTTACTCTGTTAAGCAAGCTAGCAATCCGATGCAAATATACTACTCCAACTTTTCCCTTTTCTTGATCAAGAGCGATTTTACTTGATTCGATCCATGTCGTATAGGCGATTAGTTGAGGGATCTATCGGATTTTCTGTAGCTAAGAATTTGTAAACAGGAATTGGATATTGCCCACTATAGTGTGAATTTCTTAGGCCAATGAGTCAAAAGAATCGGAACTCATTTGATATAGAATCAGAATCTACCAGAATCATGAATCAAAGGATCCGAGCCCTCTTGATACAGAATCTACTTGGTGCAGCATTGTAGTTGTTTTACCTGATCATAAGCTGTTTAATGCTCTTTTTTCTAGGTGATTGATGTGACTTGGAGGTATTCGAAAGCTACAGAAGAGGTTATGAAGCGACGCAACGAAGTCCCAGAATCATGGCTTGTATCCCTGTGGATGAACATGACGAAGAAGGTTGACCACTTATGGATGCATTTCTCTTTTGTGTATCTGTATGTTTGTAACAGAGTACGTGCCTGTGGCAAGATAACAGGATTAATCACTCTAATACAAAAGGCATTTTACCATTACATGATTTGATACGATCGTGTTTTACCTATTTGCTTTATTTTGCAGTAAGAAAGGATTTCTTAGTTTGTTGTCAATTTCTTATATATAAACTGTAAAATAGTTGGTAATAGCTACAGATGTTAGGACTATGACTTGGAGCCATTTTGTTCCCGAAGATCCTTTACGCTTACCATTTCAAAGTGAAGTGAACCAACTTACCCACCTTTTCTGGCATTTAACAACTCGCTTCATTACGTCATCATTCGAACTTTCCCAGCTGCAGTCTGGCAATTCTAAGGAGCGAAACCGCACATTAGAAGAGCGAAGAATAAAAGAATTGGTCGAGTTTTTAGGCAAAAAGGAATCGACCACGGGTGAACAAATTGGAAGACAATCAGGGAGCATGACATGGCGACTGGAAAGAGGCGAAGCTGGAAAAACAGCTGATGTAAATTTTATGTTATTTGAAATCCTGCTGTTTTGGATTCTTCTCTGTTCATTCACAAGCATTAATGAAACATCAACTAAACAGGAGTCAAATGTGCAAGATTGCAAGCCTAGCATTCGATTTGATTTATTAGAGTTGATGCTGCTGTCAAGTATGTTTCTTGTGCTACGTGTATGACAGGGGCAACCTTTGCAGTAAGGAATGCTGCAAGACAAAAAATAACCAGCACAGTCAAACGAATTAACTTGAAGAAGATTTTATTTTTAAGTACTTCACAATTTCTTTAATTTTGCTGATTGGAATATGAAAATCTTTATGTATCAGTTTTTGAAAACGAAACATTTGATGATAATAATAATGATAATGGTTATAATGACAAAAATGACAATAACAACAATTGCAATATGACTCTTTGATCTGTAACATAATCTGCTTGGCAGTTTTAAGGTCTTGAAATAAGTTCACAATGTTTCATAAGGATATTTCACATTTCTCAGCAAACACAGTATGCAACGTGTGGAATTTTTATCTCTCAGGCTACTGCCAGCTGTCACGTGTTCACACCGAGCAGCTTGGAATTAGAAAAAGGACAGCTTAGAGTACGTTACTGCGCAGCCTCTGATAAATACGTGACGGGGGATGGCTCTGGTAACAATAGCACAGTGCCGATACTGGGATGGAAGGCTGGAGTCTCGGAGTATTATAGAATTTTTCGGAAAGTTGAGCATGATTGGAACATGGTGAGGATATTTTCCTAGCATTTCTTCTACTATCTCTTTTGCACTGATCACATTTCGATGGTATGGAACGAGACCAGCAAAGTTGCTTTAATGTAGGCTGCATATCCTATTCGTGTTATATTTGTTAATAATGAATTGTTTTGCTGCCATGATTATAGTCACTAACATGCATGACTAGTTCTTTAAAACTTTGTTTGGATGACATCATCAAGTCGACATCTAGACACAAACTCTATAAGTCTTGATGTTATTTGTTACTCAGATGCACCTTGGCCACAGCTCGTTCTTTGTCGTACTGTATTTGTATTTGTAAGCTCCTTCGTCGTTGGTATTTAGATTTTAGTGCGTTTCAATATTGGTAACTACAAGTATTTTGACATTCACTACTTGCAGTATGAATCAATACACAACTTTCTAACAGGCTTATTTGGCAAGAGAAGAAGGAGCAGCTAACGGTCACGTGACATGGACATTCAAAGTTGACCATGACGACCATGTTTTCGACAAAGTTGAATTGAGGCTGTTGTCAAAGGTCTTTGAAAGCGGAAAGGTAGAATGGAGTCTTGAGAGTGACGGAAAAAATGAGAAGATACCATCCAAAGACGGTAAGTGCACTAAATATCCTTTCACTGTCAGGAGAAAGTTTTAGTTTTAATGCATTTATAACATTTTAATAGCAATACAATTCTTTTTCATATTCTAAATTATTTTCCTAATGAAGACAATTCTCGATTTAGAAGTGAAAACTCCTTCCTTTAATGTGTCCAAAAACGTTTTGAATTATTTGTTACTGTTTAAGGCTTACTTTAAGCCAGTTAATTTATTTGTCTAATTCAATTATGATAGAAGATGATGCAAGGATAAAGTAAATGCATTTCCTGATTACATACTTTTAGCAACAGACTTTCAGCTGTACTAAGACGTCTTTTTGTTTAAGTTATAAGTTACTGAACAGATTTTAGTTGGAACTTTATATCCTGCAACATACTCAACAGAGTTTTGTAAGTGTCTAGACTAGTTGAATATGCTCTAGACCAACTATTTTACATTTAATTTGTTCTTTTAGTTACCCACTTCACATCAACAAAGTTCAGTGGTTGTGCATCAGTCAAACTGGTTGCAAAGCTTTCTGGGGGAGACAGCGATGTAGCTTGGCAACATGCCCAGCTATTCAGACAGGGAACACAGAGTGTTGATGAATATCCGTTTGAAGTTATCATTAATCTTCGTAGGAAATAATGAAGTTTTTTTAAGCAATATATTGAAATTAGATGTGGGTTAATTAGAGAGTTATACAATTTGTGAAGAGCAATTTAATTGAAAAGCCTTTAAGCAAATGTTGTCTTTTTCTTAAAAAAGCTATCACAACGAGCACATGTCTGTGGAACGTGTTGGGTGTGATATGGAAAATGAATTGGGCATTATCTAAGATAGCCTAACTAAAATAAATGTGATGTTTTGTCCACTAATGGGCCTTCCCTTCGTGCATTCTTACCAGGTATGATATAATTGGAATCATCAAACCATTAACAAAAGTCAACCAAAAGGTTCTTGTTTGATTAGAGGCTTAAAAAGCCCCAAAACCATCATTGTCCTTGGGTAGTTTCATGGGCACTGGGGTCATGAGGGCAGTTGACCCTGTTGACCTAGTGATGCAGGGGCCAGCCAAGCCCTTTCTAGAAAATTGAAATTTTTATGCTGTATTTTAAATTTCACGTGTTGGCAGCAGGAGGCTTTTCATGTGAAAGCACTTGTAAATGCTATGGGTCCTTTCAAAGTAGACAGCCACCCAGAAAAAAAATGAAACTAATTCTAGTGAATTTTTAATATCACACAATTTAATTGGTTTGATTTGCTGCTTCTCACTGCTTACTCTATTTTGACTTCCTTTCTTTGACATACTTCGCTTGATATTATCATTTTGACAAGAATTTTTCTCATTTTGAATCGCAATTTGGCGCTCCTTTTCATATCCTTCATACTAGGGGCATTGTGGCTAGGTGGGACACCGGAAGATTCTCTGCTGGGACTTCTGCAAATGACTTTAAACCCAGGAAAATATTTAATGAGAATTAATTCGTTTGTTAAATAATCTCTTTATCATCTATATAAAAAGCTTGGGCTCGTGTTTGAAATAGAGATGTAGAGATAAATTTAAGCAAACAGAATAGATTTAAGGTAGGGTCAAGCACATATAGAATTGGTAGAGATACAATTAACAGATACACGCAAACGTTCCTTTTTCTCTTCTGATAACATAACAACAGTCTTAAAGTTAAAACAAAGCATTGAACATTAAAAATAAATTCATGCAATTTTCTAGTGATAATTGATAATGAAAAAAAACTGAGAACATTTGGCCAAAATTAGTACAAGGATCCAATAAACATGCTGCATAAACACACTTCCATGCTTTGCCTGCCAAATAACTTCGAGATCTTCAAGTTCTTTTATTAAGCAGTGTGAGTGTCTCTTTGGGGTCTTCCTTACAAGAATTCCTAGCTCGCAGTACATCATATATGCTACAAACTTCAACAATGTTCAAGCGTAGATAATCTTCCACAGTTAGATTATTTGTTGCTTTCTCTCTCAACAAGTTAGCCATAACTGCGAATTTCTGGTCAGCATATCTGCTTGCTTTTGCTACTAGGAGGTCGACCAACTCTTGTCAAAAGATTGTCATGCGCACATGCATCTTTACCAAGAAAGTAGAACGTCATAATCTTGTCCTGAACGTTGGGATGTGAACGTGCCTCCGTCTCTAATCCCAAAACAGGTCCACCCGGGTCAGTAACGTTACCTGACATATACGGGCGGGACATATACGGGCTTTTCTGACATATACGGGCGTCCAGAATAGGCGATCAGATAAGAAAGCTTTAATCACCACCAACTAATAAATTACTGGCCGATCTGCATGTCAGGACAAGTAGGCCTGTGAAATCAAAACACAATTCTCCGTGGATTGTGCATTTTTTTATTTAAAAAAAATAAATGAAGTTGAAATCTCAAAAACATTTTCGCTAAATGTCATATAATTTTTCACAAACCCCCAAGCCCAAAACATTAGGCCCGTCTGCGGCAATTTTAATCAAGGGCAAAGAATTGACAAACACTACTTGTCAGAAGGGGATTCCGAACATACAAAGCTTTTCACTTGGGTAGTAACAGTGCTGCAGCGAATCTTACATATACAGGCTTTTCATTTCAGGGCCAAATATAAGGAGAATTGGGTAGTAATCACCTGGCCAAACATCGGCAACAGAAATCTGCAAATTTTAATGGTAATAAAATTGGGAAAGATGAGTCCTGGCACAACAATCCAGGAAAGGAGCAACAAGATAACAGAGTCAAAAAAGAGAAAAAAATCACCCGTAATGACCATGGAATGACCACGACGTTCTGTGCACGATTTTGCTGCAAAAAGTTTGACTAGGCACATGCTGGACGTTCATGCTTAAAGCATACCACAGTCTAGTCAGTCTAGTACATGCGTAGATGCGAAGAGAGGAATATACAAGGTAAGAAAGAATCTTTCAAGTGGCATAGGGTACCCTCTTCATGTAAGAAAGGTACTCTGCGGGGAAACAAGCGTAAGGCGCGAAAATGACGCCTGCACAACCGCTATGAATGTAGCACGGAGAAGTGGCTTAAAAGCAGCTGAATGCTGTTATTTTGCGGAAGTAGGAAAATCACCATGCTTTCCAGACCCTTGCATTCTGGAAGAAAAATTCTTGATAGACATTTCGAAAGATGGCCAATACAAGTTGCTCAAAGATGAGAGCGTCGGAATCTGCAGGGAATTGCGGGAAAAGGCATCAAATGCAGATGCAACCTTAATAGTTGCTATCAATGAAAGCGATCGTCACTATCATTTTTTCTGTTTTTGACGGAGAAAAGCATGTTTATGACAAGTTTGAGAGAGTAGCTGTATCTGTAGACATGCAGAAAGGAACCATCAACTGCCGATGTTGTCGTCGCAATAGGTTTTGTAAGCACAAAAGTATATGTAAATGGTATCTACGCCGGTATGATCTTTTTCTAGGTCTTCAAGATGAAAACCAGAAATCAGATGTCATCGATGTGAGCGATAATCTTGAACCAAAACAAGGAGATTCAAGCAAACCTTCAACAATTGTCTATCTCCCTACCGACGAAAATAAATTAATAGTAGTGTGCAATTATCTGAAAAATGAGAAGCAGATACCATTAAATATTTCCCCAACTTCGAAGCCATTAACAGCCACCTGGAGCTTGTGCAAGCATGATCTGGGAGATCCGATTCTAATCACGAAGACAGGGATCATCATTGGACTTGATGGTATCGCTTCTGGCATAGAAATCTATTGCAAACTGTTCTATGTTCTACAGATTCCAGGAACATGATAAGTTCGTTCACAATTTTAACGATTCCCTGTTTGTGTCAACAGAACTATGCCTGTTTATTAGTAGCCATTTGTCGCAGCATATTCCGATAGGTAGCTTCGTTTCATCACTTGAGAAAAGAATTGGGAAGTCCATAAACCACCAAAAGCTTATGAATGCATACTTACACTTTGATGCGCTAACAGATAAGAAATATGACTTCAATTGCGTTATCTGCGGATACTATCCGGCCATTCTTATAATGGACATAAATAGAAAAATATGCTTCAAATGCTCAGCTTCCGAACTTCATTTACCTGAAACCTACAACGAAGATTTGTCCGATCAAGTCGATGCCGACATACTCTGGGATTCCGTGGAAAGTGCCATGATAATGTGGGGGTTTCTGGAAAGAACAGTCAGGCAATTTGAAATAGAGCCGAACTTGCTCTTCTGGGCTCCTTTCATTGGTCGAAATGTTCGCCGTGGAACAAGGCTGTTCAACACGGAACATAGGAAGGTCAAAAAAAGCAGTGGAGAGCTCGAGGAAGAGTGCAGGGACATGACTAAAGAAAGGCTATTCGAGATGTTTCACCAATCAACTTTGCATGAGTTGCAAACGCAAGCTAAGGGTATTGGACTCAAACCAAAAGGAACGAAGCTTGAAATTATACAACAAATAAAGGCAAACGTCAGCAAGAACTGTAAGAACTTTTCAAAAGTTTTTTCCAAAGTCTGGGGTCACAGTGTCTGGGGTCACAGTGTCTGGGGTAAATGGTGTAATTTACGCTCTGACGTTCATTTTACGAAGCGAGAGCCCACGTGATTCTGTGGACGTAATTTTGTCTCTCAAACATCAACCCAATGTAATAAAAGGTACATCGCAAAGCTTAAAGAAGACTTTAAAACAGATGTTACATTTGACTCAGGGAAGATCTTGTTATCAAAGTAAATAAACACAGGGAAGTTGGATAGACCAAAAGAAGAAAAGAAAAGCAGGAAGACAACTCGGAACAATGCGAAATGGTAAACACAGCAGGGACAGAAAACGAAGAGCCAAAGATGGAGGTTACCCTGTCGCCAGAAAAAGAAATAAACCTTAATAGTACAAATGCGAGCAGAGAACCAGTTATAGGCACCAAAGAAATGCCTCATATTGTTGATGCGAAAGTTTGGAAGGAGGACCAGTCATGGGAAGACCAGTTTTGGATCGAAGACCTGCCTTGAAGAACAGAGAGCTGAAAGTAACCAAGGAAGGACAGTGGATAGACAACAGAATCGTAAACACTACCTTGCTACTTATTCTAAACTCGGTTGATGATATTGGTGGCTTGCAAGACGTAATTATAGCGGGCAAGTATGGCTTACTTTGTTGTTGTAAAGATGAGCGGTTTGTTCAAATTGTGAACATGAGAGGATGTCATTGGATAGCTATATATACCGTCTTCAGTGACATAAATACAGATGGTCACGTTTTTCTGATGAAAAAAAAGGAATATACTGCTGTATTTCCGAATGTTAAAAAAAGCTGGCAATTGAATATATTAGGCATCACCAAACATTGGCAATCATTGAATGTTTTCGTGATTGTGCTGTTTCCTGAAGAGCATTCAGTCAAGGCTGAGCTGCTAGGTACTCTTATTAATGAGATGGCACATGTGGTCCAGTTGACACAGAGGATAGATGGTCGTGATCATGGGCCCCAATACCAGAAAATTACAAAGGGTGCTAGATCACAACAACATCATATGTCAATGCCATATCAACAATTCAAGCTAGATGAGCACGAAATTAAGAAAGTTAAGAAAAATGGACTGTGCCTCTTGTAAAATTTACTGTGTTGCAATGATCGTATTCCCACTGTATGTAGCTACAGTTTGCACTTTCTCAAAATTTCTTAATTTTTAATTGGTTCTGTTCATTACTTGTTTATAAAAAAAGGCTTTTGTCATTTCTTGCTCAATTTTTCTTGTTATTATTTGTTCCTTGTTATTTGGCCCTGAAATGAAAAGCCCGTATATGTAAGATTCACTGCAGCACCGTTACTACCCAAGTGAAACGCTTTGTATGTTTGGGAATCCCTTTCTGACAAGTAGTGTTTGCCAATTCTCTGCCCTTGATTACAATTGCCGCAGATGGGCCTAATGTTTTGGGCTTGGGGTTTGTGAAAAATTATATGACGTTTAGTGAAAATATTGTTGTGATTTGAACTTCATTTATTTTTTAAATTGATAAATGCTCAATTCACGGAAAATAATTGCAAAATGGAATAAAATTCAGTTTTGGAAAAGCTGGGGGTGGATATTCAACGAATAACATCGCCTATTCTGAACGACCGTATATGTCAGAAAAGCCCTTATATGTCACACCCGTATATGTCAGGTAACGTTACTAACCCCGCTCGTTATTTGTTGCTTTCTCTTTCAGCACGCTAGCCATATCTGCGAGTTTCTGATCAGCATATCTGCTTGCTTTTGCTACTAGGAGGTCCACCTACTCTTGTGAAAACATTGTCATGCGCACATGCATCTTTACCAAGAAAATCGAACGTCATAATCTTGTCCTGAACGTTGGAATGTAAACGTGCCTGTCTCTGATCCCCCAGGTCTGCGTGTATCAAATGCTTCTAAACAGTCGTCCAAAGCTTGTTTAATTGCAGAGCAACCAAGTCCCCACGACGTAAATTTATCCATTTACTATCGTCTTCACTTGCTAAATCATCAAAATTATCTCCATCCACTCCAGAGCTTAACATCTTCATTTTCGGTTCCAGACGCCATTCTGAAACTGACACTACAAAATCGTTGCGCGTCAGTTCCCTGTGCTTTGGGGTTCAAAACGAGTCTAATTGCGGATTTTTTCCTTGCACGCATTTATAATGTTGAATTTTCATTATAATTCATTTTACATAATTCTTTCTTAGAACTGAGGAATTGTCATATTGGTAGGGAAACAGAAAAAACGTGCTGATTGCGTTATCCTTCTTACTTCGATTCCTATAAAAAAGTTATTATAATGATTTTTTTATATGAGACATATTTTGCCTTTTCATCATCTCTTAGTGTACGCGAAAGAGCCATGCCTACTCCTTCAAATTGAGACCAGCATGATTATCGTCTTAATTTATTTCTTGAATATCAATTTAAGGTTGGCAGCTCGTTTCACATGGCAATATTTTCCAAAAAAGTGAAGTAAGAGCCATTAAAAAGCTGTGTGGCTAGTTAAAAAGTTATCAATTTTTGTATAAGACAAATCGAATATTATGGATTATTTTCTGGCGTTTCAATTATAAAATGTTTCTTTTTAGGAACTTGCAAAACTCTGTCTTAATTAAGGTTAAATTTTTTAGCAACAATGAGCCTCTAGTTCAAAAAGTCTCGTTTTCGTGGTCTTTAAATTTGGAAAAGATTTGTGAAGAACAAGGACGGAAAATGCCAAAAAAGAAAACTGGTGCACGGAAAAAGGCAGAAAGACAAAAAGAAAGGCAAAAGAACATAAGAGCTGCGGAGAGAGATATCACAAAACAGCCATGTAACGTTTTGATGGTGTGTTATTTCGTAAACTGCTGCTTTTTATACCCGCTTGCGATCATCATGATCATTCTGGCTGTTTGGTTGTTGAAGCTCCTTTTCGTAAATCACAGTTTGAAAATTATTATTTTAGATACGTTTACATCATAAAAGAAGTCTAATTCTGCCATCTTTTCGTAGGAATGTGACAAGTGCTGCAGGTGTGTATCATTTCCCTAATGTTTTGTTTCCCAAAATTTGTAATCTTTTACTGTCTTTGTTCATGTTTAGTCAATAAAAATTTATTTTTGTCTTTCTGCCTTTTTTTGTCATGGTAAGGCTTTATGTGTTTCACATGGGTGAAATGTAGCCTGTATTATTGCAAGAAAGTTCCTATCTATCACTGTATGACAACTTTGATACTTGTAGGACACAGAAAAACAGAGCTTTTTGCTACTTCTGCAGTAGTGTCCAGAAGATTACCCAATGTGGAGCTTGTGGTAGGATTGTTTAATTTTATTGGTTAATTGATAAAATGAAAACTCCTATAACACCTACAAAAGGAAATAATATTTGGAGGGGGGTTCACAAATTGTTGAAAAGAGCATCAAAACTTACCAAATGTGTCTGTTATCTTTAACCTATAAGTGCAAATCTTTCCCCTGCTGCTGCATTTTAGCTTAAGGCACCTTTGGGAAGGTTTTCATTTAAACTTGAGAGTGCAACATATTTTAAGCTTATGAACACTTGTCCTAGAATGAAAAAAGTCATCTTTAATTTTCTTTTGTCCTTTTTATTTCTGGCATGTTTTTTCAACACAATTCTGTTTTTATTTAGGAAAAACAAAATGCATGATGAAAACTGGAGACTGTGTCGTAAAACATCCTGGAAACTACCCAACTGGTCTTGGTATGGTGGTAAGAATTCAAAGAAATATCTATATTATTAAGTTAAAGCTTGTTTCTTAGTAAATCTATGGTTTTCTGTTGGAACAGTTTTTATATCAGAATGGTTTTCTGAATGGTTTGAGCAGTTCCTATGTCTACATTTCTATGCAAAATCCTGTTTTATGTAGATAGAAACAGTTTGTCTCTTCCCTTGAACTCTTTTAAAAGAAAATGAGAAGTGGTTGCTGATTGGTCATTTGACAGCCAATAATGTGCTCTTTTTATAATCCTCTAAATTTTATGACAAGTGTTTTTGCTTCAAGTGTGCAAAATTATATTTTCCACTATTTCTTGCCATAATGAATGCCTTTTACAGTAAAGGTTGGACACTATGTGTATTGCAGAAAAACAATAGTAAAACATAATTTATAGCTTGATTAGCCTTAACATAGTGTGACAATAACCAAATGGTCAAGGCTACATTGCCATTCTAGGTTTGATCTCAGCCCAGTCAGCTGAAAATAAGTACCTAGTTGAAAGAGAATAGGAAGGCTATTATAGCATGAAAAGGAACTGGCTACCCTACCACAAAAATACCATGGCCCAGGACAATGTGCCCTTAACAGCACATTCCCTCACAGTTGATATCTAATATTGGTCTCACCTTTGCCTTATAAAGCCTAAACATAGTTATCACTCCAAGTCTTTAATGCAAATGATTATCACTTTCAAATTACTTTTAATCATACTAATACATGATGGCATTGCTATGATCTCTAAGCTAGCCAAAACCATTTGCTTTTTCTGCTGCTTTTCAAAGGTTGTAACAACTTTTATTTGTTCATAGGGTGCCATATGTGATTTCTGTGAGGCCTGGATGTGTCATGGGAAAAAATGTCTGACTACTCATGCTTGCATTTGTCCCCTGAGAGATGGAGAGTGTTTTGAGTGCAATAGAGGAGTTTGGGAGCATGGTATGATAAATATCAAATTGTGAATTTGATTATTGATTAAATTCAAGACTTTTATAATCTCACAACTCATACAGAGCCTGCAATTACGAACATCACACAATTTAATACATGCTGTCAATTCATTTCAGGTGGTCGTGTTTTCAAGTGCTCATTTTGCCAGAATTTTCTTTGTGAGGATGACCAGTTTGAGCATCAAGCAAGTTGCCAAATTTTGGAATCTGAAAATTATAAATGTGGGTTGAAATCTTTTCCTTTTTGTACTTTCAAGACTTTTTTAGAAATCTCTTCCTGAAAAAGAGTGGTTTCTGCATCAACTATGATGGATACATAACAAAATTTCCAGCTCCAATATTTGTTGATAAATTTCTCAATACTGTTTTGGAAACATCACTTATGCATACATTGCTAGCCTCACATTCATGATTCTTTATAAAAGGAATGTACCAATAGTCTTCAAATTTTAGTGACAAGCTGAGAGCAGGTGTTCATAACTTTGCTGGAGATAACACTGTTTATAACACTGGAAATTGACCACATATTTTCAGCTTTTTAGGCATTTAAGCAGGGTTGCTAAGAGATAATTTCCGGACAATTTGCTGATGGTTTGCAGCTTATCTATTTTTTCTGTTCTAGGTGGATCCTGTAATAAATTAGGTCAATATTCATGTTTACGGTGTAAGGTAACTTAATAAAGTTAGCTACGTTTGTTACATTGTCACATCATTTTTGAAGAGCGGAAAGGAAATATTTTCTGCGTATTTGAACAGATAGTTCTCTCTAGGCTTCTAAGCTTCTTGACTGCTCCCTATTCAAGCAGTGCAGACACCAACTAATTTTTATACAGTAGAAAATTAGAATAAAATTTCAATGAAACCTTTATAAAACCTTCCCTGTAGTTGTTTGACTAATAACTCTTCAAATATTTATTCAAATATAAATAACTCTGTTTCATGTTTTGTTACATAGGCATGTTTTTGTGACACACTCTTCAAATATTTATTCAAATATAAATAACTCTATTTCATGTTTTGTTGCATAGGCATGTTTTTGTGACACACATGTTCGGCGGAAAGGCATTAAGTATGTCAGAGGGCAGGCATTCCCATGCCCAAAATGCAGCCACCCTACCACTGAGACAAAAGACCTTAGCATGTCAAGTAAGAGCTATTTTTCTACCTCGCTTATGCATGAGTTGTTTCTGAATGAAAGCAATCTTTTCAGCTGAAAGATATCCAGGCACTGAAAATCTTCATGTTGCAGTAATTGCGACTATGGCATTTAAAGATCTTCCAAAAAGTTTTGAGGGTTCTTTTCCAGTTTATGGTTGTTCTGAAAGAGTGCGGCTTGTGACAGCAACAAACAATTACTTTTCGCTTCACTCATATGCACACATTTGCACTACCTGTACAGTTTATTTTCAAGTCCATGCTATTCTGAAGCTTGGCAATACCGAGGAATTACTTATTGAAGCCTTCTTTCGAGCAATTCTGTTAAAATTTTTAACATTGAAATGTAATTATAAATACTTCTTAAGGAAACGGCCACACGGAAAATTCTATCTATCGAATCGCCCTTGGGAAAGAAAAAGGGCTCCATTCTGAGCTGCCCCACCTCAGAAGGTTAAGCCAAGGACTAATTCTAGATAACAATTGTCTACAGCCGGCTAAAGTGTCAACCACAAACCGACATGTTTTTTAAAAACAGCATCAAGAAGTTTGAATAAATGGTCTAGACATACCCTTAGCAGATATCTGTTCACCAGCCACGTGTGCAAAGTCATATTGAAATATCGTGTCTGCTTTTTCTAGTCGTTGGGTGAATGATTGAGTTCCCTAGAGATTCTTTGGCATTCGAACTATTGCACACACTCATCGTTTTTTATTGTTTCTGGGGAATAGTCTAATAGTTCTTTGGTTTCCCGAGGGGTTTGCGAGAGCCAAGAACCGAGAAACAGTCTTGTATGAAAGAGAATTCTTTGGTTGATTTCAATACGATTTAAGGATTTTAGAACGGAGTGTTAAACTGTAAATCTCAGTTGTTTTTAAAGAAGAGAACTGAATGAATTAAGGTCGTTTGATGAAGTAACTTAAAGTTATAGCTTAATTTGTTTATTCATGTTTGCTAATAATCACCTAATCACTGTTGCCTTACTTTCTTTGATTAAAACATGATTAAAAGCAAGCTTTCGTGCTAAGCAAGGCCGTATTGGTGATAGTTGAACTTTTGTTTATATCCAATAGCAAGACATGTTGATTTTGGACGGCGAACAAATGTTGATGATTATGATGATGATGACCGTGATTATGGCTCCTCTTTTGGGGGCTACGGGTTTTATGGCCAAGGAGGAACTTACAATAATGATGAGGAGGAGGAAGACAGTGAATCTGAGGAAGACAGTGAAGACGCGGATGCCAGCGAAGATGAAGATGATGAGGAGGAGCAAAGCGAGGGTCAAGGCGAGGGTAAAGCGGAGGAGAATGAAGAGGGCGTCGCCCAATGCACGCAAATGGTCGGGAATCTTGCAACATGAAGATAACAAATTAATTGTAGTTGCTTTGCAAAATGATGACGCAGTTTCAAAAATTGTTAGTTCTTTCAGGTTTTTCCTTTCTTGTGCTCGCTTACCTTGTTCTTGTGCCCACAAAGAATTTGTTGAAAGTCTTACCGTAGCACTTCGAATTGACTCTAGGCCGGTTAAAGCTATTGGAAAAGGGCCTTTAAATGATACCGTAAAAGCTGGTTCTTCCATGACTATTACTTTGGTGCTAACAGTATTCGAGCTATTGTGATTGTAATTTTTCTCCTTCTTAAGCGGTAATATGCTGGCTGCAATGTCCCCTGGAAGCCAGGGAGAAAAATACCGAAACAATTTTATGGGATCTAGAGATTTTGACAATGCGTTTTCATGTTCTGTATAGCCGTGATTGTTAATCTCAGCCACCCATCCAGCTTTAGTATTAGAAGCGTTTATGTGAATTCAAGCTATTTGTATCCGAAGATAATTCTGACCTCGCGTACATGCGGACAGAGATCTTCGAGCCTCGCATTCATGCGAACAGGCTGTCAGCTAGGCAGATCATTCATGCCCCCAACAGATCATTCAGTCCTTTATTAGGGAACTCGCGTTTATTAGAAATAGGTTTCCATGCCCCTAAGGGTGTTAAAAGATAGTAGTGGTAGTTTTGACTGGAATCCACCGCATTCCCAAAGAAAAATATTCACCAAAGCACTTGTTCAAATTGTATATTTATTGAAATGGCTATGCGAATCTAGAAAGGTTACGCAGCTTCTCGCTAAATGGACCAGGAGTTCAATCATGCAACCAACGCAGCCGCTATCTCCACAGTTAAAGAGGAGACTAGCTGCGCGTGTTACCTCATCCCGAAGCGAAGATAGGCTTGCGAAGATAGGCTTGCAAGTGGAGCATAGCCGTGTGAGCAGAACCTGAAATTATCAGATCCATCGTCTTACGCAATGAATCCATAATCTCGTGAAAAGGGCACTAAAAACCATTACTAAGCTATGCTTAACCAAACTGATTACTTTCTGAAAGAGATAGGTCTCTGCTATTCATAGTCTGCGATCCGTTGGATGGGGCTACCCAATACATGATAGATTCTGCAGGTGTTGGAAATGGTCATATGATTTAAGCGGGCGGGGTGCATCTACAGAAAGGGCGTGGCAATCGACGCCATGTTTGTAGACCGCTAACTTTACTTGTCAAGTGGAAATTAGATAGGATTAAGGACCTAGCGGCCCCTGAAGCATAGCAAGTTCTGGCTTCCAACGCTAGTGAAGTCCAAGTAACATTCTCGCTACTAGATATGCCAAACAACATTGCCGAAACGATTCTCGCAAGGTGTATCATTTGCCTTCCCCATTTCAGAGGACTGCATTTCCAACTTGAATCGCAAGATAAACTCGTTGAATTAGGAAAGAAATTAGCATATTTTTGACATTACAGAGTCACTCGCTCTATTGTACGTGATCGTAAACAAAGGGATAGTGGAATTCATTAGAAAAACAAAATAACTATAACTTGGAGGATAAAATAGCTATGAATTAGTAATAAAAAAAATACTCTTATAAGACATAAATTTGTCAATCTGACACCGATCCTGTCATATTCATTTGCCAAGATAAGATTCGCACGGAGCTGATAAAAGTTCTTACCTGTCGATGGGACCAGTATTTGAATGATCAGGGAGCATGAAGAAGTTTGAATTGGATACCAGTTAGAAAAATGGTTCTGGGAAGAACATGCCCATAAACAAACATAACGTGTTTTCAAGGCCAAGTAATAATCAACATATTGCATTCGTCTTATTCAAATTCGTAGTAGATGGTTGTTGTTACTCTGATTCTGTGAAAGAAATTCTTGCTTTATTTTATGGGCTGTCGATTTGAAAGGGGAATGTATTCATGAGCATGCCCTCTTACACCAGCTGGAAAATCGATTCTCGTTGAATTACAGGTATGTAATGCTTAGAGATTGTTTGATTCGATATTGCAGAAAATTTGTGTGAATACCGCCTTGTATTGTATAATCATTCTCAGTACCAATTAGCTGAGTAAACAGATGCCAAAAGAAGGCATACACTAAACAGTTATTGCAAATTGGCGTGATTCTGAAACTCAAATCGAATAAAAGTATCGTTTCTTCGAGCATGGATCTTATTATCCAGACAACATGTTCGGGTGCAGTCACTAATTGACTATAAAATTGATGTTGCTTCTTGCATTTGGCATGCGGATCCCCTACTGCTAGGGTATGCGAACAGCATTCTAGTTAGGCATCAAGCTGGTTCCTATTAAAGCAGCATACCCGACCGCACCCCCTCTGCCCCAACATCAATTGCAACAAATGGCTGAGGACGTTTCATGACAACATTACACGAAGTTCTGATATCAAAATAAAGTTGGCTGCTAAATTGATACCAAACTAAATTGTGGTTACGGGGTAGGGAGGGCTATTTCAGCAAGAATATATTTCAATAAAGATACTATGGATGCTGCTGCAGAAAACCAATAACACAGCCAGCAAAACATTGGTGCATTGCTTTGAGCGTTGTATCCCCCACACGACTCATCCCAGCCATCAAACTTCCGGTACTCTGTTTCGCCAGTGAATTAGAATATCTACTTAGCCACTCTCACTCACATGATTGGGAATGATCGATTGAAGCACTTGCATTGAAATGCTATTAACCCGTTTAATATATATGTGAAATTGAATTATTTTCTTCTGTCTTAAACCATAGTTCAATGAAAGGGGGAAAGAATGGCTCTAAAGCACAAATTATTCATCTGGGTAGCAATTCTTATGACAAACTGCCACTCGGCAAGCATCGAACCAGTTACAGATGACATCGACGAAAGAACGGAGCCGTTTCGACCAGCTCACCTGTCTCCGCGATTTTATAACGAAAAAAGGTCTTATATTTATCCAGAATACGAAGTTGAAAAATTCGCTCTAGCCCCAGAGGAAGACAGTGACGAGAAAAGAGACTCGATTAAGGGGCCTAGCATAAATCCAGTGATCGAGAATGTAGATGGAGAGGAGCAGGGAGAAGCTAATGGGGTGGAGAATGGCTCGTACAACAGGCTGAAGCCAGAAAACCCGGTGGAAGAAACGGGAGAAAAGTTCTCTAATGTAGCCAGAGAAAACGAGCCGAAAAAGACACGGAAGCACAAGCGAATAACTGAAAAAGAGAAGGAAGCCATTTCAGTAGGTTTGATCAAACTACTGTATGATTGGCAATTGCGTAAAGGGCACCGGGATACCGCGAGTGGGAGTGGAGAAGGGAAAAAGGAGGTTGGAAAAGAGGCAAGTCCAAGTGTGGGCACTGCGAAAAGGGAAGAGAAAGGAGGCGCGTATCAACTCAAAGGGGAAAGAGGAGGAAATGATAGCAGAGAGGAGGGCGATAAAAGCGTTAAAGGCGTTTATGAGGCGAGCTTTGGCGATCCACTGAAAGAGTCGAAAACCAAAAGCAAAAGCATTGGAGTTAATAACGAGCTGGAAAACCAGAATGAAGACCAGAATGAAGACCAGAACAAGAACGACGAAGAGGAAAGTCAGGAGCAGAGTAGCGGAGACATAAAAGCAATCAAAAGGAAAGGCAAGATCAGCGTACTTGTGAATGTTAACATAAACGAACGGTCGATAAGATCGAAGGTCTCCCGTGCAAACAAGAAAAGGCTGGGACAAAAGTCGAGGACCACGGCGAAAAGTGTCAAAATCGAAAAGAAGACTTCAGATGAGAAAGATGACGATGATGATGAGGAAGATAGCGATGAAGAGGCGGAAGATGACGAGGAGGAAGAGGGCTCCGCTGACCAAACGGCATCGGAATACAAAACCAACGCAACGACTTATAGCTACGGTCAACCCGTCTACCAATCACCGGTGCAAGTCCAAAGCACGTGGTCAACTGGCCAGTCTCAAGCAGCGAGCCCGGGGCAACAAAACTACTCGTATTATGGGTATCAAAATGCCTACCCTTACCAATACAGAAACGACTATAGCAACAATTATCTAGCTAAAACAACAGAGAAGGCAACAAATGTAGCCACAATAAAGTCCAAGGCAATGGCCACTACAGCTGCCACTTCAGGAACGACAACAATGGCAACAAGACCAGAGACTACAACGGGAGCCACAACCGCCGCAACAACGGGAACAGTGACAAGGGGCACCACAACAGCAGCAACAACAGATACAGCAGCGTATAGAACAGCAGCAGCAACACAGGACACGACAACAGCGGCAACAACAGCAGCAACACAGGACACGACAACAGCGGCAACAGCAGCAGCAACACAGGACACGACAACAGCGGCAACAGCAGCAGCAACACAGGACACGACAACAGCGGCAACAGCAGCAGCAACAACAGCAGCAGCAGCAACAGCAGCAGCAACAGCGCCTCTAAAGAATGCTCCTCCAAAGGTATGGAAAGCGGAGTATGACGAAGAAGAGTCTTCTGGGGATGAAGAATATAACGAGCTCGAACAGAAAATACAAGACGAAGGGTCGGCAGATTTGAAGGAGAATGGCAATCGACCAGCAAGGGTCGAGCCTGCAATAGCGGTGTCAATGTCTAGCACGCAGCGTAATGCGCAGATCTACTTGCCCGGGTCGATGCAGACAGTCACTGAGAAGCACGAGGAGAAAACGGATGAAAGAGAACAGGAGAAACTGGAAGATGAGGAGGAGGATGAGGAGGATGAGGAGGAAAACGACGCATTGGGAGAAAAGGAAGTAGTCAAACAGAAAGGCAAAGCCACGAAAATCTTTCCATCCAAAAAACGCAAAACAAGGAAATACAAGCACAAGAGAGTTCCCAACCTGGAGGCTGAAGACTTTGAACAGGCTGGAGGCAAAGATGAAAAGTCAACAGCCATACCAAAAACTTCAAAGCCTAAAGAAAACCCGTTGGTGGTAACCAATCAAGTGGACACAGCAGAGCGACCGATGGAAGCAGTAGCCGCTGGGGAGGACAATCCTACGCATGGCGCAACGAAGAAAATCGAAAAGTATGGCGAGACCAAACACGTGGAAGATGAGCTGGTGGGGAAAGTTGAGAAATTTGGAAACGCAAAGAAGGAGAAATCGGAGTTAGTTACACCACTCAAGGCTACAGAAGGCAGCGGAGATAAAGTCCATTTTGTCAAGGTGCATAGCACGGAAATCAAACTGTTGAAGGAGCACAGGGCAAGAGTGCAATCTTCAGAGCCGATTGTCATTGATGACATCAAGAAGAAGAACGAAGAGCCAAAGCAAAACCCAGCGGAGGCCATTGAAATGCACGCAGCACAGCAGCCAGCGGAAAAGCTGGGCCTAGTCGAGGCGGTGAAAGTGGAGGCGAAACCAACAACAAAGCGAAACTACATCACAACTGTAGGGCCTGAAGTAGTGACACCGATCAAGGAGAGGAGTGTGGGAAAAGGCACCCCAACAGCAGCAAACGAGAAAACCACCCAAAAGGGAAAGCCTGTCCTGCCAAGCGAGAAGGTGGCGGACAAAGTCAAACCAGCTTCCAAAGAGGGCGAAAAGACCAAGGCAAAGCCGGACAAAAAGAAACCGAATAGCGACAAGGAATCAGAAAAATTGGCCCGGAAGAAGTATGGATCACTCAAGTCAGTGCGACAACGGTTCAAAGAGTGGGAAAAAGAAATGATCGAAAAGTTGTCAAACCCTTACTTGAAGGAGCTCGAAGACGAAGAAGGATCTGGGGAAGGGGACGAGAAAACTTTCAAATCGTGGACGGATGAGGAAAAAAATTTGATTACAAAACTTGCCAACCCATTTTTACACCAAAAGACGAAAACGAAGCCCAACGCAACGGCAGTTAATGTGACAGTTAAAGCAGCGACGACCCAAAGACAAAATGCAAGCGAGGTAAAGAAAAATCAAAGTGAGTCGGTGAATCTTGTGTCGGAGCATTTGAAAAGCGACGCAAAAGACGAGAAATCAACAGCAAAGCCCCAAGAGAATAACGAGAAGGCATCGGAACTACCTCTGCGAGAAAACACGTCAAACGGGCAAATGGAGAACAAGGGAGAGAAGAACGTGACGTCAAACGAGACAAGCAACCAAGAGAAGAGTGTCCAATCATTTGTACCAGAGCAGCTTAAAATGCCAAATCTGCAGGAATCTGTGGACAGAAAGGAAGTAAATTTGGATGAGCTTGAAAAGTTCAAAGGTCAGATAATAACAGAGGTGGGGAAAATTGACAAACTGCAAGAACAGTACAAGAAGAAGTTAGTAGGTTCAACCGAGCTGAAAGATGCAAAGGACACGTTAAAAAAGGATTTGAAATTCATCAAAGACATCGAGTTGAAACTGGCAAACGGCATTAAAAACAGAAAGGAAGAAAAAGAGGAAGATAAAAAGGAAGATGAAAAGGAAGATAAAAAGGAGGATAAAAAGGAAGATGAAAAGGAAGATAAAAAAGAAGATAAAAAGGAAGATAAAAAAGAAGATAAAAAGGAAGATAAAAAAGAAGATCTTAAGGAAGAGGAGAAAAAAGAGGAGAAAGCACAAAAGGCGGAAACAGTTTCAAATGAAGAAAAAGATGCAAAGAAGGAAGCTGAAAAGTCAGTATCAAAAAGTGCTGACAAAAGCCACGACCCTTTGATAAAAATTCAGAATCTTCTCAAGGAAGAAATGAAGAGAACAAAGAACAAACAGAAAGGAAGCGATAAGCAGCTTGAAAACATAAGGGGTCTTCTAAAACAGGAACTCAAGAAATTGATTAAGTCCGGAAAATTAGGCTCACCCGACAGTTTGCCATCAGGATTAAAGAAACTGGGAAAAATGATCCATCAGAAATTGAAATCGGCAAAAAAGAAGAAAGCTCTAAAAAGAAGAAGTCACATAAAAAAGAAAAACACGTTAAAGGAAAAGATCTCAAAAACTCACTGGACTTTGTGAAGGCCTTCAAACCAACAGTTCCCGGATCCAACCGCGGTCACATTACCACAATGAGTAGATATAAAGCCGCTAGGGAGGCGCTCAAAGTACTGAAGGAGCAACAAGACGAGGCAGCAAGATTGGCCTTGACAACGAATCCGAACAGCTCCAATTCGACGAACGAAACCGGTGTAACGGGCGCGCACCATATATCGCCAACTAAGCCGCATGTTCTTTTGCCAGCTAACCTTCCAACGGGCCACCAGGCGGAAAAGTTCAAGGAGCTGTTGAAAAACTTGAACAAAAAAATCGGAGAGGTCTACACGAAGCTGCAAAGTTCCGGGGCTGGGCAGCAGCCTAACAACAACAACAACAATAATAACAACAACAACAATCAAATGCAAAATCAACAACAACAACTACTACAACAGGCATTCAACAGCCAGTGGAATCAGGCTGGAAACACGGGCGTCAATGGCCAACAACCAGCACCAGCAGCGCCTTACTACGGTGCCCCGGCGCAAACACAAACGCACAACGAGAACTCGGTCACCCAGACCGCAACACCGATGTCGAACACTTTCATTGAGCCGCAAGCCAAGCACGAGATGCCTACCGGACCGGAGGAAGTTGAGCCGCCAGAACCGGACACGGTACTAGCAGAAACTGAACCGGTCGAAACATTGATCGAGAATCTCGAGAAGGACATTACCGAGATCTGGTCGTTTAAGGATGAATACCCAAACGCAGCCTCGCTTGGGCTCGATAATGATAAAATCCACAGCACGTACGCAAACCTCGGCTCCATTTCGGGGCTCAACTTGAGGCGATCGCTTGAGAGAGCTCTGAGAGGCCGAGATGTCGGGCTAGTAATTGTAGGTGGCTCGATTTCAAAAGGAGGCCCGTTCAGCGAGAAGGGTGTCGACTACGCTTTGAAGTCGTACTTCTACTCGATTGCTGATTGGTGGAACAAAGTCATCCGACCGGTCACTGGTTCTTCCATGCTCATACGGGATGTTTCGATCGGGGGGATAGCCACGGACTATTACTCATATTGCCTGCGCACGCATTTACCGGATGACCGAATGACCAACATCGTCCTGTGGGAGCTGAGCGCCAACGACATGCACCGATACGAGGAAACGATAAAACCACGACAACAGGCGTTGGAACAGTTCACCCAGGACGTGCTCAGCTACAAGGCCAAACCCGCGCTGATCTTCCTCAACTTCTTCGCGCTCTTCAATTGGGACAAAGATCTTGTTACGCACTGCCGTAACTTTGAAGATGAGGGCGAAACCGATATCGCAAAGCATTACAAAATCACTTCGTTGAGCTGGCGAGACATGGTCTGTTCGCTGATGCAACGTAACGAGCCTCTGTTTACGAGGGACGAGCTGTTTTCGGAGGACCAGTTCCATCCCAGCATCGAAGGACACGCACAGATGGCCTACGTCGTGATCGACTACATCCGGACAGAGTTCCTCAAAAGTCTTGTCAAGCAACGATTCTTGGAAATCGGAGACGCCGCCCGCAAACTGAAAATCCCGGAAACCGTTTACGTGCCAAAGCCGATGTACCAGCAGACGTTCACGTGGAGGCCTGTGTGCTACACATATATGTTAGTCGACAACAAAGTTCCGAACAACACCATGTCCGTCAAGGAGGAAGTCAACGGAGACTTCCATTACACAGTTCTGCGCGAATTCAAAGTCCGATCCGACAAAATAGTCGGGATGGAGACGAAGAAAGCCGACCAGTACATAACATTCGACATAACTGTCCCACCACACCCCAATGGGAGCACAGCGCCGTACAAGAAACTGGCGATCATGTCATTCACCGATGATCGTCAGGCGGAAGTAAAATTTGACAACACGCCGACCCAGAAGATTGAAACTTCAAAGAAATTCTTGGAAGGAACTATATTGAAATACGTTGCATCTGATGTGTCGCCAGGAAATCACAAACTGGTGGTTCGATCAGGACCAGATGGATTTTTAATTTCGGCTATTATGCTTGGCTAAATGTGAATAGGACTGGAAAAAACTAGACTGGGACATTGTGGTCCACTGCGAGAAATCAATAGGTTTTTCGCCTTTTTGATCAATTCAAGTGAAGACACTTGAACAAAGAGACCAGGTAGCTCCGAAGCACTGTAGCCTTGCTCTTAGCTTTTGACCAAGAAGGCCTATACCTGCCTTTAAAATGACTGTTGAATAGAGTAGCTTATTAAGACACATGTTTAAACGTCACGTCAACGCACTAAATGCGACTTTGAAGGTGAGTTTTTAAGAAGTCTTCCAGGACTCTAAAGCATACTCTTTAATACACTGTGGAAATAAAAAACTTGTCCAGCAACGCATTGCGTGCGGACTAAGCAATAAAATAAGGTAAACAAACGCACGTGGAACGTAGAGAGAAAGTAAAACCACAAAAAGGGGAATCAATAACACTTTTTCATAGCTATAAGCCTAATATGAGAATATTTGGGAGACCATAGCAGTAGCGTTAGATCGTGAACGATGGCAATAAAACTCACCTCAAAGTAAGCGTACCTCTGCCGCAAGGCATTTAAACATTTAACTTCGTTCATCAAGAGTCACATAAGCAAGTGATGTATTAATTAGTTTGATGAGTAATTGACAGCAACTAAACTTCTAAACTTTTAATATTTCTATTCGGAAGACAGGTTAACAGTAGGCAATCTTACTTAGGATATTGTAGCAGGTAGTAGCTTTGAAAACTGACGCCAGCCATTCTACACTAAGAAAACTCTTTCATTTTGTGTAAAACCAAGTTATCGATACAGTACACAAAATTTTCAAATGTAAAAGTGATTAAAAAACATTAACTTCCCAATCCTCGCACTACGGCTGAAAATAGGTTAAATTTTTGATCTGGTATAAAGAGTTCCGGCTTGGAGTTAATAATGTCCAACAGGCGAGAAGATGAAAAAGAAGATTAGGCTTGGCTATTAGTCCAATGATCATTACTCATCGTTCTTCGAATCCTTCTTCTTCTTCTTTTTCTTCTTCTTCTCTCCATCCCCTTCAGTATCCTTAAACAAGAGAACATAAAACATGATGCGTGCGATGCCATCTGCTGGTCACTTCACAATTGATATAAATAATTGTTCTTCTAACTACAAAATACGCATTAAACTGACTTTTGCTCCCATTCCTTCCACATAACCTGGGACTAACCTTCTTGTTTTACGTCAAAGAGCTTGCAAGCATCATGAACTTAATCGTCACCGATTTTGAAGCCAGTAAGCTACAAGGTCATTGTTCTAGTGGCATGAAAAAACTTTTCACATTTCTCAATATTATGGAAAAATCCTAGTTCAATCAGCATTAAGCCTTCAAAACATAACCACAACAAACCCAAGAAACATGAATACCATTTAAGTAAATTAACCCTGACCACCTTGGCTTCTAAATAAACACCGTTAGTTTGTGAACTAATAATAATTTTTTAAAGTTTACGAACTTATGAAAATTTTGTAGATGTTGGGGAAATAGGGAGACTGATATCCCCTAGGGGACAACAAACCATAACGAGTAGCGTATACTAAACATTATAATCAATTAACTGTTTAAAATGCTTAACATCTTCGGTACTGACTTGTAAAGCACTCTTAAATCAGTAATAGCTAGCTGTATTCCGCTAATAAAAATATATTTCATAAAAAAACAGTACTGACTTCTTTTTTGACTGGCGTTTCTTCGGTTACTCCATTTTCTTCTTCCTTATCCGCCTTCTTCTTTTTCTTTTCCTTTTTGACTTTCTTCGCTGGTAATTCTAAAATGTTTGGGAAGTATATACTTGCTGAAATTTGTAATATCAAACAAGATGGCTAAAATCTCAAACAGAAGCTGACACTGAGCTTAGGCATTTCCATTTGCTAATCTCGAGAAAAGCAAACCCACCTTCCTCCTTAACAGCCACTTCTTCCTCTTCTTCTTCTTCTTCTTCTGGATGCTTTCGCTTCTTTGAGACTCCAATGGTCGAATCTGTCACTGGATTGTACGTTTTGATCTCGCTGCAAATTACAAGACGAACAAGAAATGATGAAGCAGTTTGAATATACCGTGATTCTGTACAAATTTAATTTCCTTCTATCAAGTGGTACGATACAACAGATGTGCAACGCATTTTCAGGAAAAAATCAGTGGCGGCCACCTTCAATATCAAGCATGCAATTTTTACAAGCTGAGATGTACACAAATCGGAATATAAATAATATGTTTTAGCAGAGTTTTTAGCACTCCAACGGCATTTGTCATAAATTTTGCTAGTTCCAACACAAGTTTCGCTTCTTAGAACACTGGCCTTGATTGTTTAATAGATGGCAGGCAATAGGCACATCAGCACTTCACAAACAAAACACAACTTACGCTTTGTTTTCGTACTTATCCGGTTTGGAAGTTTTTTTGCCAGAACCACTTATTTTTCTCAGCTAAAATAAAAAAAGGTTTGTCAATAACGAATTTTCACAAAAACAATTGCTCTGTGAGAAACAAGTTTTTGAAAACGTTAAGTACACAAAAGCTTGTACTTTGATGTTGTGCAGAACTGGCAACATCGATGCTGGGTTCCCCTTGCAATAAACCACCAAGAAGCCAATAAGTTCTGTTTTGAAAATACTTGAGAAATTGTAAGAAGATGTTTGCAACGGTAGTTAAATAAGATGTTTGAGTTATTTAGCCTATCCAATATATGAAAGTAAAACGGTGAACTTCAATTTCATTAGTAGCAAATGTGCAGAGCAAGCCTTTTTACCTTTCCTTCTTCAAGTCCTCTGATTCTGATCTCCAACTTGGCCCGATTCTCTGCGCCCATTTCCGTATTGCCATCTTCACCAAGTGCATCGTACCTGATTGCTAACGCGGTTTTCGAGGCCAACATTCGGGAGACCTGCAGAGAGAGAAAACAGCTTGAATGAAAAAAAATCCAATAAACCTGAAGCTCTTAACAAAAAGTACCGCCATACACTTTAGAATCTTCATTGCACAGCTTCCATAGACATACCAATCATATTTGCAACTAGCGACCAACGTTAAGTTCTCCACGGCATAAATGGACAAACTCCCAGATGCTTTTACAAAACAGTAGATACTGGTGATAAAGATGGTTTAAAACTTTATGGATACGATACATTTTTTCATGTCTACGAAGAAAGGTCTCCCATCTGCAAGGTTTGTTGTTGAGACGAATTTCACGTGCGAATTTCAGAGTAAAAAGTTTAAGAATTTCTTCAGCTAAATTTATTTTGATGATCATTAGTCTATTTTAACTTGTCTCCGATACATAGATATCCAAAATGAATATTCAGAAAGCAATTTGGCGAGACCTATGGCCGTACGCTTTTCAAATGTACCTTATTGATTAACATATAGATAAATAAACAACTCGCAAATAAACTAATTAATGATGATTGACTAGTTTGATAACTAACCTTTCCCCTGTTCTTCGGGTTTGCACCACCCACTAATGATGCATGATATATGAGACCATACTTCGGTGTGTCGTGTTTTGTTTTCAAGGCCCTAAAACGAACAAAAACTGTTGAATTAATTTACGGTATTAATCCATCCATTAGTAAAGATTTCAAACACAACAACAGCCTCTTTGAGATACAATCATGCACAAATTATAAAAAATCAAAAAACTTCTAGCATCTAGCATAGATGCCAAGGCATTTTCCACCATTAAAAGCGTTCGCACCTGAAAAGCGCCTTCTCAGCGCCAAGAATCTGCACTGTGGATGACGGCTGCTTCGCAAGATTCAGTAGCGACCCTGTGAAGATTCAGAAGGCATCAGCGAATAGCTGCAAAACTACAGAGACACCTGCTAAAGCCGGCATGTTAACTGCGGATTCTAATGCAATGTCCTGCAGACGGAGGTATCAAAATAAAAAATGGCCGTTCTTTAACAGCGCAGAAGAGAAAGATCAAATTAACACTAAACAATTATTAGTTCCCAACAATAATTTTTGGTTCTTAAAAATAACTTTTGGCTCTTAAAAATAATTTTTGGAATTTTAAAATAATTTTTGGTTCTTAAAAATAATTTTTGATTCCATACTGGAGCAAGGAAATAATCTAAAATTATAATAAAAAAAGTCCCTTAGAACAGCCAATGTATTGCTAGCAATTCAAAATTACAAACTAGAGCTAGGGTCCAGAATAAAGCAGCAAGTCCACTAACCTGCATGGGCTATGAGTCGAGCGCCAACCAGTTCGCCCACCATGACAGTAAGATTCGGGGCAATGGCCTGCATTCTGTTTTTCAAGTAGTCATACAGCTGGGCTCTGTACTCTGAGATTTGAATGACCTAAATGAAAAAAATAACACACGTGACAAAGTTGCATAATTCATATTACAAGTTGCAAAATTATCAGTCAATTTCATATTTAATTTAATCTCACAGCTGATTTATGTTTCAAAAGAAGTATAACACAATTATTTCAAGAAATAGGCTACTCACTGCAAAAGAAACAATTTTAAATCAACAACAGTAAAGGTGAAGCCATTGCGAAGGTCACATAAGTGTATAACAATAAGTGATTTGTAAAATTGATGCCTCAGTAGGTGTTCAGACATATTAAACACCCTCTTACCTGGTCACAAAGGTATGAAATATTTTCCATATCTTCCTCTGAGATCTGTTGATAAAATCAAAGCTTTGTCACTGGTGGTTTCTAAAACAACAACAAGATCAGAAACTTGGAAACAAAGCAACTTTAAATGCAATGCTGGTTTGAACATACATCTGTTCCCATTGATATTTCAGCAGCTTTCTTTAGCTCATCCTCCACATCTTCTGGGAGAATGCTTGACAGATCAGAAGTAGCAGCATTAGTCTTTTGACCTTGAGGAAAACACTTTGGTAAGTCATTATCTAGGAAAACCTAGAAAGTAGGTGATTCCATATTTGTGAGGTCTTAAAAAAACTCTATTCAAGTTATTTATGATATGAAAAGCACTAAAAAGCTTTGAAGGTCAGCATTTACTGCAAAATAATATACTATAAACAGGTGTCTATTGTGAAGCTAAGAATAAGGCATATTCATGTTGTTTTTGGATTTTTTTTAATCTTAGATTTGTTTACGATTTTCAGGAATTAAAAATGCCTTAAATATAATGTGTACATACAATGAATTACCTAAAATGCAAGATAATAACAGTAAAGGTTCATATATACATATATTCATTACCCAATGTTTTGACTGTCTTTGCATATGCCAAGTTATCTGTCACAATTTTGGTCATTTCAGGGAAATGCCATCCATACCACTCTCTGCATCTCATTGAATAGTTGTTCAGCTCCTTATCCAGATCATCAAGTAGTGAAATTGCTTGGACAATCATAGTATCAACTTTATCTGGACTGAACTTCAGCTTGTATCGTGAGAGACTGGAAAGTTAAGCAAGGCAAAAACTAAGACAATAACCAAAATCAAAACACAATTACTGACATAAAAATGACTTTCAACCTAAAAAAATAGACCCACAACTTCTTTGATTAATTTGCAATAGTTTGCAATTTAAATTAGAGGAGGAGTTGAAAAAAAAACTCAACTTGTCAAGCTTAAGACTAAGAGACAAAAGCTTAGATAGTTGGTATTTATAAAGCTTCATAAGTCAATCAAAACATTACACTGGGAAGATAATTCAGTTGGACTGTGAGAAATGTAGAAGAGCCTAATAGGTTGGTAGGAAATTTTTTGAATAACATCTGACTATGCAAGTCTTTCCCTGACAAATGTTTTTCTAAATATATTCAACTGAGCATATTTTAAAACATTTTACAGCAAATTGTGTAAAAAGGAAACTTTCATATACCTGTGGGCTAATCCAAGGGCCATAGCGTTGACCTCCTTTTCAGATAATCCTTTCATAAGTAATAATAGAAAAACTTATCATTATTTTGAACAGCTAATGAACCAGCTACATAGAAAACAAAGGAGTAATTTACTTTCCTACATAAAAGCATACAAGATAAAGTATAAAAGATAAAACATCATTATATATTAATATTTAAGTAACATTTACATTTGAAGCTTCAAATTGGTTTTGTGTTCCTTCTTTACAAAGTAAATTTAAATTTTCCGACAACAACTCTAGTTAAACATCAGGGTAGATAACTGAATTCCCCATTCACCTGTGTATCAAGAGGTGACTACTTGAATACAACTGAATAGAAATAAAAACTTAAGTTAAGCTTTGTGCCAACTTTCTTCTCCTTACATCCCCATTCTACTTAAGTTAGTTACAAGTGAGGAAATAAATTACCTGTAATCAGATTGCTCATTTGTGAACGGATACCACGTAATAACTCATTAATTGCAGATGAACTCACACATTTCAAATCAAGTTTATCCTAAAAAGCAAATATTTATTGTAAATGTTATAAAGAAATCAAATAACATCAAAAACAAATGATTTGAAAATAATGTCAATCACCCATTGAATAAACAGCTTTAGAAAAGATATAATTCATGAATTTAGCTCATCAAAACTAGATTCCTTGAAGAGTCAATGCTTCATGCATATGACACAGTTCTAAATGCTTTTCATACCTTAATAACACCACCAAGTTTGGCATCTGCAACAGCTAATTCTTCATGAATATCTTTTGAAGCAACCTTTTTTAACATCTTCTTAAGGCCTTTTGAAAGCTTCCCTTCCACAGCAGCTGTGGCGGCTATTGGAGATTGACAAATTCATTTCAATGTAACTAAAAAATTGATCAATTATATCAACAATTTATTATGATAAATTCTTGTAAATTGAACCACATATAGATGGGGTTGGAGTAAATCAAATAAGGATGTTCATATCCCAAATAAAAAATATGACCTTGAATACCTTGTACAAAGTTATACAAACAACTTGAAAGGCAAGTTATGAAATCAATATAATTTGATATGAAGTCAAGCTCACTTTTAGCTGTAACCTTGAATTTAAGAATGAATGCAAGCTTTCTTAAAAGTCTCATAAAAACATAGAGAATTGTATACCTGCTAATGCCTCTGTTGTATCTTCAAATTTCTTAAAATGCTTGAGCTTGACCCTAAAGTTGAAGAATAAACTGATATATGAAATGTGTTATTGATGCTGTAGCTCCAAGGGGCTCCTTCTGGAAGCAAATTTGACAGGACAACGATCTGAAGCACATATTTGAAGAGTAATTTAGCTGAAGAAAACTTAAAATGAGTTACCACTTGTAATTCTTGGGAATCTTCAAGAGATTTAGTGCAATTTTTGCAACAAAATTCATTTGAAAAAACCTTCTAAATACCACAGATACGAGATACACAGACAAATGTTTGATGTTAGAAATATACCACTCTTTATGTTGTGATTCTATGTAGCCTAAAGTTTGCCTTGATGTGCTTATGTCCTTTGAAATCCACATTCCCATCCCAAAATTTTCCATGCATATATAGGTAAAAACATTAGGATTGTTGCCATGTTTATATGAATCTGGACAAATATTTACATTTGGTTCGCCTTGTCTGCATCTTCAAATTCTTTGAATAAGTCGTCAGCTGCTTCTAATTTTTTCTCATTTAGCAACTAGAAGATAATTTATTAACATATCACATTAACAGCAAAACATTTATGGTGTTGACAGCCTGAAACTTAAGTTATAGTAAAGTAGAGGTAAGCATGTAATTTGACAATATTGAGCCTCTGCTTCATAAAGATAATGCTATCATAGTAAACAAAAGGATATGGACATGAAAAACATCTTTAAAGTATGTAGAGGGGGGGTTAATATGAGCTGGGAAGTTTGACTTCATACAGCTGGAAAGTGGGGATATGTGCTCATCAGGCTCTCAGGTTTCAAAAGTGGTTGGTTCGACGCTCATTTTGTTTCATTAGAAAAAGGTATGTGATAATAAATCATCAGTGTAGAGATTATTAACTTTAACCTGAAAGTGCGATTATTAATGCCAGTACTCAGCCCTACACCACCCTCGGTGAAAACCTCTATAGATTGGCAATAAAATCTGACTGCTTCATTTTATTTAAGAACATAGCTTTTGAAAGTTATAATCAGTGTACCCTAAAAGTGAAACGCTTTCCAAAAACAAAAGAAGTTGCCACTAGGGAGGGTAGGCCATATGTGTTTTTAATACAACATTGTTTGTTGTCGTGGGCCATCCCTAGCGATCAAAGCATGCGTTACTGGATTCTAGAATCAAAACATAGAAAAACGTCGAATATTTACCTTAAAAATGGCATAGCCGGCCGGAGTTTCAAACAAAACAAGCATGATGGATGGTTGGAGAACTTCAGCAGTGCCGAATACAGGTTTCACACTTCACGTGTTGTCAGAGAACTGCGAGCCTCTCTTGGTCGACAAAGCACACGAGGTGTGCTGAAACGAGGTGTATTCAAGATGGCCTTTTAAGAGAGTGCAAAGACTTTTTCTAGATCAGTGGGAGAGTGACAGGAAAGATATTTGAATCGCCAAAGAAACTCTTTGCAAATCTTTAATGGGACAGGGCCAGCGAAACTGGGGGGCATGCAGCCCCCACATTTTTGTAGAGCAAAATATTTTTCAAGATCATGTAGAAAGAAATAGAAAGAAGATCATAATATTCACATTTTGCCCCCCCCCCCCACTTCCTAATACGAATCGCCAGCCCTGTGGGGGTGATTTGATTCTCCTGCGCTTTATCTTAGTAAGAATTTCATGATTTTTTCTAGATTTTTAGGTATATTGTGCAAGGGCGTAAACCCCGAAGGGGGACCCCCGAAATTGGTGGAGCGTCTTGCTTCCAAGAAATTGGAATCTAATTAACTATTGCTAATGGAGGTAGGTTATGTAAGTAAGTACTAGCATGGTTTCGCAATGTTTTTTTCAAATGGCATGTTACATTAATCTGCTGAAGTTACCAGTAATTTATCAGCTGTTATTGTGACTTTATCTTTAGGTAAATACATTTACATCAAAAAATTAAACCTATATATTAAAATAACAACTCGTTGTTTTTATCAATGATCTATCGCTCATCACCAGACAAATGATCAAGTTCTGCAATTGGAGATTAATCGATTATTGGCGGATCTTTTAACTTCTTTTTTTTAATCTGGCAGTTTTTTGCCAAAAATAAGAAGGTAAAATGTCCTCTCACACTGCCCTGCTATGAACCCTGTCAGCAAGAGATCACATTCTCAAGACAGACTTTTGAACTTATTGAGATCTTCATGTGGAAACAGTCAGTTAGCAAATCTTATGGTTTCTAACATCCATAAGTAAATCAAAATAGCAATTCAACTTCATGAACTGGCTAAAACACATTCAAAGACGTTTGGGAAACATGTCTGTTTGGAGTTTCCCGTTAAACATTTTTTGTAACTGACTAGGTCGGTTTAAACTCATATTCTGGTTAAAAGAAAACTAAGGAAGTTTTCTTTTTCTTTTTACTGATTTTCTTTGATAGCTGAGTGTTTTTGCAAAATTCAATGCAACCAGTGATACAATGTTGCCGCAAGCTTTCTCTGCAAATTTTCAACTTATAACAAGTGCTTTGCGGTACAAAACTTTACAATAGCAAAAAATAGCAGAACTAGTTTTGCATACTTTAAGTACTTTCGTCCTCAGAGTATGAAAACGACGGAAATAACCAAAAGCTGACTGAATAAATAGCCAGTTGCAGATCGAAAGCACTAGAGGTTGGTAAGAAGAGCGCATGATTGGTTATAATTGACCAATCAACGTTACTTAATACCTAACTTTAGAAGAGCCCAAGGGAAAAGACGAACTCTTTCCTGTCTAAGTTGCTTGGTCCACTGCATACTCTGTTTTCATTTGTTCGACTGACCACCCAAGGACATAAGAAATTTTTTTAGTCGGCACATAGTCCGTGAAACCCATCAAAGTTTTGCAGAAAACGCTGCAGTATCTGTAGGAAGTAAATAATGTCAAAAGGAAGTATCTTTCGTACAAAATTGTCATTGATTTTTTCTAGTTTTAAGTAGCAAATACTTCATCAAATAAAAAAACTTCAAAAAATTCAAGTTCAAGTGAAGTGGAGATTAAACGATCCTTTGATCAAAAGAATGAAGTTATTGATGATGTGACAAAATATCTTTCGATACCTTCTTAGTAGGAAGAATTCAGCTAGTATTGACTTTGTCACTAGTCCATATCAATTAAATTTTTGCTTCGAAAGATCGTTCACTTGAAAATTCAGGTGATGATAGCCAGGGTATTTTAGACAGTGTATTCCAAGGGTAGTTACAAGCTGTGGACAGTGTATTCCATGGAAAATTTTGAAGATTTAAGTATGGCTACTGTTTGTATCTTGCCAACAGAGGTGTAGAATTGGTAATTCAATATAACTAGCTGTATAGGAAACCACTAATTTCTATGCCCCTAGATCAACAAATGAAATTTGAATATAATCAGGGAATCTGAATAAATGATTTGACAGATCATACTAAATTAGAAAATTATGTAATACCGTACTCAAATTCTAAAGATGGAGCTTCGAAAGCCTAGCTATTTAATAGTTTCAGAAGCTCGACACAACGATTCTGCACCATTTCATTTGGCCCATTAACCAGCTTCTCAACGTCCTTTTTCACTTTTTCTTTTAAAATCTTCTTTCCACTCTCTGCGAAAACAAATGGTTTGTATTAGAATCTAGACACCCAGTAGGCCAAATTAATTTAAAGCGACTTCAAGAACGCAATTCGTAAAGGCCTCTTTTTTCCCTTAAAAGCACAAAGGAATAAAGATTGGCTTTTCAAATTAAATCCTTGGCCTAGCACCTTAGTGAAGTGCAATAATAAGTTGCAGAATTTATGCCTGACATTTCAACATCTCGTGTCATGTACCAATTTTGCCGAAATGGGGTTCAATAAACCAGACGCCCACAATGCGATATAATGCACTATACTCTTTTCACGGCAAGGCACTCACAGTTCTAGAAGAAAGGTGAGTTTCATCCACCTGTGCAAAATGATCAAGCTAAAGAAGAGGCGAATCTGCCTATCTCACATAATATTGTGCCAGCTCACATGTCAGACTTTGAGATAATATCAAAGGTACCCATACTCCATGCAATATTTACATTTAAACACGGGAATCGCTCGGGGAGACAAAAAGATTGAGATGAAAAATGGTAGATCCAGCTACCTACCCTGTTGACAAACAGCACTGAAAAGCGTCATCAAGTTGTACACCAAATGAGGCTTGCTTAGAGATTGTTGGAAGAGCTTGATCGACTGTTCGAGTCCGTCAGCTTCTGTGAACTTGTCAACTGCATCTATAACAAAAGAGTGGAAATCATCAGAAGAGCTGTCAAATATAACTTGCTAAGGCAAACGCCGAAGTAGCACATGTAGGCAATAACTGGCGTATGATCAGCTCCCTCAAGCTACATCGTATCTTCCTCCAAAGGTATGACTCCGTTCCGATTGGTCTTTGTTATAGCAATTACCTGCATGTTTCTTGGGTACATTCCATAACAATCAAAGTATCGTTCCAGAAACCGAAATAATCTTTTATGAAATTCATCCAGGTATTACCTTGGTTATTGTCAAAGAGATGCAAGATAATCAAGCTTATTACGATGTCCGAAACTACAGTGAAACACCTCAAGGTCACATATCATAGACATCATATAAAAGTGACATTATATTAGAAGATCGTTATCTGTTCACAAGAAGGGCTCACATTGTCAGCTTTAACCACAGAAACAAATATATACCTTTCCCAGTCGACAGAAGAGTAATAATGGCCACCAATCCCTCGTTCTGCATTATGAAATGGTCACTTGGAAGTAGGCCAATCAAGGACTGCATTGCATCGTTAGCTAGCAATGCATCGTAAACGTCTGCAAAATATACTAAACATGGTGAGACATTGTTTTTAGAATACAGCAATATTCAGAAAAACCGCCCTGGACGGTTATTGCTATTCTCCACATTCGCCTGTGCTCAAATGAGCTATGTTTATCGACTACAGCCATTTTCTATAATAGGATCCACAATCAAGAAAGCAGCGTATGAATATCATCGCAGCAATTTAAAAGCTCCCATCCAAACAAGAGCCAATGTGAGGTCAGGAGTAGACAAATTTCATTAACAAGAACTCAAAAACAGCAAACCCCCCCCCCCCCCCACCCCAATTTTCTGCTTTAAAGAATACTGATCAAAGCAAGGTTCGAGCTTTAATATTAAAGACATGCATCGCACCTGAACGCTGGCTATTTTTAACCAAAGCAGCTGTTAGTCTTTTTGCCTCTGCGCATAGGCCTGTGATGACTTCCCTCTTGGCGCATTCGGCGACTGATTCAAGCAAAGCATTGTCCTGGCACAATTTTGCTGTTAGATCGGCTAGAGAAAGAGGAACTAAATCTAATATCGAAATTATTTCCCGGAGTATTGGGGCAACAGAAAACGTCTATCAAGTTCAAAAAACAAACAAACTTCTATTAACAATCAAAGCAAAAGTATTTTTGTAGCATTTACACAGATAATTGTTTCTATGGGGTTTAACTCTGTCTTATACCTTTGGTGCATCGCTCGTGTTGAAATCAGGCATTCTTTTCAATGACACTCACCACAGAGCGAACAAAGATCAGGAGGATATGAGGGTATGATTTGCCCCAGATATCTCCAGTTGACGAATTCTTTATTCTAGACACAAATAATAATGATCCAACAGACATATAACGCTTTTAAAGGTCAATCACGGCGAATTTCAAAATTATTCCCATCGACCTGCTTTTGAATTGCAACCGATTTTGCAACGCAAGAGTATTGTGGGTTGAATGACCAAAAAGTTTACATACCTTGACCTTGCACCAAAAGTCGCAATATTGCCAAAGCCTTGAATTGGAGGGCAGCGGAGGATGCCTTCGCAACACTGGCTACCATCATTGGAAGATCCATGGAAACCAGCACTGGTTTGTTTGCAACTAAATAGAAAGGTGTGGTCGGGTTAACTCCTTAGGGTCTTCGAAAAAGAACAGAATCGGAATGCAAAACAATATTTGTTTTGGTTTTGGCTGAACTTAGTTTTTGTTTAGTACAAAGAAAAATGATGGCCATGTCAGAGACTGTCTTGTTGTTAGGTAGCATCTAATAATAATTCAGAAGATAGTCAAACTGGTATATCAGCCCGTTTCCATGCAACATCTCATTCTATGCAGATAAAAGCGTTCGTCTTTTGAAATGGACACTGATTGGTCATCATACAGCCAATCATGCGCTTTTTCACAACCTTCTGTTGTTTCTCAGTCCATGATTAGCTATCCATTCTGTCAGCTTATGATCATTTTCCGATGTTTGCAAACCAAGAGGAGTGTCCGACGAAAAGGACTTGAGTATAAAGAATAATGTTTTTGCTGCTTTTCACGCTTTTAATAAAATATTTCGAAGTAGACAAAATAAAGGTTATAAAATATGATATTTCGCACCTGGAATGGCAATGTTCTTGAGGGCACTCAGGGCAGCTTGCATTTGCTCAGCTGCATCCTGACAAAACAATAAAGATTAAACAATAAAACTTTGTCATCAATGAACAAAAAACAACTTTCATATGAACTAGCCGGTAGTATGACAAATGAAATATGACGATATTTTAGGTAATACATGCAAAGATAAGATAACATGTACCGTAAACAACGAAATTAACACCCCTGCTGAATAAGCTCCCCTAGAAGGAGGTGACCTTTGCAAGAAGTGTTCTCTGCTTTATTATGTGCCACCTTAATAAAGAGGGCGCTTATCCAGACAAAATAAATCAGACAAGGAGCATCCCCATAGATGTTTATTTTGAATTAAGCCCCTAGATATACATTCCACGAAACTACAGAGCAGATTACCTCTTTATCCATGTTGGTCTTCAAAAATCCAACCAGTGCCTCATGTACACCTTCTTTGACAAGGTCCATGCAAACCATATCTTTCAAATAATCATAATTGGTTTATGTCATTCTGTGTTATATGCTCAGAAAATGTTATTGTTGAGAAAGAGACCTATAATTATTACTCTAAAATCCTGTGCAGTTTAAAATTGAATAGACTTCTAGGTAATACTACTGCATGTGACTATATGTTGGCTGACCATAAATCTCCAAGAAAATTACAAAAGTATTACCATTTCTTGCATAGTTTCCAAGAGCAAGTGCACTGGAGACTTGGACATGCTTGTTCTCACATTTTAGCAATTCCAGAAATGAATTGAGGAGGTTCTTCTCAGAACAATCAGCTTGGAATGATTCTATAAAATGAACATAGAAAAGATTTTGCACGAGAAAGATTGGCAACATGAAAAATGATTTCAATATCCAAAGAGCATAAACAAATAACAAAAATAAAAACAACAAAGGATGCTTTTGTTCAAATGATGTAAACAAATGAAAAAGTTAACCCACTAACCATTTGAGGTGAATAATACAATGGTATCAAATATTTTTTTCAGAGCATCTTCTGCAACATCTTGTTTATTGAAAGATTCTCTGGATCTGCCAGCAGATATCAACTTCAAAAGACATTTTTCAGAGCACAAAACTTTGCTCAGTTCATCTACAGAAAATAAATGGCATTGAATTTGATCAGGCAAATGAAGGAAAATAAAAAGCTACGGAATATCATTTAACACATCAAGTTTATCACCAGTTTGGTAGAGCATCAATAACAAAACATTTCCAGGCCTTTATGGTATAATTGACAGCTGCAAATGAAAGTTACTGTCCACAACAAGAAGAACAGCAACAAAAACAGATCATCTATTTAAAATGGTAAACAATTTGACTTCAGAATATACTACAATACTAGGTATATATAAACATGTTTATATGAACTGTTGTTCAAACTTGTTGATACTCGTTACAAACTGGTATCTCATGTTTTCAAAAAAGAAAATGAAATCTGTTTACAAACCATCTTCAATAAGCTGGCAAAGTGAATCAAGTATAACAGAAGCAATTTTGTCACTGCATTCCTGGAGCATAGAAAGCGATTCCTCCACAACATGTAGCTCAATAAATTGTTGTTTTGCATCATCTGTAATAAAATCAAACAATCCATATAGACTGTGTAAAAATCAAAGTTTGCATTTCAAAGAAATAATCTGCTAAACAAGGACTGTATTTCTGAGACAATGGAGTAGCACTATCTAGAAATGCTTGGGGTGCAAGGCTGTTGAATTGGTGAAGTAATTCATTGATTGACCACTTGATAAAAATGCAAGTGCATGTGATTTATGACTACCATGTCATGAATCTGCATAGCATTATCATATCATATATTGAGCTAAGAGCTTTGTATTTTCTTCACACCTAATATTTGTAAAGCAAGTTAAGAGAAAAAGGTAATATTGAGTCTGTTATGAATAATATTATTGATAATATTGTACATGACGTATGTGTAGCTCAGTACACACCACAGAATCTTAAATTAAAACCAGTATTTTTAATCCTGTTTGTAATTCATAAAACTCATTTTAATTGAATTCCCCTTGAAAGAAATTACAAGGTTGTATAGGTCCCACTATCTTTTCAACCTCAAGGTCATAACAAGACTTCCAAACTAGAGTACAAAAATGATAACAAGTACGGGGAGGCCAGTACCACAAATAATTCTTGCATAACTGTATATAGGTAATGACAGAGGCCAAGAATCTTTTGTTAAAATTAAGTGCAAGAATATATTGCATTATATTTCATTGTGCTGCATTGTATAGCTTTCTTTTCACCATACAATAAAATAATCATTGAAATGCTCTTATACAGATAAAATACCGTAAGATGCTAGGCCTGAGAGAGCTTCCATAACAAGCTCTGCCATGTCATTGTTCTTCTTGATAAATGCCTTGAAGCAGTTGAAGAAAATTGGAATGGCTCCATGATTTATCAATTCCAGTTGTAATGATTCTGTTGGCAAAGTTTCACTTGAATTAGAGATAATAAGAGCAAAAAAATTATAAAATACCAAACATAGGTAAAAAATATGTGAGAGAATCAAGCAATCAAGACATTCATGCACAACACAGTCTAACTTTGATATATTTTATTAGACTAGCTGACAATGACAAATTTAAAGTAATGAAACAAAAAGAATGTAAAGGGAAAACCCTCTTGATAGATAAAAAATTGAATATTGGCATGATATGAATTAAGGCTTATGGTTTGATAGCCCAAGCAGCATAGTTGCTACTTATTCATTTACATAATGGATCAAAATATGGTAGCAAATTTAAATATGAAACATTAACCAAAAAATGTGCAAGGAGCATTCCAAAACTATTGAGCTTCTATACCATTTTCGTCTGACATGTTGTTGACACAGCCATAAGCCATCTTTGGCAAATTGCCAAGCTCTTCATCAGACAGATCTGCCATCATTTTGAACTTTTCCAGAATTTTGCCAATGCAGCCAGAATTCAAAACATCTTTCCTTGCTTCATCTAAATGTGGACCAAACAAGATTAGTCAACAAACAAACAAACAAACAAGTTTATGCAAGTAAAGATTAGTCTCAAAGTCAATAAATTTACAGATTCTCACTACCAATATCAATTGACTTTGATTATTTGCACTTTCCTTGACCAAGAAGAGGTAAAAAGATGAGGAGCTATTTTTATGTTACTAGCACCATCAGAGCCTGTGGACATCATTTTGTAATTATCATCAAGTAGTGGATGTTTTATGCGGGCTGCAAAATCTCCTTGGGTTGATCCATTAGCAATAAGACACATATTTTCAAAATGAGTTTTAAGAAATTATTAAAGACTCAAGAAAGAAAAACCATTTTAATACAAGATTATTATTTGCAAAGTTCACCAACCATTTTGAATACAAATGTTTCCAACTGCCCTGAAGCATTGCAGCATAACCTCATGCTCACTGCCTTCAATTTCATGCAATAGAATACCAATAATACCATTTTTTGTCAAGATGCCCCTGTTTTCCTCTGAAATTGAATCACACTTTTATTAACTTAATTCAAAAAATTAAAAATACACAAAAATTCCATAGTTTTTGAAAAAATTGGACCATTAATGTTGAGCTCTAAGCAATTTAATAACTTAATAACATCATTTTTCAGCATCAACATGTAACAAAATCACAATTTCTAGCCACAATTGACTTCACAACCAAAGAAGGAAACATATTGTTGACCATTTTAGCTCTTAAACACATACAATTATACTGCTACTTCATTTGCTGCCTAAATGTGCATATGTAGAGACTGGGGCATCTAGATGTTGATGGGGGTAGCAGTGGGCTCAGCCCCCCTTCAGTATGCCAAAAAAAAACTCTGGAACTTGTTTGCCATTAAAATAAGCATATTTCATATGGTTTAGCCCTTTCCCAACACCTATTTCGACAGCTACCATATACTTTTGTCTTAGATATAGTAGATTCTGTCAACAACAATTCAGATTCCAATTCAGCTTTATGGTCTCCTTTATTCCGAAACTGAATGCTTGTATTATATTTTACCTTTTTTTGCAAGCTCTGCAATCCATTCAATGACTGGAGCTTTCAAGCTTGCATCACAATTTTTTAAAACAACCTTGAATTTATCAACATCTTGGTCATTCTCCAGAACAAAACCTAGAATAATAAATTGCAGAAAAAAATGAGTTCATTGTCAAAATCATAATGAAAACACTAACCCAAGCAGGTGTTTGTGGAATAGGTTTGCAGAATATTATGTAAATACAGAGGCTGCTGCAATTGAAATATAAGCCACATCATGGCAAAATGAGATCACCATATGATTCACTCGGTTTATGCTGCTTTGAAAAACTCATGGGCATTTATCTACTAAATCTCTGGCCGCTTTGAGTCTAGCTTGGTTGCTTGGATAAAGATTTTCCCTTCAGCATATCAAACTGTAATTGAAGCATATTTAACGAATAATCAAATTTATAGCCTAATAGAACGCTACTCGGAAGGGCGTGTACGGGTAACTGTTTCAACTCTTCAGGAAGTGGAACATTCTAATTTTCGAAAAATAGCTTATATTGTCTCACGGAACGAAGTTTGCTTCCCGTGTACAATACACCAAGTCAGAAGACATATTTTCCCACGACAGGTGTAGCTTGCTTTGCCACCTGGGTTCAGCAAAAGCCGATCACAAATCTATCACCTGACAGCGAATCGCGAGAAGCTTAAATATCAGTTGAAAAACTTTACTGAGAATTAATGACTCTGCGAGTAATAATGTACAAACACTTGTTTCTGAGCCACATTAATTAATTCATTCCACAATCGCAATATTTTCTAAAAGCACATGAAAGCATTTAGATTTCTAAAAAAATGACAAAATACCATTTAAAAATTAGTATCCCAGAGTAAATCAAGTACCTGCAAAAGACCCAGCAGAAACGTCTCTTAGTTCCTCAACAGCGGCCTTTTGTTCTTTTCCATCAGTTGTAAAAGACGTTGCAGCTTTCCTAACGGCTTCCATAGTTTTATTTCTTAGCCGAAATGTAAATGACATTCAACTTTGAAGCCATTTTGTTGAACTTCCTGATGACTTCAAGCATTTGTTGTTGCGGTTGTGACATAAACGATGAAAGCATTGAAAGGGAAAACAATTTAAATGCCACATTGTACTTGAAAATATAAGAAAAGAGTTCTGATAAGATATATAGGTGCTGACATAAGGAGTGCTCATACTCCCTCTATCATCGTGGGGATACCTGAGGCTTTGTTCCTATAGCAGTCATGGCATTTACAGACAGAAGCCCCAAGAAGGCACACATTTCCCTTATTTTGCCTTGCCTGCCCTTTTTTTATAAAACACCCAACTTGGGATCTCTCTACCGTTTTTCTATCGAATTGCTACGGAAACCTTCAAGTTTGTTTTTAATATTCTTCATGATACATAAAATTAAATTGGGAGTTGACTTGCCCAAGTCTCAGTATTAATGAAAGAACAACAAATTTGAGAAAAACGAATGTGGGAGGAAGTGAAAGAGGGAAGAGAAGGAAGGGAGAATGAGGGGAAAGGGCTCTTTTATCCCCCCTTTTCTTGGACAAATTTGTCATTATTTTTAGGGACGCCGGAGCGATGATTGGACAGGGGGGGGGGGGGCATAGAGAAACGTGAAGGCAACCAAGACCAGTATCTTAGAAAAAAGTTTAAAGGGTATCTATCACTATCACATTATCTATTACGTGGCTTTTTATTTCTTCTTAATTATTTTTTACTGCCGTAAAAATTCGCCCTCGAAACCATGCTTTATAAAATCCCTGTTTAGGATAGAGAGATTTGCGTTATCTTTGGTTCCATTATCTTTGGACGGAGGGCATTTGCAGTAAAGGCACGTTTGCCCCTCGTGTCAAAGGGCAGGAGGGGCGCTGCAGTTTATAAAATTCAAACCTTTAACATTACCAACTCAAAGCAAAAAATTTTCACAATCACTTTCAGTGTTCACAATATAAACTTCTAATTAACTTTCCTCGAATATGACATTCTTCCGGAAGAGGTTGTGACTACTTGCGTTCAAAATGCAGCATATTTCAGATCAGTGTCGTAGCATGAATCTTTTCATAGCGTATTCTCTTTCACAAAAAAGGGCGTGGTTGTTCAGTTCATTTCATTTAATCTCGAAATGTCACTACATACAATAAATTCAAAAAGTAATTACAACTGCAACTGAAATTCAAAAATGGTGAAGATAAAGAACAAAAAACCGGGAAAAGAATTATTGAACGTAAAGGAATTTTTTATAGGAGGAGCTCTCTCAATTGGTGAACTTAACAAGGAGACAACCCTCCTATTCTTGAAGGTCTACTGCCTCAACCTTCTATCTTACATCAGAAAGGAGCGAGGCAGGCGTGGGCGTGGCTTAAAAGAGACCTGGTGAAACAAGATGGGGAAGAAAGATTTAAATGACTTGGGCAGGATTCATAGTGAATTTGTTAAACCATGGTTGCCAAACCATATTGGGTTTTTAAAAAAATCCAGATGACTTAGCCACACCCCCTCTCGGAAAGCCCCAATCTTAAATGCAAACCCAGGCAAAGAGTCACCAATTTTCATTATTGACTTGAAGGAGTCCAATCCAATGTTGCCAATAATTCGAATGATCTACTTCTAACTTTGCAATGATTGAGAACTCTTATCTGAAAGTTTTTGAACAGGTTTCTATGAAGCGCGCGAAATAAGGAGACAAGTAGCTGATAGCAAGTGCCAAAATTTGAGAATGAGGCCAACTGATCCATCCAATTCATCTGCGAATAAAACAAAAACAGTTTCTGTAATAGCTGTAGGCATATTTTATCTTCACAAAGTTTAAAGATTATTTATTGAACTTATAAAGAAAGATGCGTGCTGTTATCCAGCGGGTTGCAAAAGCGAGTGTGTCAGGTTTGTCGTTTACTTGGTTTTGGTTGGTGCAGATCAGATAAAATTTCGTTAAGTCTCTAGAATACTAGAGCACATTTGATTTCCCAGTAAAACGTTAACATGCATATAACTCTTATCAAATCTTACACAAAACCTGCTTAGCCATTGTAATATAGACTGTTAAAGAACTAGACGCTAAATATTGTGGACAAAGCCCCTCTCGCTAAGGTTGTGTGTGAACTTGTAAAGCTCAATTCCTTACACCATCATACCCAATTGGATTTTAGAGATGCCTACAGGGAGGAGCTGCCCCTCCTTTCCCCTTTTGAAAAAGAATAAATTGTTTCGTTTTGCCATTGTTTTGCTAAGTAGCAATACTGTTTTCATAAGTCAGGCTTCATGCTTCATCCTGGGTATTTTGACAGTGACTCTCAATTTCTTTTTTCAATCGTAGTTGAAGGAGAGTTAATCAGCTCAATTGGCAAAGGCCTATGTGTTTTGATAGGTATATCAACTGGTGATACATCAAAGGATGCAGATTATATGTTTGTTCTTGCATAGTTGTTTCTTTCCTTTTCATTTGAATTTTCTTCCATTGCTCATCTTGTTTTACAATCTGAAGAAAATTAGATGGAGTAGTCTCAGCTTCATTTGATTACGACATTGATAGCTAGAAAGTATCTCTGCCCTTTCGTTGTGAACCTCATTTACTAATATGAAATTCCTTAAAAATGATACTTGCTCTGGACTTGAAAAACATATTAGAAGTTATGGTTTTATTATGCATAAGGGTTTAAAATTGAAGGCCCAATAAAGTTTAATTAAATATTTTATATAATTTAAGAGAAAAATGCAATCATGCAAAGCTTTTTGTATTGAAGAAACCATCAAGATCATTTCCAATGTTTATAAGGATAACCAATGCAATGGAGTATAAAAAGAAACCATGAAACATTATCTAATTGCTTTAACCATTTTGCATTTAATGGTTCCCACAGCTAAACTTTGACAGTCTCACCACAAAGTGCACAAGGCCTGACTAACAAGTGGTTGGGTGGGCTTCTGAAATTTGTAGATTCATCCAACTTGATCCAGCTGGAAAGTGAAGAAAGTTCTCATCATTTTTGCAGTGTTAGGAAAATTCTGAACTTGCGGCTGTTTGATGAAGGTGATAAAAGGTGGCGGAAATCAGTAAAAGATGAAAACCTTGAAGTTCTTTGTGTTAGCCAGGTAACTGGAGTTGGCTTTTCCCACAAATAAATCTGAACATTTTAGGTACAACTTTTTCTAATTTATTTGATATTTGATGTCTCTAGAGATCATTGATATACGAGCCACAGAACTTAAGTCTTATCATTGGTTAGAAAGGGTGTGTTATCCCTTTTCATCATTTGGGCAAATTTTGTACATTTGGATTTTGCCCTTCTGTCCTCAACAGTGTTTCTATTTAAATGTTGTTTAATTGAAAAATGGTTTTTGTTTTATACAGCCAAGTCTTTAATAATTTTTTTCTAGTTCACCTTGTATAGTGTCTTAAAAGGTAACAAGCCAGATTTTCATAAGGCTATGGAGGCCGAGAAGTCAAAAGCACTCTATGAGGAAATATTAGAAAAATTGCAAAAAGAGTATGCAGCTGATAAAATCAAAGGTGATTTTTAGTGCATTTATATTTTAAATATAATGAAATTAAAATCAGAAATTAAAATGTTTATAAACACCTATTCAAAGGTATCATATAAGAACAAAGGAATGTATAGCAATATAGGAACATACATTGGTTATTTTGTGGTACTGCAAAAATCTGAATTTGTTCTTGGAAAAAACCTGCAAGCTGAAATAGATGTTGAGAACTTCTGTGTGACATAGAGATTTTGAATTTTTAGTTCTATGGAAGGCAACTGTCTTTCTTTGGCATAATAAGGGTAGTGAATTATTAAAAGTTTAATTTCAATTGAATGTTGAAATCTGTTTCATCTTTAATTGTTTGTGAAACTATTTAGCTTCTTTAACAGATTCTATGGTTTTTATTGATTCTTGTTGTTATTCTAGATGGGAAATTTGCTGCATACATGCAAGTAAGTATACAAAATGATGGACCAGTGACTATAAATATTGAATCCCCTACATCGTGATTAATTTTAGTTATCAGTTTAAATGGTCTTTGTATATTTTTAGTGTCCTTTAAACTTAGAATATATATTTTTGATTCCGGGCTGTTTGCTTTTCCGTGTTTCTGTGCTTAACAAAACATTACCCAAGATGTTTTGTCAACAAACAAAGTTTTCATTAGAGTACGAGGAACATTGCAACATGGGATCAAGGTTATGTTTTAAAACATCAGCTTAAAATACGGACTATTTTTTGCTGATACATATTCTCAATGTCGTACCGTATGTGCATGCCCTGTGTCTTGTTTAGCGAGGTAGCAGTGAAGAGTGTAAAGATAGAAGAGACGAATTAGCTTGAAGAGGAGATAAAACAAGTGGGCATCAACCCACATTACGTGTGATGCCAGCTTGATCCCTGGTCATTCTTATTTGGAAGCTTAGCTTTCGTGTTGCTCACGCCAAACCTAGAATTCCAATCGTTTCAAGGTTGAATCACAGGATATTCAAGGTTAATATTTTTGCTCGTAACACCCAATGTAGTGTATGCCCAGTCTATTACGAAGTGTTCCCGATCCCTAGATTTGCTGAGTATCCAGTAACAATTTTGTTTGGAGTATCCAGTGTCCGAATTTCGCTCGAGAACTTGTGAATGGCAGTCAATAAACACGTTATTAATGGCTATCAGCCACCATGGTATTGAACATGTCAAAGGTAATACAAGTCTTTGATGGTAGGATGGTGAAGCGTTTTGGCTTTTTGGCCGTAATAAATAGAATAAATGTTTGCATAGACCTTAAAACAGTCAAGCTCTTTCCATAATATACATATAAGATAATAGAGTAATTTTCCAAGTTATTAGCTTAGATAAAAGCAAAGTGAATGAATATTGTAGTAAACGGATTATAGTTTATATTGACGTCAAAACGGACAATAATGAATGGCATAAAGACTATGACACTGGCGAAAAGCTAGGAATTGAAGGTGTGATTAACGTGAATAAAAATTCACATCATTAGAATGTAAGTCATGAATTTTGTGTGAAATGAAGACCATATAAGTGTAGAGCTATCAGTGAGGTGTCAAGGAAAAGGTTGTAAGTGAGAAGAAACCGTTCCGATTTTTGGCCCGACTTTCTTACCAGAGGAGAGGACGCCTAGAATTTAAGAATTATTAGAGGATGAGCAAAGGAAACACAACCTAAGTGAAGGATGACACTTTAAGCGTTCTACCAAAGAAATCACAATCAGCACAGGTTTCTGAAAGTACTGTTCTGCGAAAGGAACTAATCAAGTTCACGAAGAAGTATGGTTATCAAGGTCTTTTCAATCCGTCTTCCATGACCTTGCATTATGATACCTAATGGCCTTTTGTCGTGTCCATTGTCCAACGTAATCATGTCCTCCATTGTTTCATAGTCATTATCACCTTCCATTGTCTCCGTATCCACAGTAACGTAATCAACAACATATCCCCTCGTTGTATATATATATACGCCCTGTAATTAATTTTGTTAGTGGGAATCAAGCACGTCTCCTCTCTGGCTCCATGTTCTTTGCACGTAAAATAAGACTTGCTAGGCTTTGAAATGACACGTTAATCGATAGATGGAATTATTTGTGTACGAACGGCATTTTACAATCACACCAAAATGCCCTCAATCTTCATTACATTAAAATTTCTTTGCTTTCCTTTTACTCTTTCCTTGTAGTGCCTCCTTATACCTACCGTTTTTCATAAGCTGTTTTTTTACATAGTTGTTTTGGATACTTTCTAGCTCTCTCCTGCAATGCCTTTTTACGTTCTCATTAAACCCACGTATCTGATGGCTTACCCTGATAAAAGCAGATCACCGCTGAAGTCCTACCCGGTCATCAGTAAAATTAGCGAAGGTTCAGTTATTCTGTCAAGCGGATTGAGGCCTTTAATCATAAATTCATTGCATGTGAAATAGTCAGTATTATGTTTAGCCGAAGTGCGTTTTTTGATAGAATTTCGATAGCCCAACAACCTGAATTTCGTTGGGCACCATCCCTTAGATTTACAATGACAGGCTATCTCAGTAATGTTTGACTGTGAAGAATAAAGGCATTATATCAGATGTAAAGTTGTTTCGTTAGGTAAAAGGATGGCGGCTCGTCAAGTCAACAATCTATTGTGAGGGAAAAATTGGGTTCGTTGTTGGTGACAATATTGATATCACTTGTTTACCTCTGTCCACTGTCAGCATCATTCTGGTCAGTCTTGTTTAACCCTAACTCTCCTTTTAGCGCCCTCCAAGCAACCCCTTGAAAGGGGCTCTAAACAGATGGTCCTCTTCTTTTAAATTCCCTTGTTCCATTGCGCAAAAGAGAGTTGTGTATATCTAATATTTCACATACTCACTTGCAGTGAAATTTTGCTAAGTTATCTTACGAATATCGACAATATATATCTAAAGTAGTTTATATCAATGACACAGCCTCAATAGAATTTGAATTTCGTTTTCGACAAGATTTGGTTTGCAAGAACTCCCTAGATCAAAAGCTATAGTATATTTCCTTTTCTAAAGTAAAATGGTTGATGGAATTAAAACAGAATTAAGGCAACTGAATTAAGGCTTAACAACAATGAAATGAAGAAAACGAAGATTGAAATTGCCCATGAAAGAACAAAATCGCATGAGGAGAAACTTGCACTGCTAAGAGAATCTATGACACTCGATCAACGCAAAGCAAACGAGCTGTCTTGTATGAAAGGTGCGTCTTCATGGCTCACTTCTCTTCCTTTGAAGGCTGAAAATTTTGTTCTCAACAAGCGTGAATTCCACGACGCAATCCGATTAAGATATAGATGGCATCTAAAGTTCATGCCAACTATTTGTGTATGCGGAAAACACTTTTCCGTTGACCATGCGATGTCTTGTCAAAAAGGTGGATACATTCATCATCGACACAATGAAGTACGTGATCTACTCGGCAAGTTAGCAACAGAAATTTCAAATGATGTTAGAATTGAGCCACCTCTACAACATCTCAGTGGTGAAAATCTCCCAAGAAATTCCAACATATCAGAAGAGGCAAGGCTTGACATCAGCATACGTGGCTTCTGGCAGAAGGAACAAAGTGCATTTTTTGATGTAAGGGTATTCAACCCATTCGCACCGTCATACCGAAACCAGAAACTAAACAACACTTTTGCAGGGAATGAAAGAGAGAAGAAACGCGCGTACAGTCAAAGAGTTTTACAAGTTGAGCATGGTTCTTTTACGCCATTGATTTTCGCTCACAGTGGTGGTTCAAGTAGAGAAACTGAAAAGTTTATATCGGTTTTATCAACAAAGATATCAGAGAAACGTGATCTGTCAATTTCACTGGTTACCAATTGGATTCGTACCAAGCTGTCATTTGCACTACTTCGAAGTGCCATACTGTGCATACGCGGTTCCAGAAATAGGCAAACAAAAGTTCATGTGGACACAGCCAACATAGAAATTGTACAAACAATATCCCGGATTGATTAGTTAAAATTGTTGGAAAAAATTAAAAGATTCAAGTTTTTCAAGTTTTGTTCTAAACATTTGTGAACCGGCGGCCTTTCGGTATATAAACAGCGCCAAATGTTGAATCATTGATGAGAATTTATTTGTTCAAAAAAATTAAAACAGTAATAAGGATTGTAAGAAGTTCGAATGACTCCCCAATACTTAGCTTTTTTGGCTTCAGGGGTCTCAGAACTCGATTGCATTTTCTATCGGAGTGCTGGGATCACCTCCCTGTTCTCTGTAGCTGCGCACCGGGGTCGATCACCATCCTCAACGAAGGAGCCAAAAGGTTCGCAGAAAGTTGACGACAGGGTGAGAACAAGACGTGTCTTGTGGTACAGTTTTGTTTCAGGTCAGTTATTCATACATACCTCTCAACGTATTTGTCTTTCATAGCAATTTTCCTCTCTAAAGATTTTTAGTAGCAACTGGGTTGAGCTTTTGTTAGTCTCCCCTGCCGCTCCTTACATGACATTTCTGTTGATTGATCCTAACCCAAACAAAACAAAGATGGCATGCAACAAAATGGCACCGTTGGCCCGTGTTTTACAGGCCAATTTTTTGGAAATTAGGCTCGGAGCGGAAAAGACAAGCTTGAAGCTGGAGCAAATCAGAGGAATAGAGCTTGTTAGCTTATTTTAAGATGTGCTTCTTCTAAACGGGGACTGACTGAGGTCTTGCAGCTCTAAAAATTAGCGTATAAATTTTATTTCAATGCAATTTTCATCGTCCTTACCTTATTCAAATTCATGTATCAAATTAAGTTTCATTTGGCTTATATGGATTCAAATCTTGGTTGACACTATTTTTTATCTTTAAAACAAAAATTTGTACAGTATGCTAAAAGAGAAGCCTAAAGTGGATTTATTTTGATTACTTTCTTTTCCATATTGAAAATTTCTGCTAATTTAACTTTTTTACTAACTGAAAAATTAATGCAGAAAATTTAATCGTTTGAAAATTTTTTTGCATTGCTGGTGTGTGATACAATGAGGTGTTGAAGCAAGAATGATGCCTTGGCTTTGTGTCTCTGCTTTAGCTTTGATTTTGCTGTTTCTTGTCATTTTGAAAATATTTCACTATACAGTTAGATACCTATTTTAAGAGCTGATTATTCAAACAACTTAAGCCATAATGGTTTTGCCGGCCAATTTGCATGGTCTGATTGTGATAACTATGATATCCTCTTTCTATACAGATTCATGGACTGTATGTCCTTGTGAAAATGAGCACTTGCTTTGAAGATAATGTTATGGAACCTGAGAAGAAGAAAAGAACAAGAAAGAAGAGGATATTAAAAGAGCTGCAGCGTCAAGTAAGTGGTATTCAAGGTTGGCTTGCAGTTTGGTTACCATGTTGCAGCTCCTTAATAGGTGGCTGTGACTCTAGGCCAAGGTCTAAACCATTATGCCAAGTTTGAAAATGTCAGTATAATCAAATTTGACCAAAACATTTCCGCCATGAAAAGTTCATGAAAATCTTGGTAGCAAAAGCCCAAAATCCAATAATGCAGGAACATTGATACAAAAATTGTATTATATACAATTGTACATATATACAAATATACACTGAAAACATAGATGAAGGAAAGAAGAAACTTCTGTGGAAAAAGCTATTAGAGAGAGAGACATCAATGATCAATGTGTAAATCATGACCAATCAGACTCTTGCTCTTGCACATTTGAAGTTTTCTGCAGACTAGGAACTGCAAAGTTACAATGTGGGTCACCTTATTTTAAAATCGATTTCTAGACATAGCATTGGTTCATTTTTCTAGATATCATTGCTTGTGAGAATGCAAAGTTGTAGCCTTGCAAAGAGTTTGTGGCAATCATAGTCAGACCACTGAAAGTTCAGGGTTGGGATCATAGGAACTCTTTGCCTGAACACATCAGATCTTATAAAGCATTAAGCAAATGTGACTGTATTCTTTTGATAGGATTTTGAAACTCTTAGATCTTTAATCTTTGCTCCAGTGATGTAGTACTTCATTGTTCCTTCACAGATTGAGTTTTATTTTGGAAATGCAAATCTTCGACATGACAAGTTTTTGAATAGCAAGGTCAGGAAGAACAATGAAGGATGTAAGTTTTATCATTATTGTTTGTTTCACCCTAATTGATGATGGCTTCTATAAACCTGTTAATTGCTGAAAGAGGCAGATCAAGAAAGCAAACATTAAACATGTAGAATACAATTTGAGTATATGCATTTACCCAGGCCATCTGTGTTTCTGTAGTTTTATGACTATAACCTGGTCCTTTACTATTTAGCATTGAGGATTCTATTCCTATTTGGGTACAAAATGTAAGAACAAACTAGCTATGACAAGGTGTTTACTCTTTGATACATCAGAGTAAAGATAACTTGTTAATTTTGGTACTTTTAAGAGAGATGAGGTAATATTTGAAAATCTTTATACCTTCAAGAAACATGTTTTTATCAGGTATGTGTCTTTCACTTATGGGTGAAGTATTTTTGCTATTAAGAAAGCATCACAACATGTCTTAAAAGTGAAAAGATGCACAGTGCAAGTTGCTATTATTTTCCTGTCTAATGAAGTTCCATTTTCCCGTTTTAGTTGTGTCTATTGAGTTGATTGCAAGCTTCAAGGAAATCAAGAAGATGTCGGACAATATGAAGCTGATAGTGAGAGCAATAAAGAATTCAAACTTTTTAGAAGTAAGAAACTGATTGCTTGATATTTTCAGAAGTTTGGTTGAAGTAAAGACACCTTTCGAGTGGAAGATCTCAAAACAGACCAAACCTCTAAACCAGAAATAGAAAAGTTATGTCTTCAATATGTGAAGGAATAGTTTAGGTTTTGAATCTTTATCAGACGATATTAATTTCCAGTTTCTAACAAACAGAATAAATGAAACTTTAGTTAAACAGTGATAACTTTCAGGTTAAGGTTAGTTAAACAGTGATAACTTTCAGGTTCAAGTGGAAGACCATCTATAGAGAATTACCAATAGTGTGGCTTTGTTGCCCTGCTTTTGATTGAAAAGAGCTCCCACTGCAGTTGTTTCTGTAAGATATTGTGTTGTATGTAGGTAAAAATTTTCTGCATGATATGAACCTTTAATCCAGGATGTTTCATATCTTCTTCATGGTATATCATGGATATCATGGAGCCATATCTTTCATGTCTTTAAAGTATTTGTCTTGGTGGTGGCCTTGTTCTCTTGACTTTGCTATTTTGCTCTTAGATGAACGAGAATTGTACTCTGGTTCGGAGGATATGTCCTCCACCCAAAGACGAAGATGCTGAAGCAAGAACCGTTTACATTGTAGGTATTTCTTAATTCAGATAGCTTCATATTTATATTTCAAATGCAGGGGCATAAATATTGGGGGGTTTGTGGGGTGTGACACCTGCCAGGCAAGATGTTCGCAAATCCGCAACTGTTGGGCAAAGTAAAACAGTAATCGGGAAATTATTTGATCATTTTCTGCTTTGTCAAACAGCTATGCCCAAAAAAGGTGATGTTTTTCCCAACGAAAGGTGCTGTTTTTCCCAACAAGAGATAATAGGTTATTTATTCTCCTGTTAGGTTCTGTTTTCAACATATTTGTAAGTTTTCTTCAATTTCATGCCGTTTTGTTGTTCAAATACTGTGATATTTTGGGTCCTTCTTCGACAATATATTGAGTAAATCAATATTTGGAGTTACTTCGCCAGCCTAAAGGCCTATTAGCTAACCACTCTTGAAAACTAGCGTCGGTTTTTTGCGACTAAGTAATACATATTTCATCATGATTTTGAATGAGTCCAGCACGTGGTCTAGCCATTCTGGATGCCACTATTTAACCAGCGTCTGGACGACGAAACCCAATGACTCATTTTCGAAGGAACTTTGATAAAATCATCTGCTGTTAATCCTCGTTGCCATTACAATATTTTACGAAAGGAAATTAGCAAAACTGAACTGCAGATTGTCTACTCGTGAACTGATCTTATAATAAACACTGATTGACATTTGAACAGCAAGGCATTGACTTATGGACAATAGTAAAACGAAAGAAAAATACATAGAAAAATCAGAAAATTACAAATACAACAAAATTTATAACGGTTTTATGGAAGGAAATCCGCGAAGGATTCTCCTAAAACAGATCTCATAACATTTTAGTCAGGCAGTGGCAAAAATGTCGGGCAAAATCTTATGTACACCCCCCCCCTCCCTAAAGAAAAATGCTAGTTACTCCCCTGTTCAAATGTTTTACTTTTTAAAGCTATCCAGTTTTGAATCAAAGTTGTTCCAATTATTGGAGCATCATATTTAATTAAATTTCATAATAGATTTTCGAATGATGCTGTTGGCAAGTTTTTGAAAAGGAATTAGCCACTTTCTTTTTGCAGAAAGAAACTAAGAAAAGTTTTTAATGAAACGTGAAAGACAATTGTTAAAAAGAAAATTACTTACTGTAAATCCTCCAATGATCGCCTACAAGGAATTTAATTTTTTAATATTTTGTGGGGATGTTTATTTGAGGGAGGCGTTAATAAGAGAGATTTGTTTATTTCAGAAGTTAAAAAACCGTTTTTCATCATGTAAAACAAACGCACTAGAATCAAATAACAGACACAAAGTCATCGTTGTCTTCATCTTCATCGAGGAGATTCAACGACTGATTTGCACCGTCATTAGCATATCAAGTCCTGCTCCATAATAAATAGGTTGACATCTAGCTCCCTATCATAGAACAGCGAAGTGTCATCTCTTAAAATGGACTCCCCCAGTGGAGTACGCACCTTTGGAAAGGGACGTTTGTTAGAGGGGTGTTTAAACATAAGAATCGTTTATTTCATATTTACGGCTATTTGGGAGGCGTTCATTAGAGATTGGCGTTTAAATAAGAGGGTCGTTCATGATGGATTTATGGTATATATATTGAATATTTATTTTATTGAAAAATTACAAATTTTTCATCTGATTATCCTTAGGAGCGACTTCCCCAATTCGTAGATCGACACTGGCTCAGAGATGTGTTTAGTTGCTGTGGGGAGATCGAGTATATAAGGTAGCCCTTCATGTCGCTGCATGTTCAAAGCAGTTTGTCTCGACACGATTTCAATTAGATTCCTGTTTCAGTGGATGCATATAATATAGACCTATGACCAGGCTGTTTCGCTCTCGTAAGCTTCCGTGTCATTTATGTTGGTGGAAACCTGAAGATGATTTGCTACATTTACGCGTAAGATAAAGACATTACCCCCTCATTCTTGCATGTAGAGTTGCTTCGAGGTAGTGTTACGATGTCGTGCTACGACAGCCCAAAGCGATGTCCTTCCTGGGAACAGTTTACTTGTTTCGGGACAAAATGCTAGACCACTAGAATCTGTAAAAAATAAAGTAAATGAGATGATTCCATTGGGCATTTTCATAATTTAAGCCAAGGGACAAGAATCCAATAATTGGTAAATGGGCGAACATGGCAAATTCGAAGGTAGTACCAGCTTTAAATGAAAGATCATTTAAAGAATTTGCATCGCCTAGAAAGTATTTTCTGGCGGAAAATTGATAGAGCTAGGGCGGTGTACAGTTCCTTCTACCTTTAGTTATTTGATCAAACATGTTTCTAAACTGTGTAGTTTCTCATTTGGACATAATTAATAATTAGCCAAAATCGGACATAATAATTAGCCAGTTGTAGATTGAAAATAGCGTGAAGGTTATTAGAAAAGCACATGAATGACTGTTTAATGACCATTCAGCGTCCTTTTTACAATTTGTCTTCAGAACTGAAAAGGACTACTTTTACTACCTATGCAAAACCGGGCTTTTGATTGCCATGTAGACAGCTTCAAATGTTCCTTGAAAAAATTGGACTAGCTTCTGCAACGATACGAGCATCGTCGTTCCTTGTTTTTTTATTTGTCATTGTTTGGATTGTAACAACCTTTAAACATTGTCCAAACGGTATGCATAGAATCTAGCGTCAATGGATCCTGCTCATTTCTCTTTTTTCTCAGCATTTAAGTGTTTGATTTCCTAGTTTATTAATGAAACGGTTTAATCAGTGTTTTATTTTCAAACAGCCTTCCAAGATATAAGAATTCAAAGGAAGTCAAAGGCTTTGCGTTTGTCGAATACAAGACTGCTGCAGAGTCGGAAAAGGCCTGTCAGGTTGGTATTAGTATTAATCAATAATAGTCTATCATTGATAATCACTATAAATAATCATTTATCCAAAGAGTTTGGTTCTCTTTCAAGTTTCGAAAGTACCTTTTCGCTTTGTGCTTTTCGTGACATTCGTGCAACCTCCAACCTCTTTTAACAGCCAAATTATGTCATTATCTCAAAGGTCTTTATAACACTTTACAGTCACTAAACTTCAATACATTTAAATTCGTATGAGGGATTTTTGCTGTTTAAGCAGCGGGACAAAGCTAGATGAATCAAGATATAAATTAATTCTTCATTATTTCTTCATTTGCGATTCATTTTAAATGCAATATGTCACAAGAATTGAAGAACAAACGGAGGTATCTTGCTATTAGAAGTTGCCCGGCTAATAGCAAGACCGCATTTATTGGGTCTTTCACAACAGCATGATTGGTCGATTTACGTCACACAAGGAGGCATAAACAAAGGCGGTTGAGAAAATTGCTATTAGGATCTGTCAACCTAATAGCAATATTTTATATTAGCGATTTTATCCACAGCAAACCAATAAAACTTATCTGCAACCTCCCTCTAAACCCAGAAGAAGGATTTCAAGTATACATGGTTTTGTGAAATCTGATCCTTGAATTGGACTCTCGAGTGCTCATTAAACTTTCCAACAATGATGAAATTCTCGGATCTCAGCTCTCTTAAGTCAATTGGTCTACCTCCAGATAGGAAGTGAAGTGAATTGCCAGTGGCACATCGTGTCATAAATTCTACATCCACATAATTTTGGTACAATCTAAGAGCAATCCAAGAGCAATCCAAGAACAATCCAACAAGAATCTAAGCTAAGAATAGTCCAAGCTAATAAAACCTCTAGAATATTAAGACTAAAAACAATCTAAAAGAAGTCTATGCTTAATATAGTCCAAGTTAAAACAATCTGTATAGAAATCTAAAAGAAATCTAAGAGTTAACAAATGTTTTTTTGTAGTACAAAAACTGCACAAGTCAGAAAAACACACAGTATGCAAAAATTATGTGTCAGCTGCTTTTTGCAATTTAAGAATGTTCCCGCTGTTTCTCCAAGAGCAGCGAGCTTAAGCATGAAGCTCTTGTCTGACGTTTGAGAATTACCGAAATTATAGGTGTTTGCTAGCGTCTTTACTGCCTCGTGTCAAGTCGAGGCTGATTCTGATGCGAGGCTGCTCTAGACTGAACTATCCAAACCTGAAACTTTCCTTATTGTAAAGTCTTTACAGCGGTGAGTGTACGAAGCTTCATTCCGATGGTGGATATAGTGGAGACATTTTTTGAATACGCCTTGACCGCGCGTAGGTTGGTGTGCTTCTTCTCCTAGGTCATGTTTGACTGGCCTGTTGGCGGAGCCTCTGATGTCGTTTGTGATGGGGGATCTAGGCCTGACCATGTTTCCTTGGTGCTTCACGGCAAAAATAGAGCTTCATTTCGCAACGCTTTGAATGCATTTCTCAGTTTTCATCGACATGCGAATTAATTCATTGTTAACCAAGCCAAGTTACTTTGGGATCAAAATGTCTCAAATCTTTAGGATGTCCTCAAAGTTGGAATGCTCTGTCCTAATGGATCAAAGTAGCCGAAAGCATTCGATATGACCATTACTTTGAAGCAATGAAATTGGGCAACTTTTTACCATCATTGGTACGCTGATGTGTCGTACTATTTGAGATTAGTTTTTGCAGACCAGAAGTGCCAAGTTTAAATTAGCTAAATATTTTCGATTATTTCAACCTAGGCTCTAGGATCACTGTCGTATTTTTGCCGCTTTTACTTACCATGAGTGATCTAGAGTAGGGCCAGATCTAGAGGAGTTTTTGTCGCAGCCATTGAGCCGAAACGATGTGCCAAGGAATTAGCTTGCCCCCATCTGTGTCACATAAATGCAGTTGGGCCACCTTTTGGCTTCAAATTTTGTGCAAATTCCACTTTAAACCATTGGCTGTTCAGTTCGAATGTTTTACCGTTCGATTTTTCCAATCATTTGTTTGTGATCTCATCCAAATGACTAAAGCCTTTCATTTTGGAACTCGCCTTGCAAGCATGTTATAATGTTAACGCTTCGGTAATTGTTTGGCTCATATTTATGTACCCTCCGAATATTTACCACCCAGAAAAAAGACGCGTCTTCTGTTTTCAGGCACAGGCGAATCAACCTGTTTGCCTTTGTATAATCTGCTCCAACATTTTGTCGAATTTCCCTCTGGCAGCGATTAACAGATTATTTCGCCATCTCTTGTTTGCAAAGGTACTCAACACTGTTTACTCTACGGCCAACAAGCCAAACGGAATGGATTGCGACAGGCCTAATCGCTCGAATGACGTCAGAAAGAGCAGCGTCAGCCGTTCGAAAAGAAGGCGTACATCATCATCAGCATCATCTACGGGCGAATGGAAGGACGACTTGGAAAACATATTTGCGCCAAGAAAGCGGCACAAATTGTTCGATTATAGTTACGAAGACAGACACCATTATAGAGAGGACCATGAACAACTTGACCGTTGTAGTGTTCAACCGTCCTGTAACGACAATCACGCAATTGGCGCGCAGACTGAAAACGAGACTACTAGTAAAGTATGTAAGGTCGAGCCTAAGTGCAAAAATGACGGGAAAAGAAGACGGAAAAGGAAGAAGAAAGTCAAGGAAGACAGTGAATTAGAAATCCCTCCTTTATACGTTATATCAAAGTACGTCCTTTTTGGTAGCCCTTGGAATTTTTTCGTTTTTGTCGGCAAGTTGACATAGCGTCCACGTCGTTTGTGTGTGTTGAATATCTAAACTTAATTTATTTCTAACAAGGGCCTTTTGATAAATTTTGATTTTATTTTAGATGCCCACGTTTTTTATTAGTTGGATAAGGTCGCGTTCCTCTATGTTTTGCATTAGTTGCATTTCATGCGATTTTGCCCGGCGTTATCTCGGCTTTAGTTTTAAGATCGAGGGATCTGGGCTTGTTTAACGTCGTCTTTAGAGGATCACCGTGGACTCGACCGAAGCTTAATTTCTTTGGCTGGATTTTACTTGGCATGTCCGATTCTAGCTCGGATTACTGGGTAGATGGTTGCAAATTTCTCACTCAAGACCAGTTTTTATATTCTAGGAAAGAATGGAGTCGATTGAAAGATATTTACAAGTCCTTGCAGAGAAGTGAAGCTTCAAAATTGAAAAGGAAGACCAAGGAGGAGAATTGTTCTTGCAAGAAAGCTATGAATTTTCGCGGCTCGTGTAAACGAAAATGTATCGATGAAAAACGTTTTCCTGCTCTTAATGGAAAAATCTTAGGATTGGGTTGCATCGCAAATGAGAATACGACAAAGCCGGATTGTGTCCAGGTACGGTTTAAATCGCTTTCAATTAACCAATTTTGTATCGCTGTTGCGAATTTTTCTCTGAATGAATGGCAGGATACATGTTATTAGTATCCACTTGCCAGTACTTCAGGAACAAGTAGAAGATAAATTATATAAGGAAACACGAAGATTAAAGGGTGCCGCTTAAAAGAACGACTTTCGAGTTAATTATCACGTAATGTCAAAAAGCTGGGCCGCGTTATTCTTCGGCCCTTTTGATTGGCTAGATGGTCAATGTACCCAGCCCACTTTGGGTCTGATTCTATTTCGTCCCAAAAAAGTTCGCTAAAGGTCATTGTCTGTATGAAATTGTGTTTGAGGAAGCTCGGTTGAATTGATAATTGGACATTTTAGGATGAGCTTGCTTTAAGAGTATGAAGTACCAAGGGGAAGTACTAGAGTCACTTTTTAGTCAACATATGACTCCTTAGTACATCACGTAATTTTTGTCAGGAAATCTCTCGTCAAAGGATTTTCGAATTTGTTTGACGTTGCTAGAGGCTAGATGACTTGAAGGCCATTTATGATTTATCTATAATGAGCTGGGAAGATGATGAAACTACGTTTTCCCCAATGAATTAGAAATTGTCCAGCCTTGTTTTTTGCATAACAGATCGGTAATATTTGCTTTGGCACAAGCTGTCCAGTTCCTTCTGTAAAAAAGGCATATGCTAGTTTTCTATATGTATCTTCATCTGCATCATCGGATAAAAAATGTGCTCATCATGTCTTTGGCACGATTTTTGTAAAAAGATTATTTAAAACACATTCCGCAAGCTCCTTTGAAAAGAATTCCGTTTTGTTAAAATGCATGAAGATTTAAATAACCAAACGCCTGCATTAAGTTTAATAGAAATATATCATAACATTATAGTTAAGGCTATTTATAATCTATCAAAGAAACGTTAGATGGTAAAGAAATAATCGCCTTGCATTTGTGAAATTTTCATGCTTTGTGAATGTTTAAGACAACATGTCCAGGCCTTGCAATAAAGCATACTTTGTGTAGTTTAATGTCAAGGCTTCTGTCTTTTTTCGGTTGCATATTGTCATCTGGATGTACTTTGATACAGCTAAAATGTCTGTTGGTCAAGTTTCATGCCATTGTGGGAATTTGTCATTTACTTGGGAAGAAAATGATTTAAAGCCAACATATTTTTCACCAGTTCCTCAAACCCATAGCCAGGAGAGTTGAATGACCAGGATAATTCTCATTTGGTGACTGCATATGTAGGATGCTATTGTCATGGTCAGTATCAATTACTGTAAGGCAACTCCGCCTTCGCAGTTCCTGCTACGCACCAATGTTTGATGTATAATCACACCTTAACTTGTGTTGATTACAATTGAATCGTTTTTATGTGGGAAAAAGTTGTGTTCAACAAGTTTCATAAAAATATATTCCTTTGAACGCCATACTCAAATTGCTTTCAGACCCATTACAATATTTTACATATCAATCTCGACTGTAAAAGAACCACTGTTTATCCTTTTAGGAGGCCAAAGAGGTCAGTCCACGTGATTCCAGCCACCGATCGAACACATCCGACGAACTTACTTGTAAGTTTGATTATGCTATTTTTCTTGCTTCTGAATAACCCTTATAAAAACATTTTGAACATGCGTTTCTGTCCAAATTATACAATAATTCTTATTCACCTATCTTTGATTAAATTTTGCTATCAACGTATCATGTGCTTGTGATGGGAATTGCCAGGATGGTGAGACTGTTTGCGTGTGCTACGTTTGATAAACAAGTGCGGAAGCCATGTCCCACTCAATCCAAAGGCTGCAGTGAAAATGCATTATACGAATTAACCAGTTGATATGCTTGCAAGGTTGAGGTGCGATATTGCGGAGGCGATATGGTGTATCGCTCTTATTGATGTGATAATTCCAAAAGGTCGCCCAGCTTCATTGGTGCTGTTTGGCAACTAAAGGCCAGAATAAAGTAGGCATTTGGTTGCCAGTCAATATAGAAGCTTGATTGACAGCCTTTGTACGCTCATGTACTGAAAACGGGATCACCTTCTGTTAAAGGACTTTGATGCAAAATGGCGAGTTGAATAATTGTTTTGCCTGCCTTCAATAGCCATACTGACCAATACAATCAGATAGTCAGTCTTATAAGCACCTCCTGATGAACGGTGTCAAACTTAACATCCTATCTGTTGAACATCGCGGAAGTTAGCCAATTCGTACTCGGATTCGGTCATCAATAGACTATTTGATTAGTCATGTTGATTTGGGGTCATTACGAAACGCAGTAAGTTGTCACCAATCCACAAGCTCTTGTACAGGTCATTAGAGCAACGAGTCAAGACAACAGAGGAATATTATTGGAGACAAGCGTCTATACAGCTTGAATTTGCACCCAATTGGCCCATTTCTAAATACCCGTGGTTTGGCAGAACGTGCGATCCAAACCCTTTATGCAGACATGTGTGCTTCTTCGAAGGTCATCTTTCACAGCTCTGTTTCCCGTCATGGTTACAGCAAACCGAGGCTACCTACCTCTTTGCAACAAACCGAGGCTTTCCACCGATACACGTCAAATCGAGGTTTTCTTCCTCTTCACGACAGTTCTAGGTTATTGCCTCTTCACCACAGACCGAGTTTTTCTCTCGTAGTCTTTCATCTCCGTCATATTCTCTTGTCTCTTCCTCAGATTTTCACCGGATTTTTCTCTTGCGCCTTCTTTGTGACACAAGTGTGACATAAAAGTGAAACTGCTGTGATAACAGTAAGAAAATCATTTTCTCTTAGGAGCAGAGACACCCTCCCACGGCAAGAGTCATCCGCACGGATCGAGTTTCTCACAGGTGGCAAGAAGCTCTCCTGGGGCCAGTCGTTTCTCCCGAAGGATTACTGTGATGGACGTGTCCAAGAAGAGCCAGATCTAACACCTCGCACAGTTTGCTGAGTTGAATGAAGGCTCCGTTGATTCAGCCCTGAATGTGACAAGCGAAGGAAATTTCCAAAGAATGGCAGCCTTCAAGCCCTCTGAACAATTTATTTTGGTGATGGTTCTCAGATTTTTCTGTAGTTTATTCGTATAAAGGCAGTCAAGGATGATGATCCCATTATCAAACGCAATAGCAAATGAGGTTGAAGGACATACAAGAGATAGACCTCTTTTATAAAGGTTTCAGGCCATTGGAGTGCCGAAACAGCATGGACAAACCAGTTGAACGAACCTGCATTTCTTTGTTTACTTCATTTTGAAGCTTATAACTAAAGCTGTACTGGCATGTTAGGATTTTTTGCCATGAGATCTTAGCGAGGTGGCGCCACTTTTATGCCTTTGCATAAAATACACCTCCAGATTCTACACTGCAGTTTTCATTTCATTCGTTTACCATTGTCTCCAAATATTATTTGGACAATTTTGTAATTCAATCCAGCTGACATGCTAAATTCTTCGTTGTTTTACCCTTTGGATAGCTGTTTTTTAATAAATTTTTCTCTCGTTGGCAGCTCTTAGTTCATGAATTATGCATTTTGATAATTTCGATTATAACGAAAGTCAGCTCAATTCCCAAGCTCTCTTTTGTGTGTTCTGTTTTAACTTTGATCAGACATTTGTTTTTATTGTCGCCCTTCTTTGCATTTCCACAGTTTTTTATTTGTTTCAACAATAACGCATACTAAACTTCTCCTTTTCTAGTATGACTCATGTTCGCTCACATTCATTTGGTGCTTTGCGTTGCTCGTCTCAAATTTTGCATCAAATTTGTGAGCCAATTTGCAATTGGTCTGAACATTAAATGTGCTTAGGAATTGAAAGTGCAGCGACGTTTCATAGTATTTACTATGTTCCATTGTGAAACAACTTGTTGAAGTAGCAAATGCCTTCCCCGTCATTGTTTCTGCATGCAAGTTCACTAGGAACAGTGCAGTTTACTATTTACTGTTTAAAGCTGTGGATTGTGAAAATACATATCAAGTCATTCTAACTCCTTGCATAAAAGCGTTATACAAATATATGGTTCTTGTTAGCGTTATGGCTCGACTAAGCGACCCAGCGTAGCCATGAATTCACTTTAGGTGTTGGGCCTCTAATTTGTTTTATGACTTTACTAATAATGGCAAGAGAGACAATTGTGAATGCATTTCGTTGATGTTTCCATTAAGCTGCGAATTCCAGGAAACATTCAAAGGATCTATTAACGGATTCACGGATCTTTGCGCTAGGCCACTCGTTAGAATTCTCTGACGCTCCTCGAATCACCCACGCAACAAGCAAAGACTCGTTATTGATGATTAAGACTGTTATACGATCATGCTAAGTCGAGATTGCCGACCTAACCCGTTGGCAATGTCGAGGGTGAATGTCGAAGCATGCGCTCTACTTTTTTACTTCGAAAGGGCCTGGATCCTATGCTTTGATGATGTCATCGTTCAGAAAGTACTTGCCTCCTTTGGTAACGTTGTACATTACGTCATTCTTGGCTCGTTCTTTGGACAGTCAAGTTGCTTCGAATCAAAGCAATGTCTATGAAAGGGCTTTTGGGGACGTGCCTGTCACCATCTGTTGTCAGCCGTATGTCCAAGGCGAGTATGAGCAGGGTGCACAATGCAACCGTTTTCGGTGCCATCTTTGTGTTTTGTGCGTCCATAGAATCAGGTGACTAGAAATCGACAAAAGCCACGTGCATGCGTCGTGTGTCGAATATATAGCACGATTCTGGACAATGCTTTTGCCCTCAATTTTAGCAGGCTTTCAAGACGGTTTACTGCAGGGCTTCAGACGCGTCTTACTAGGCCAGCCAGCAGCAATTTAACGCCTAATCTCAGGGGATTTCCAGGTCATCTTGCGGTGAATGCTTCCTTGATGATGTTGGTTGAGTGGCGTTGCCTCACCGTTGCTCTGATACAGCGAACGCAGGACTCCTCGTCCGTTACAATATGCAAAGGGCTTGCCCCTGCTTAAATCATGACAACGAGCAAAGATATTGTCAAGTGTTAACTGAAGTGTCATAATAAAAGATCACTGAGTGTCTGGTGAGTCTCTTCACTTTATCGCAAGTTTCTTTGTTTCGGGGTGTTAAGGGGCCGCACGATAATCGGTTGCTGCGCTCGCAAGTTGACCAAAGTGTTTGTTCGAAGATGTGACATTATCGTACTTCATTCCACGTGCCTGCAAGCTCTTGTCTCTTGATCGACTGGCTCTGCATGCAACGTAGCATGATCCCCCGAAACTTCCGCGAATATCCTCTGCAACTGGACCCTCGTTCCGTTTGTGTTCGAGTTTGCTTGGGGCTTTTTGCGAAGGCGTAATCCCAGTGAATGCGGCAAAAATTTCAGTCCTCCGCAGCTGCAGAAATTGAAGAGGTGGTGTCGATAACGAAGGTCCTCCAGAGCCATCTAGTTTAAAGCAATTTTCGTATGTTTGACGTCATAAGAATGCTTTTTACACTGTCACAGATAACTGTTTGACAATCAATCACTGAATTAGCTAGCACATTCAACAGTATCGCTTCTGAAGTTTCTTGCAAATAATACTTGTTTTCATAAGTACGACAAGGTTTTGGTCGCAAGAACTACCCCCTCTCTATCCTGGGTACCAGACTCACTATATGTAAGATAATAGATTGGTTAATATCAGCACATCAGACTGGACCAGACTATCTATTTTTTGATAATGGTGGGTCTGGTACCCAGGGTACCCCCTCTCTTTCCAACGTACACATACTTACTTTTTCAACTGCACTATAGTATCAACCTCATATAAACTCGCAAATTCTGCACTTTATAGTGACACTGTCGTCTCTCGATGTTTCATGGGAGAAGCCTTCTTGCTCCTCCGCACAGCCCTTCAAACTCAGCTGTGCAGGCTACGTCAGCCGCTGTTTTCGAGACTTGCGAATTTTCTCTTTTCAGTAATTTTATCACAATGTTTTTTCGATTCATAGTTTATCCCGTTTACCACGTGGTAGTAATTCCATCTTACAGCGGTAATGCTGACGTCATTGGAAAAGATGTAAAAAGTATCGAAATTATATTGATTTCTCCCAAAGGAGGTTCCAACATGAAAGAACCCAGTTCCAAATCAACTGAAAACTTTGTGGACATAAATGTTGAATTGAATACGAGCTCGATTTGCACTTCGCATTTTTGTTTTCAACTGGGCCGGAAATTTTCCTGTGGGCTGCAGCGCTTTTCATTTCAGGCAAAACAGATATTGAAAGCAAAAACATAACTCCCTTTATCCTTCCGTGATTCGCAAGAATCTCCCTATTTTCTCTCCTTTTTGAATAGCGAACGAGAGTTTCCCAGTTGCAGAAAGAAGTTCTCTTAAAGCTACCACACCGGTTTACACTGTTAAAAACAATAGTAGCATTCCTTACACTCAAAGGCTCCCCCTCCAACTTAATGATGTTGGCTTCTTCATTTGTTCTTCTGTGACGCTTAATAATTGGCATTGTTTTGGAGAGAGAAAATTGATTCAAAAACGTCTACACGTGTTGATTGTGAAAAAAACGAGCAGTGACAGAAGCCTTCTTAAATGTTCAACGTAAATTTGACAGGTATTATGAGCTGAAAGATCGCGATTTCAATATGCAATAAAGCAAGAGATGTATAAGTGGTGGTTTCAGTGAAAAGCACACTTGGAGCTGAATCAATTAATTAGTCTATGAAGCTTCTTGGCGGAGGGGAGAATTTGGAGACACAGCGAAATTTCCATAAGGGCAGTCCAAGGTCATAGCGGGACTTGGAAAAAGGCGCAAATAACTTGTGGTTTTGGGAGAGATCTTAGGATAAGGAACTATTAATCATTGCAATCATCGACTACAAGTTTCACTTTCATTAGAACAAGTAAACCCTTGGGCTCTTAAAATTTATATTGGTGGGGGAGGGAACAGTTTTGTTCCAGTTTTAAGTGTACCGCTGTTGATTTTTGCCAAAACCACGCTCATTTTACATACGAATAAATGCGCCAAAACCTCCTTCTGCGAATGCGGATTTTCTGGGACTGTAGGACCAGAAGAATAACTAAAACCTAGATATGATTACAGGCCTTTTTGATCTATTTGTTACAAAATAGCTAATCAAGCATGAATAGGCGGTGTTCTATGCATTAGATCATTGCAAAACTCCATTGTACTCTTGCAAAAGAGACTGGAACACAACAACACACTGCCATGTAAACGAGGCCTTGCTTTTCATAAACCAGGGCAGAAGATGTAATCCGATCTCAAAGTTGTGACTAGACATTCCGGGATTCTCGTCCGTTTACATTTTCATATTTATTCCACTGGCTTATATGTACAACTAACGAGTGACTATAATGATTTGCGCGATTACGATGTTACGATGTCTAATCAAAGTTACGATGTGGGCTTTTAATGGTTTTTGCCCCACCCATTGTGACCTTTCACCTTCTTCCCGACTAGGGCGCTTTTCAAAACACATCGATTCATTTTAAAATGTTTTCTAAATCATTGGGCTTAAAAAAAACGCCTAGGCTACGTTTAGTGGGTGACAACAGTGTAACGGGTGAACGGCTATTAGCTGAGAGTAGGTTGATACTCTGGCAATACTTTTTCGAAATGGCTTTTTGCTGATTCAAATTGAAGTGACTTCTTCAAAGCCATGTGCTTCTTGCCTTACTCTTTCGTGATTGGAGACTTTAGAGAAACATCTTCGGCTCTCTATTCTCTAGTATCTGGACAATGTCGGTGATCAGTGAAATATTTTCTACTTTCTTCAATTTGCTTAGAATTGTTGCAAAATTGGTTAAGACATGTATCTATTAAGGCAGAATGAAAATGGCTTTAAAACCTTTTCAAATAATCCTAGCTGCTTAATCAGCGATTAACGGATTACCCTTTGCTTCTTGGCCAATAATTTCATCCATTATTTTATCCACTCATCTTGTGCCAATCGTACATATGCAAGATCGACGATCAAATTTGGAAAAGGGCTTGGAACTCTCGAATCAATCCCAAAGCTCAACTACCGCACCCTTTGGATGGTTTTTGAATGCGTAGATGGACATTAACGGCGCTACATTTGTCGGCTAACATGGTAACTCTTTATTTCTCGATTTATTCTTTATTTCTCAATTGATTCTTTATTTCTCGGTTGATTCTTTATTTCTCGATTGATTCTTTATTTCTCGATTTATTCTTTATTTCTCAATTGATTCTTTATTTCTCGGTTGATTCTTTATTTCTCGATTGATTCTTTATTTCTCGATTGATTCTTTATTTCTCGATTGATTCTTTATTTCTCGATTGATTCTTTATTTCTCGATTTATTCTTTATTTCTCAATTGATTCTTTATTTCTCGATTTATTCTTTATTTCTCGATTGATTCTTTATTTCTCGATTGATTCTTTAATTCTCGATTGATTCTTTATTTCTCGATTGATTCTTTATTTCTCGGTTGATTCTTTATTTCTCGATTGATTCTTTATTTCTCGATTGATTCTTTATTTCTCGATTGATTCTTTATTTCTCGGTTGATTCTTTATTTCTCGATTGATTCTTTATTTCTCGGTTGATTCTTTATTTCTCGGTTGATTCTTTATTTCTCGATTGATTCTTTATTTCTCGATTGATTCTTTATTTCTCGGTTGATTCTTTATTTCTCGGTTGATTCTTTATTTCTCGGTTGATTCTTCATTTGTCTGCCATCTATAGTTATGACTGCCTATTTAAATTAAACCATTTTGTCGACCAGGAGGGGCCATTTAACCTACCCTTGTTTCCGGAAAATCGCTCCTTGCTTCTAGTATCACTATTTACATTTAAAGGATTTCTATCGTAATGAGCATTTGCATTTTTGGCTTTCGTCAAGGAAGTGGGAAGCCCAAAGTAAGCCTAAGGCGGTTTCTACACGTTGTTCGTTCTTTGCAATCACACAAAACAGCGAACAGGTACAAGGAGCCACTGCGCTTTTGTATTGTTAAGAAAAGTTGTACACGCAGGAACAGTTTTGCAGATCTTAACTAGTTCCGTTGTCTTTGCGAGAAAAACTCCACGTTTGGTCTCAGCACGAAAACGAGGGTTGCCATGTCAGACTACAGTAATATGGCACCGTGAAACATCAAAGGATACCGACGCAAATGTTCCCTCTGCCCTCTATTCAGTCGCTAGGTTCTGTTTAAGCCGAAGTCATTACGGCAAAGAATTTATCACACCTTTTAAGATATCTTGCTAGCGATTGCGTAGACGCTTATTGTAACTGAAGCTTTCTTGTATGGACATGTGACCAACACGTGTCCACGTATAGACCAATCCCTGAACGTTTGACACCAAAGGCTCAACTGTTGCGACGTGATACATTTGTGCATGTTTGAAGAGGGGGAGTAGAAAAGGTAAAAGTACACTGTTTCCCATGAGCACGGATTGCAAATTATTAAGATGTCAATACATGCATTCTCAGTACCGATGCCCTTATGAATCGAAGGTCTGAAAATGTCCCATTAAGAGCCACGCCACGATGGCAATGCTTGGCAATCGGAAGGGGAATTCCCGCAAACTATAGGGCCCAACCTCCACTAGGCGGAAAATATCGAGGCGAAAAAATTTCCTGCAATCTAATTGGCTAATTGAAATTGTCGCGGCGGAAAATGCCGACTAGCGAAAATTAGAAAGTCATCCAACTTTTCGCGGCTCGACAATTTTCCGCCTAGTGGATTGGGCTTAAGAGAGATGCTCCTCCCCCATGGTCCGCTTTCGTGACACCACTGCTAGTACCTCAAGTGATTAATTGCCCGCGCCATGAATGTACGCTCGATAGGTCTACCTCGTCTTCGCGCAAACCTCGGTTTCGCTTCTGACTCCCTGTCGCATTCAGCGGTTTTCAGCGACGACGTATTACGCACAAAACAGTTTCCCGTTTGGCAACCATCACCAGCGTGCTGGGAGCCTCTTTCGCATGCTGGCTTTCCTAGCTGTTCTTCACCCAACCCTTCCTTTTGATTACGTTGCAGTCGCCTCTCGCGTCAAAATAACAACTCGCACTGGCTCACATCTTTGACTTGAGTTTCTAACGAGGCCTGCTCACGATAGCTCCACACCTGGTCATCGTGGCAGCACGTCCAGGCCAGGCTTTCGCGAAGTTTTCAACGTCTGCTAGTGTAATACAACCCCAGGGTCTACAGTTACATATCAAAGAAACATACACCATGTTTGATAAAGCATTTTCTTTCTGGAAGGCAAATTAAGCAATAAAACACCTAAGAAGGTCTTAGGGTCAAGTGCTTTCAAATAGAAAACTCTTCTGGAATGTTACATGGCGGCCCAGCTATCAGAACGAATCCATTTGGCCAATTCATTGTAACCTCGCGTGTAGGAAAAGAGTGCGTTCGGGGATAAAGCTTCCAGTTTCTTTAGCAAATGAAAGGCAAGGATAGAACCAGCTAGAAATCCAACCCCTAGTTTCAACTTGAACTAATGGCATCCCGATCAGGTATAGTTAAAGAACGGGTACACAAAGTTACGTTTACTAATCATGCTTGATTCCAAAGATATTAAGTAGAAATTAAGTGCCCATTTGCAAATAACCGCGGATGGTAACCCTTTCCACCCTTAGCTTCAAAAGACATCCAATCGCTTTCAAAAAGTGGTAGATTCTAAGTTTCTAGTCAGTACCTTTTTACGAGTCTCTTATTTCAAAATTATCCACATCTACTTAGTTAATGCCACAGTTTGAGCTTTTCTGCTCATTAGGACCATGGCCATGTTAGGAAGGCTGCCGAAAAACTCTTTTCACGGACACCTATAACAGCAATTGGGTGATCAAACTGAAGGTACTGGTCCATCGAAGCAACAATTAAGGATGGCTTTTCACACTTTTCTCGATCAACATGGCACCTGGAATCATATGGCCATGGTCCTATGGCCACATGGTCCTATGGACATATGGCCTAATTATTAAACGTGTCTGTTATGTAATAAGGAGTCATACTTCGATTCCTATGCCATTAACCATACTGCAGCGGTAACACGAGACACTGAAGTATCCAAAGTATTCGAATATACTGCGCACATTATGGTGGATGCTGTCACAGCGACCGCATTCATCGAAAGCTAATTGCCTGAGCAATATCGAAACTGAAACGACAAAACGAGGCTGCCTCGGTTGAAAACGATTGAAATGCTGCCTCGGTTGAAATGCTAATTTTCGAAGAGCAGCTGGTTTAATATTGTATATATATTTCAACATAATCAATTAATGTTGATATGGGGATAACTTTCAAAACGAGAAGTTAGGTTTATAAGGGCATTGATTGCACGTTGAACAATAGGCCGCAAAGTTTTCATCTCGGTAAGCCACTCGCCAAAAGGCCCCAAGGCCTATTTAACCACAAATCATACAAATGGATTTCCAAAAATTTCCGGGCATCCTTAAAATTAGTGATGCTTAAAGTCGCAATGTTAATTCATTAAGAGTTGATGGCCGTTGTTTGAAGAAAAATTCCGCTGATAATGCAAAATATGCGCTAAATTCCAGTTGCCAAAGAGTCTGTTAAATGTGGATTGAGATATCTGTCAAGCAATAATGACGGAGGACTGCGGAAGCAAAAAGGTAACCGAGCCTAAATTGTTTCTGGTTTCTGGTTTGCAAGATTTTCTTTAATTCCTGGACAGGTAACGAAATCCTTTTTGAGGAATCTTAACTCTTCATAAATCCACACAGAACATGTAAAAATAGATAATCATTGGTGAGTGAAGCATTAAATTTGATAAGCGATCCACTTTGAAATATAGAGTGGAGTGGAGTAGGGAGGGGAAGATTGGAGACCAAAGCAGAAACTATACGTGCCTTAATTGTCGTACACACTTACAACATCATTTATCACTCGAAGATGAAGTGCGGCCTTGCTTTGCCTCTAGGGGTTGTAAAAATATCTAAGAACGTCCCCTGCTACTCCTTTTGCAGCACTATTATGAACAAAAATTGTATAATTTCCGACCCATAGTTAGTGTCAAGAATTGCATATAAAGCTAGGCCCTTGATCGACTTGATACTCTTAACGTCTGTTTCTTGTTGTCACAGGGATAAAAGGCAAATGCTCCTTCCAAGGTTCTTCATTATTCCGCTGCCTGATCCTAGAAGCTTTTGCTAAAGAAGATGTTTTTAGGTATGATACAACAAAGGCTCTCCGTGTACCTCTTTGGCAATCTAGGAAGGAAAGTCAATACTAACCGAGCCATTTCGTCACTAAACGTTATCTTTAGTAAGAGTTGATTGCTATTACACTAAGAAATAGATGCGTCTGGAACTTAATGGGCGAATAAAAGGCTTAAATATGAAGTGGTATAGGACTGAAGTCACTTCCTTCCTTCATTTTTACTTTCTTAAAAGTCACTTCCGTACGTACGAAGGCTTGTGCTCCATGATTTGAGTTATCAGCAGCTTACGAAGCTACTAGGACGTTCTAGATCTGAATCTGACCAGATGTTCTAGACATCTAGCTAGATTACTTTTACAAACTTCCTTACATATGTATTTTTGTTCAAGAAGCACATATGACACTGGTGACCACCATTTGGGTGCAGTGAGTACTGGATCCTTTTTTGATGCACCCTTTTTCCATTAGTAAAATCAGCAATGTCAACTGGCAAGGCCTACTAATGTTCGTAGATTCACCCTGTAGATGGCTTAGTCTCTAACGATGCGAATGTTTAACTGGAGACAAGGATCCATAGCCTCCTTCTGGCGTCATATTCTATTCACCAGGCCTCTCTTTGGGAACGACAGTCGGCGTTTGACACATGCTTCCAACGGGTCGAGTCCTGTTAATAATCTCAGACACAGTCTCCAACTGTCCTTCATTAGTCCTGCGAGTGGAAGGTGAAAAGGCTTATGGTTTTAAGGGAAACGGCAAATGTGGTAGGCTAAAAGACACGGATATAAGCCAAATATTATGGAAAATGATCTTTGACCGCCATAAAAGAAATCAGCGGTACCTTGATAACAGCGAAAGTCACAAAGGCCTTTTTCGCATTCGATGCATACCATCTCTATTGGCGAACATTGAAGAAGTAACTGGAAATCATTGAAGAGTTCGCGTAATGGCATCTGCATGTGCTTTGTGGTTGCTCCGGTTCACCGAAAGAATTAATAAATTTTCTAACAAATAGGTGCCAGCCAAAATATCGTAAACAACCATTTAAGAGAGAGAATGGAGATTACAATATTAAAGATTGTATCAAAAATTCCATCTCAAGTACAAAGAGGGCCATTTGTCGCCCTGCACAGTCTGATGGTTTCAGATCTCATAGAGTTCAGTCTGGAATGCTCTTTGCTCTTTTCAAGAAAATTAAATTGTGGTTGAAAAGACGGTAATCAGGACTTTTTTGTATAGTTGCCAAGTACAATCTGCTCTGCGGTAGGCTCTGTTCCAGACCCCAATAGAACTTTCGAGCCGTGGGGCAGAGAAAGCGTCAACAATCTACGTAATTCGAATTAGCGTCATCAGATTCCAATTGAAAGAATCCAAAAAGCCACAATCACGGAGTTGAGACGATGGGAAGTAGTCCTTGCATAAAAACTTGTCTTTCTGGTTCATTTCAATCGATTTATGATTTTCCTAGAATACCCCGAATTATCAAAAAATATTTTTGAATCCTGGAATTTTCAAAGTTATCTCACTCAAGCCTCTTTATTAATATTTTTACGTTTATTGCTTTTAGATGGTAAATACGAAAACAAATTCAAGACTTTTTATATAAATATTATCCTGTCAACTAGAGCATTTGATGACTATTTATGATGACTAGATAAACTTGGCAGGGTATACCTTTAAAGAGTCAGGTACATTGGGATGAAAAAGCCATAGCACTAGGCGTAATTCTTGTCTCTTACTAAACAATGCACCATCATGTTGTATTCACATTTTGAGTGAAAAACCGGATTTCATTAATATTTCTAATGGCTTTTGTAGAAAAATTGTTTCTAAAAGGTATTTTAGTGAAGAACAGTTTAATGGCAGTTTCTAGGGAATGTAACAGCAAAATGGATTGGAGAAATATCAAAGACAAATATTAAAGACATTGAAAGTACGGTCGGAAAAATGAGGTTGGAATGAAGTTTAAAAGCAGAAAATTGTCCAATCTCTCAATAGGTCGTGATGCACAGCTTCATTGTATATTGTATTCAGCAATCGCTTCAAGCCATCAAGTACTGAGGAGTGCTAAGCATGTGAGTAAATATTTTTTATACAGGCGTTTTAAGGGGGGCGAGTAAACATATTTTTAATGTAGTTTGCTATTGTTTTTGCATGGCTTTTAGAAAAAATGAATTGTTTCGCCCTCTAGGCGACCGCTTCCTTGTGTCTTGTACCGTTCACGCTTGTAAAGTTCTTTTTAAACGTTCTTTTTAAACAAGTTACAAACGGAGAAGATAACATTGAAAAGGAGAAAGAGAGCTGCTGGATTTTGGTCGAGCTTAAATGCGTTGTTAACCCTTTTTGAATATTTTATTTATTCTCCTTCAGTTAGACTTTGTTGTCCTAATAAACCAATCGAAATTTGTTTTGCAATAAAACCTAATCAACATTTGACAAAATAAGTTTATGTAACGCTATCACAATACTGTTTAGTTTTAAAGAGACAACAACCCCAGGTCCCAATTGTCCCTTCACAACGGACGAGTAATCTCCCCAGCAGGCACATTCTTCTGATTGGGCACCTCCATCCGATTGGGCACCTCCACATCAGGGCACCTTCGTATCTGGGCAATTGCATGGCAAATATGTGGCAGCCAGTTGGTAAATGTTGGCACGTGACCGTAAACTTGCCACATGTCAGAGCGTCTTTCAACATGCCCGACTGAGGAACGTTGGCGATGGAAGAGAAAACATTTTTTCGCGCCAGGTGCTTAAATGTCGGAAAGACAATCCAATCGTTTCATAGAGTTTAACATTCCTGAAGGTTGCCCCATGAAGGGGGATATGAGACAACAAACATCTCAAAAGGCCACTCAGCGCTACAACAGTAGGAGGACTGAATTGCCTTTAATCGTGAAAAAAACAAACAGATATATTGTCTGTTTATTAACGTCAAACATAGTGGGTTGACGTAAACACGATGTGAGAGATGATATTTCGTTAAATATCCTAACGATGTAACAAACATGATTGCATTGTGGTCAACATCTGAGAGCAAGGCGGTTTCATACCATGCACTCGTGTGCCCCTTGTGGACGCAGGTGGGAGGGGGTCTCCTTGGTACAACCCCTTTTTCGTAATCCAAGCGAAAATGGCTAATTTCTTGGTTTGTCATCGAGACGGTTTACGTAAAAAGTATCATATCATGGTCAGTTGTCAATATTCCAATTATTCAGACCCTTTGATTGCCGGCCAAAAACGCTCTTTGCAATCCTAAACGAAATAGCCAGCGCGGGGCGTAATCATAAAAAGGGGAAATCAGAGTCTGGCGGGTAGCACGGCAGAAAAGGTTGAATAGGCTACAGCGAGAATGAGAGTGGTGTTGAGGCAAAGCCTCGTAATCTTTTAACTATTTGAAATATAGCGAATTTTTTCAAGGGCATTTGGCGCTTTCCTTTCAGGCTCATTTCCTGTGCAAACATCAAATGACAGGAAGATTGTAGATATTGTTATTTTGTTGATCTTTCATGACAACTCGATTGTTTTCATGTCCTCCTGATCACACAAAGACCCTACTGTGCTTGGTGTGCGGATTTGCGGAACAGAGCATCTTGTGGAAACTGCGGGTACGAAAAATGCCAAAAGAACTTGAGGATTGTTAGTGGTCAGCTTCGGGTTGACAGGACTATAGATTGGATGGCCCCAGACAATGTACGACAAGTCACAAAATTCGAGAATGAAGGAAATTATGAACTTGTATACAAATATGTGTGATACTTACCGGAGCCATGGCCACTTAGTTAAAACAGTGGGTTTTCAGTATGAGCAGCGCCTTGTCGACTTTTAACAGCGGGAAATTTCACCATTCGGACGTTGATCTTTGAGGGAAAAAGGATTACAGGTCCAATTTCACAAGATCGTTTTATCTCAGCTCGCGCTCGACAAAATGGTTATGTAGGCATCGTTTGTTGTGATGGGAGACACCAGTAGAAAGGGTCGTTCAGCCAAGAAAACCAAAAACTCGATCAGTTGTTTGTTGTTGCGGAGAAATAGACGGCGAGCGAGTAGCGAGCCCCCGAAAGGAAAGCGTTTCGATAGAGAGAAGGCCTGTAGTGCGAGAACGTTGAAACCACGAAAAATACCTAGAGATGAGGGCTACTCGGAAACAAGGCATTCAGAATCGGACAGTGGTTTTTTGTCATTTGAAAGCATTGAATCGAAACGGAGCAATGTGTCGAGTTTATCAATGAACCAGTGTAGTGGAAATTTTGATAATATACAGAAGGAAAGCGACGAACGTTGGAAGAGTGGATACTTTGCGGGAAGCGAAACGCCAGCGTTGCTGGAACGGCCAGATGACAATCGGGGATTTGACCAGCCAGATATTGTCGATTTAAATTATAATTTAGATAATAGTTTCGTGCAGGAGCACCAATACGACTCGGACGGCGTGTCCATACGTTCAAACCGGGAATGCGTTCGCTGTTTCTGCTTACCGAGGATTTTTAAATCGCAAAATTCCAGACGCAACAATGCCAAGCGAAGCAGTTCGTCTGCATCTTATTCGGAAAAACTAGACGATAGTGTATTTGATTTACGAGGCAGCAGTTTGCTGCGAACGATATCAGATTTACGGAGTTCCATAGCGGAGGGCAGTCGGAGCGACGACGAGCAGTGTTTTCTCAAGCTTGTTTACAATGAGCACCGTTGTGTTGACCCTAGCTTTTGTAAGAAGGCAAAATTTGCGACCCTGAATGCACATTTACGTACCCTTGTCGATTGCATGCCGCAGAATTTTTGCGAATGTGACAGTAAACGAACTTGGACCAATTATATACTGGACGAAATTGGGTATGTACCACAGCGGAGAAATGCCGTTTGTGAAACTACAGATAGAACGAGGGAGACTGTCTGTAAAGCATTTTGCAGTTTCATGACGCTTAAAGCATTGCTGCGATACGATTTGCTGTGAAATCTGATCGTGAAAGCTAGATCAGTTGTGTGTTCATCTGTGGTATTGGCGGAATGCCTAACTTATTAACACAACGTACGATGGTGAAACCATCTCGAGCGAATTACCCCAGTTTACTCCCATCATTGGCAACCCTCGTGTTACCTTAACCCCCGCGATTACGTGTTTCGCCGATAATGGTTGTCGAGGGTAGGAAATTATCAAAACCGATCTTCGTCCCGAAGCGGACTTGCTTCGGAAGTTGTCATGTCGTGACAACCAGAGGAAGAGCATCATCAACCACGGAGCCTGGGACCAAATATTGTTGACCGGAGGCAGTAATGGAAGGGCGACGATATCGGAATACCTCTAGACAAATTATAACTACAAGAGGTCGTTTGTTTGGAACAAGATTAGAATTCGCAGGCAAGCCAAATTGTGCACTACAATATCGATGGTTATTTAGCAATACCTCATTTATCCCAATAGAAAGAGGCAACTAATTTGGGGCTCAGCAACTGAGTGCAAAGAAAAGATTAAGCACTCTTGAGGTTAAGATAAAGGTTTTTGTTGTTGAATCGGAGTAAATAATTTGTGTTCATCTACCATTCAAAAAACAGCTGAACCCCAAATTGTGGCCTAGTAAAAGGATACGAAACTATCCTTTAATTATAATAAATATTCACTAATATGTAGAATCACCAGCTAAACATATCCTAAATTCCCAATAGGCAGGTGACACTGTGGCAATTTCATAATAACTACCTTTTACTAGACCGTAGTTGGAAATTGAATGAAAGATATCACAGAGAAACAAGATTGGTGAAAGCTTGTTAAGTGTAGCGCCCGAATACTGTGAGGTCAAATGCGTTTTTGTATTGATCACAGTGCATATACAGGATTAAAGATGAAAAATTAAGCCAATTAGAGTTAAAGAACTTGTGTCGATGGTGATTTATTGCATCATAGAGGACTTAGGGGTTAATCACAATATTGTTTTGAAGTCTGCTAGAGTAATTTGTCAACATTGTAGGGCAAAGAATATTATAATTCCGTTGTTTGACCAGGAAGAAGTTTTATTGTGAACAGCGAGTATATCCTATAATGAATGGGAAATATATGTCAGATGGTCAATCAAGCATAACACAAAACAGGCTGAGTTTATGGATGCAGATATATGGAACAGTGCTTTCTGTATTTAGTGGCAAATTGTTATTTCTTGCTAGAAAAAGATGGCAAAGGCTTACTAAATAGTCCAAAGCTGATGTGGTGTGACAACACAGATTGTTCCATTTCCTTTATCCCCTAAACCCCAAGCTAATGACATTTCGTCCAAGTTCAGCTCCAACTGCATAAATTGTTCATTATCAGTGTCATTTGCCTTTTGGAAGCAGTACATTTTGGTATCAGTAATGTATAACAACTGTATAAATGTTAATGAGAAATCACTCACCAGGAATTGCTTTCATATTGTTTTTTGGATGCTTTAAGAGTCTTACAGTACATCAAAGCTTTGATGCAGCTTTTAAAACAATAAACGCAAAAATTTGGAGAACCTTTGCTTGTTTGAGTATTTCCTCTTAACTTAGAGGAACCCTTCAATTTATTGCAATTCATCTCCAACTTCTTCTGTAACAGAGATAATTTGTTTATGTCCAAATGCTTTGTGAGAGCACCATGAAAGTCTTGTAACGAAAACAAACTTTCATAACTTCACCTGCCAAAAGTTTTACTTCATCCTTGGATTGAAATTAAATCAAGGATAATTTTCGTAAATTGTATGCAATTTTTTATGTCAATGCAAGATTCAATCACTATGTGCTGCGCAGCCTTTTCATAGGATTCTTGAAAGAATAAAGAATTCTGTTATCATTCAACCCACCCCTGTTTATCCTTGGCATCCAATTTTATCATAAGTTAGTCTTATAAGGATGTATTTGCCATCCATGGGATTGCCCCTTTTGTTGCCATTATCATAGAGCTCAATTTTGAGAATGACAACACAAGAAAGTCAGACAATACTTTTATATTTCCTTCTGTTGAGCCAAAGTTTGTCGTCCGATGATCCCTCTAGTGTCCCATATCTTGTCTGGCCCTATGGCAATTGCCAGCAACTAGAGTTATGTGAGTTATTCTCTCGGCATGCCATTGTAGATCCTTATTTGGTCTCCTGGTTCTTTTTATAAGGCTGCAGCAGCATTAGTTAAATCCAGGGTGACTCAGGGATAGTAGTGGTTGTCACAGTTGTGCTGTATTTATTTACATTTTCATTTTCACACTCGCAAGCCTTCCCTATTTGCCCACCCTGATCAAATCAGTGATTTGTGAATTTTACCATTGACATATTTAACAGTATAAATTGAAGAAGAATTACATGTATTCTGTATAGAATAATATTATTGCCTAAAATCCAATGTCATTCATTTACATGATAAAGTTAACAAGAATTTATCATCATTTTAAGTGCAGATGTAGCATTGTAACAACCTTCTTCTAGATTCTCATGCTATCTTCAATATATTTTTGGTCCATTTAAACTCAGCTGAAACAAAACGAACAAGTTAAGAGAAAATGCTTTTGTATAAAATATGTCTTAAGTTCAAATACTGGTCCAGACTTCGCCAAGGTCAATTGATACCGTCTTGCAAAACAAAAATTTCAGAATTCTTTTGCTTCGTATGAGGTTGAAACTTTAAGCTGTTTACTCCGCTATGAATGGGATTTAACGTATGAGTTCTATTTGCAAACAGTGTCCGTTGATTTATTCAGAGGAGGAAATCGTTTTGTCGATTCTAGTGTTTCATGCTTGTGTCATGCAGGTGTTCTTATGGAAGTGTGCCTGAATGAATTTCATGCAAATACATACTTTGGCTAAAACATCAAAGTTTTGCAGGCGGTGCTCTGATTAAATCGTATAGGCAGAAAAAGAGTTGCAAAGATCTTGATGCTATACTTGTTAATTCTGTCTCGTTTTATTGGTAGAATTCGGTCTCTATTTAGTGTTGAAATATTTATGCTATCAGAATTTAGAAGTGCGTTCAGTGGCACCTCGTTCATTTAGAACGGTAGCAACAATGCTTATCAAGTGTAAATTTAACTTTCTCCAAGATGAAAGCGTGAAGAAATGGTGATAAATGCTATTCTTTGAAGTTTTTATCGTCACTCTCTGGCCTTTATGCTGATGCGTTAGTGATATTTTAGCCATGTTTATGCCGGGTCTCGGGTGAATCTCATCTTTGCAATAAATTTGTGCCAATGCCTTATGTTTCACGTGTCTATATTCTGGAGGTTTCACGTGAGTTTTAGTAGCCTTGCGAGACATTTCGCCAAATCTCGAACGTTGGAAAACAAAAGAAGATCTGTCGCCGGCTTACTGGATCTCTTCACTCGAATAGATATGGTACACGGTTACTGTAGCAAAGCAGTTCCGGTCCATTCCGGTCCAGCCCAAGTTTGTTTTCGCTGACTGCTAAAATGTTTTTGGCATATTGAATACCCACTGTGAATATATAGTTGTATCTGTGGCCTGTTCATATGAATAGGAAGCATTTAGACGCCATATCGAATGTATTCCGTTTGGTTGTTTCACATTCTTTATAATTTGAGAAGAGGAAAAAATTAAATGGATTAGTGAGTCAATATTATGGACTAAAGCATGCCACACCTCCATCACACCCTTTTTCGTCTGACAATGCGGAACTCTTTGTTGAAAGTTTGTTTTTCACCGGGCGTTGGTAAACATTTGCCAGGAGCATGCAATCGGTGTAATTTCGCGAGGCATCCTCATGGCAAGATGTAGGTAAGCCCGGTAGGGCAACGTATGCATTCGCGGATGTTGTAGAAAGTCCTTCAAAGCAGTCTCTTCAGTGAGGCGGCGACATATTCAGGGGCGCAACTAGGATATTTTAAGGGCAGGGGTTTCATGGTAGAAATGGGGCATAAAGACATTGGATTCCAATTGGGCAAAATTCACTTCCTTGCAAAAAAGGGCAGGGGTTGTAACCCCCACAACCCCCCCCCCCCTCAGATGCGTCCCTGCATATTTCATTATATTATGAATGAAGCTGGGAAGAAAGACAGGCACCACATCGTAGTCCTTCTTTGTCCACCTTTTAAGACAACCTGCTTTGGCACACCCCTGAAATAAGTTTCAAAACTTTGGATTGAATGTCCTTGAAATCAGTGTAGCAACTGTTCACTCTAGAACGTTAAACCATTAGCCTATAGACCTTCATTGACTTGGTAAGTGAAAATCAAACATGGACTACTTAACGGCCGGAAAACTGTTTTGACACACTTGTAGCCCAATAGAGATGGTCTACTCCACTCGTCAACAGTATATTTACTGTCCATCTGACCCTTGTTAGCGAACTCCATTAAATAATCAGGACTGTTTGCATACAGCAATTGCGCCACGCCTTGTACTTTCACAGGCCCGTATCCCGAAGGCATTTCATTATACAAAGGACAATTGTCGATTCGTCCATTGCGGCATCTGTGACAGCATGGTATAGAGAGACATCTATTGAGAGGAAAGTGGCCAGCTATAAGTTAACCATATACCTGCCTAAGGTACTTGGAGCAACTGGGCTACTACTTTCATGGAACAACGTTTACTCATTTTCAGCCCATTCACCACCAAAACAGCGTTAGGCAAATGCATTTAGAACGAATTTAAACATTGCTTGAATAATAACGAATTTGTCTGCTTATCTATCTAATTAATGCCAACCAAATAACTCGCAAACGAACTAACTAACTTACTAACCTACGTTATAACTAACCAGCTAACAAATCAACTAGCTAATTATCTATCAACTAACTAATTAATTAACTAACTAATTAACTAACTGATTAACTAACTAATTAACTAACTAAATAACTAACTGACTAACTAATTAACTAACTGACTAACCAATTAACTAATTAATTAACTAACTAATTAATTAACTAACTAATTAAGTAACTGATTAACTAACTAATTAACTAACTAATTAACTAACTGATTAACTAACTAATTAACTAACTAAATAACTAACTGACTAACTAATTAACTAACTGACTAACCAATTAACTAACTAATAAACTAACTAATCAGCTAACTAACTAAATAACTAACTGACTAACTAAACGAATAATATAACAATTAACCTATCAAAAGTTAAGTAGCCAAATGATTGCAAGTTGAATCATTAACCAAAATCCTACTGACCTGCAAGCATAGAGGTAGCTAAATGTTCATGACTAATTAAATAGCTAGATTAATTAGAGTAATTAAAGAATAATAATTAAAGAAAGAGTAATTAGAAAAATGGCGGACAGACATTGGTGTGATTCATCTAGCTAAATTCCATGTTTTTACTTATATTCGAATCAAGGCTTCACATGGTTTTGGACTGCGGCTCAGATGCGATAATAGCTACCTTTCTGCCAATCGGAAAAGAGCCACTCCCAAGCATAAAACCTTTAGAATGAGATCACTGATCAAACTCAGCTTGAAATTGAAAAATCACAGTATTGCAAGTACTTCCTTGGTCTCTCAAAAACTGGCAGTGACACTGTTTATATGCCCCGAGGTTGGAGTGTCCCCACGATAGTAATCAACTGGATTTCCCTTGTAACCACGTGTACCAAATATAAGCAGTCAGTGTCATATAATTCTGCTTCGGTGTTTAAACCAGTGCTACGTTGGAAGCCAAAAAGCAACTTGAATATCCTCAAGTCTAGTCTGACCATTACCAACAGCCGAATTTAGAAAACAATTTCTTAAGATCGCGTAGAAACAAATCTTATTTGCTGATTCCCCACACTGGAAGCCAAAACGGGTACACGTGGTTTTTAACAAAATATTATCGTGTTCGAATCCTTCTCCTCATTCAACATTCGTATTCACCCATCCACGTTGCTCTGGATGCCTTTGCAGAGCGGTGTATGTATGACGGCAAATTCCCATTTCTGACGGCAAGACACGAATGTTTGCAATTGCACGTCTTGCACAAGCTTTTCACAACATTGTTTGTGGTTGCTTGGCATAACAATTGATTAGCACTAATCCTCATTAGTATTACTGCTAATTCCCATGTGAGCTAAAACCAACGCAGAACAAGCCAGTCTTGGTTCAGAAACCAACGGGAGACGATTGCGATTCAGTTTAGAATGATCTCGAGAGACGTCTCTGCTGGCTTTTTAGCTGAAACTAAAGCCACCATGAAATATGAGGTGTCGAGACAGCGGAAAATGCACCAAGAGACCTTTCCAAAACAGACACCTTCTTTCGTCACGTGTTGGAGCAGTTCACGTGCTTTGAAGGCAAAGGGAATCATGGGAAAATGCCAATCGTTGGGAAAAGCCAATGAGAGCTTTCCTATTTTCAAATGCGCTTTCAAGTCTTGAACCAAAGAAAATGTTAAATTCATTCGTCATTGTATCAAGTGAACGGAATGGTGAAAGTGATTTTAGAATTCACTTCCACCGTCTCAGTGTTTTGAATTGATTATTCATTAAAAGGATGCGATTCTTCTGACGCCATGTTAGCGAGAGGTTTGATCTGTCAAAAGCACAGGAAGAGGGCCTGCCATTTCGCATCTCGCAACTCCCCGATACCGCGTGCTTTCGAAGCGTGAAATCCGCCTCTGGTATTCGGTAGCTTCGAAACGTCACGAATGCGATTTGGTTTTGCATGCTGTGGTTACAGTGTCAAGAAACGTGTAGCCATCGCTGATTTAGGTTTCAGCACTGCTAAGAGTTCTTTACTTGAAACACGGTTGGTGGTTAAACATAAACTAAGTCAAGCTTGGTTTATTGCATCAATGAGAAATATATGATTAACTATATCCTTTCGCCCGAATCGTCTGAATGAAATCCCAAACAGATAGTAAAAGCGTACATCAACTACTTGACAAGAATACAGCTACTTCAAAACGAGGCAATTTAAAAAGTTCAGCACTTTTAGGATTTCCAGGTACCCCGAGAGTTTTGTTTGAGACTGGGGACAAAACTACATTGGCGGTACTTATCACATCATCAAAGGAATCTTGAATGGGCCTACGGATGTTTTTCCAGCCATTGGTTTTGCTCATATGCATGTGGTGTATTTCATGGACGAACATCAAATACAGCTTTGTTATCAAACATTATCGCAAACAACCAGTTCTTATATTCAGAGTGTTTGCATTTTTAATGCTGCTTTAGTTTGTAATTCGTCCTTATCAGATTATCAGCTTAAAATTCATGGAAAATTAGAATACATTGCGAGAGTTTCAATAAGTCAACAATTGCTTCCTAATAAACATCCAACCGACACCCCGCAGCTTGCGTAAAAAAGAGTAAAACCCATAAATGTCTCAGCATCTTAAAAGTTCATGACGTCTGTTAGTCACTAAAGGGTGTCCCTTTCACTTAATTTGCCGGACCAACACGTTCGTAAGTTCGTTCGTCAAGTTTCTTGGCAAACACGTTCACTGTTCAAGTAGAAGCTTATTTTGCCAATGCAGAAAGGTAAAATATCAGGAGGGGGAAATCACTCTGAGAAATGTGTATGAAATGTTGGAGATTTTCAGACTTCAATACTTTGGAGAATTTTTGCAAATTCGTTTTGGGTTTTGTGTGTACGAGACTGTACGAGATGTTTTCAGTGATTAAAATCTTTAACCAAATGAACACCTCAAATACTCTCAGAAACACTCGTAATTAGAAACACGGAGATATAGAAATACTCCCAGGTAGCTTTCAATCAAATTGGGTGCTGTTTTATCACCAAATTGTGACAAAAGTATCTGTGCATGATTAATATTTCACGACTGCACAAAGATTAGAAGCATTGATTGGTTTCACAGGATATTCTGTCCCTGTCTTTAACAAAGGTGAGTGGCGATGAGAGACGCCACATCAGTCTTGCTGTGAACTCTAAGTACATAGCTGGGGGCTTAAATGCTACATCATTCTTATGTTACTTATGTTACTTATGGGCTTCGACACAGGTTGGAAAGTGGAGGGGCCAAGGGAGATCATAGCAAAAGATGTTTAAAAAAGCTCTATTGTTTTACAAAAAGTGAGAGGGCCATGGCCCCCACCCCCGGCCCCCCTTCGTCGGAGGCCCTGTTACTAATGTTGAAGGTAAAAGTTGAGTTGCAAATGGATTTTATAATAAGATGAGGTTCATTCTTCAGTTAATCAACGAAATAGTCATCTCCATCAATGTCAAATGCCTTTTTGTATATGTAACAACAATTTGCGACAGTTGTAGCCATATCCACAATTACAAGATAACACATTGAAAAGTCACCATTTTATTAGACGATGCAACTATTATTCATGCAGGTGGTGTTTCCCAGAATCCAGGTACATTTTCAGGAAGGTAAGGGCCTAAGTGAACAAGGCGTCTATAGGCTTCTTGAATTCGCAAGACAAATATATTATTAGAAATGCTTATTGGCTTGTTACAAGTAAAGAATAGAGTGAATAGCTTCGAAGCTTGTGCACAAGCTATTCAAGGAATTATTGGATAAAGAGGGTTGAAGTCAAGCCAGCTTGATGAAATTTTTCATCTGATAACAAGATAATGACAAGCAACCGCCCTTTTACACCATAAGTCCAAAATCACCTCTTCTGTCACATATGTCATTTCCAGTCCTTTTTTCTCCTGGGTCATGTGACCTCTACCGTCCAAAATCGAAAATTCAACATGGCCCCTATAGATTGGGAAGGGGACTTGGATGATGTTTTGAATTTGAGCCAGAGAAGACAATGATTAGTGTCTTTTGCTGTGTCTTCTAAGAAAAAGTTTGCATTCATTTGGAACTCTACGGACAATACGCGCGCAATAAACGGAGCACAGACTAAACAACACTAAAGTGCTTCGGAGCTTTGGATGGAATTCTCAGTCGAAAAACAGAAGATGGCGAATCATGACCTCAAATTCCGAACACAGAAGTTTGCTTTTAAAAAACATTCGGTTGTATGGATTGCATGATGTTCAAGACTCTTTTCAGAGATGGCCTATAACTAAAAAAGCCAGCAGTTTCCTAAACAAATACAGCGAAAAGACGACCGCAACACTCTAATGTCTGCCACATGCACAATGCCCCCCCCCCCCCCACCCATAATCCAATGAAATGACCAAGCTCACGAAGCCCCGTCCCTCCTTGGTAGCCCTTGTGTTAAATGGAGCCCATTCTCGGAAGCCTTGTCGAAGGTGAGGCATTTGATAAACATTTCACTTTTAATAGTCACCCATCAAAAGCCTACTGCTTCTGAAACTATCATTATCGAGTATCAGAAAGTGGGACATTCTATTCAATTAAATGACCTGTGATTTCGTGTTTGATGCATTTATTGGGTTTATGATACCACCTATGTCATGAAAAGAGGTGTGCAGAGTAAAGTTGTTACTGTCCTAAAGCTTAAACATTCTGTTGCCATTTCCAACTGCCTTATTCAATTACCTGGACAACGGTTTTTGAGCAATACTTAGAAATGGTTTTCAATCAATGAAAGATCGTTTTCTTTATTGTTTTTAATTTCTCAAAAGAATGACAATGCTTTTAAAGCTAGATGGTTGGGAGAAGATATTATGATGCCAAATTATGACAAAATGTTCCTCCCATTAAAATACAGGAATATTCATTGACCTGTTATTAAGACTGCGTTTATACGGGGCAGGATTCCTTTGAGATCATCTAGCCAGAAGGATCAAAAGTTGAACGGCCAACCAAATCATTTTTGACAATATAGTACTCGTGTAAACGTATAGGCCTATCCATATAACATTATATCGAGATAAAGAGTTATCCGGCATCGTGTATGCAGCCTAAGAAAAAGAATAGTACTAAAGCTAGCTTAAATAAACATATTGATAAAAGAGAGGTTGACAACGAAATTCCTTTGGAGTGTTAGCAGCTACAATTCACCTCAATCGCTTACAGGTGAACACAGGGCACTCGCGTGCGAACTGTAAATCACCTTGAACATGAAAACAAAGCTGCGGCGAACAATCGCCAATTCAAGATCTGCAATCATCAAGTCTCTATCAGCACTGCTTATTATCTGGTGCCAGCAGTAGTTTATGATTTGCAGGTAGTGAATAAAACCTGGCAATCGTTACTCAAGACCAAGTTGGTTGCGAAGTCCAAGTAAAGAAAGCTTGTTGCATTCCTAGAATTTTTGCTATCAAAACACGGAAGAGACAGGTTAAAGCAGTGACCCTGGTTATGTCGAGTTTTGCTCTGGCCTAAGGATTTTTTATAAGCCGGCATTCGATATGACAGCAAGGCAGCGTGAAAGGTTTGCTGACGTGAGTATTGAGATGTGATGACTGTGTCTGGTAGAAAGGCACCAAGTCTCGAGGAGGACGAGAAAAATCCATGGGAACTGATCGAGGTGATAGGCAAAGGCACGTATGGGGAGGTATACAAAGGAAGAAACAAGAATAATGGATCTACTGTAGCAGTGAAAGTGACAGAATTCAACCAGAACAAGAACGAGGAATTGAAGACAGAGCTTGCTGTTTTGGAGAAATATTCCAAACATGATAATATCATCAGGTTTATTGATGCGCAGTTCTTGCTCACGTTATCCGGAACGGAACAGCTTTGGATAATCACAGAGGTATTAAGTTTTTTAATTTACAAAGGCGTTGCTTTCATTTACGTCAACATAAACAGCAGGTCGATGAACACAGAATTCGATACTGTAACCACGAATGGCAAGATCCCGTATTCGTCCAATTGATGGAGGAAAGTGGGAGGAAACGCACTTCGAAGAAATGTACACACTGGAAATTGCTTATTTCTTAGGTCAAATGTTATGAGATATGCCAGATTAAGTGATTATCGAATGAATGAACACATATTATGAAGTTTGGCTCATGTAATCCAAATTGCTGCATTATTTAGAATAACATCAATCTATAGTTGTGATCCATTTTGAGCATTTAAGTTTGTAAATAGTTCACATTATATCAGATAAGTTTGATTCTTACCCTAACTGCACTTTCTGTACTCTATAGTCATTATACACTCACTATCTGATAAAGATAATAAATTCAAATTTGTTGATAATTAATCAACTTTGTTTTGTTCCATTCTTATGATACTCCAATGTATTAAATAAATTTCCATAATTTTTCCTAGTTTTGTGAGTATGGATCTGTATCAGACTTGGTCAAAAATTTGATGAAAAAAGGAAGGTTTCTTGATGAGAGTTTAATTGGCTTGATTCTATCTGAAGTCTTGAAGGTTTGTATTTTAATACTCCAACAGCTGATTTGTTTAAAGATTTATACACATGTGCTAGAGAAATGAAATGGAAACTGACAACTAAGCATAAATCTTTAGGTAACTTGTCCTTAGAACATTAATCCTTTTGTTTTGCTAACTTTACTAAATGTCAGCCTCATACTTTTTCATATACATTGAAAGCTCAAATAAGAAGGCAAACACCTTTTATCTTATCAAAATTTTACCTTTTTATTAAGACAGAATGCACATCAGAAGAGTATATTGATGATGAGAAAATGTCCACTTTTATTGAGAATTCAAGCCACATAGTGCAGTGTCCACTTTTCTACAGATTTGCAAGATCCTTTTTCAAAGATTGAAAACCTTATATAGTCAATGCTGTGCAAAAAGTTGGCTCGGTTATTATCCTTGTCATTTTAAAAAGCAAGACAACTAAATATCTTAGCAATTGTCTTTAGAAATATGCCTGTGCAGTTTACTAGATCAGTTTTGACAACACCTTTTTGCTTTTAAAATCTAATTACATAAATAGTCCAATGCCATCAATGATTAATCAAAAATATACAATGGCAGGAAAGCTGTTTACTTGAGTAGTTTGTAATCTGCTGTAAAAATATTGATTATAGTCTATTACAGAAGGTGTAAGAAAGGGTTCTTTGTGAGGCAGATACTTGGTTTGATATTCACAGTATTAGCTGATGCCTAGAAATTAAATCTCAATGCTAAAATTCCAGGAATGTTTTGAGCTTATAAAGTTTCTTTGCAAGCAGCTTAACTATATCCCCATAGAGCAAGAGTTAAGGAATTGAGGGATTATAAGAAAATCAGAGCTAAAAACCTACAGGACTAAGATTGACAGCAGAAGAAGTAAATTACCAAAATGTTAAACCAAGATTAGCTGCTGGATTAGCAACAGCAAACAGAATCCTAAATGTCTCCTTGCTTGGGGAAAGATACCATATGTGCACTGCATTCATCTTTGATCCTTCAGGGCCTTAAATATCTTCATGGCTGCAATGTTATACACAGGGATGTCAAAGGCTCAAACATTTTACTAAAGGCAGATGCAAGTATCAAGCTTATTGATTTTGGTAAGTCATAAGGATTATACAGAAATAACATTCATTTTGCAATGCAATCTCTGTTTTTGATTATGTTACCAAACTAAGCATGCACTGAAATAATCTCAGAAAATTAGGGGTTTTCTATGATTCAGTGGTTAGCATTCTCAGGAATTCTGTCTAGCCACAAACTTAGAGGAATTCATATTTGCGGAATTCTCACAGCCATTTTCTCAAGATTAGAGATGAAAAGTGACTTTTCTGGTTGTGCAGAATGTGTTGCAGGTGTACAATAGAAATGTTCAGCATTAAATATAGAATAAATGCTAAACCAATGGAAATAGAGGAGAGCTAAAAGTAGCTTATCAACTTTTGTTCTGTGAATGGTAATGCATTTTCATTAAAGAACTTTGCTTTAAGTTTTGGTCAATGCTTATTTTCATTTTTGCAATGAATCATGTGAGTGCATCACAAAAATTCCGTTGCCAAATTGGGTGTTTGGTGCTTCAGATTTGTGTTACTATAATGTTGCAAATGATGTCCTTCTTAAACAATAGCAGGCAGATTTATTTCCAAGAAGGTCAACCTGCCAAAATTTTCATCTTTATCATTTATATTATTGTTGTTGTTGTTATGGTTCATGATAATAATGGAAACATTTCATTTTCAATTCAACTTAAACTACAACTACAAATCTCACTATTACAAGGTAATTTGCAATTGGCTAGCCTGGTTTTACAAGAAAAAACTATAACAATCGTAAGGTAAAAGGAAAAACTGAGAAAAATAAAATAAAATAAAACAACTAAAGTAATAATAATAATATTAATAATAATAATAATAGTAATAATAATAGTAATAATAATAATAATAATGAATATCATCATTTTTATTACCTGTGATTGAATCTGTAATAGGAATTATGTGTTAAAGAAGCCCTTGTTTTGCCGTAGGCGTATCGACAATGCTGCAGAGTACCTCTGCAAGATGCCGCTCGTCAGTTGGTACGCCATTTTGGATGGCCCCAGAAGTCATTGCATGTGAGCAGCAGCTGGATTACTCCTACGATGGTCGCTGTGACGTATGGTCATTAGGAATCACTGCAATCGAGCTGGCGGATGGCGACCCGCCCCTCGTCGATCACCATCCAATGCGTGCTTTGTTTAGCATTCCAAGGTATTTTTCTTTGCAAATCCATGTTGAAGTTCCGTTGTATGGTTTTTTGTAATCCTTCATCTCCGAATAGGTTCTGCAAGAATCCCACATGTCACTGATGCATGTCCACAGTTAAACAACTAATTTTATCAAAAGATCTCAGAATTTTGATTAAACATTACAAATATGTTTCTTTCAGATTCTCCTAATTTATAGTTCTAATTGTAGAAAATGACGTTGTTTAATTTTCGAGAAGATTTAAAGAGTGGTGCACTTGGCTCTTTTTCTTATACCAAGGCCAGTTATAGCTTCCATATAATCAAGCATCCTCATTTTTGCTGATTCATTTCAAAAAGTGTAGAAATGTTTTGATTGACAACGACGCTAGGCCATTTCCTGTGTTCTTTCCTCAAATTCATGGTCGCGTGACTTGTGCCCGTATCAAAACAAATCACTTTCGTTTGACAGTTGGGAGTAGACCCTCTGTATCAAGAAATTTTGCTTTTATCCCTGGAAAGCCCACAGTAAACTGGCGACTATGGCTGGATCTCCGTCCGGCCAGTGAATGCGAGTCGATATCCCGGAAAGCGATACCGGATTTCCATGTTAGTGACACCAATACCCTAATTGGTGTAAAGCAATGTCGTGGTCAGAAGTCATAATGCTCGGGGATGAAGACGAGAAGAGACACTCAAATATTCATAGGTTATAGGCCAGCAGCTCTCGGCGCGCGGCACTCGAGTAGCTTGTTGGATCACGTAAGAGTATCGACATGAAACTGAATAGTTATTGGTCATGAACGAGCTTAAGTATGTGGATTGAATATCACTTTATGACGCATTAAGGGCTTTGGTAACTATTTAGACAGCCTTTAGGATTCCAGGTAAACCCAAGGTCACTGGAAGAGATGATTGGTGCGTTCATTAGTTAAAGGTGCAGCATGCACTATAAGGAGGCTCTTGGCCTTGATGCGAGGCTCCACGCGACCTTTTATGGTGGGCTGCAATTCAATAAACGGAATATTTACCAGTAACAGATTGGCTTTCAACTTTTTAAGCAATTATTGAAAAGAAACCGATGTTTTACGTTCTTTTTCCAATTTTACAAAAACACCACACACAACCAGTTTTTATAGATCCTTTTCTAACCACTCACAAGCGTTAGAATCCTAAAATGCTGACGTGAATTGTCAATGGCATGCAGCATCATGCATTGCGGTAGCTCCCTTGACTAAGATACTCAAGTTTTGAGTTTAGTGATTTCATTAAAAAATAAGAAGAATAATCCTAGTAACAGTGCATTTGATCGTCTTGAAATTTTTGTTTTTATATTTTTTTTATTTATATAATTAATGCCTTTTTCTGAACTAGCCACGATAACTGGATGTTATTTGAAAGGAAGACAGTGCTCTCTGCTTCTTCTCTTTCTGAAAGATCACTCAGTTAAAGTTAAATTTGGAAGGTGATCGGTTTCGAAAAGGTAAAGCATGTCATGTTTATGGCGCAGTTCTCTATTTGGCGTGCTGCTCTCTTCTTTAATTATTTATGTAACTGCTGATATATTTGATGACGTAAGGACTCCTTCCAGTGTACCTGCCCAAACAACGCCTCTCTCTAGAACCAAGAAGTGAAGTTACATAGTGTTTGTTCGATGTTCCTATTCAAGATTTGCAGGTGAATCTGATATCATTAGCAGTTATGGTGTTTGCATTCTTACTCGCCAATGGGATGTAAACAACATTATGTTTCACGAAATGAACCTTTCAATAGGCGTGTAATTCGCCTAACCGTAATGACACGGGAGTCGTTGACCTGAACACTGTCCATTTTGTAAAGGCTGACTATCTGACGTCATAGAACATCTGAAAGGTAGCTGCAAGCGTCTCAGGTTTTGTCCGTTGTCCTAATTGCAGCACTTGTCGCAAGCTTAAAGGAATTTTGTCGGAGCTCCAGTATCTTTGTCAGAGCCCTCGGGTGTTGGTGAGAGCCTTGCCATTTTCTTAGCATATTTGTATTTTTGCTTTAGACGCAAGTTACTGTTCAGCAAAGTGTCATATTTTCTGCTGTGACGACGAATGCTGCACAGTGCCAAAGCACTTTATCGTATGAATAGTGAAGCTTTCAGAGCTACAGTGCTTTTGTTTGGCAGTAGCATATCGTCAAGGTTAATGGAATACACTGTGCAGTATGCTGACTTTTTTTGTAGTCAGAAGTCTAGGTAATCTGCAGAATGAAGACAATTGCCATTGGCCCCTGTTATTAGAAGACTGTCTCAAGACAGCAACATGCAAATCGTTCAAATTATCTATAGTATCTAGAAGGTAACATGCGTTGTCTAGCTGTCTAATAAGGTGATCTAGGGTCTTAAACGATGTCCAACTTTGTGGTTCAAGAACATATCAGTATTTGGCACGGTGTAATTACTTCGAGAAGCTCCTCCCGCCTTTTGACGTCATCAATATAAATTCAAATTCTTTCATCCAATTCTTCGGGCGACTGACTTAAGAAGTTTAATCATCATTTCATCTTTTTCATTATATCGGCATATTTGTCCAGTGAAAGCGAATTTAGCTTGTTGAATGTGTCACATTTTTGGCTAGTTTTTGTTTTTGTTGTCACTGAAAACAGCTAATGTATTTGCCTTATTTCATTAGCTCTCTGTCCAAACAGTATTGCATTATCAGGGTTAATGAGCTGTGCAGGAGTATTGATTAACTCAACAATTTCCTGAACACCATATGGTTTTACGCTCTAAGACACAGAGCAAATGTCTACTGAAAAATCAGCCAAAATTGCATTGACGACATTGCAGCTCGGTGTAAAAATCCTTAAATGCGAAATAAAGTGACTCTTGCCTTATTTGTTTCTCTGTTTATTTGTATTGTTGATGTCGTTCATTTTTGTGTTATGAAAGCAGGGTTTCTATGATATAATTAAACTCATGGCTCTCTTGCCGAATAAAACACAGACAAGTAATTGGCCCGATGTGGCACAAAGTTATGTGAGATGTGTGAAGAAAATTTGTTTCAATCCATGATATCTTTTGTGAGAATAACAAATTGTGCTAGTCTAATTTTCAGATAAAAGCTATCAGCAAACAACTTGATTTCGCAGAGTCCCAAACGCTTGATATTATCTGTGTTTGTTCTAAGCATTTACTCAAATGTGCATGAACCAACGCACCTATCAAACAGTAATGTCGTATTCTGCAAATACGTAGACTGACCTAGAAGTTACCCCCAGCCCACACAAGTATCCAACCTTTGCCCACATGAAAGGGTGAAACTCCACGCACATATCCTTTCCATTCTATCATAGCGAAATTGTATATGTTTATACGCCGGATTCTAAAGCCGATTCTTTAATATGTGAGCCATCCAGGTATTCAAAGATTGATCTTTAAAACAAGGCTATGTTTTTAAGAGGATTTGTCTTTAAAATTATCCCTGGCGAAAGCTTCTTGGTGAAACCAAAAAGCTGGCAAAGGCTGTTGCAGGCTTGTTTATCTTGTTGAGTAATAATTTGATGATACGTCGTTTGTTTCGGTCATTTTTCACAAGACACTGGATAACTCTCAGGGCGTGTTCACAATGGATTTGACTTCTGTTCCCTCAACGCCAAAGTAATGTGATGTGCAACGCTCCCCAGTTAGCATGAAATTAGTCCAAAATGCTTCGGCCGGATTTGAAAGCACGTACCCGAACACTCAGTGGCCTCGGACTGGTGATACGTGAATCCAATATGGATGATGTTTTGATAACGATGGTGTTGTTTTTTGCACTACCATTATTGATAAAAGGCGCGGGCTGTTCCTGGGGTTAAGTGTCGCAACGGTTGTCTAGTATAGGGTATGGGGAAATAGTAGCCTAATTTACGGAACCTTTTCATTTAATCATTCTATGGAATGAGTTGGAATTGTCAGATTTCTTGCTAAACGAGCTTGTTAAGGAATGAGGCGTTACTCATCACGTGTGTCAGGTTTAGAACCACTGCTAAGATGCTTGGTTTAGTTGTTTAGTTTCAGGGGGGGGGGGGGCTACGTTACAGGGGGGCTTCAGGTTCTGGTTGTCGTTTTTTTAAACGTGTAACAAATGTTAGAAGAAATATGCGATACGTGGAAAATTGTTCTTCAAGTGTACGGATTTCTTTGGGTGCTAGTTGCTTTGGATTTCTTTACTCTTTCGATATTTCACAGAGAAGGGTACCTCGGTGCTCTGCTTCCAATGCCCAAATCAATAATTCATTAGTGATCGTCTCTGTGTAAACTTAATCAATTGGCATCGAAAACAGTCACCAGCAGGCTAACTTCCATTGATTTTTCATCATATGTTGACAATTTTACCAGCCACTTGCGTCTATGTTTGTATCCAGTGGTTTTAATCCTGTTCTCGAAGCTATTCACAACGTGAAATGCTGATTCATGTTGCATTAAACTTGCATTAGCTTTTGATGACTGTTCTAGTACCAAGCGCCAGATGGAAGCTACGTTCGTGCAGTCGAGGCTACACGCCGGCCGCGCTTACTCATCAATCTTTAATACTCGGGCAAGCGTTACTCTGTCTCTTGTATTAATATTAATGACCAAAAACTTGTTTTGTCGAATAATTTCGAATAATTTCTGTTTGTTAGGTTTTATTTAACTGGTACGTTTTTCGTATGGAACTTTTGCAGCTTCCATTTCCAGTAGATATGCCTGGAAATTACTTGTAAAGCGACACCAACAGAGTTGTTAACGCGATGGCTTCTAACAGTGTCCATTGCTGCACCATTATCGTCGGACAATTTGCTGGCATTAATCCTTAACATCGTTACGAATTCAAAGTACTATCTTGCTTGTTTCCAGGAGCCCTCCGCCTACTGTGAAGAGACCAGAAAAATGGACTGGGATTTTCTTGGATTTCATCTCTAGGTACGGAAAGCGTTAATGCAATTTCTTTTTTAACTATTTAAACTAAAGCTCGCTTCAGGAATTTCTTACGAGGCTACTGCAGTTTCTAGTGCAGAAGTATTTCACTGTTGATGTGATTGCAGAACCGCTGACATTGCATTGCTGTGAAACATATTACTGTGAAACATGTAATTTATGAGTATCCTATTGTTAAATTCGTATCGCATTAATTTGAAATATTAGCAATAATTACACTAACAAGAGTTCATGTTGGTAAGTAAACCAACATGGGCTTCTATCCTTATCTTTGGCACGCAAACTGACTGTTATCACGAATGCGTTATGTTTTCCTCTCGATTTTATAACTTGATTTTTTGATAGTTGATTGCATATTTTTTCGCAGGTGCCTTGTGAAAGATTTTGAGAAAAGGCCTTTTATTGAACAGCTACTAAAACACTCATTTATCGCTGAAATTCAGAAGAAGACTGCTACCGTGGGTGTTACTTTCATTTAATTGTTGATGCTGGTTAACTTGTTTTTGCAAATTCTGTCCGAACTGTTTTCTAGAACTGGGCCGAAAATCTTGAAAATTCGAAAATTATTTTTGATCTTTTTCTGTGTCAATGATATATCAAGATTCATCCCTTGTATTCGAAATATTATTTCTTTTTTCTCTGAGAAAAGTGAATCGATTGCCATTAATATGTTGAGGTGCGTTGTGGTTTGTACTGGTTTTGACTCGTTGAGAATTTTTGACAATGATTTTATCTTTCTAAGACTGTTTAAAGGAAAAATTTTGTTTAAAGTAAAGTACTTTGAAGGTCAATACTTAAAGGGCTCCTTAACTCTTAACATGTTGATGTTTAATTCACAAAAATGACAATTATTCTTATGGAAGAATGAATCACAACATTAAGTGTTTTTCTGTTATCTGGGTAAATACTTAGAGCTTTGTTGCGGAGCCTCGACAAGGAACTGTGCAGGCGTGATACATTTCTATGCCCTGCTCAAACGTCAACATTGAAATGCTTACACGGGCAAATTACAAAACTGGTCCGATTCACGAGTTTACAGACTCGTACTTAGTCATCGCAAGAAGTCATCCTTCAGTTGACTTTGTAAACAGTGTTTCGTTCTCACACTGCTTCAGCAATTCAATGCTAGAATATTTGAAAGGAAGACACGGCCGCAAACCGATGTTTCTGTTGTTACCATCCGTCTTTGTTGCCACCTTTTCTTTGGCGACAAAGCAGTTTCCATAGCAGCTCTACGACGGCGATACAGCATCTCGAGATAGTCAACCTTTTTCGAGACAGATAGCCATCTTGTTTTGTAGGTGCAACGCAATTTGTTGGCTTTTTTGAACCTTCATTTCTCGAGAGATGATCTGGAATCGAAGCAGGCCGTAACCACCGACTCGAGGTGAGTCAGCATGGTGACTAATGACTTTTCACACGGTTGGTGACTAATAACTTTTGACACGGTTGGTGCTCTCCCTGTTAGATCAGTGGGGGAAAGGACAATATTATTCCCATTTACTGATGTCACTTTTTTGCAGTAGACTGCTTGACTGCTTGTTTATTTGGTCAAGAAACCAAAGTTTGTTTATCAAGAAGGTCATGACATCTCTTAGCATGCTTTGCTTGCTCTTTCGCAGGCCTATTTCAAACATCGGTGGCATTTTTGCTTTGCAGACAACACTTGTACCTCGTATCCCAGTCGCGCAGACCACCAACTAGCGTGTCTCACCAACCATCTTCCTTTCACGCAAAACCTTGTTTTAGGGACTGTTAAGCGCACTACAGACCAATAGTTGAACCTGTTCTCGTTTTTCTAAGCTTTTCCATCTGTTAGTTTTTCTGTGCTTCCTCTGTAATGAACTGCTTTCACATTTTCTCACAGCTATCCTGAAATATCGCCTGACATCTCGACAGCAAACAAAATGGCCCACGTGACAAACTTGGCCGAGTTAGATAACTTGAACGAGGTTGGTACCTTACTCGCAGTCGTCTGCTTCAGAATCACTGCGCACGAAGCGTTGTATATCCTTGTATAATGTTGTAAACTACACCCTGTGGGGATATTGTGTCATTGGTGGAGACAAGAAGAGGGGGTACTCTTAATTGCCAGGTTCTGTTAAAGCACCCTTTGATGTTTCTCGGAGATCAAGGCCGAACAATCTCCGCTGATATCGCCACAACAGCTTGCTAACGAGGCTTAAAGACGAGCGGTTAGAGTGGTTAGTTAGATGCCTATCCCGACCGTGGATCCCATGTAGACCCAAACCAATTAAATGCATGGTCTCTCTTTGTATGCTTAACATACTAAAAACTATTAGCAACTTATTGGTTAATTTGTTTTGATACAATTAATGACAATAGAAGAGCAACAAGCCTTAGTAACGCTAGTGCTTGTTTAGTGACGTCATAAGGGAGTCCAGAGACAAGCATGAAAAATGGTCGCAATGTCCTGTTATAATTTCCAGCCAATGCATGCACAAATTACGTTCCTCTTTATATTCCTATTCCGCGCTTTTGCCGGCATTCGATATCAAATTCGGGCTTGTTGTTACCTTTAACTTTCTCCTGTGGTTATTGAAGCAACAAACAAGTTTGCTGAATTACCTGTTGAGTTATTTTGAGGTTCATTTGGCCTTCAATTTGATGAATCGACATCAGAATGCCCGTTTCATGCATCCGCGATGCATCATGCATCCAGGGCAGGTTTTGTAACTTTGCTAGTTGATTTTCAACTGTTTATTTTAGGACACGATTCTTGACCACCTTCGTGAGCGATATACCAAAAGCCATATTTACACATACATCGGAGATATATTGATTGCTGTTAATCCCTTCAAGCATCTGGATATTTATAACGAAAAGGTGTGTAACCAAATATTAAAGATCCAGTTTATTGCACGGTTTAACAGTCCGATGTCGTTTCCTGGTGCTGTTCGACAAAGCAACGTTAACATAAGAAACGTTAAGGTTGTTAAATCGCTGATTTGAAATTTTGCATTTTGCGCTCTCCCAGCTATGAAGGGAATTTGAAAGTTGTTTCTGCTCCGTTGGCTCTAGGGTAAAGCGTGCATTGCCTGTTTTCCTGAAATGCTAAATTTTAATAACATCATGGAGTTTGTTTTCTTTCTTATTTTGTTCTTAATAAAAGGATTCCAGCGATCTAGCCTTTTGTTCTTTTATTTCTATGTTTCCTAGTATTTTTATAAACGTATGAGAAGTAGCGGAAACCTTAACAAAATTTATTTTCTTAAGAACTAAATAATGTCGATTCTAGCTACGCAAAATAAGCACTTTGATGGAATCTGTAGAAATGAAAATGGTCCTTGGTAGCCTCGCAAATCTCTGGTGACGTAATTTTCACTAGCTGAATTAGATTATCTGGTTAAATCTGGTTAAATCTTCAAATTACCCCTTGAGCAAAGGTTACCCCTCAAGATTTATTGCACCATTTGTCCACTTTGTCATTTTTTCTAACCTTGCTCGCTTCGTTTCCATTTGCCAACAGGCCGCTAGGCAGTATCAAGCACTGAAAGAGAGGCGCCTGCCTCCGCATGTCTATCAGGTCGCGAGGTCGGCGCATCTAGCAGTTCTACACAAAAACAAGAATCAAGTAAGTGTTGGGTACACATTTCCGATGTTACGATGAACATTCAACTGCACGTTTTCACATCACGTGTCGTTCCGCACCTTGGATTATCCTACCGGATCCGTAACTGTCGTACCGGACCTTATACTGTTCATTCTAATTGCAGTACCATGGACAGCAGGCTTTACATCGTTTCATGTGTGCTGATTCATAAGAGCAAGGAATTTTTTCTAAATGGCCTAGCTCTTTTACTTTTTGTTTTATTTCTGATTAGAATTGTACGATGACGTGTTAACCAGAACATTAAATAGAAGTTCCTCTGTCGGGCGAGAAAGGCAATTTTATGGAATCAATCATGGTTGTCTACCGACCTTGAACTTAAAATAAAAGCTAGATAACCTTTAGTGAAAGCTACTAAGGAATGCAAAAACAGTTTTTTAAATGTATAATTTTAGGATCATTCCAAAAGTTTGGGGGATATGCATTATTTTAGAATCATTCCAAAAGTTTGGAGGATTTCTATGTTTACTGCTAGAGCCATAAAGAGCATGGTTTTTATACTGAAACACCAATGAGTATTTTGGCCCTGACTTCAAGATTTTCAAATGCAGTTTGTTTACCTTAATCGATCTAATTTTGTTGGAACACCAAATAACACTGTGGTTTGGCAAATTGACTTTTTTACGTTCTTGCCTGTACATGCCACATTCAAAGAAGCTAAGAGTGCATACATACATACTTACGTAAAATTAGATCATAATTATTTTATTTTGATAGTACACTCTCACATCGTATCTGAAGTTACTCATTGTTCAACCTTTGCCTCTAAACAGTTGTCACACTAAAAACTAAAAGATAATTTATTGGTTAGAAACTCAGTTCTAGGGAGAATCATCTCAACACCTTGCTGTGTCAATGACGCTAGAATCTGGAGATTGCGCTTACTTTCCCATTCCTTGGCTAGAGCCACATTCTGTAAAATCATAGTAACGAGCATTCCAGGATAGAGTAAATTAATCGCGAACAATTAGCTTTTGTGGCCTCGACGTCTTTCATTTTGTCGTACGCGACCTTGCTGAGCCTTCTGCCATTTCAGTGCTGTGTTATAAGTGGAGAAAGTGGCGCGGGTAAAACAGTGACGTCAAACTACCTGGTCGAACAACTGGCAGCATTGAGCAAGCATGGCAACCCTGCTTTGGTCAGCAAGATTTTGCAAGTGAGTTTTGTCTTTTATTTGAGGACTTCAAGGCATTATAATTTGAGAATATTTCTGTGTTCGTAACGTGTCTCAAATCAGCATCTTTATCTGACCGGACGCTCTCTTACTTCATTTTCCATCTCGGTAACTTTTTGTTGTAAAACCCGGTCCATCTCGGTATGTTTTTATAATCAAACCCGGCCCATCTCGGTAACTTTTTATAATCAAACCCGGTCCATCTCGGTATCTTTTTATAATAAAACCCGGCCCATCTCGGTATCTTTTTATAATAAAACCCGGTCCATCTCGGTATCTTTTTATAATAAAACCCGGCCCATCTCGGTATCTTTTTATAATAAAATCCGGCCCATCTCGGTATATATTCGCATACAAATCCGGCTCATTTCCACATGCACTTGTTTTTAACAGCTTTGAATGATCTATTGTCTCGTGGAAAGTGGTAAAAATGGTTTTCAACAGTCCAGACTAGATTGATTAAAAATGCAACATGCGTTTTATTTTCCTCAGTAGATCAGAAAACTGTTTCCTGGAAACCGCTACAAACTTCATTTTATTGTCTTCATCTTAGGTGCTTGTTAATGACTTATTGGTTAACCATAATTGCCGTATTCTGTTCCTGGATAAATTGATATTTGATGCCCAGATTTGCAAAATCTGTTTGCTAATGACATCTCTGTATGGTTAGGTTAATCCACTAATGGAGGCATTTGGAAACGCAGCGACAAATATAAACGAGAACTCGAGCAGATTCGGAAAGTTTCTTGAACTTAGCTTTACACATACAGGCGACCTGGTCGGAGGTAAATTATGAATAATCAGTTATAAATCATGATCAAACGGTCATAGTCAACCTCATGGTCATAATCATTAATAATCAGCTATCACAATCAACCTCATGGTCATAATCATTAATAATCAGCTATCACAATCAACCTCATGGTCATAATCATTAATAATCAGCTATCACAATCAACCTCATGGTCATAATCATTAATAATCAGCTATCACAATCAACCTCATGGTCATAATCATTAATAATCAGCTATCACAATCAACCTCATGGTCATAATCATTAATAATCAGCTATCACAATCAACCTCATTCTCATAATCAGTAACGATCAATTATCATAATCAACTTCATGGTCATAATCAGAAGCGATCTATTATCATAATCAACTTCATGGTCATAATCAGTAACAAAAAAATATCATTATCAATTTTGCGGTCGTAATCATTAACAATAAACGCTCAAAATTAACCCCAAGGACATTATCATTAGTAATAATTGGTCTAAATTTCCCCTATGGTTGAACGAAAAATGCCCATTGTAATCAGAGACATCAAAAGTATCAAAACCTTTGATGAATATGATGCTCCTCGTCATCATTGGAAATCATATGCAATTATGATCATCATATTTGCCACCAATCACTAAATGATTGTAATCAACTCCAGTAATGAACACCAATCATCATCATTTGACATCACAATCACAGTTGTTTTGGTCATTTGTCCCTTTTGGGTGTAACATATAGTTTACTAATCAAAAATCAAAAGAATTTTTTGATAGAAGTTGAATGAGTTTTGTTTTAATTTCTTTTCAGCTCAACTAAGCGAATTTCTACTTGAAAAATCGCGCGTAGTTCATCAAGCCAGGTTGGTCGCACTTTTCCTGATATGATGCGTGATATGATTCGTGATATGATTCGTGTTGATTATCTGTTCCTCTCATGGCAAAGAAAATCTTTTTTCCATGAAAGTGATGATAGGCTCAATAATAATAAGGCTGGGTTGAAATGCATGGAAGTCTCTTGTTGCGTTATGCTGTGTCCGAATGACCAGCATTACTCTGTTCCATCCACCTGCCAAGAATTTCGCCAGTTTTGATACAAAAGTGCTTAGAATTTACCCCGGCTCTCCTGTAGGTATGTCCCTTGATACTACAAAAAAGGGATGGGGAAGTGCTGTCCCTAAGAATTCACGAGTGTTGAAGGGATATTTACTTGGGCTGTTGTTTGACTTTAATAATATAGGGTCTCATTAAAAGCATTCTCTTATGTTGATTAGCTTTTTGCTTGTCTAAAAAATGTCAAACGGACAACATTCCACATTTTTCATGTGGCTAGGCATTAACATCCAGGATAGTTCTATTTTGTTGTTGTTGTTCGTGCGACTCTTCTCCTTAAATGATATCTGCGCTTGTTTTTGGCAGGGGTGAACGGAATTTCCACATCCTGTACTATTTAATCGCTGGACTTGATTACCATCGGAAACTTGGCAACTTCGATTTGAACTCAAACGATCAGCACAGGTGGGTCTCCTTGTATGAGTTGCATCTGTTCAGAGATTTGCTGCCGGACAACGCTAGAAACAAGAGCACAGGGAAATAGGGGGCTATAATCACTTTCCTGCCAGTCACGTGCTCTTAAGTACTGTGGTCCTTTGTTGGAAATACATAGTGGTCGGAGTGCTTTGCTTTGGCTTGTTCAGAGCACTAAGCAAATTAAAGTGGTATGTTAAGGATGACCGGAAGATTATTTCCCCATATTTTAACGTACTCGGTTTTCTATACACGCGAATCTGCATTTTTCGTGCACGACAATTTCCGAGTGAACAATCCATAAGAACTTTATTGTGGACTGGATCGTGGAAGCTTGATTTTTCTCATTAAATTTGGATTACCATATCCCTTCGATAACCGTCGACTTAGATAAAAGAATGCCGGATCACAAGGCACGGATATTAAAAGAGGCAAATATTACCATATGCTTGTTGATTAATTAGAACGGGATTGGTGCGTGGGATGCAGTCGACCGCATAGATCTTCTGCTTGATGTGATCACGAGAAGAATACGAAACAGAATCCTCGTACTGTTGTTGAACAGGAAGCCATAAAGACCTCACTCCCACATTGGCAAGAGTGGCGATAGTCATGTGACGATGACTCTGATAATTGTTGCGAGCGCAGACAGGGCCTTTTGTAGCTATGATAATCAGGGATAATAATGTGATTGAAATTCTATATTTCTGATGAAAAGATTTATTGGTGAGAGGACCGTTAAGATCACTACAGTGAAATTATTGTGCTATGCACCAATTTAAAGTGCATTATTCATTGTCGTGACGAACTCTGTTATGACAAAGGCTGAGATCAAATGCGTCTTATCCTGAAAACCACGACAGCCCGAGTAAGGGATTTCCCGAAAAAAACTACGGAGGAGAGACGCGAGACTTATTAACTGTTATACAGAGGCCATTATTCCCACTATCAATCTTTTGCAATGTTACAATTCTCATTAATGCACTTTTATCCTCTTCCACCCTTTATGCTTTTTCTTCACCTTTTATCATCATTATCCTCTTCTTCCGCTCATCTTCTTGACCACCCTTTATTTGCGACTCGAGCAACCTCTTCATTTGTTTCTAAATTCTTCTAAACAATGCTTTTGCTGCAGTCTCTTCATTCCGAGCTTAAATGCAGCGATGGTGATTGCAGAAGTTGAAGCAAGAGTTTTTAATTTGCTTTAGGTACCTAAATACTGATGACACAACACTGGATCGATTTGCCTGCACCCCTCAGATGCAGGAGCAGTTCCTGGCCATTCAAAAGTGCTTTGACGTCATCGGATTCTCGCAAGAGGTAACTTGTTCAAATGCATCTCAATTTTTTGTTCAGATTGTCAATTTTGAATTTTATACCAACTGGTTATGCGTAAAAGTTATATGACTTCTAAGGTAAAGTTATGATATTTTAAAGTGAGAATTATCTATGTGAAATTATATCTATGTACTATTTTTTTTTCTTGTTTGATGTTTTAGATTGTTGATGTTTTACATGTTTGATGTGTGAGATTTTTTTGCTGTTTGAGATGTTTAATGTTGGAGCTGCCTCATGTTTGAGATTTTTGGTGCTTGGTGTGTTTGATGTGTGAGATGATTGCTGTGTAAGATGTTTGAAGTGTTTGCTGATTGAGCTGTTTCACGTCTGAGATGTTCGATACTTGGTCTGTTTGATGTTTGAGATGTTTGCTGTTTGAGATCTATTTGATGTATGAGATGTTTGGTTGGTGAAATGTTTGCTGATTGAGCTGTTTTATGTTTGCGATTTTTGCTGTTTCAGCTGTTTAATTCTTGATGTGTTTGATTTTTGATGTCGTTTGATGCTTAAAAAACAGCTTTTGCCAACTCTACCCTTTTGTTTATTACACCGACTTTGCTTGTTGCATTCTAGGAAGTCCAGAGCCTCTACTGCATTTTGGCTGCAGTCATACACCTTGGAGACATAGACATCGTCCCGGATGACTCAATGTCAATGACACACCATGGGGAAAGAGGGTGTGTCCAGAACACAGAGATACTCAACACAGGTATTGCTTGTCATGGCCGTTATATGTATCAATGTAAAATTTCATGATTACAGAACACAGTTATAAAACGACATCACAAAGAGAATGAGATGGCTCTAACAATCAACACAAAACATTTATACCAGGGTAATGAACGAACCAGTATAATGCAGTGTAAACTACGGGCTTCAAAAGAAAATTAACGATTCAAAGATTAAAGGAAGTTGTGTCATGTTCTCTGTGTCATGTGCCATATGTGGAGGGAAAATCAATTTTACACGGTGAAATGTGTTGTAATTGGTAATGAATTGTAAAATAGGAAGATAATTTTAGAGTGTAAGAAAGGTTGTTTTATAAGGAATTTAGGGTTTTGAGCTACGCTTCCCTTTGTCGAGTGTTGTTTTTAGGGGACCCCGGAGGGATTTGGTTTGCTGTTCGGTATTGACACCCCAAAGTGCCATTTAAATAAAATTCATTCAGGACTAAAGCATTTTCAAAGGAACTTCATCGCTTGCAATTGGCAAAATGATTATATTGGTCTTTGCATGGCATCTCTTGTGACAGAATAAGAACATGAAAATGGACAGTGCTATGTGAAGGATTCACACCCAATTTTATGAGCAGTTTTGTTTTTCTTTGGATATCATGAGTCATCGTTTGGCAATGCCAAGCTCCTACCCGCTATTTTTTATGAATCTTTGTGTAAACCTGCAAATTGCAATTTAATTTTTGCGGGATTTGGTGGAATAGCACAAATTTATTTCACATAACTGGAGATAACGTTTCCGTTATGTAGTATCAAGGTTCTCCATTTTTTAGGCAGTTCTCATGCTATAGGATTTCTGCTTGGGACACATTTCATAGACCGATTAACCTTTACGGCCTTGAATGCCAAAATGTTTTCGATATTCTGTGTTCAGCTTTCAGTTGTGATAAAAGAATTTTTCCAAGCCATGTGAACGCTTGGGTACAGTACATAAAAATCCATTGAAAAAGTCGGTTGATGTTAATTATTGCAATTTTTATTAAACCTGGCAAACAGAACGGGTGCATTTCGGTTATTTTTCAATGTGGTGGAATGTAAATTGGTTTGGGCTTATCAATCAATTATTTTTCAATAAGTTCTTTCTGCTCCACGAAAACTTCAGGTTGAAATAATCTTGAAAAATTCTTCGTTGCACAGGCTTATAACGAGACGATTAACACATCATATAAAATGTTACAGGAGCTTAAATCAGGTTGAAATGCCATCGAAACTTCTGATACTCGCACCCTTTTTATTTTAACTCTGAAGTGTTGAATAGCACAGTCTTCGAAATTATTTCACCCTTTTCCAGATAATGGCTGTTGAATATTGCATCGTTCTGCATTAACGCTGTCTAATCCCTTGAACGTCGCATTGCAGTCCCGGCGCTTTGACCTTGATAATGATAAAGTTTAATTTGGGCTTCTTGCTTCTTTAACGCAACGAGTGGTCGCAGCTTATTGAACTTATTCCAGCTTATGTATAAAGTTTATTGTTACTTCCTATCTTCCGAAGGTAGTTTTTAGGACACTGAAAAGCTTTGTGCCTATCAAGCAGTGTTATGGTCCTTCCTCTGACCACACCTCGTGATTCCTTATGCCTGGGATTACAGAAAGCTAGCGACTCTCCTCACTCTGTGTGCAAGTTTGGTCATGCCAGGGACTCAAACCACGGACCCTTGAGTCCGTAGTCTGCACCTCTAACCACTGAGCCATCCTCGCACTATAAGTTTATTTAGTTTCAGAATGCCAGTATTTCAATTTAACATTTAAACTGTAGGCTTAAGGGTGGCTAGTCCTTGAGTTTAGTGCCTAGGCCCCGCAGTCAACATTCATAACTGTCTTTTCTTTGCCCGTAGTTGCATCTTTACTCTGCGTCCGACCAGATGATCTTTCAGACGCAATCACTTCGACGAGTGCTGTAACTAGAGGTACGTTTTTTAACAACTTCGATCGTTACTAGCTTCACAGAGAACTGGTTCTCGAATCGATGGCACTCTCCATTTACAACAGCAGAACATTATGTAGCTACTCAGATTCTGTGTATGGTTTCTAAAGGGAAAATGCATATAACACAATTTAGATCATTCACAATATAAGTATATTTTTGTCTGATATCTTGCTAAATGGGTGGTGCTCAAGGTTTTTATAAGTTATATGGCTAGCCCTCCTCATGTACCCGCCTAGTCACACGTTCAACCCTCTTGCATCTTATGTATGCTTCGTTTGAATGGGTACCTTGCAGTTCATTCTGTTTTCTAAATTGAGCTGGCTCTTTCCAGGTGAAACAATATTACGGTATAACAATGTTGAGCAGAGTTGCGACTGTCGAGATGCCGTCTCCAAGGTAAATGCTTTAGTCAAGGACTTGATTCCAACGACAACAATCTTTTTTCAGTGTCTATGAATTCAAGTCTTTTCACCTTCGAGAATTTTAGATTATCACAAACTGCATAGATATTGATGAAGAAATTCGTTAAAGGTCAATGCTGGTGTTTCATGCCTTGGGTTGTATTTGCATCGGAAGATAATTTTTCGATTACATAGCCATTGGTCAGCATAAAGACTGCTTAGGTGTAAGCACAAAACTCCAATGAACTTTCGTGGAAGAGTAAAACTCTGTAAAAACCTAGGTAATTTATTTTGCAAAGAATGGCTGTCAGTTGATTTTTTGTTATGAATAAAAATACATTTGAATTATATTGGGTTGCAAATGTGATGAAAATAACCAGACAGTGGCTGAAGATGTAATAAAATTGCATGTTTTGTGTTTAGTTTAAGAGCTAGTCAATGTTTTGCTCCCTGGACTTATTGGCCTATATCAATATGTCTTCTTTTTACCCAGTCTTTCTTGTTCAAAATTCCGTTATAGCACAGTAGGGCTATGCTCGTCATCTAACCCTGTGTTGTCCGTTGATAAGTGACGTCGCATATTTCTCTCGCCCCAGGCCTTGTACAGTCGGCTGTTCAGCTGGATAGTCAAACGAATAAACATTCTTCTTGGTGCCGATGATGTCACAAGGTAATGATGATAATAATGCTCACAGATCACAGACAGTGACCATTCACTCTTTGTATGTGAATGTGAAAGTCGAGATATTCGCTAGAAACCTCCTTTCACTATTTCTATCGAGTGCGAATGTGTACATCCAATTATCATGAGTAGTCTGCTATTATGCATGGTGAAGTACGAGACTTTAAGGTGAACAAGTGCTTCATGGTACAGAACTTCACAATGGCTAGAAATAGCGGAACCAGTTTTTGCATATTTAGAGTATACAGAGTATTGAGACTTTAAGGTGTAGTCTTTAATGAGATGCTTGTTATATCGGTCAGGCATGAGGATGTAACGCCGAAAAGATCTTTCATGAGGCTTTTCAGCTCAATGTGCTGCTATCGGCCTTCTAGAGATTTTTGGGACAGACCCTTTCGATCTACTCCTTGTCCAGGCGTCGTAGGTTCTGCGTGAATTAAATTTAACTTAGATTCAAACTGATTTCAGCCCGAGAACGGTACACAAGAAGATCGGTATTCTGGATATATTTGGCTTCGAGAACTTTCGGCACAACTCCTTCGAACAACTTTGCATTAATATCGCCAACGAGCAGCTGCAGTTCTACTTCAACCAGCACGTGTTTGAGTGGGAGTTCGAGGAGTACGCCAGCGAGGGAATACCCTTCGAGAATATCACCTTTCAGAACAATAGGGCGATTTTAGAAATGTTTCTGCAGGTAATTGACTGTTTTTTCTGCTGCTGCTGCTGTTGTTGTTGTTGTTGTTAATAATCTTAATCGACAGTTGTTGTTGTTAATAATCGATAGTCCTAATGAAGTTTGAAAAGAGAGTTGAAGGAAAGTTAGATTGCATGTTTTTTATTTGCCTGTACAATGTTGAGATCACTACCATATTAAAGAATATTGTCTTACAACTTGTGAAGTTGGCAAATTCCTGGCTGATACTGTTACAGTTGTTAATCATGTATTGGTTTGAGAAATTATGTTCATAGTACAAGATGTAATGTAAGTCTCGTACTGAAATCATTTCTCTTTATCGAAATTATTTTTCATGAGATATGGTTTCATATTGGAGTTTTTGCGAACTTTAGAAATTTTTATCAGTGAGAAGTTGATGCATTTTTCAATTACCAGGAGAATTTGTTTTTAGTCTATTTAGAAGCAAATGACTGCTCAATTACCCATTATAGTTTTGGTTCTATAGTATACAATAACTGGACTCTGCTTTTTAGCGGCCCATGGGTATACTTGCTTTGCTGGACGAAGAAAGTCGATTCCCAAGAGCGACAGTATTGTCCCTTGTCGGTAAGATTGGAATTTGACTATTTTTATCTGTATATTGTATAGTTTTATATTCTACTAGCTTTTCATATATTACTGCGCAAATATATAAAAAAAATTTATTGCTGACATTACCAGTGTTTTAGTTTCATAGTTAGCCTTTATTTTAACTGAGATATTTGGGGGTCAAGGGTGGTTGCTTACGTTCCTTTAAATATTAAATTTATTCATTTATGCGTTAAAGATTTCTAAATCTATCAGCCAACAATATTTGTTCACCAAGTACTGGTATATCAGCTTCTGTTTAAAGGTCTTCTCTTAAGAAGGTAGTATAAGCTGACAAATTTTCGCATAATGTTATTAAGAGGACCCTTTATCATTATTGAAATGGCATGAATCTCATAAAGACACGTTGTTATATCGGAGTAAGTGTTTGAGAGCTGATTTAATGGAACTGATCTTGCTTCGTTTGCTCCGATTGAAGTGCTAAAATGCTTACAATACGTAACGACGGAATTTATTCCACGCATTGACTTTCAAAGCAGGCATGGTGAAGATTCATTGTTATTGATTTGATTACTTGTTTGCTAACAAATACTAATGTATTTATTTTTTAAAGTAAATAACCTTGTAAGACATTTCTAAGGTTGAGAAAAACGTCTCTAAATTGTTTGAGTGATTGCTTCCACTAGAAAAATTCTGCGACAACATGAGTAATGTCTACTTTCGCAAGCCGAAGGACTCGACGTCAAATTTTGTGATTAATCATTATGCCGGGCAGGTTTGTTGATTGACGTATAACCCATATACTGATTGAATCTTTCATACAACATTAACATGTTGACAGCAGAGAAGTTCCACAGTCTTGGAATGATGAATCCTCATTCATTTGGCTGAATTTTAATATTGTTCTTGTCAATTTATGGGAATTATTGAGTTATCTTCAGATGAGTTATTAATTAGGAAATTAGTTTTAGTTAATTAGTAATGATAGATTTTAGTTACAATTCCAGTCTAATTGTAGAACTCAAAAGTTCGCTGTGCAAAAAATATATTTAACGAAATTTTCAGTGAAATTGTTACCAGGCACCCCTTAGGCCGTTATTTTTAGTAGTGCAATAACTTGTTGTTGTTGTTGTTGCTAATATTCCAAGCGCATGTCAACAGAATTAAGCAGATTGACCACAACTCCCTAAGCACTGTCGCACGCACTAGCCATGTGAGCGATTTCTACGTTGACGTTTTGTGTAAGTGGATTTCCAACGCCATCAAGAAATCAACCATTGCGGAGAACCTACGCTGTTTTGGTCGGAAGTAACCACTTCTTAGAGTTTAGAGTAACCAGTCATGCAAACATCTCACGCACTGTCACTGGTAGCTCATCGGTGCCTAGTCCTCTCCCACTGCGATTAAGCATAGCAAGGGAGTTCCATGATGACCGAGTCTCTCTCCCTCACCCCTTCCCCGCTCTAGAAGCCTTGGCTCTCCGTTTGTGGTGCTTATGGGCATAGCAGTGCACTACAAGAATCCAACGGGCAAACTAGCATTCGTCCTAGTCTCTGTTATCATTGACGCAGCCAGTTTTTTAAAGCTTTGTTGATCTCATCCAGGCGGGATCCTTTCAGCATTTGCATCCTTCCTTACCTGAAGTTCTCACTTTAGGTCACATACGATGCAGCTGGTTTCCTTGAGAAGAACAGGGATACGGTGTCTTCTGATGTGATGCAGCTCTTGAGAACCAGCGGTAATCAGAAGATTTTGCCGCCATACTTTAGCAACTTTTACCTGTATAATGTATAGTGTAAAATATAATGCACTTGGAGCAGTTCAAAAGGACTTTGATCTGTCAAGCTTTTGAGGTAGAAGCGCAGAAACTAGCCTACATCTGCAGCTTTCATGCTGATTGTCCAATTTGTGTCAGGCTAGGCCATGCAAAAAGGAATTTTAAGAAATAGGTAACTGTTGATTATGGCCAGTTTTTCGTCAATAATAAGGATCATGATTGTTTTGTAGATGACCGACTAGTGCGAACCATATTTCAAGGACCATTGGATTTAACCGGTAATCTTGCATTCATTTAGCCAGTGGCTTTTCACTAAAAAACTGGGAGCCTCAACCGACTTTTGTATGAAACGAGCGCAGCTTGAAAAGCCAATGAGGACATCGTTTTGAAACCACAGTATTCATATGCGACGTCATAAGAGGCTTGCTCGCACGGCTCTGAATACCAAAGGAGCCGGCCCAGTTTGCGTCAGTTCTGAAAGCGAATCTCTGAAATTGAAACCGTGTTGAGAAACCTTCATATTAAAAGTAATGCTAAGTAAAGAAAGCTAAAGTACTGTCAAGTTTATATTGTTGCAGTGCTATTGAGTGCTTCCTAGATGAATACCAGTGGCATTTTTCACAAGCAGGGTTGTTCATGTAGATGGAAAATGTCCGTTAAGTGGGTAATTGTCAATTTAGCTGAAATACACCAATATTGTTGGAAAATGTCCATATGATTTGAAAATATCCACATAACTGGAAAATGTCCACATAATTTGAAAATGTCCATATAATCGGAAAATACCTGTTGCTTATTGCATATATCGGAAAATATATGTATTTATGCAAGTTGCTTATTTTAGATGACAGCAAACGGCGTGGTAGTGTCTCTTCCAACGACTCCTACGGTTTCAAAGTAAGTGGATCAGAAAATTGAAAGATGTTTTCTTGTAAAGCAAATGTGACTTTAAATAGTAATTATTCTGTTTTCACACTGTTTTCTTACTGATCATTTGTTCTGACAAAAAGGTCGAGCTTGAAATGGGACACACATTATATGTAGCTAATCAAGTTAGATATCGGGATCTGGGAGAGATACATTTTGCTATGACTTTTATTCGTCATGGTATCTATGGTATCAGCTGAATCAAGCAGTCAAGCAATTCTTGCAATTTCTGGATCCATCTATTTTCTTTGTCATATTTAAGTCGTAAAAAAATTTAACTGTAAAACATACATTAACTTTAGTATTTAATATTATTTTTTCGAATCGCTGAGAGTTATGAATATTCGTCTTGTTGAGCGGCATTTAAAACGCGTCTCAGAAATAAAGTTTACATTCATGTAGCATTCATTAATTCTGGTGGTCTTGGTTTTCCTGTCAATTTTGAAGATTGTCTATTTATAAACCTGAAGAGCTTTTAGTGATGGGTTCTCTGATAATTATCTGTTTTAGGCTGATTACATGGAGACCAAGCGGGGAATGCGCGATATGTCAACAAGTAAACTGCATTTGACGATGTCTCTGCATTTTAGAGTAAGTTTATGGCCTAAAATTTATTCTTCATAATTTAGATTTTTGCATATAAATGTTTCATGGGCCTAAGTTATTATAGTTGATCAAAAGTACTTAAGTATGCAATAAGTTCTGTTCCCTAATGATTTTTACGAGCATGGGTCTATTATTATTATCTTATCTTATAATATCTTATTACCTTATAATATACGATATTTATAATTATCTTATAATATTTCGCCAAGATGTTAACGTGGTACATGAGTCTTCAAATGAGAATTTATTAATAGCAGCTAATGAACAATTTTTAATACTAAAATTTGCTTCAAAATTTTTTGAATATTATCAAATTTCCTTAATGAATGTTAACTTTAGAAAGTCATGATCTGTCATTTTGCTAACAGAACTCGCTGCGTTCATTGATGGCCAAAATGATTCACGCTGATCCGCACTTCATCCGCTGTATTCGACCCAATTCTAAAAACATACCCGACATCTTTGATGACACAAAAGTGACAAGTCAGTTGCGCTATACTGGCGTTTTGGAAACATCGAAAATTCGTCGCCAGGTAATTATTGATAAACTTTTGCATATTGCTTAAAATTCATCTTTAATCAGGTCATAATGTTTTCTTACTTCGTTGAATAAGAAGTTTGTTATGAAATCTTGCCAAAGAATATGTTTGAAACTTTGCGCGAAATCGAAAAATTGAAAAAACAAGTAGCGAGATTTGATTGAATGCCGCAATTCAACCAGATTCATTAACTTTATATTGGACCAATAGCAAATGACTTTGGCTTTTATCGGCTTCTCTTCAACCACATTTGACTCAAAGCTCTTTCAATACTGCTTTGTTATTATATTATTGATCACGGTATGATGACGTCGTTTTAGCGTGCCTGCATGGTGATGCATAATTTAAGGCGTTCATATGACAAGTCACAATATTTGAGCAAATGTGTCAGGCCTCTATATCCAACCATCTCATACCTTTCTCATTGATTTGACTCTTGTTTGCGCATATTTATAGATGTTTTTGTCGTATTTTTTTATAACCCGGTGACTATTTTTTGCCATAGGGATATTCGGAAAGGATTTCCTTTGCTGATTTTGTTTCTCGGTGAGTCATGCAGACTCAAAATATTGCGTCACATTAGCTAAGTTCAGGCAGTGGACTTTTCAGATAATTCTGTTAGAGATTCTGAGCTTCATTATTGGATCAAATTCTTGGCTGGTAAAAAATGGTGACATCTTTTGATTTTTTCTGTTTTTCACTGGAAAAAATAAACGATAAGGCAATGTTGAATTAAGTATCATTTAGTAAGTAACTATCTATACTCTGTTGAGGGCAGCCTAAATAGAAAATTCGTACTACCAAGGCTCCACTAATATTCTTTCATGTAATGACTCATTAATTTACCATCGTTTTAAACATAAGTCACGTCACTGTCTTTCGCTTCAAAAGCAAATTTTAGTTTCGAAATTTTAAGGCTGTTTTAAGTCTTTATGGCTTTTTCTCGGTTGATATTTCGCTTCTTTAGGTACATTTTGACCAAAAGTGCACATTTGTAGGTACAAGTGTCTTGTCTACCATCTCGATGAAGATCCACCACGTGATGCAAACACGTGTCGAAACATTCTTAAAAGTTCTGGCATGGAGACGGACTGGAGAATTGGGAAAACAAAAGTAAGTAATCTTAACTACTAAAATTTAAATAGGTTTGAAAAATTTCATCATACAATTGTTAAAGCAATGTAATTTGAATGTCAATTAAACTATCTCTGGTTATAAAGCGTACCTTAGAAAGAACTTCCAAATCGAATCTCATTCTATTACCTCTAAGCTAATCACGATATCTTTCATTGTAGGTTTTCTTGAAGTATTTTCAAGTTGCAAAATTTGCCGAGCTTCTAGAAGAGTACAGACGAAATGTGGTCAGGGTACAAAGATGTATGTGACACTAAAGCATTTTGATGGACCAGATTTATTTAAAGACTTGGAAAAAACCAATGTCCGAAGTTAAACACATTTCAACCTGAACCGAAATTCGACCTTTATTCGCCAGAATCTGCCCAAAAAACTTTTTCGTGAAGTAATAATGCTAATTAGCGGCCTGGTTGTAGCAAAAATATTAAGATGACAAAGGACCTAAAATTTTTCTTGTGTTTCTTTAAAGAAAATACATTTTTATTGCTAATAAGAAATGCTGTTACCAATGCCGATTCTTTATTCCTTGTTTTTCTACTCCTCTAGTTGTCAAAGCTTGGATGTACAAAGTTCGCTTTCGAAAGGACAAGGAAGAGTTTGTGAATAATGTAATCTTCTTGCAGAAACGTGAGTAAGCTATGTCTGACCCTTCTTTCACTCAGATATTGTAATCAGCCTAAAACAGATAATTGTTAGAAATCCTCGTCTGAAAACTCTCCTGGGTTTAAAAAGCCACCATCCAAACTGATATGGAAATTTTGGCCAGTATTAAAGAGTGCTACGTTAATGTAATCTTTCTTTCTAAAAAAGTCTTTTAATTTTCGTCGCCAAACGAAAATCTTTATAATGCTCATAAAGTCGAAAGACATATATAGAGCAAGAGAGTCTCCCGTTAATGCCGGTTTCTATGACTTGTAGTTGTCTGGATTTATCTCCGACTTCGTGCCAGCTGAGCCGTCGCCCTTTGAGGCTAGCAAAGAATAATCCCAAAATTTTAACTGCAAACGGAATGTATTTAAAAGGAAAGCATGTGTTGGCACTGTATCTGGTTTTAATGTTCCTCATATTGGTAGAAATGTTTTATAAATGAGTTTCACATGCAAGATCCTTCCATTAGAATATCTGGCTACATTCTTTATAAGGATCTTTTGTTTGTGTTTTCAGATATCAGAGGGTGGCTTGCTAGAAGGTATTGTGCTTACCTGAGAGGGGAAATAGACATAAAAGTCAAAAAGAAAGAGGCAGAACGTGAGGCCAGTGCGATAAGAATTCAAACAGGTATGCAGGATTTCTTGGGAAGATACTTTCTGCTATTTGAACTTTGGTCTGTCACTCTTAAAGTTTACTATTCTATATCCAGCATAATTTTGAAACTCAAGACAGGTTTACTTAGAAGCAAAGAAAAATACCTCTTTCCTTACTAAAGTCTTATCATGCTTTAGTCTTTGACTTTGTGGACTTGTCAAGTCTATTGGTGCTGTGAAGTCGATATGAATGTTTGTGCCATTCAGTGCCAAAATTTATGCGGTGTCGCATGGCTTTTGTCTTTCTTTAATGTCAAAAGAAAAAATAATCAAATGGTAATTCCTTGGACCTATTTGATGATTCTAGATATGTTTTGTTGTTGTATCAATGTTACCATTACTATTCAAACTGTATCTACAAATTATCAAATAAGGTCACAGTTTGTGTGATTTTTTTGTGATTAAATATCACACTCTGCCTGTACAAGGAGATGTTTCCTTTAGGGTGAAAATCAATGATCAATATTTTAACAATATTTCATTTGGTATCGAGATGAAAGCGCCTTAGATCATACCAAAATGTTGTGAAGTTGATAGTCTTTCTTAAATGTTCATTCTCTAGTCGACGTATTTCGGTGTTTATAGAAGTAGCAATTGGACCACAAGAAGACTGATATAGAATTAAATGTCTGATGGATTTTATATGCTTGAAGCACATTGCAGTGTTTGGAATAAAAAATCAAACGACACCTTTCCTAACTACGTAAACCTACCTTACCTTCCTTGGTAATTAAAAGTCAGTACCTAAATATTAACTTATTGGTATTCAAAACATATTTCTAAATACTTTTCACTTGGTTTTGTGTGTTTAAAGTTTCATTCAAACCAGCCTTCTAACAATAAAACTAATACTCAAATTTCTTAGCTTGTATTCAATTTTTTCACTTTTAATCTTCCTAAAACTAATATAAAACCTTATCTAATACGTAATACTTAATATCTAATACTTAATCTCAATAGGCATTGAGGATATGTCTGCTGAAAAGCACCCAGGTTAGTAATGTCTTGACATGTAATGACGACGAGTGAAAGATATTAGGCTTGTAAATTATTTATTCTTTCTCTGTTCAAATAAAAGTTGGGCCATTTTCAATGTTACATATCAAGCAAGTCACACTTCACAAAGCTTGCAGTCTTTGAAATTGGAAAAGGATGTATTTGCCACATTCAGTTCGAATAATCAAGATGAATTTTCTCGTAGGAACGTAAAATTATTCACACATAGCTCTATCGAGAACCTGCGCCTTCATTATGAAATTATTTTTTCCTAGTAATGGTTTTCTGAACATTAGCAGCCAGCTCTAATAATGACAAAACACTCAAGCCTGAAGCTATTGGATTGAAATTTGGCTAGTCGATAAATTATTCTAAATCAAACTGAGCATAACAAAACTTCTTACTGTTAATCAACGCTTCTACCTCACATCAAAGTTTTAGGACTTGAGGAGGGCAGTAGCGATAATAACCAAGGTTAGTATTTGAATTATAACAAATGGCTACCCATATTTAGCTTATGAAAAAACAATATAATATAATATTATATAGTATAATGTTATATAATTTAATTTAATGTAATAAAATATAATATAATGTAATATTATATAATAGAATATAATGTTATGTAATGTAATGTCAATAATAAAATATAATATAATTTAATATGATATAATATGATATGATATAATATAATATAATTTAATATGATATAATATGATATAATATTATATGATTTGATATGATTTAATATGATTTGATAATTCTTCATTTCAATATTTCATTTCATTTTAAACTAATTCAACTTTTCTTTTTCTTCAATTGAACAGGGTCTGTCGGAGACCTTGAGAAAAGAGAATCGATATACTATCAAATGTGTCGACTTACTACAAACTTTAAAACACGTTTTTTCGGCCCAAGTAACACGTATTATTATTACAGTTGTTCGTGGATATTTGGCAAAGCAGCGATTCAAAAAGCTGACCGAAGAACGAGACAAGGAGCTTCCTCCCCCAAAGATGATGAACTTTCGCCAAGGTAAGACTGTTCCATCAGACTTGGTGCCTTATTTCTCTATTGCCAATTGGTTCTGCTCTTGCCATTTGTTTTCTTTGTACCCAACATAGACTCAGTGAAATTAAATCAAGGAGACGCCTTGTGCAATGACCTAAAAACTGAGGGTAAGAGCATTGCAGAGTAGATGCGGCAAAATAAGCTTAGTCTGAACACCAATAAAATTGAATATATGGTTATTGGTCATAAAAAACAAATTAATCATATCCAGGGTAAGATAATAAATGGAGAAAAAATACAACGAGCCCAAGAGGTAAAAAAATTCAGAAGTCACTATCGATGAAAACTTATCTTGGAACAAGCAATACAAGAAGTTTAAGAGTAAACTCAAAAGTGGTCTTTCTTCGTTTAGAAAAACCCAAAAATATACTACCTCAGTCGAAATTGGACCAGGTTTACAGGGCACTTTTCGAAAGCCATCTAAGATATGGTGATGAATTATGGGGTAGTCTGTCCGCTACTAAGCTTGATCATCTTCAGCGTCTTCAAACCAGGGCTCAAACATTAATTTAAAGTGCTAAATTTGGGGACGGATGGATTTGTAAATGGCTTTCAGTTTCGAACCTAATCAAATATAACAGGGCCATAATGACGTACAAAATGATGAATGGTCTTAGCCCTGACAGCCTTACTGGTAGATTTGTAACTAGATCTGAGATATCCAGTTATTCGACAAGGAATCAGCTTGATATTGACAGCCCCAGGCAAAATTTGGAATTCTCAAAAGGAAGTTTCTTTCACCTTGGTGCCACAACATGGAATGAGATTCCCAGAAACATAAGAATGAGCCCCACAAATATCATGTTTAAAAGAAACTTAAAGGGATTCCTACAAAGTTATTAAATTCCCAAAAACACGACCCCTAGGTAGAACAGCTACGTCAGTATTTAATCTTATTTCATTTTTTTCTGTAGTAGAAGTAGTTTATTCAAATTTTAGCTGATAAGTGTATAAAGATTTTTTAAATAAAAGAAAATAGACCTTCCTTGTGAAAACTAGAAAATTGTTGACATGAAGTTATTCTAAATTGTTGAATGACGTGCATATTCGATGTTTTTTCTCTGCTGTAAGCAATTACGATGTTTGAAGGTATTGCTAATAACTTCCTTCTTTGTATCGTGTAACGTAATCCCCTGAACTCTCATCATTACTCGGAGGCCAATATTAGAAGTCTTGGTTGATCGCTTGCAATATTTGCTTGATATGCTCTTTTTCCAGCACACACCAAAGTTTCTGACGATGCTGATGAGAACGAAGAGGATATTGAGGGACAAATTGCTTTGCAAGACACGAAAATGTTCTTCTTTTTGGCCCAGGTAATAGCCGCCGCTTTATTTGTCTGTCGTTTTATAAGCTAGCATCTTTGATTGCTTGTACCTTCCAGATCGCAGCTTTCTTCAGTATGGTCCTTCAAACATAGTAACTTCTGGATTATCTTCCTTTGATTCTGCCTTTAATTCACCTCAATATTTTTGCTTCAAATAGATGAAAACATGCCTCGTTTTTATAGCTCGACCTTTCTACTCAGTATTTTTAGGTTTTCTTCGCTACAAAGACATTGTCGCTTTGTGCTAAAACTATTAACCTTCACTTTAAGCCGCCGCTCCAAAGAAAATCTTTTTATGATTTGAATATTTTGAAATATCCTTGACAAAGAGATAATCAATTTAGTTGTTGAATATCACGTATTTTGTCGCGACCAAAGAATGAGATTTATGCTGACCATAACACATCCTTTCTTCTCCGAAATTTCTCTGGAGACGGGATTTAATTCTTGCCAAAACTTCTTTGTCCAGTATTGAAGGAACTGCAGTACAGTTCAAATATTTTCAAACTGATTTGCTGACTGTGAAGGTATTTATTGGCATAATGGCCACAGACCTCTGGTGATCTTGCAAGGTCAATGTTTGAGGTCTTTAAGGATTATCTAGCTGGCATTATTCGGTCCTCCTTTTTCTCTCCAGATCCAAATGTCAACAGCTGACTTGACGTCCCTGCTGCACAAAACAAACTACCCTGTAAGAATGAACAACTAAACAATAAACAACTACTTTAAGCATTTCATCATCCACATTCGATTGATTTACACATAATCATAGTATGGTGTCTTGGCTATACCCGGTCTCTTTCTGTCTTACAACATCGTTTTCTTAACTTTCGTCTCGCGTTCTTTCTTCCAACACATGCCCTCTTATCCTAAAGTAACAGGTGTTTTACCTGAAGCATATACGTACGTCCTATTTGTGGTAACTCTTAATAATTGCTAATCGAAATGGACAATTTTTTAGGCTGCGAAACATAATTTCGTCAAATTTTTCATTCTCAATGACATTAAAATGACACGAAGGAATAGAATGCCGATAATCAGCTCCAAAAATCGATTCGTAGCATTGTTAATCAGCATGCCATCTTTATGTTGATTGGCTCAGTTGCCACACGTGAGAATGACATGTTCGTGAAACAACGCAAAGTGGTGATTGGACCTTCAATTTCCAGCGTCACGTGGGATAAATACTGCTCAAGCAAATGTCACGTTTAAGATTGCCGATTCCTTTGAAATCTGTTTCACCGATTAGTTTCGATGTTGCTCGTTAGGTGCATAATGGATATCATCATACCGCCTTCGCTTAGCGGAAAATATATTTAAGTTAAGGTACATTTTCCCGAATGACGTAAAATTTTGGCTTTGTAAACTTGAACATCTGCTTGTTAGGCCTGAGACCCTCAAACTCGAAGCCAGTTGATCATGCGTTTTGATTCAATAAGAATTGTTCATTTGACTTGTGAAAAATCATCTCAAGATTATACTCAATGATTTTATGTCACATTTCTTTTTCAAAGATTCTCTACTCCCTTCGGCGGGATGCCACGGAAAAAGCAAGGTATAACTTGGCATTTCGCTCGCTATCAATTCTAGCACCCATGTTTCCTAGCACTTTCTGTATTCAGAATATGACACTACGGTTTGTTGTGGTATATAAAATACCTATTATTTGTCAAATTTAAGCTTGCAAGTCAAGTAATTGGTGCTTAAAGACTTTGGTAACTTGCACCAAAGAATCTGGATAGAAATACCATTTGAGCCCTCCTCTTCAACATTAGAAGAATTGCCTATATTTTATTTCCATTATCAAGTGAGGATATATAGGTTCATATTGGTATAATGCATTTACTCATGGTTGAACCAATGTTGTTAAAACTTGTTTTCATCTCTACGACAGGAAAGAGGCGATCGGCCAAAAAAGTGAGTTCCATACAGTACTTGCTATTTTTGTATTTTGAATGCGTCAGCTAAACCTGCCATAAGTATTTGGTGAAGAAAGCCATTTGAAGAAATTAAGCAGCTTGCTTGTTATCATCTTATTTTGCTTTTTCTCTTTGCTATTATCGATATTCGTTGTTATAAGTTTGATAGTTTGTCCTTGAGGAAACACGATCGTTTTTTACCACTTTGTTTATTGATTACTATTTTTTCGAATGAAATCATGAACCTTGAAGTTCATCTTTCTGCGGATTGATCTTAAAGGCGTTGAAGCTTGAAGCTACTTTATTGGTGTTCTAAGCAAGGAGCAAACGTCCACTGTTAATAAAGATAATAATCATTAACAGATGCCCATAATATCTGTATTAGATATCAAAGCATCCTTTGGTTGCCGAACGTGTCTCACTAGAACAGATCTCAAACAGCAACTATCCTTTATTGCTTGGCTATTATTTCTAAAAGCACGCAGTCATATATGAGCCTTCGGTTTTAAGATTTCGTTCGCAAAGGCTTTATCATCAATACTATGTCACTAAGTCTTTGGGAAAGAATTCTCTCATCCACTTTTCCTCATTCAAAATGCCCGACTATCCACGATTGTACTGAGCCAAACTTCATCATTCTCTGTTGGATGCCCTGCCTTTGCAATGATTTTTTCTCACCATAGTCGGCTCCCGTGAGCGTGTTTTGGCAGTTCTTGACGGTACAGATGATTCGATTCAAAGCAAATATCGGTGGGCAAGGTACCAATTTACCATTCTCTTTTATCTGGCTTATTGCCGCTCCGGAATATGCGTCACGCGCAACATGAATAGTCAATATCTCTGATTAAGTCCAAGCGAGGACTGTTCGTTTGTTGATTAAATTCGTGTTAAAATCTTCCTTGTAATGAACCACTCACATTTTTGGGGATATCTATTACATCACATCGCTTGAATGTAGTTTCGGGTGATCCTGGCAAAGGGCCAAGGCACATGTTATGTTCAGTTATTGATTCCTTGATATCATTTTTCGCATTGTTGCTATTTGATACTGTATTTGATTTGATGTTACTTTAGAATGATCACTAAATTTTTATAGTTTTCATCATTTAACTATGTGAATGAGAATGATAATTTTCAAGCTTTTTTGTTGATAAAGGAGTCTAAAGTTTTTCAGAACTCGTTATAATAATGATGAAATCCAACATTTCTATTTTAGCGTAATCACGGTTCGAGGCCTTTATATTACACACTGTTTTTATAGAATATAAAATGAATACTCAGCGATTTTATACTAAACTTTAAAAGAAGTATGTGAGTTGGAAAGCGATTTGTTCTGGTGTATAATAGGATGATGATTTACAAATTGATCGATGATCTGGAAATGAAGGATTTCCCAAAAAGGTCACATCTACTCTGTAGCATGTTCAACAATCTACCAGGCAACAGCTAATTAGAAGTTAGGGCCCAACAGATTTAGGGAACGAAGAGAGATGTTTTCGAGACATTTCCCATCGATTATTAACAGAGAGCGTACAATATCTGGCACAAACTTGCACACATACATTTGAGCTTTTCAATGCTCCTAAAATAAGCTCCTAATTGTGTTATATTATATTATGTTTTGTTATGTTATGTTATGTTATGTTATGTTATATCATATTAGATTATATTAATTATATTTTATTAAACTTTTTTCATTAAATCATATTTTGGGATTTTCTTCTTAATGGTTTGTTTTGAAAGCAATATTCAAATTATCATGTATCTTTAATGTAAGACAACCTATATATTATGTTTAAATCACCGGCCATTAGAATGTTTCAACTACTGTATATCCTTGTTCTTCAACCTTGGCCATCAACCTTCGAAACTTTATTCGAAACGTAGCCTGTCAACACAGTGATCATGTATTTTTAGGGAGCAATTCGAGACAAAGTCTGCGAGTCCACTGCCGACAAGAGCCAAACGCGAAACCGCGAGACAACCGCAGACTGCGGCAGACAACAAGAAACCCGAGGCCAGTAGCATGCTTGACGGTTTGGGCAACAGGCCTCGTGTCGGGGCGAGTCAGTTGGCCAACGGGTTGCCCGAGAGATCAAATCTGAGAACCGAGGATGACGTCACATTCCCTCAAGGCTCCGACAGGCTGTTGAGTAACTATAAGCAGCGCGAAAAGGTGAGGAGGAGCATAAAAGGAAGTCAGGACGATGATGAAGTGGATGAGAGTGTTTGGAGAAAAGGTCAACGAAGCGGATATCCTCTTCGATCTCTGCTCGAGAAGAAGACAAGTGTGGACACGGGCAAGCACGAACCGTCGAATTTCTCTGATTTCCAATGGGTAGGTTTTCTAGCTCCCTCTCAGTTCTGCTGTTTTTACTTTGTACAGCCCACTGCACAGTTGTGGGTCAGACTCAGTGTCAGGGTCGAGTCAAGGTTGAACTGATAACAGCAAGAAGAATGTCATTTATTGCCTTTCGCAATTGACATACTATTAATAGACCTAACATTCTGACCGAGGATTGTGATGTTGCATGGACTATGCTGAACTGGCTTGTGTTTTGTTTCAATCCTGTGTTTTGTAATCTCGTTTGCACTAGGGACCTGATCGAGGCAGGATTCGATCCCCTGCGCAGCGACGTTGTTGTTGTTCCAACCAATCTGCATTGCCCTGGTTTACATTATCTCATTGTTGTTGCTCTCATATTTTCCCAACTTCCATTGACAAACCCTTGCCTCCTCGTTCCTTCTCAGTTGTTCTTCCACTGTTTGTCACTCCTCTTCCCCCCTCCCGATCACTTCTACTTCTCTTTCGACTACCCCTCTTTCCCCTTTCCTTTTCCGTCAACTTCCCTCACCCTTGTCGACCCCCCTTTCCCCTCCCCATTTCTTCCTGGCCAAGCTCTTACTTATCCTATTATCCTGTTCTTTCATTACGTCGCCCCTCCTTCTGTACACTTCGTTTCTCTGTACACACCCTACTTGACCCTTCTCCTCCTCCTCTCTGACCCTTCAATGATGTTGCTACATTTAGCTCACGCGTGTCTTCCTTCCCTTCTCGTTCTAGTTCCCTTCGCGAGACCACGAGATAGAGAGTAATTCGTACCTTGCGAGGGAGACTGCCATTCCCACTGACGAAAAGGTCCACCGCAGCGTCTCTAGTTTGGGCCGCGCTCTGCAGTCCGGCCAGATTGGCGCTGCGCATCAAAGCGAATCGACCAGCCACCCATTCGAACTATACGATCACCGGCCCTACAGCTATTTGCAGAGCGCACAGCCCCCCAGAGGCAAAAAGGACTTTGAAAAGACTATCGATATCAATCCTAATGGTTATGCTAATGGCGTAGAGGAATTTGACTTTGGAAGGTCAGGTGTAGCCGACGCAAGTGCGAGAACTAATGCGGAACACCCGAGAGATCAGCGTTATCCGAACTACGCTAACGAGCGAAGACCCGCGTATTCGAAAGAAAAGGGATTGCGAGACCCACTGAACCGAGTGCTGCCTCGAACGGATGTCGCAGCGCACGAAAGAGATCGCAAGAGCGGTGACGGTGATGGTCAAATGGGCATGTCTTCGAGTGTGGATAGCAGTAACAGCCTGGCAGCACAAATTTCCAATCACCTGGCATCGCAAAAGGCCAGACAGAAGGCCAAACAGGCCAATGGGGTGCACCCAGCACAGAAGGAACCCACTGCGCATGCGCATCAAAAGGAATACAGGAATGGCAAAGGTCAGAGTCTGACGTCAATAGAAAACAAGAACAAGCTCAAGCAGGCCAATGGCTTCTCTTATGGCGTGCCCCAAGGACAGGTTCGTTTGCCAAACTTAATTGCACTAAGGTTTCATTCTGGACGAAAGCTCTTGTTGACTTGTGCATTCCACAATACTGGGATACAGGATGTTTTAAGCGCCTTATGGCAAACTGAGCTTGAATAAAAGTTTTTATAATACAGAAACGCATTCTTAATGAGCAATCGCGATGCAGGAGGCATAAATAAAGAGTTGGGCCTAAACCAAGTTGACTACGCTTGACCTTTCTGCGCATGTACCTAATAAGGTCTGTCAACATGGTAGCGTTGATCTGTTACAGCTCTTTCCGTTGCGCTTTTTAATGCACAAATTGACATGCCGTAAAGATGGTTGATGGAGATGGTTGCGAAGAATTTCCCAAAGTACTTTTCCTGCCCCAGTCGAGTGCTCTTTGATCGTACACGCCTCTCCACCTCCAGGCCGGATACCTCAGAAGTGGTTTCCGTTTATTGGCATCTATTGGCTTCATCATATGTATGGGTTTCATTTTGCTCAGAGCAATCACCAACTTTGCAGTACTGAGATTTCTGAGACGCCCTACAAATGTTTACCATTAGCCCCTTCTGTCAGTGATTTTTGAAAAATGCGACGTTTTTTAACTTAACTTCTGATGACCCACATTTCAGCTTCTCTTTTCCTCGCGTGCTTTTCTTTGCCTTTTTACCACATGTTCTTAGTTACCGGCTGCCTGCAACCTCGTGCTCCTAAACCGAAGTTTCGTAAATGATCTCAAAACGTACTGGAGCACTTTTTCATCTCTTGTTAACATTGGTTTGTTTGAGTAAAGGGGCTCACCCTACCTTGTCCTTTCGATTACCAGGTTTGAGGCGAGAAGAATCATCTAGTACGTCAAATTGCAGCTGATATTTCATTTACAGTTAATAATTACTGCAACCTCCCTGTTTCCTGTCTGAATTTGCAATTTCCCCTTTGCAACCGTCCTATTTTAAACCCAACTTCCGTTGCCCACCCCCTTCTTCCTCATCCCTTCTCCAGTTACCCCGCCACTCTCTGTCACTCCTCTTCCCAATCACTCCTTCCTCTCTTCCCGACCATAATCCTTCCCTTTTAGACCAATCCCCTCACCCTACCCGACCCCTCTTTTCCTCTCTCATTTTCTTCTTGCCAAGCTCTTCCGTGCCTTACTTTTCCTATTATCATGTTCTTTCATTACGGTACCCCTCCTTCTTGTCCTATCCGCCCCTCCTCCTCTCTGACTCATCTCATCAGTGCGATAATTGGCCTCTCCAATCAGATTCATCCAGCCTATAACTCCAGTCTACATGCATGCATCTCCAACTGTCATTGTATCTGCAGAACTATCATTCTTAGGCTTTCCGCTTCCTTTCAAGTTTGACATGAGGTGGAGAACGGAGGTCGTAATTCCTTTAAGGCACGTACTATGGTGAGCCACCAATCAAGTCTTGGCGTAACACAATTTCCGTTCAAGAAGGATCCTGCTTGTTTTTACCCATCAAAATGTTCAATCTTTTAAGCTGATTCCAGTTACAAAACTCTTCATGGCAAAATTCGATAGCGCCTTACGGACATGGATGTAACTAGTCACAATGTCGACATAGCTGACTTTGGACGAAAAAGCAAAGTGCAACTTTTTCCACAATTTGCCACATCTGAGATCGGATTAAACCACAATAGTGGTCGTTGTTCATTAGCAGAACCTGCAGTGAGGTTTTCCAAGACACTGTTCTTCTCGCTCTTCTTCGACCATTTGGCGCAATACTATCATTGCTGTCATGGTAGTGTTTAGGCATAGAAAGTTGCGCTGTTTACAATCAAGTGTGCCGATAGTGGCATTCTATCGCGCATGTTCGCTAACCTTGTCTTGTTTCATTGCAGAAAGGAGTGATGCAAAACTTCCATCTCCGCAAAACTGGCCGACTTCAAATGCTGGTAAAGAATTAACGGATGCACCTACAGTAGTTTTGTTGCCAGTTAATCGGTGCTAATTGCATTTCTTTCTCATCTACCCTCGCAGCTAGCAAAATTTCATTGAATCGATATTAGAAGTTTTAGCATCCTGTATACCAATAAATGGCACTTGATTATTCCGTGTATATATTCCTGAGAATAAATTCTTATAAGTTAACGTCAGTGGCTATTGGTGTCACTTTATTGTCGTTTTCATTCAAAGCAGTTTGTTACTGCATGTTTAATAGAGTCAGTGTTTTTTGGTCTAGCCACATTGGTGCCTATGATGTAAGTTTTTGTTTTTGGAACGGCTCTTATTGTCTAGGAATGGTATTCCCTAAGAATTCGTCTACTCCAGGTAGTTTTTTAAGTAATCAGGTAAAATTCTTTAAGCAACGGAAAGATAATAGTTGCGAAGCATTTGTTTTTATGTGATATAATTTTCAAGTTTCTATACGTCTCTATCCACATTGCCAATGTCCCTTTCTGATTGAAGAACCAATCTAGTTCGATCTGGGTAACTTTGAATGAACAGATAATTTAATGAAGGCCCATAGTGACTTCTTTGCGCTAATTCCTTTCGCATAACAGGCTAGGCGATACAAGACGTCATATAATATACTGTGCAATGAAAAGTGCAGTATTAAAATATCCCGGCTTGTCTTTACTATCAATGTTTGTTTAATTATTTGTATTTATTGAGAATTGTTGGTATTAATTACCATCAATGTTGGTATTTATCGAGAATTGAATATATTGTTAGAAAATGACCACTCTTCTTATCGGTTAATTCTTTGTATGTTCGAGTATCATTTGATGGCGTTGGAAATGCTGTTTTCTAGACCGAGGTAACTTAAGTAGCTATATCGTTGTTGCTTATGATGTAAATTATGTAGGCCTTATTATTTATGCGACATGTAAATTGTATATTTGTTTATTTATTTACCTATTTATTTATTACATTTTGTATACTTTAATATCTGCAGGGCTAGATGCGCGTCTTGCTTTGCGTATCTAGAGACAAGATTCTTCGTGAATCTAAACAATTACCAACTTCGTTTTTCTTCTGTCTAATCTGTAAGGCCCTTTAGTTGCTAAATCATTTGCTCGGCCAGTCAGCGTGCTGAATTGCTCCGTTTATTATAACGGTAATTGTATGGATCCTTTCTAAATCCCCCCTGTCACTTAGGACACGTCACGTGCACTCACTAATAGAGCCCTTCTATGTGTGCCCAATCAACAATTCGGAGTTGCCCACGTGCGAATTGTCTGCGTCTTCGAGAATGGCCATTCATTTGCCTAAGACTTTGGCCTTAAGACGGGGACTCGTGGCTGCCAACTGGAATACAGATGTCTTGGCTCGAGATGCTCCAAAGGGATTCTGCAGAAGGTTGATATCCTTTCATTAGATATAGACATTGTCTTGTCGCGTCATGTTGGATCAAAGAGCATAGCCTTGTAGCGCAAGAATCTGCAAGAGCGAATCGCAAATCGAAGAGAGGTAATAGAAAGCGTGCCGGCTTGGTTGGCATCAAGCTATGCCTTTATTAGCAAAATTAAGAAGGCTTGGGTGATAAAAGACAGTGTGAGTAAGGATTACGCAACGGTGAAGCTGGATGAGTGTTTGTAGGAGTGGCTGAACAGAGAATGTCTAATTGGATCAGCAGTGTAGTTAAAATGACGTGGTTTCGTCTTATTGCCAGCTTTGATTGTAGATTGTAGTTGGCTTACGTAATTGGCAGGAATCCAATAACAATGATCATATCAAAATATTAGAGGGGCAGGCAAGCAGTTTTGTAAAGGAAAACACTATTATCAAAGCCTAGCTCACACACCGATTTTTGTCGCTGACGACTGAAGGTTTTTCCCCGCACACTTGCGATCTTTTCTGCATTCGCCAATGAATTTTTCGATCTCACAATGAATAACCTCGATTAAAAAAGGCGGGAATTCAACAAGCACGTTTTTTATAACCAATGCATGTATCTGGACATCCTCAGAAATTACGGGTTGGGAAAACGAGATTTTTTTCTTTATGGGGAACGGATATATCAAAATAATACTGCTAAAGGATATATCAAACGAAGCGAAAAATCATTTTGTAAAATGAGGCTACACTTAAACAATGAGCACTAGTACCCACCGTTGCCCAAAGAGTTTCAGCAGGCAGGGTTTCTCGCGCCACAAATCAACCAACAAATCCTTTTTATCCGTTGTCCACCAAAACATGCTTGTTCCAGTGACCTCCATTTTGTCAATCTAACATGCTAGATATTTGTTTCTGTCGCTGGCGACACAAATCGCCAGAGTGCGCTAGGCTTAAGGGGCCAATTACCTGCAACCCATCATCAACAGGGAGTCCCTTTGGAAGTATTGAATGACGATGATGATGATTATGATAGTGATCGTGATTATGATGATGATGATCATAGTGATCATAATGATGATGATGATGATGATCATAATTATGATGGAGGTGACAGAAAGCCGCTTCAAAACAGACCCTTCCGATAATGACTTTGCAGGTGTATATTAAAGACGACCATGTCATAGAATTGTTAAATCTTTCAGAAAAAAGCTTCCAAAGAAAACAAAGCAGATAAGTTCCGCCTAAAATTTGAAATAACTTCATAATAAAATTGAAGTTTTTAAATCAGCATCCACACACCTATACGAGTGTTCTATGACGCTTGAATTCGCTCCTTGCAAAGTGAGAGTGCTTGGGAAAGTAGCCGTGGAAATATATCTGATGCATGATTGCATCTCAAAATTAGAAAATCGCTGTTTCAAATGTGAACTTAAAAATTCAGTGTTAAATTTCGGAAGATTATCTCCCCCTGCGGACATCATTTGAAAGGGAGACTGTTTTCGCGAATTAGAGGTCTGGGGCGCAGTCAAGGTTTCGATAGCGTGTTCGTTTTTTTCAAAACAAAGTTTGGCGGTTTAATTTTGAAAAACTCAAAATGGCGATGACCGAGAGTGAGCTAACAAAATTGAAAAGGGCAGATCTGCAGAAAATTGCAAAGCTTCACGGAATCAAAGCTAACAGGAAAGTAAGTATACGCTTATCCAATGTTGGGTAGCATTTCTCTTCCGAAATTATAGAAATATACTGTTGTCTGCGTTGTCGTCTCAAACATCTTAGGCCACTTTCGCCCATTGCAACTGTCTAGCACCACTGAAATACTGGAATTTATCTCATGCATGCTTCTAGTTTATATGTCCGTCAGTTCTATTTAGTTATAAAGGGAAAATGGCTAAAGAATTAAAAAAGGGCTAGTTGATATTAGCAGTAAGAGCTTGTTTTCGAAGGAATTTCTGTAAGTGCGGAAGGGGCAGGTAGAAGCAGTAACGGTAGATTCAATTCTTTGCTGTCTGCTCCTATTTTTGATGGGAAATTAGCATTCATGGTTGCTGTAAAATAGATGCATCTGATTGATTAAATTAATTTACATCCAATGATTTACAAGCAATTTTTTATCTATGACTTACTATTAGTGTCATTTGAATTGTTCATTTTTTATGACACTTAGAATCGTACTTTCGTTGTACTTTCTTCGAAAGGTATATTCATGTCAGAAAGCGATGTTTCAAGCGTAATTAATCTGTCTTGATAGCATGAAAATGTATCAATCCCTATCTACCTATATAGAAATTTAGAAAGTGTGTAATTAATTTTGTTGTTTAACTTTGTAGCTCCTTGTAATGAAATAGTAATGATATATAAACTATTCATAGTTACTGACTTCCTCAATTTTTATTGCTAATTTCATCCTCTTAGAATGCCATTTTAATAGAAGACTTGTTGAAACAATTTTCAAGTCAGGAAGACCAGAAGGAGAACATTCTTGTGAGTTTGATTTTGAAGCAATTCTTAGATGCATAACCAGAATCTTATCCCTTGCATCAAAGTTGTATTTTCACTGAGGATAGAACAAAAATAATCTTGTGATGCCACCATAAACACATTCTGGACAAGTGGAATTTAAACTTATTATGTGTCACATCTAGGTAAACTCATGAATGGTGTTCTTTGAATTATTTTTTTTGCAGCAGAAAGTTGTTTTCTAATTTTCTACAATAATTCATCAACCTACTACAATTTGTTGATTAAATTCCATAAATGCAATATGTTTGAGTTTCATTTTTCCACACTTGAAAGTTTATATCCACAGAAGTTTAACTGATTTTACTTTTGTCCAGGCATCTCCACAACCTAAAAAAGAGGAAGAAAAGGCACCAGAATTGGCAGCAAGAAAGGATGTGATTGTGAAAAAGTTTGAATTGCCAGTTCCTGAAGTTTTGACCAGCAATGAACAAACCAATCATAAGAAATCTGTCACTATTGATTCAGAGATCTCAATAAAAAATGGTATTTTTCTTAAATTTTTTTATGCTCATAATTGTGAAATTAGAAGCTGATGAAGCATTGCAAAAAATGTTCATAAGAAAGAATGTTTCAAATTTAAGTATTTTTTAAATGCAATGTTTTTAGAAATGTTAGAAAATTACTCATACAAGATTCTTTCAACATAACAGGTCTAAAAGTAATCATCAATGCCAAATAATAATTAGTGAAAAATATCTTAACTGATGAATACATTTTTTTTCAGGGCAAGGTACAAAAATACCAAAACTTCATGTTGGCAGATTAAAGGGTAATGTCTAGGCTTCTTCCTTTATGGCATTTTTATCTTGAAATATCCTATCCCATAGTCATTTTTCATTTAAAATTTTAGCCACTGTCCTTGTTTTTTTTGTGTACAGCAGACACATGTATTAGGAATGGTATTTGTGAATTTTTGTCTTCTCTTAGTGACCCTTCCACTAAGAGGTGCATAACCCACTTCTGCATACAAAGTGACTTTCACACAATAGTATTGAGTGTAACCTCATAGTTTGGGGCTAATTCATAAAAATAAAGATAGCCTTGAAGACTGCAACTTATAATAAATTGGCTTTGAAAAACCAGAGTAATAAGGTTTTCGGATGGGCTTCAAAAGTGGTTTGGACCAAGAGCAAAAACAGACTTTACAAACAGTGATTTGTGAAAATTGTACAAAGGCACCTGTATTTGTAATTTGAAATATTATTATGATGCTTGTTGTGTTTAACATATATTACATGTCATAATTGCAGATGAAAAACCAAAATCGGCTACCAAAGACAAGTTCCAGAGGATCCATAACAAAAGCTTTAATAAGTATGTATGCCTTGTTGAATAAATGAGCACTCAAGTCATATGTTATGTATATGTTAATCTAGCATGTTATAACCAGTTGAGAGCCATAATTTTCAAAACTCTAGGTTACTTTAATTTTGCTTGTAAATACTTTGCTCTCTGTTTTTAAATCATATCTTTATTTTATCACATCAATATTTTTAAATCGTATTGATAAGTGAGGCAGCCTGACAAATTTTTTACATTAATTCATTTTTAAACATATTCACCAAAAGCTTCTTGCTTTTTCCTGCTAAAGCCATGTTGGTACGCTAGCATTGACCAGTGACGGACTAAATGGACAGTGGGCCTAAGGCCCGTTTCTTCCTGGGTCTCACGAGCTCTTCTTCAGTTGCGTCACCTTGCTATCCATCTCACCTGTGCAGCCCTAAATTGCAAGCATCTTGCTACGACACCTCAGTCGAATCTTTCCCACCTGCTGTACTTCGCCTACTGCCTGAGTCTTTTCCATGCTGCCACGGCAATATAATTGCAGCCATGGTGGCACAAATGGGAAGAAAAGTCCCCGCTTGTCACATCTGATGAATCTGGCAAATCGAAAAACATAATTGCAAAAAGTGACAGCTATTGCTTGATATGCAGATGATCCCGCAAAATGATCTGCTGAGAAGGGGATTTTTCATAGATTACGTCGGTGCCTTGCTGGTTGTTGTCAAAAGACACGGCCAAGACAGATATTAAGTAAGAAATCCCCAACCAAAATGCTTGTGGCAACTTAAAGCTATCCGGCTTCGTTTCTTGACACGATATTTTGCATCCCTCACTTGTGCAACTGTGCTTGCAAATGCGAGGGCGGAGTTCAAGGTCGTTCGCCGGAGTGCCTTGGCATTTGCAGGTGCAAGCTTAATCCTGCGTTGTTGCGCCTAAAGAGGGCCTACGGCATTTGAAGGACAAACAGTGTTAATGATTTTGGGACTGAGACTTTCTTTTTGAAGTTCATAGTGATACATGCGTTAACATGTTCACTACTTTTCCTCGTAATAAGAGAAGGAGTCGAATGGTGGAAAATGACTGAGAAACAATAAAAACTCCAGTTTTTTTCATCTAGTAAAAGGGACGACGGTTTTGAAGAGGTTAATGAGGGTCAAAAGGTTTGATAAGTGAAATTTGCGGGACAGGTTTTTAGCCCTTAATTCTTCGCCATCCCACGTAAAGCGAAGAAAAAATCGAAGTACCCTTCCGCGAACTCGTTTCTCCCTGGGTCACTCGTTTCCATGCAATTCTCTTAATTTTTATTATTTTCATTTTGATTTATGGAATATTTCCCTTTCTCTTGTGATGCCTGGAACCCAGTTCTGTGGCTACCTCTCGAGGATCTAGCATTATTCTTTTGAATTGTGAAATCTGCCTAACCTTACCTACTTCATTACATGGTGAAATCTTCGTTACGGTCTACTTCTTTGTTAGATGTAATAATCCCAGAATGTTAATACGCATTGATTTATTTTAAGCGCCTATGCACGATTAAGGCCTCGTTAGAGGGCGCTTATTCAAAGCCTTATAGTACACATCCCGCAATTCTTACAACCAATGTTTTCGGGAACTTGCAGTTAGCGTGATTTTGACGCGACACATTTGATATGATAAATGATATAATTAAAGATTTGAAAAATTATCTCACTTAGAATGGAGAGCATCGACGATTACATCAAGAAGAAAACTGAAAGGGCGAATTTCTTGAAGTCCTCTGTCAAGGTATTTCTTACGCATATTACTTTTAGATATGATGGTTTAGAAATAGAAGTATTTCCGGCCCAACGACACCGCGATAGCATTGGTTGCCACAGAAAGACCACCCTCTTCGACTTGTTGTAGTCTGTTTCATAGTCATCACTCTGTTCAAGCACTCCCACGACCTGCCTTGTAGTATGCTTCGGTCTATCAAGCGTCATACGACACACAATACGGGCACCGGTTGTGTTTCTTGACATTGGAGCCACTGGCGGACATCAACATAGATAGCGACCGTGTTGTTTACTGAAACCAATTCTTTTTAATGATTCCACTGATAAGCGAATTGTTAATTTCATTTTTCCAATTTGTTTCAGGCTGTGACAAGTGACGTAATGGATGTCTTGTCGACGTTCAAGAAGTTGCACAACACCCCAAAGACGCCCGGTGCCCCCAAGACCCCCAAGCCTTCGCGTACCCCCAGAGCAGGCATCACACCCCGAGTCAGCTTCATGCCCAAGGTTGGCGTTCAGTTACGTCACGGTTCTAGCAATTACGTCCTTCCTTTTGTTTTTGTTGGTGGTGGCTTCTGTGTTGTTCCATAGCTGGTCCTTCGCTCTTCTCTTGGCTATCAGGACCCAAATTTGATGAAGAAGTCAAGTATCGGAGAGTTTAACACGAGCAGTCATTATAAATTTGTCTTCTAATCCTCTAAGCTACGTATAGTCAGTCTCCTTCGAGTGTAGTTGCTTGCCCAAACTCTTCGTAAAGAACAAGTCTATTTTTTTTGTTTTTCGAAAATAAAGAAATGTCCAATAACTCTCTGACAATAGACCATTGGTTGTTTAATTTGTGCACTCTTGGATAGGTCTTTTGAAGGAGCGCTTTTTGTCAAAAGCTTTTCGAACGAACACGAGTCAAAAGTAAAAGTTAAATGAACAATTATGCACTGCTACAAATTAATTGAAGCTTGTGCTTGGAAATAAAGGTCTTTCTTTGGTTGAGGTGCGATGGGGAGTTGACCTCGGCGGATTCCCATTTTCAAAAGACTGCGAATATTCTTCTCCTTTTGCTGCTCGAAACATCCAGTTCTTTCTTAATCCAAGTTTGTTGCGATGAAGAGCTTTAAGTTTATAACATTATAAACGGTCCCCAATGGGTGTTGAACATTTTTCTGTCAGTTTAGTTTCAGTGTATATCCATCCTTTATTCAAATATCAATCAAATATCTACGCGATTTGCGTAAATATTTGCGATTTTTCCAATCTTTAAGTTGAATTCTTTTGTTCATACGTTCATACGTGTTCTGCTGTTTATTGCCTTTTTCAAGCTTTGACTAGACGATCGATGCGATGAACGTTGCCATTTATAATATGGTATCATTTGTTATGATTATAGACAAAGAAATCTATTGGCAGCAGCGTGTCAAAGCTGGACCTTTCAAACGTGAAGTCAAAAGTGAATTCATTACCCAAGGAACGCTCAGTTTCCCGAAAAACAGTCTTCGATTTCAGGTGAACATGATCTTAATGCCTGCGGCTATTAAATTTCTTTCTTGGAATTAAACTTGACCATGCCTCCCGTATTCTCAAATTTGCTTGCTGCGGGGGGCAGCAAAATAGTTGCAGGGGGCCGTGTGTCTCTTGGGATCAGGCCACGCCCTAGACTCAGTGTCCAAACTCTCTCAGAACAGGACACGTTTGAAGTTTGACATGTCCTTGCCAGAATAAATCATGAACTAGCAAGCAAAGGGGCAAGTTCCCGACTGACAGTTCTCGCCAGGGCCCCTACCCAGGAATATACATGCTCGTACCTTCTTCGATTTACCAGATACCACGCCCACAATCAGGTTTGCAGACCCTTTTGGTTTGCCAATCAGCAAATTAGTATGCTTCAATACGCGCTTGGCGTTCCCTGTCTGCTTGCATTTCCCAAATAGGCCCGCATTGGCAGCCATTATCTTCTCGTGTAGGTCGCCGCTAAACAAGCTGGACGTCCCCAAGAAAACACCCAGCAAGTTCGACCTGAAGGAAAGCCTTAAGAAACCGCTTTCGTACAAGCCTCACCGCGGAAAGCTCCCTGGCATGGGTAGGACGTATTTCAATAAAGAGAACCAGGCCGAACCACGCAAAACAGATGTTAAATCGATGAACAGAACGCAGGATGTCAAAAGGTTTGTTCCATCTACATATATAGGGGGTTTTATATTGCTTAAGGACAGTTTTTTATTTTCAAGGGTGGTTTGCAGTTCGAAAGCCTTGAAGCCTTCACTTGAATATTTTTTATAGGTACATTTTCTTTCGGCATGACCCTTGCATGTTTTTGTGCACTTACCCTTTTAACAATCGATAATAGATAATAGATGCACTTGAATTGTCGATAAAGTTGTATATAGCTGTGCAGAGAGCAAATAGGGACACAGAGGCGGTACTTTATATTTGCTCGTACAATTGTTGTTTGCGTACGTGTCACAAGAGCCAAACGGGATCACATTGCATAAGTTAAAGGCCCTTTAGTGGAACATATGTATTCTGGAGCGTCCGAGAAAAGGCGATTTTGTGGATTCTAAGGGAAGCTTGTCATATAAGGTAGCTTGAATTGCACTCTGAATCAAAACAACCAGGATACGTAGCAAAGAATGAAGCAAGAATGAGTATAAATGTCAATCTAGGAGTCCCTCCTCTGTAAGGTGCCAAGCCCTTTCTTGTTCACCACAATATTTACACATGTTGTTGCACTATTTTGCTTCCATCCAAAAAAAAGCGGATTTAAACTACTCATCTTGTAAACTACTTAACTAGGCCATTTTGTAATCGAGTACTCATCTTTGAATAAAACCCTTTAATGATTGGGGTCATCGGAATCATAAGCAGACTTGGAAACGAATGTCCATGCCAGTTCTGATGCTAGAAACGACTTACGTGACGTGTATTGTTTATCTTTGCTCGTCATTTCTTCTAGAGAGCAAAGGCGGGTGACAACGAAGAACAATCGCAGTCATGCAAAGCAGAAGCTGCTTGATCGGCGAAGGGGAATCGTGAGTTAGCTGCGGTGCCAATTTGTTTTCAGTCGGACATTTCTAGAGAAACACGGTTAAGGTTGTAAATAAGAACAAAATGAAAAATTCTTTCAGCGATGTGTAGACACGGTCCCGGTAGTTTAAAGTTTGTAGCAATCTTCGCAATTGCCTGGACAGATGGATTGTTAGATGCAGTAGTTACAACTTACAAGGAGACGTCACCGCAGAATCCCTTTTCATTTTCAATAGAGGACTTGATAGGACGCTTTTTTGCGACATTTCATGTACTTCGTGTTCTGACTGGCTCGAAATGCTTAAGGATACTCTATTTTGACGCTATTACGCAAATGCAAGCTCCGATTTCTTTAACTGGCTGACTGACGTCATTTGCTTTATTTAACTGACCTGAACGTGAGAAGCAAAACTTACCCTGCCGAGTGGCAATCAACCCCTGAAACCCACTTAGCCCCAGCAATTCCAAATTTTGCATGGTCCTTGAATTGGCAAAAGTTTTCATATTTATCCCTTTAATGTTCACGAAGAAATTAAAAAGGACTTTTTTAGCCCTAACGACTATCTCTTGCCATGAAATACTGGCATTTGGGAGGCGGTGACTAGGCCATTATTATCGAGCTCCTTTCGCCTTAAGCACTTCCTCTGCTATCCAACAGGAACCACGAACTATGGGAATCTATTCTCGAGAAGCTTTATTGTTTTGGGGAAAACCCCGTAGGTTGTTTCATCTTTGGATGTGATCCCCCCCCCCTCCTTAGTCCTGACAACCCTTTTTTCTCTAGACCTTTTCTTGCAAGCTAAACGTATCATCGTTAACTTACGATTCCTGCATACATCTAGACAATTTGAGAATATGTTTGAAACTAATCACCGCAATGTTGTGAATAATCCTACCAAACGTTATACTGCGATGAATGAATGAGTGCAATACAATACTGACTTGGCTACAGATTGATTGCTTTCGGCGTAACTTAATGCCCTACCTAGGAAGAGTAGCAAGTTATAATGAGCAGCAAATCACGTGTCGAAATCTCCCATTACAAATCACGTAAGTGAGACATTGTAGGCTGCACAGCGCATTTAGATGTGGTCGAGCCCATTATGTGTAAATTCGCAAGGGCAATTCTTTGGAACTGCCCCGTGTGAGATGGGTCGTCATACCAGATGTCAAATGTCCAATAAGTCAGCGTCAGTTATAGACGGTATAATATATATTATTAATTTATCTCAGCTAAGATCCGTTATCACTTCCCCGTGCTGTGTCACAAGGCCGAGGGCACAGTCACTGTTTTTGTTCCCAGTTCGAAAGGGAGCCCATGCCACGTCCTTCTGTCACACTTAAGCCCTGTACATGCTGACCTGACTTCTTAAAGATGCACAACTTGTTCAATTTGCGTCGCGATGAACCACGCCCATGTTATTTGTCAACGTAGTACGACGAACTAAGATCCGCTCCATTTTGGCCACATTGCCTTTCTGTTGGAAATAACAAGCCTACGTATCCCCATTTCTCCTAGATTTTTCAATTTTCTATCAGCGAAGTATCCAGCCGTAAACTGTATTTTATGTTAGTCAGAACTTCGTCAACTTCATTAGGTTGATGCGTTTTGTAGCATTGTATATTCTTTTATTCCCGGTATTCATCACCAGCAAAACTACAGTTAGAAGTTTGTTCTGTTTTTCTGGGATCCTTCTCTTTGTCCAAATGCGGTCATTCAAACTGCCTTGATGATTCATTAATTTTATCATGGTGACGTAGGTACCTGTTTCAAAGACACTTGCTTGCGTATCAGCCCATCCGACCTTCTCAAATCTAGTCCCTTGCTCTTTTTCGTAGAGTGGCCAGCCCCCTTTTAGGTGTCCAAACAGATTTGATCAACATATTGGATATTTGTTCACAACTGTCAGATTTTGCAAAGGTTCTTTCCTTTTTACTATTCTTATATGCATTTGACTTGAACTCTCCGCAGTAAATGACAGAAGAAAGGAAGCGACATTGTCAGTGGTTTAATTGGCCGTCCTCCCTAATTTAACGCCTCCTTTCCCAGGCCAATAATTGGGGGGCCATCCATAGGAGCTTCCATGCATCATATCATATTACCTCTTATTCGAGAGATTGAAAATTCATGGTCGAATCGAATGTTATCCTTAAAGTACCCCATAATTAGTGTTAGCGCGTATCTTGCGCTTATCAGACTTGATTGAAACATTATCATTGATAACCGTGTTTAATTAAAAAGGATACGCTTCTAAATGAGATATTTGAACTTCACTAGCTGTGACTTCACGGATTCTACTTTGACTTTCTACTCCTCTGCAACCCAGCATTATTAACACTGTCCAATGCTTTATACAGTCAGTATTAATTGCATCAAGTTCTTCTCAACTGGTACTTTTGTGATGCCAAGAAAAGGACATTTTTCCCTGCTGCCCTCTAGCTGACGCAAGGCCAAACACGAAACGGCCTGTACTGCACCTAACTCTTACTTCGTTAGTCCTTAAGAAGTATTTGCCATTGCTCTCCTTCTTAGCAACGCCCAGCCTTGTTTGAGCTCAGCCAAACCTGCAACGATTTTGAAGCTCTAAGAAGAAAAAAATATATTGAAAACGATAATGTTTTTATAGCGCGAGACCCCGAAGGTACTTGTTTAGTGCGGGTCCTCTTATCCTAATTATATGATAAAACTAATTTTAAAGGTCTTCTCAGTAACAGAATGCGGTGTTGCCATTAGGCCTCGCAAGCTTGTGGCATCTGTCGTTCACAGTAGTTTTCCCTGGGGTCGGGCCTTAAGATTTTGCGAGGTTTCCGCAACTCAATTAACCACACATTTTCCTCGCAGGCGGCCTAATTTCGTGCTTAATTGTATCACCTTTAATTTAAAGTTGCTTCACCCTGTGTACTGATTGCGGAAGCTGTTGAACTTGTAGCGCCATTTGCATTCTAATTGACAAAACTGGCCTCAAGGCCACCTGCTCAACCACTCATTTCGTGTTATCAAAGGAGCCGACGAGATATGCGTTCAAAAGCACGGAGTCTTTTTACTTAACATCCAGAAGAGGTTGCATCTAAGACGAGGCTGGGAAACTTTGACGAGGCATCTGGTCTAAACCTCTAGTTTCCTATTTGAATGCTTTCTTGAGAGTATCATTATACCACCCACCATCTAAAATCCAGTGGCGACTGATTTGATTAACTGCTTCTGTATTTTTTGCCCAACTTATATAATTTTATAGATATATTCCCGTGCATTGGCCTAATTCTTAAATGCTCAAATGCATCAATTCAACCAAGCTTTCCTCTTTTTTCATGAACTCTCTCATGACCTCACCCCAATGACCTCCACCCAGTCTGATACAGACACCCGCACATGCTGCACCCTTTCTTGGATAACCCCCCCCCCGAGAGCATCCTTCGCTTAAACATTTCAGAAACCTTTAATTCAAAAAAGGTAAACTTCTATGTTGAAATACCAAAGGTAAGCATGACATTAGTGATAGAAAATAATGAGGTATCATTATTTATCAATTTCTGCAATAAAATATTTAATTTAATTCAGCAAAGCACCTTGTCTGTTTATTAAGTCTAAAATTTATGTCCTAAGATATTTTTCAAAGAATGGTTGCCTACAATCTCATCTACACATTACCCACATCTTCTGTTGTATTTATTAACTTCAAGAGCATTATGACCTTTTATCAATGCATAAACTAATTTGTTTCAAATATGCTAGACTGGAGAGCTCCACAGGTAATACTTCACTCGCTGCAACTGGTTGCCTAGCACCGCGTTGCCTTCTTAGCAAAAACCAAGATGAACGCTCGAGAAGCCGCTTAAATCCACACCCACTTGCTTATAGCCCTGCGATGCACGAAACAACTTGAGCCCCGATTCTCGAGCAACCGCAAGATTATTTTCGTACCTAATACATTGTCGGGTCCTTCTCATACAACGCCCTCGATTCCTCAAGCGATTACGCAATGCAAACGCACGGTTTCTACTTGGCTGGTGAACCGAGTTGATCCCAGGCTCCTAATGCACTAGGCGTTGCATTGTTCGTGTTCCTTTACAAATATGGCAAGTCTCGAAATTGGCTTCTCTTTATCAGTTCGGTGGATGCTTTCCTTCTGAAGGAGGATCATTTCTAAAATGATTCAAATTTTTCGGAGTTGGTAGTTCATTATTTACTCTATCTTCAAACCACCTTGCATGTTTAAGTGACATTTCTTTGCCATTTTTTTGCCTTAGACAATGCAGGTACGCGTCCATGGTTGTGATGTTTTAAGTTCATAAGTTTCTCTGCCTGATGATTCAATCCCAATGCAATCGCTACTCGGAAAAAACCAGCATACGTAGAAAAACTCTTCTGAAGTTATAACACTTTCTCTCATGTGCGCTGTAAAGTTACTTTCTGCATCGCTGAGTGGAACTTCTATGACTTTTTTCTGTCAATTATTCCAAAAAACCTAATTTAGTTGCAGGTAGTGGAAATGAAGGCAAAGTTACTTTTCTTTTCCATAATCTCTTCCTTCATCATATGTACAATGAAAATCTATCTACATCATAATTCTACTAGCGCTAATATATACATTTATAGTTACAAGCAAATCAGTAAGGCATTAGCAAGACCCTGCTGCATTTCAGAGATTGTTGGTTCTGGAAGCGGGGGATTCAAGTCACGTCCTGCACGACAAGGCATGCTAACTTTGAGGAAAATGCTGATTTTCTTGTTAGTTTTAAGATTTATGTTACAAGCATCAACTTGCTGGCCGATTCGTTCAGCCATTTTACTCTACTTGAATCAGATTATCTGTCTCGGTTATGCTTGTGACGTCAACATTCTCATCGTTAATTTTCGAGTCCATAGATTCATCAGTGTCTTCTGCTATGCTGCCCTTCTTGTTGTTAGAATGCGTCTTCATGTGTTTCGACAAGTGATCGCTTCGTGTAAATCTTTTACCGCATTCGGAACAAGAGAATCTCTTTTCGCCTGTGTGCGTTCTCAGATGGCGCTGCAGTTCATCCGATCTAGTGAAGCTCTTATTGCAAAACAGCCAGTTGCAAACAAAAGGCCGCTCTCCACTGTGCCAGCGAAGGTGTGCTTTCAAATGAGATGTTTTCCCGTACACCTTCCCGCATCCTGGGATGTGACAGATGTGCTGTTTCGGCTTATTAGGAGAGCTCCTGCCCGATTGACAATTGGGACATTTGCACCTGCGGCACCGGCGGGTCACGCCGACCGAAGGCGAGTTCGCCGGGCGCATCGTGGCGGAGTGAGACACACTGCCAATGTTCATCATAGCTGGATGGCTGCTTGCAGATGACGTGCTGCTGGGAATCTGAGGCAACGGCAGCAGCGAGTTGGGGTTGACCAGAAAGTGTCCTTGGATACCTGACTGATGACTGAGCCACGATGGCAACAACGGCTCGTGGTTCGGCGAAATGTGGCGCGGCTGGGAAGGCGTGCTCTTGACTGGACTTGCGAGGGAGCAGTTGTGCTTGACGGGGCAGTGGGGCGCAGAGACCCGCACCGTTGGCTCAAATGCGTACTGGTTGTTCTTCTTCATTTCTGGGGAGATGGACAAAACTGTGACTGGAGCCACCGGAACTTTTGAATGCGAGCTGACACATGGGAAGTCGGAGCGAAATTGAGACTCTTTGTGTGAGACTAGTGAGTGGTCATGGCAGCGTTGTAAGACTCTGGAGTGAATCGAGACATCGGTTTGCCAGGGCTGGAACAGTTTCTTTGTCTGTTCCACGTCAAACATCGATGATTGTTGCCCAATCTTTTTGCAAGTTGCAGCAAGCATTGCGAGTGGAGAGTGTGTTTTGTGCTCCTGTGGAAAGTAATTGTATTTACAATTAAATGACATGTTTAATGGTTTACCTACAAAAACAGACCTATAAATCTAATTTCATATAAGCTAAGGACAATTAATTTTAGTAATTGACAGGAAACATTAGTGGACTACGTCAACCACTAATGGGGAAGCATGAAAAACAAATCCAGTCGTGTCGAAATGAGCTAATTTTCTGTGCAAAGAAATTTCCAAGACCCATGTAAAATAAGAAAGATCTTGTTCCAAAAGGGCGAAACCAAAATTGTGAAACTTTAGTAACTCTTCGTTTGAGCACAAATTCAGTCCTTATTGCATTAGCCACCAAGAAGTGGATGCGTAGGCAAAACAACCTCACAATGCTCCTACAGGATAGTTCAAACCGAAAATATCGAACTTGATAGAGCCTATAAGATAGAACCACTTGTTTATATTTCGTTTCAATGGGTATTTGGTGCACATCTACCTCTGTCAAAGGACATGGAGTCTTGTAATGCTTGTTTTGTGTTGCTATGTTTTGAAGTTGGCCAGTTGGCCAGCCGAATGTAGACAGACCTAGTTGTATGAACAACTGGCCTATACTGCCAGTTTAATAACATTTTATTTTATCTTGATGTCAGCGGAACAATGTGTATACCATTTTATTTTATGGTTCGTATCTGAAAGGGAGTTTTGCCATCTATGGCCCCAAAATAAGTTATGAGCATGACTAGGGACAATAAATGTTTCCAACCAGCTCCAAGTTGAGTTTCAGAACACTGTTTACGATTTGAGAAGAAGTGGGAATTCCATCGGTGCTAGCTTGGCACTATTGATCGTTGGATGTTTCTCGAAAATCAATAAAAACAAGAACTGGAAAGACTATGCCGGGATCGACCAAGTTGTCTGGTAACTGACCTTTTGATTATTAGACATCTATCAAACTCAACAGAGCAGTGTCTAGGACAATAGGAACGAAGGACCTGTGTACCTAGTTCTTCCAAGGAGAGATTACAATGCAGACTTTCTACCCTAGATGCTAAATGGTCAGGCATGTACTCGCGCCGCCTTTGCGCTCAATTAGTGGAGCCAAAGCCAAACAAAAATCGTATTTGCTTGTGAACAACAATGAGATCCTACAGTGCTTGCGTAAACACAAACTGCATCCAAACAAGGCCAAACTGGAAGACACTCGAGAAGTGGCTCTAAATTAGTAGGTCCACTGCTCCTGTTTTGGTTCAAGGTGGCTGAGAAATAGTACCAAATATCCTACAAACATGGTTATAAATGTCAGTGATGGATTTGCCCTTGTTGTGTTTTGTGACCTCCTCCTACAAGAATTGAACCGCCTCGTTCCTTTCACGGACTAGAGTCTTCAAATGCCCTCCTCCTTCCTCCCATTCTTTAACAGGAAAGGAAATGCGACAAAAAAGGCTACTTACACATGGAAGCATGAAGCTTTTGCAGCCTGGCCCGGTCGGTGGAGACATTGCTCGTCTGTTGATGTTTAATATCTTTCATAAAATAACAAGAAATGCGATGCCGAATTTCACGTACGCACTCTATAAGGCGAGAAACGCGAATGAATTCAACTTCTCTCCTCCTACTCCTTAGATCCCTCAGCTGTTTCTAGCTCTTAAAACTTCAAAGGATGCCGCGTGAATAGAGCAGACATCAGAAGGGCCGCAAACCAATCATTCATGGAGGCGGCTTCTTTTATGTCAAAGTGATGGACCGCCTCTCGCTGCGATTTGGCGCGCGTTAATAGGATTGCATTGTGTCAAAGATGAAATGGGTGGGATTTGGGCGGTCAACTAATGAATACATAGGAGGGAAAGAAATTAGTGCTCTTGATCAAAGAAAAATGCCGACAAACGACCACTGTCATTGGCTGATTTAAAATAGAGAGATCGTGTGTTGACACATTCACGATATAATAACCAAACAATACGAGTTTCTATTGTTTATATCCGATCAATCAGCCCACCACACCATTTATGATTCAAAGATGGTCATCGAAAATTCTTTTGAAGTTTGCCGCCGTTATTATAATGTGAAAAGATTTGGGATTATCAATTCAACGAGTTCACAAACAGGATTTGTGCTGTGAGACTTAAAGGGACCGGCTTTGCAGCAAGTCTCCATGCTTTTGTGTGTTCGCGGAGCGTCGGTGAATTGAATTTGTAAGACGTTGGAAACCCTGGTTGGAAACCATAAGAAATGCGAGCTGATAGCTGTGCAAACGTCTTATCCGCGGATTGAATCAAAGACGGGCCTTCGCACGACCTATTCAAAGGACGACCAGCTTGACATTTTCTCTACGTAAATACGACGCAGCTTTCGTTCAGGTTGCTCCTGAGCCTTGGCGACTATGTCAACCTCGCAGTCGAAGAGGCAGAAAGGAAATGGCCTATTTTGTCGAAATCACCACCGAGTACAGGCATAACATTGCCAAATTATTCGTTGCCCGCGCGAATGTTTTGTTTGCAAGTGGTATTTTAGGAAGCAGGGCATTCACTACTGGTGGTGGCAGGTGGAAATATGATATCGGGAAAAGGGGTAATGAAAGTGTGGGGGCCGACTGGGGGTGGAAAATGCTCAGGGTCGATCTTGACCTCATATTTTATTTTGGTAAAGTCTGTCAGAGAGGTTGGGCTTTCCGAGTTTCTAGATGGTTTGAGATTCTCAAATCATTTAGAAGTGATTTTTTTCCATAATAGCAATATTTTCCTGAAATGGCATTTTTTAACAACATCGAAAACTACCATTTTTGAAGACTGTACCTGTCGACTATTGTGCAAGAATATTTTACAAATTAATTCTACAATGTTTTTGCACCCTTACGTGGTATTTGAAAGTCATCCTTGCTCTGCGTTTCGAAAAGTGTTTGCTAGTCTCTTTTTCGATACGAAGCGTTCAACACGAGCCCCTATCAACTTAATTCGTTTGCTTTCTGGCCAGCCGAACAGGAGTGAACCTTGCCCGCCCCCGCTTCTCTGCATTTAATTATGAATTCTTGTGGTCTTGATAGTATGTTCAATCTTCCCAAAAGTTCGCGGTGGACAAAACCTACCTTTGTTTTTCGAGCAGACACTCGCCTCGTTTTCGTGTCAAGAACCTGGAACAATTGAAAACTGAACGGCGAATCGATGTTTTGGGAGTGGACAGTGCTCTGCCGTGCAGACTGAATACAGTAGGGTCAGGTTTGTCTGGTTTTGCGTGTACGGGATGTTAGCAAAACTAGCCGAGCTGTGACTTGCATGTAGACCAACTACTGTTGCAAGTACTAACGAATTCTAGACTATCATGGTAACATTAGAAATATTTGAACTGATATTCGTGAGTTTATAAACTTCAATGTCTGCGAATAGTTTTGGGATATGCCAGGTGAGCTTGATGTTCTATGAATTACCATCCTGACCATCACCGTCTTCAAACTACACGCATTTTTTATAAGGAATCACTTTTTAAGGAACTTACATGTAGAAGGCCAAAATATATAAAGAAGTTATACTACTAAAAACAAAATCCCTAAGGAACTTTTCGTTTAGAAAATTTTTTATAACTGCCAGCATCAAGAGCTAAAAAGCCCGTTCCATTCATTTGCAGCCAATACTCGCATAGATTGTTTGCTATTCGTGTGTCAAGTGCTTTATCGAGTAGTTTCCGCAAAGTCTATCTCGCCCCTCTCTCCACTAAGTGTTAAGGCTTATTGATGTGCAGTGAAAATTAAGGAACTTTTAAGGAACTTTTGGTATTAAAATCTGATGACTTGAGGTCTACAAATAAGGAACTTTTGGAACTAGGCCTTGTGGTAGGTTCCTTATAAAAAAGCGTGTAGTCCTAAATAACATGTTTGCGTTGCTGCTTCACCAAATAGCATGTATTTTCTTCACATATTCCCATGGCTGATGAAGGTAAATGTATGAACGATAAAGACAGCATTTGCAAAATCTGAAGTGGCGAATCGACTAGGTATTATTGTCATTTGAGGGATCGACCATCTAAATATCACTTTTTATGGAAATATTAGTCGAAACATTTGACCGCAGAGTGACCAAATTTGAATAACATTAAACACATTCAACATCTCTAAGTTACAATTTGCACAGCTTATTAGCTGGTAGCTGATCCAGGCTTGCTTGACAAACAGCTTACTGGTCACAGGCTTAGAGAGCACATGGGTGCTTAATCCGATCAATTTCCAATGCTTCTCCCCTCCTCTAGCTACATTTTGTGCAAGCACAAGCCAAACCTTGGGGATATAGCACTTTCACTGACATGTAGTAATAAGCATGACCACAAGAAAAACGTGAAGAGAGGGCGTATTCCTTATGAATTACTTTACAATCGTGTAACTACAATCTTTGTACTTGCTTGGAAGAAAGAAGATTCATCTCATGACTACGTTTCTTCCCTTTTCTCTTTTCATTCTCCGTTCTCACTTTGAGATAAGCTTGTCTCTGCTCGCTTTCCAGTACACAAAATATTTATCGCTCTGAGGCAAAACCTTCAATATTTGTTCATGGCTTGAATGGTAGTTTCTGGCTTTTGCTCTGGGGCAATGAATTAAGTATTTGTTCGCAGTTTGAATTGTAGTTTCTGAAGTCTGATAAGCTTGTCAAATCACTAAAGTGCGTTATTGGGCTTAATGTTTCGGGCTAATGGTCCCTCTCTATTGGATATGACTCTGTATTAGAGCGATGTCTCATGTCATTAAACTGTGTCATGCTAAATTGACATTGATAAATTTTTGCTTCCAGTTGAACGTGTAAACAGAATAAAGCCTTTCATTTTGCAGATTGAGGGTGAAGACGCGATGATATCTATGGCAAATAGGGGCTTCTAATAACCGTCCATCTTGGCTTGTCTTTTTGATTAACAGAGTGGATCGGGATCAAGCGCAAAAGTGTGATCCTGTCAAGACACGTGATCACAGTTCAATTAAAACGCTATACCTCCTTTTATTTGATTGTCAGTTTAACGCAAATGGCCATAGTTATGCGGTTCTCATTCGTTCTTCAACTGAGACCGTTTGTTCGTTGTGACGTCATTTAACTTCGAATGCTCTTCAACCGGTGACGCAGAAATTAGCCAAAAGTTTGGGGGAGAAGAGGGTTGTAAAGAAAAATACGTAATTGATATACCCCCCTGTGTTAGGTAGAGATGCGCCATTGGCGTTATTCAAGGGAATGGATTATACAGGGCGTGCACAAGTCTAAAGAAAGTACATAGACATTTACATAATTGGTACGTGAAGTTCAATGTGATATATATATATACTCAATCTGCAGACAGTACTGTTTCGCCCTTTGTATAATGTTTGATGCATCACTTTCATAGAAACGTTGCAAAAAACTTGGTGCACAATTATATTACTATTTTCTATAGAAAGGCACCCCACTCCGAAGAGGTACTAGCCCCCCTCCCTAGCCTTCTCTCTCCAAATCCTTGTGGCCCCAACCCGGATTTATTACTGCCTCATTGATGTGTCTTTTGCTATTTTGTTAGGGGGCGTTCCAAAAGAGAGACGGATTATTTCTAAATTAGGGTTGTCTAATAAATATCCTGACTTCTGGGTAAGTTAACTTAGTGGAAATGACTGGATAGATTAACTTATTTGTGGTTCTCCTTTGCATTTTTTTACAAAATGAAAATTTTTTTTGCTTTACTTATACAGGGACCGATGGAATTTCATTTGGATCGAAGAGGCATTACGCCCTCTAAGCCCCCCTTTTGGCACATTCCTACTCTTTTCTAAATCACCTTGATTTTGAATGTCATAATTAACAGAGAAAACTAGGCCAAATAAAGAGTCTTGGTAACAGTTTTCATAAGGCAGGGCAGACGAATTATGGGCCTAAATCGACGTTTCCTACCTAATATTTCAAGGCTTTCTAATTGAACAGTCTAACGGTTGGGAAAACTTTCGTTATGAAAACCTACTATAATGCCCTCCCTAACCCTGGTTTGTAGAGTGGGCAAGGCCGATTTCATCTGAGAATGAACTATTGGTTGAATAGTGCAGCAAAATTACCAATGCACTCTTGCAGAAAATAAATGCAGCACAAATTTGAGGGGGACGTTTGGTACAGAGAAAAGTTCATTCAAAGTTTAACAGTTATACTTGAAGTTCATAGGGAAACATCCTGACGGTGGGAGTAGAAACTTGTTTTTAGCAAACGACTTCTGTCCATTAAAGACGATTACAAAATCGGTCCATTAAGTCATTCTTTCATGAGTTGTACTTATATGCGATCGTTCTTATGAGCTCCAGTAGGAACCCAAACGTGTATCTAATCGTCTTACTTTATGTTTCTTGGCAGCCATGTTGATTTTGTAATAGGCCAATTTGATATTTGCTGTGGTTATAAAGCGCCGGCTAAAATGAAGTAGAGTCATGATCTATACCTGAAAAACTTTCCTAGAGCAGTTCACTTGCAGCCTTCTGAAGAGATGGTTGCTTCTTCTGTAGATAGCATTGTTTCTTCAAGCACCAGCTATTCAAATTGCCTCTTATTGAAAATGAGACAAATATTTGAATTGCAGGTGGAAGACTTTTCTGTTCCTTTGGCGGCATTTATTTTAAACATTGCGTTTAGGCAGCATTGAAGTTAATGTTACATAATTGAAAATTGCAGGTTGCAGCCATTACACAATAATGGCGACAAAGACCAGTTACCAAGTAATTGTTCATCGGCTTCTCAGGGCAAACAACTGTCTGGGACAGACAGAACTTGCACTGGTCGACAACATTCATTAGTTTTTGTTATCCTTAGTCAGAGTTTTGTGTTTTCCTGTTTGTCTTGGTTATTTAGACGCAAATCACGACAAAAAGCAGATACAGTTTACAAGTTATCTAGGGCCCCACCTTAAGACAAAGTGGCTGCAGTTAACAATTTATCTAGCGCCCCACCTTTAGATAAAAGCAGATATGATTTCCAAGTTATCTAGAGCTAGATATACCATTAATAACAAAAACAGTGCACGACAAAGTATAGAAGAATGAAAATTTCAGACTGGTATTTAAAGCAACTTTCGATTTTGTTGTTAGTTCCAAAACACTTATCCACAACTCTCATGATCCACCACACTTAGTATGATTTCATGTTAAGCATGACATTGAATGATTAATTATTCGAAGCATTGCAGCCTATTTGAAGTTAAACATTTGACATTTCCATGACATGGCGCGTGTGTTTCAACTACCAGGTATACGCCTGCCTGGGTATGTGTTGGAGGGCACTGGAGCCTCATGGCCGGGTTAATAGTGAAGAACATTGGTTAATAGTGAAAATAGATGGGAAGTTGAGATGAAAGACACTGGATAAAGAAGGATGATCAAGGCTTAAAGCGAAAAAGAAAAGTATCTTGTAATTTCCTTTCTTCAGATTTTACCTCTTGCTATTCTATCTTTCAATTACTCTTCTAACTTTTACTCAGCATTCATTAACTTCACTTTCTTAGTTGCTCACTTTACAAAATGATTTGGCAATTTGCTAAATTAATGAGTTCTATTTAAAAGTTGCTTAAAGGAAGAGGTTTTCTATGGTTCCTTTTTTGTTTCGGAATGATAGCCTCGAGCTCATTATAGGACCTTACTTGCCGCCGAGGCTAGCTTATAATGGCCAAAATTATTTTTCGTCGCGATGCTTTAATTTATCAGCAGCACATTGTCCACTCGCTGCACACGTTATTAACGTTGAATTTGACCATGCTTTCCGAAGTTTTTGCTCCAATAGCGCTTGCTCTTCCGGGCTGGTGGCAAAATAAATGTAATTAAGCATTGAAAATGCAGGTGACACTCAGCACTATCTGCCTCAGGATGAATGCCATTTTTACACGTAATAGCTTTATCGATGCATCAGTCTGATAAAAGAGAAAGACAGACAGGTAGTTGAAGCAGAGCATTGTTATAACTAGACTGAGTTTTGGGGTCACTTTCCAAACTATAAATACTAGAGGCTAAAAATTATTTTAGTTGGAAACCAAACAACAATTCAGTGCAACGCCAAGGAGATCCTTCTTATGCATAAACAATGTAGTTGCTCTTCTTCTTAGCTTGTAGTCGTTCATTACACTAGAATGATTCCTAGTTTCACTTACTTTTTAAACAGGATGCAGTTGTCTACTAATAAAAATTACAATCAACTCGTTAAACCCATATCCTAATCATGGAAATTAATAGGCCTCGATTTTTTCACAAGGCTTTACATGCAACTGAGGCTAGTTCATCATGGCTCATATTTTTGTCTTTTCACAGGCTTTCGCCGAAAATGCGTCAGTTTCCATTTAATCCATTTGTCTCATTTTGACTTTTATTCAGGATGGGCCACAGTAGGCTTCATGTTGCAGTTACTTTAGTAAACACCTCTTACTTTATAAATACTTGGGTATCTTGTTTCTAATGTTAGGCTCTGTTATTCACGACATCAAAAATGATGGTACAAGAGCAAAATTGCTTCAATATTGCAAAATAATAAGTAGAACGAGGGAACATAAACAAATGGAAATTTTTTTACAAGATTCTCTTGAAGTCAGCGCATGCAGTTTTTGCTAAGAAATGAGGATAAAAAAAGCCATGATTAAAACTCATTTGAAATTAGAATTTAGAAGTATTAAAAGTAGATACATTATAAGCCATCAATCTCACATTTAGCGTTTTTGATATTTCTAGCCAACGACAATGGGGATAAAGGAGGGAGGGGGGGGGGCTTAATTCCAATTTTTACTTGATAAGGGGTGCTTAAAAGAGAGAGGTGTATTAATAGAGCTTTTACGGTAAGATACTACAAGTAAAAAGTAGATTTGAAAGAGAAAGGATTATTCACCTGTACAAATAACAGAAAATGTTAAATCATATTATTACGTATCATTACAAGATTAAAACGTAAAGGGAGCTGTTTCTATTACACATCGCACACGCACCAGGGACATAGGCCTAGCTGACCCTGGCAATCCCAGTGCTTATTGGCAAATTATATTCACTTTAATTCTACCCAATTAAATCCTAATCGCCAAGTTGCTTTGTTGACAGCTTATTGTAATCTCTATTCCCAATTTGCCAATGAAGGATGTTTTGTTTCTGTCAATTTTTCCAAATATTTCGTCCATCCAGCTTCATAATAGTTCCTCTGATAGTTCCTCGCCGCTTTTGAAACTAGCCGCTGAGACCAAGTCTTCAAATTTATAAATTGCTGTACTTACAGGGACAATACAGGTTTATCAGAGCAAAGTTAACGATGTATGGGCTAGATTTGTCAGCATAGTGAGGCCGAGAAAAGTTGCAGAATGCTTTTAAAAAACCTAATTAAGCATCTTGAATTTACAAGATCTTGATAAAACTTTGAAACTTGAATCACGCATTCATCTTGAGTACAAAGGTAGTGACAACGATGTTGTTCAAAACAAAATTCCAAACATATTTTTACATCATCTTGTAGCCTGCATGTAGATTCTGGAGACTGCGGAGGAGCAAAAACAATATTTTTTGAGAAGGATATCCTGCAGTGAACATGGTCAAAAGAAAAGTTAAAAAAGTCCAGCCTAATTTCACAAATTACCTTGCAGTTAATTCTTCCCTTCATTTAAAGATTCATTGGCTTGAAAAGGAAAAGAAAAGTTTAGAAAAGAAAAAGAACCATTCTGACTCAACTACGGTATAATGATCAACGAGGCAGATGCACTACATAAATACTTCTCTTGTTAATCACTTGCTGTTCTTGATAACACTACTTCAAGATGCCGCATCCCGCTAATTCGCCACCCACCGTCAGATGTCCCGCCTCTTCTGCAATGCCCCACCCCTAGCACCGGTTTGCCCTCCTTTCGCCTTCACAGCTACCACATCACATTTCCCTCCGTTGCTGTGGATGCTGTTGCGGCCGTGAACAAATTTTGTTGTTATTATGGGAAATTTTTGGCAGCAGCTCTGGTCATAAGCATAGCACATGACTTGGTACAAAGGGGCAAACGGGCGCTTTCTGTGCTGCAACGGAAAAGGTCGGAGTCAGTGCATTTTATGATTTAACAATATCAAAGGCCGGGGATGTTCGTAAACAATTCCTTCACGAAGCAACCGATGCAGCGGCATCGGTCAATGGTGGCGAACAACAAGTTGACAAGGAAGCAAAATTACCGCTGCACTCTTCGCAAACAAGCTCGCATTTACATTGCCTCGATTGGCTTTGGAACGATAATCCTAATTTTCGGTGTTAAACTTTTATGTGAGCAGATCAGAGGCTCATCGGGCGCTCAGTTAACATGGAACACGAGTAAGTAGCGTTCCATCGAATCGAAGTGTTGCATAGCTCAACGTTCATTGCTTTAGTATAAATCAATTTTTTCACTTGCTGGTTATGTTACCGCATTTGAAATTGCTCAATATGAACTTCCTCAAAATTAATATTAACCCCACAATAATTATTAAACCCTGGCAAAATGTAACTTTAAATTAAGTATCCCTTCTTCCTGTTTAAAGTCTTCGAAACCCCGAAGTTATGATTGGTTCTTGTAATAATGTGCGAGATAACCCTTTTGTTCTAAAGTATGAAGCAACAAAAAAAACCAAACTAGATTTGATGGTAATCTGATATAGTTTTTTCTTGGATGAATTGTTTATTGACAGTTTGGTTCCTGACGAATTGTTCAAGAACAAAAGTGTTTTGTTTTGGTCTATCCAGAAGGGTAACCGCATATGCCAATGATACTTAGTTTCACTTCTTCTAGCATCACATGAATGGTGGACTTTGGAGCTGGGTTATTGTACAGTGTTCAACACTTTCAAATGTACTAGTGAAACAAAAGAACATTAATTATTCATGTACTCCAAAAGACTTCAGAAACAGAAGTTTAATTTTCTTACAACTACTAATGGGTGTTTTATGTCTGATTCTGTCCTGTTTTGTTTTAAAAGAGGAAAACATTCTCTTTATTACATGAATTTTATTTTTTGAACAAAGAGGTGCTATAAAATGCCTTTATTTATAAGAAGTGTTCATAACAGCACTATACACAAACCTAGAGTATGTGGTGGGGCACTTAAGCATATGACCTCAAACTACATAAAACTTCTGTTGTGTTTACCTTTTCAATGCCTTGGTTTCTTTTTGTTCATGGCATTTTAATGCTTATTATTTATTAAAAAGCTGTTTCACTAGAAACCCTTTTGATAACAACGAAACACACCAAAAAGCCATTTCAATAGGCTTCCTCCAGAAGTTTTCTGAAAGGTTTGCCCGCAGTGGTTTTTGGGACTCTGTTTTGTCTAATATTATCATGCAAGTTTTTATGACAGTAGCTTTTTATTATGAAAAAATGAATTGTTTTGCAAATTTATAGGTTATTTTAATTTGCCTTTGCTAGACTTTCTTAGTACAACAATGAAATATTTCCTATGACATATCATAATATTCCCCTCTGTTTAATTTAGATTCCCAGTATGTTAAATCACGCTCAATCTTGTGGCAAGCAGAAGAAAATGAGACAAAATGTCAGTCACCAAGTGAGTTTAACTCCTGTGGAACCCCAAAATTTTTAGATTTTGGAGTATAAGTTCAATTTCATCTCAGTTCAATTCACATTTATGCACTTATAAGATATTGTTTTGAAGTAGTGATGTGGCAAAGGAAGTCACATCAAGGGATGGACTTTTAGATTAATAAAAATTGAAGAGAAATGTTAACTGTCAAAGAAAGAAGGTTAATAATTGACATGCTATTCAGCTGCATCATTGAAACTAACTCAGATCACTTCAGGATTAAAATGTTTTACTGTTCACCTTTTATCTTTATAAACCTTTATGCTTCTGTATAAGGTAGTATGATAAGTGAAGTGATAAACCACAGAGCTTTAAACCCAGTATTTAAACTATGTGGACCAAATGATCCTCCAACTACCTTGACTGCAAACACTTTCAAGTCTATACTATACAATTCTAACTTTTATCAACTGCACATGGGAGCCATTGCAACTTGTTACTTTTTTGAATCTGTTACAAGTGAATCTGTTTTTGGGGACAACTTTCCCTACCAGTAAGGATTTGTTTTGTAAGATATTATCTGTTGCACAATTCCTTGTCTTCTTACAAACCTCATTTATATGATATTTCATACCATTATAGTGCATGTTTGACACAGGGGTCACATGCAACAAACTAACCTTTCATGAGTGAGAAACATTCATCAATATCTAGCTTTATGGACATTTAATTGTTTTTTCAATATAGTTTTGTTCCTATTCAGACAAGTATAAATTTTGCATACTGATCATGCAATTAATGTATTTTCTAAATAACTGCCCTTTTATTCTATATAATGATTTTACATTTTTCTAAAGTTTCTGCTTCAAAAGAAGCCAGCCAACTAGCTTTCATTGTATCAATGTGTCTTGTTCACTTAGCTAAGTTTAATACAAACATAAGTTTCCAGCCACATGGTAGCTAAATCCCTGATTGCATCAAATTTCCTCATGAAATATGCAAAAGTTTAGTTTTCTTTCAGTCAAGCATGATGTCTAAACACAAGTACTGCAACACAGTATTGCATTTCTAGGATTATTTCATTTGCTTTCCTTACCTGTTGATATGACTTGTTTGCTCTTGAAAGATAATTATATGCAGAGTCTTGGTTTTCATTTTTCATTCTTTCTATAATCTCATATTTACCCAAATATATAGGAGCTATGCTGGGGCTGCTCCTTGTCTGGAAAATTAAATTGAACACCTGACTCTAAGCATAAGTAAAGAATGTTAATTTTTTAGGTATAAAAGAGTTTCCAAGAGATCTATTTTCAGTCCAGCAACTCAAACATGGTGGTGTTCTCTTCCACATTGCTGTTGTGAGTTTTTTGGCAGCAGTTTTTTGACACATGACCTCTTTAATATTTCTCTGATGCAAACCTGTGCAATATTTATCCATGGAAGCTTTCAAAATTTGCTTATATGTCAAACTTGAAGGGACTCCTTAACTTCCAATGTTTTTTGTAAATTCAAGTTGTCTTCTAGTTGTGCTTGCCCAGCGCATCAATTTAATTTTTTTTTCATTTTTAGTCTGTGTACATGTTTATAGCACTTGCATTTGTTTGCGATGACTATTTTGTGGCATCTCTGGATAAAATATGTGAGGTATAATTTTTGTATTTTATCTTTGAACTTCCTGCCTGAAAGTTTGATAATGACATGACACCTTTTAGGTAATTTTTCATTGCATAGGATCTGTATTTTATGAGAGGTTTGAATTAAAAAGTGCTGCTCTTTAGTTTGTTGCTAACTTTTGTTATCTTGCTAACAAAAAAAATTCAAAGTTTAGGTGGTATGATTTTTGCTTCTCATTATATATGCCTTATTTTTTATTGAAATGCTAATCTTATGTGGTAAATGCATTTTTAATGTTTATTAATTTTATTGCAGCACCTGAATTTAAGTGAGGACATCGCAGGCGCCACTTTTATGGCAGCTGGTAGCTCTGCACCAGAATTGTTCACCTCTTTGATAGGTAGGTTAATTGCCTGCTTTGTTTGATAAAGGATAACTTTGAGGATGAATACATATTCACTGAAAAAGGTTTGAAAAGGCATGTTTATAATGACAATAATGATGACAGAAATGATCATGATGATGATTATGATGACAATTATGATGATGATGATGATGATGGCTATAAAGTTTTGTTGCTTGTATTTTGTGGGAGTCTACCTTTGATGACATTATTATTGGTCCGTAGTCAAGGGGAAACCTTTTTGTTTTCTCTATCATTTTGGCCCTGCCCTAAATGTAATTTGGTTCTCACACCAAAGGGCTGTTTATCGTTCATGGCGATGTTGGAACAGGGACAATTGTTGGGTCAGCAGTTTTCAACGTTCTCATCATTCTTGCCCTTGTGAGCCTTTGGGCCGGTCAGGTATGTTTGCGAATAGGCCCTTAGTCTCTTGAATGCTTTATGCTTTTCTTGTGAACTTGGCTCTTCTTGAGTAATTTTTAAGTCATCTAAATTCAGTTTAAATACATATAATGACATTGCATCATGAGAGATGAACTACAGCAGAAAAATTACTTTTTCGTTACGAAAAGTTACCTTACAATTACTGCCAGTTTCCTATAGACAACAATACCATGCTTTTTCCTAAAAAAGAATGGCAGACCCCATATCAACTTTCTTAATTGGAAATAAAGATGACCTTAATTCAGCCAGAATAGCGGTTTGTTTGTATTATTTAGCGCTGTCTTCCTATATTATATTGTATTATTAAGCCTGCCTCTTCACATTAACTTAACCAATCAACGATTCTGACTCTATGCTATGTTGCGTTTTAATTAAACCTCTTCTATCATGGTTTTGTTTTCCGATACTGCTGTTTTCTTTATTTGTCGTTTTCCATTAACAAAGGCCGAAATTTCTCTTCACACAGGTAACAAGTCTCACCCGATGGCCTCTCTGTCGAGATAGCATTTCATATTGCGTGGCAGTTATTTCTCTGATCGTGGTAAGTGTTCAGGCATCTCAACCTGCTAAACTAGTAACCATCAACCGGCTTATAAAACTTTTCTATTTATTCTCTGTCCGTCAAGTTTGATCCTGTCAACTTCTTTTGTTTCGTGAGTTCATTTGGTGGCTTTTCCTATATCACCTTTTGTCCTCCGTGTTTTAAACCTGTACCGGAGAATAATAAACAAAGGACCAGAATGTACTTCAGTGTGCTAAAACCATGGTTCCGCCGTCTCTCGCAATTGTAAACAATGACTCTTATATAGCATCAACTTATACCTATGAAACTCTCGTAAGCATACCTTATATCATAAACGTTTTACATAAATCTCTTTCGGTTTTGAATTTCCTGGGGAAACTAGCAAAAAGGGCATGGATAAGGCAAGAATAGAAAGAAAAATATTGTATGATAATACTATGTAACGCCCTGTGACGTTTTTATGTGTTGTTTTAGCTTTGTGAAAGTTTATCGCAGTTATTTTACGAAGGAATATTGGAACTAGACGTACATTATTACAAACAAAGTTTACGATTGGGTTTCGAGAAAAATATTGTTTGCGTATGTGATCTGTTCCCTGTTCCTTGTCCCTGTTTAAAGTGCCACTTGATTTAAGAAGTGATCCTTCTGATCATAGTGATCCCATTTTCCTCCTCAAGTCTTGCCCCAGAAATTTTAATTGTATGGCTAATTTTAATTGTTTTATTCCAATAAATTTTGCCCAAAATTCAAGTGATCACTGCAAATTGAAGATTAGAAATCAACGTTTACGAGCTACGATCATGTCCTAATTATGTACTAGTTTTGGAAGAGCTATGTTTCCTCTTTTAACCATTTCTTCTTGATAGTCTTGGTTTCCTCTTCAACACTTTTTTTAACTTTACTTTTCATCGTAACATTGTTTCAATACAATTAGCAGTTAAGTCAGTGTTTGATCTGTTATATCAAGATTTTTTCAAAAAACATTTCAAAATTCATTCGTCGAGCCGGCTTTTAAGTTTTCTATGCCACCGCTTATCGTTTAACGATGATGAATATCTCTGTCTTAATGCTAACCAGAACCAATTTAGCTTTAAGCTGAAAAGGATTTTTTTGGCCAGAACCAAATGGTATTGCTGGCATAACTTCAGGGCATCTGAAGTCACATTTCGCACCAGTAGCATAAGATAGTAAAAATACTGTTTTCACCTCGGGAAACGTCTGGAAGACACCTTTGCACAAGCGCCACGGTAAACCTCAACTACGCAGACAGTTAATGAAATCTGTTTTCATTTTTGTAGGCTTTGGAGAGTTCAATTTTTAGAATTTTCCTAGTCGGAGTATTTTGGCTATTAAGTTCATCAAAGGGCATGTAGTATGCTTCAACCTCGTTTCTGTCTTGTCTCGCTTTCATGTAGCACGCCAGTGGCTTATCATATACATAAACCTTTGAACTGGAAAGAAAAGTAGTAAATGCAGTTATGAACACGTTTGCCGTTTTTTCATAAAAAAGCTGGTCACTGAAATCAATCTAATGTCCCCTCCTTATTTAACTAGATTCTAATTTTACCAATGTATCATTTTATACCCTTAACAACTTTCCATATGTAACGCATTTGGAATTTTTCTATTCTGAATAGTTTTGGCTTAACCTGGAAACTCTGATAACAAAACTTTATTTCTACTAGGTTATGAACAATGGACAGATAACATGGTAAGTGAGTTTTAATTCTTGCGACTGTGTAATTGTTTGTAAATGTCGATTGGTATGTATGATAGGATGACTTTTGCCAGTCACGATTCACTAAATGGCTCAACAGTTGAAAGCATGAATTGGCATGAAATGCAACACTCACTAAATGGCTCAACAGTTGAAAGCATGAATTGGCATGAAATGAAAAAAGCAAGGCGATGGTGCTATGCTAGTTCAGATTTTCCTTGATCTGAAATCACATAAGAAGGCACTTGGACAGGAAGAAGCTGGAGTTGAAAAACCCTTTTGCATAGCTCTGGTGCAGGAAAAAGTTGCTCATAGATTTAATTGAAGGGCCTTGCTTTTTAGAGCTGCGTTTACATTACCGAATTTTCAACCGATGTTAACGTCAACCCAGGTTCAACCCAGGTTAAAAGTTGTTGTGTAAACAGGGCTTAAGTATATAATGTTTTTTGGAAGAATCACGTGCCATTGCCAGAGTGGTTTCGGCAGCTTGCTTGCAAAGTAGCATTTAGGGTGCGAATGTGCATTATTGCCAACTTTGCCCTCATCAGGAATGTGTGCTCTTAAGCACGATACAGAAGCGTCGTGGTGTAACGAAGTAAGCTTAGGTGTCATGAAATTGTCAACCCTTTCCCTACTGGTCTAACAAGCTCAACACGTTAGGTGTCAGAACGACTGGCTGGTCAGTATTGGAAGATTGCTCATGATTAACGGAAACATATTGTAGCACTATACGGGAACTGTATGATTTCTTATTTACTTATCTGCCCGCTTTTACGTAATTTTATTTGTCAATATGTTTGTGCTAATTTTTGCTTATTAAGAAAGCATAGTCAATCATTTGACAGCTGGCATCATGTTGTTATGGATTATCAATAGAAAGATAGAAATAGCTCCATGTTTTTGTAATTGTTAAAAGCTGCTGCGATGTGGTATGCAATAAAAATCCGTTGTTTATGAATGTGTTGTCCAATTTATTAAACATGCTTGTTTGTTTTTGTCTTGTTTATACCGAGCAAAATCTCGTAACATAGATTCCAATGTAGATGGGGCTGATGATTTTTTTCTGGTGTAGGGAATGTTTATGGGGCTATTATTCTAGCTCTTGATTATTGCCAGTTCTGAAGTGATACTGCAAAGTCAAAGTGAAAGAGAGATAGAATTGAGCCCAGTTTACAATATGGTAGTCCTCAGTAATCAGGAAAAGGTAATTTTCGCGTGCCTCCCCATGTAGTTCCCTATGCATCCACCTCATATATGAATGTTTTTCCTACATGTTGTTGATGGAAACCATTTGCACAGCGATTATTGAAGTGTCGAAGAAGCAACATTAAAAGTAAATGGTTCATTAGTAAATGTTTACAGGTGTGAATGTAAATGGCTCAAAGAATGAACTCCGAATAAAATTATAAATTTATAGAAGGAACGGGCAATTAACCGACCAAAAACTGACTGCTGTGATATGCTGTTCTTTGACCTGTTATTAACCGGTAGATTTTCTGTTGTTTTGGATGAAGTGCTTTCGTGTTATTTGTTATGTTTAGCCCGAGTCCTGTGTTATTGTTGATTCCCAGCACAATGCCCGCCAGCCTTGTTTTCATTTAATTCCAACCAGCGGCAGGGTCGCGCCAACGAGGCTATAGGACAGTGATCGCGGCAAGCTATCCAGCCGGCTGGGAAAACATTCTGCTCCTCCGTAGCGGTTTCTAGATTTGGATTCCCACGCTTCGTTTTGTCCCACGTTTTCCTCACTGTGCACTTGAAATGGAGGCTCGACTCCCTAGAATTCCATACTAGACAACTGAATACCCACAAGAGGTCCTCCATATAAACCTTATTTAACGTTTTCCTCAAGATCTTTCACTTTGGTGAAGATTTCTTCATTTTGTATCAGTTTATCTTTACCAATATGCTCTTCTTGCAGGTACGAAAGTGTCGTCATGTTGCTTTTGTATGTGGCGTATCTTGCTACCATGAAGTAAGTATAAACAATGAGTTGTCTGTCAGTTGCAAATAAAAACCGGCTTAAATAAAACTTGTAAATCTGTGTTCTTGCATTCTGGCAAGACGTCTTTTTTATAATGGGAATTTTTTGCCAAGCTTTAAAAAGAAAATCACAAAAGTATTCGATTGCAGGAGGTTTTTTCGAAATCTCAAATGGGGCTCTGGGGTACTGAGCCTGTCCAATTTAGCGACGCTTGTCCCTGTAAATGAAGCATTTGTGACGTCATCTGCACGAATACTGCCGAACATTAGCGGTGTTAACATTGGGAACTCTCTAAAAATATCAATTTTCAAATGCATTATCACCATTCTTATTTTAAGGTGCAACTTTGGACATGTAATTTGTATATAAGACAGACAAAGCTACCTCGTATATTTGTCTTTGTCATTTCTCTTTGTCGCGGACTCATTTCTAGTTTTTCCGCCCCCAAATATAGTTCCACTGAACCCCCTCTGAAAACGACCTTTGAACCCTGGGCTTGTACTTGGTTGATGCATTAGATTGTCTAGAGAACGTGGCGTACTGTCTAGGAATATCAGGTAAAACTGCACCATAGACCCAGTCTTTCTCAAACTCTAACAGGCTTCTCATACTATCATGAAATTAAACAATGTAACTTATGCCCTCTCCACCTTAGTAATATTTTTCCGCTCAGCTTAGGCCAACTAGGGTCACCCTTAACCTATCACACCTGGTAACGAATATCTTTGTTCATTGGAAAGGTTCAATAAGCGACTCATGAGGCTTTTCAAAGTGAGAACCAATGAAGAGGAAATAGAAGAAGGAAACCAGACTGGTAATCAGTCGGGACAAAACGGTGACGTCGACCAAGAGGCAGCCAGCTGTGAGTGTTCTACCCTGGGTACCAGACCCATGCTTTTGTCTGCAAAGACCTCTTCTACTTAGCCAGTTGGATTGAGTAGTAAAGTTTCCCTTTCGCCTGAGGATTTCTTTGCCGTGAATTTTTGAAAGGTCGTTGTTCTTTACTTTCAAAACACATTTGCCGCCTATATATTTGAGTAGGTATGCATAGCGAAGGCCTTTGGCTGGTTAAAGCAATCGCCATAGATAGACTTGTTGGGGGCTTTTGTTTGGAGGAGGGGGTAGGGGTTGTGTCTGTGGGTTTGATTTGTCATGTCAATAGACATACGTTGTAGAAGCTAACATTTAGACAGCCCAGATATTTCTTCTTCGTCTTGACAGATTTTATCGCAAATCGCTTGGACGATGTTACTGCAAAAACGCTTAGTTTCTTCAGATTGATGGCTTTTAAAAATTTTGTGCGAATGCAATTAAATGATTTGATGCGCTGTCAATGTCCAGATTTGGATAGGACAAGCCAAAAAGTTGTTTGCTGCAATCTAATGATAAACGTAATACTCTCCATACACAGATCGCGTTGGAAGTCCGGAGAGTTATGAGCTTGTAGCTAAAAGGTTGGCGATTGAAGTTTTACATTGTTTATCATAGATGTACCCACAATCACAAAAAGGTTATTGAAGCAGAAGGCCACAATTTTGCTCCTTGTTGCCTCTATAAAAGCCATTTGTTATTTAATCAGTATTACTGACTGGCAATTTTCTCAGGACCATTGTCCTGTATTATTATGACATTTACGGGTGAGGCATGTTTTAGATATGCAAATCGCTTCGTTCTGTCGTCTAGGCCCTTGGGTCTCACCCAAGTAACCACTGAAATGATGTATTCTTTGTTTTAGAGTTGCGCTGTTTATCTATTGAGTATGCATCTATCAAAATCTCACCCAGTAGATAGATGAATAGGTCTCTCTTTTTAGAAGTTTGTCTAGAACTTTCAACCTTTAAAAAATCAAAACCAAATAGATATTACTGCCTGTTTTTATTAGCCGTCGTTTAGAGATCTACTTGTTTATGTCTCTCTTCGTTTGTATTAAGAATCCGAAGGTTGACCTGGCGTGAAGTGGGTATGATGATTATGTTGAGCAGCCAGTTTCCTCCTGCCACGCGGTTCAGGGCCGCCTGTTACATGATGACACTTCGTCAGGTATGTTGTCTGTCATGTTGCTATAGGTTGCCGCTAGACCTCCGCGACTATTTTGATAGACTATTTTGATATTTCTATCAAAAATCAATAAATATATTCCTCTTATTCAAATTTTTTAAATAGAAGGTCATGACCTAAAAGTAAAAAATCTTTCTGTTTTTCATGCAATGTTTTATATGCAAAAGCTTCCTAACTTTTTACGAATAATATCATGCTGGATATTAGATTACGACAATTTTCCCCTGACGTAAGACATGCATAAGCTACATGCATACACTTCAAAGTATTACCCACGTCTGTGTCTTGGCTGGGTATGAAACTTTAGATTGCCAAGAAAATATCGACAAGCGTTTTATCTTCGCATGAAGGTTAAAATTGTGTATCGTAAAGCTGAGCATTGATCAAAGGCAAGGCCAGAACTATAGCGCCATGGCAAATGAATCGGACAGTCAAGAGACCTTTCTGAGTTCTACGCAATTCTTTTCCATCTCATTTGGAATAATTTGAACAAAGCTTCACACGAGAAGAAAGTGTTTGAGCCTGAATCTTCAACTTAGCCCGCTCTGTAACAAACTATTTTTTTAAATGTTTTATTCCATTATTAAGTCGCCAGATTTTTTGGTGCTTGCCAGTTGTTCTGTCTGTAGTTTCAAAGTTCCCAATCTATTCTTCGAAGGAAGAAGATAAAGGATTATTGGTGAGTTCCGACGAAGGGGATGACGAAGGTAAATCAAAGAGGACAAGAGAAGAGAATGAGTAAGTTTGTGCTAGTCACTTGTTTCAAGCATTCTTGTAAAGCCATTCATATCGGTGCTGGGCAGAAATTTGAAGAGTTCATCAAAGGCCCTAGATTTTAAGAAGAATATTGTTGAATACAAGCAGTTAACTAAATTAATAACTTATAAAGTGTTGGGCAAGTGTCGGCCCGGTTTCAATGGGGTGGTTGGAAAGAAACCTGAAGTTGGTTGAAATAGAACTTTAACTTCACGAAGACATTTAGGCGGAAAGAGTAGAGAATGCCTTCCACATAATCAGAGAAGAAGATGTAGAGCATGCCAGGAGAGATTTTACTATTTGAGCATGTAGTTTCTAACATCCAGAAGCCTCTAGTTTGAGCAAGGAGCACTGATGCAAGGTCCTGTTTCATGAATGACTGGGGACCATTTTTCTTTCGCTGTGTCCCCTGTATAAAATCTTTAAAATAATGATGGGTCTCATAGCTCCTGCACAGTTACAAGAAGAGATAAATAACAGGGAGCCGAGTCTTTAAAATGCCATTTTCAAATGGTCTAGAGATTCTATGCAGTCTTTTGATGATGTAATTGTATATTTCTTGTTAGATTAAAGTTTTATATAACTATCTTAGTTCCCTTAGTGTTTTTGTTACAAGATTAACTTGAGCACAAGCTTATCAGACATAATTACAAAGCAAATGACATCTTTTCGAAGCCGCCATCTTATTGTTAATGCTTTTTCGAACCGAGGCCAATAGTCTCTTCATGTTGTGGAGACCTGTTTTCTACTTCCTGTGACATAAACGGCGCAGCAGCTGCTTGTCGAGAGAAATTATTTTTACTAGATGAGTTTTAATTTGATAAAGTCTTAACGAATTTGTGGGTAGAAACTGTATATGAAAAGCAGTGAAATTGCCTTGAATTTGCAGGTGAAGGTTTCTGCTATTAAGTGTGTCCTTTATCTCTGACTTGCCATTCATTTTAGTAGTAGCAGATGAATCCAGCTGTATACCAATTTATCGAAATTGGGATAAAAAAGTGAAATGGGGCAATCTAAAAGGCTTTTTTGCTCCTTAAAAGTAGGCCGACTAAAAATTCATAGCACGGCAGCAAAATGCCTTTAATTTTAAAATTTTATTTGGGTCAGCTGAATACATATTTGACGTGTGCTGTTCCGAAAATATAATTTTCTAAAAGCCGGTTAATGGACGACATCCCATTTAACAATGAAAGTAATACAAATGTAGCTTAGTAATGTAACCTTTATCGTCACAGAAACGAGAAAGGAAGTATTGATATCCAAATTGAAGGCGGCCCTTTCATGGAACAAGGTTGGTGCCAACCGTGCTTTTACCGGTTAATTTTTCTTCCGTTTTACTCAAAGAAACATTTGATGTTCTCATTATTTTGTCGCTATAAGTCTGTATTTCGTTAGCAGTACAAATTAGATTCAGTGGATTGGATTCATTGGGTTTAAGTCAGTTACGACTCATGTAGTGTATTGTCAGACTCAATTTAACAAATCAGAGTCTTAGCCGCTTCCGAATTGCCTAATTGAAATTCAGTTATGCATATATTCAGTTGTTGAAGTTCCTTGCCAGTGGTTGGATGTTTAGGTCTTTTGCAAAAACTATTGCCAACTAGCCTGGTGCTCTTGTAATCAAGTCAAGTTCCTGTAATCAGTTGTTCCAGAGCCTTAGCTGAACTCTCACTCTCTGAAATTTTACGATAACTTTGTTTTCAAGGCTCAATTTTATGGGCTTAATTCCTTATTTTTGATATTTGTTTTCATGTTGTTGCTCAACTGTTTTGGCACATGGGAAATCGAGGAATTAAGGTTTTTACCGTTTTCAGATCGAACTATATTCGGATTGGCATTCTGGATCTTTTCGCGACCAATAATCATTTTGCTATATTATACAATTCCAGATTGTAAAAAAGAAAAGTAAGTAGATCCTCATGCAATTTGACAATTGTTCTAATTGTTGATTTTGCTATCAGTGGCCCTTATTATGGAGCAGGGTGGTGGAAATGGTAGTGTTAACTTTTGATTCTGCAAGCCATCGTTTACGCTCTTTTTATAATAAACAAATGTTTTTATAATAGGTCGGGTTCAATTTAATATGATGTATCAAATTTATAAATGTAATATAGATTCATATTTAATACATTGTTTTATATTCTATATTATATTGTACGAGGAGTACGCGCCGAATAACACGAGCTCGCAAAGTCGCAATTAAAGAACGGTTTTTTCACGTTGAGTCTATGAGAAATGTTCCAACTATGTTGCAATTTCCATTTGATATTTATGCTGCATTCTGTTTGTTCTTATGTGCTGTGATGACTTCATGGTTTGTTTTTGCACTTAAGGTGGGAACGATTCTACATTGCGACCTTTTTCATGTCGATTGTTTGGATTGCTGCCTTTTCGTACATAATGGTATGGATGGTGAGTGGCTTGAGTACTTTTAGTTTTATAATGACCAAGAACTGCAAAATTATTGTGGCTGATTTAGAGAACTGTCTGAAAACACACGGGAGATTAGCTGCATACGACATCTGTGTAGATTAATTTTTGATGAAGACTTGATTATTACCAAGACCCTATTTTGACTTTAGATACGTTTCCAGTTTGACTTGGTTCGAGTTTGCAGTAAATGTATTTTATATGTGCGTGTATACAGTACTATAAAAGTGTTAAAGATGTTGCCATGTTTGTGTTTTTACGAGCGCGCAAAAAATGGATCAGAGTGAAGAATTCTAAATGTGTACCTACACTTTTATCCTCCTTATTAATTGGTCTGCAATTTTGACCTTTATCTCCTCAAGACGTCTTTGTGACGAAACAATGGTCCCATTTGCCATTTGTAAACATCAAACAAGTTTATCACGTGTGGATCACACACACTGCATCTGATTGAGCATACGGAGGTTTATCCAGTGGATAGAGCACTAATTTCATTTGATTACTCAGATTAATGTTGTTTTGCGTTATCCGCTTCTCAATTGAAAGCTAGAGAAGTTCACCCCCGGCTGAACCGCTCAGTTGCGTAACATTTGCTTTCTCAGCCTTGTTTACCAATTACTTGATGTTAGAAGGCTCTACTAAGTAAGCAGTTCTGTCTAATAACGCTCAGACACTCTATTAAAAAGTCACTGATGACCAGGAGGGCTATTTTGGGAGCACGAGGACTCGAAAACAATGCAACATGAGAAATTGTAGGGCGAAGAAAATTAAGAAGAGTGATGATATTTTGTTGCTTCACTCAAAGCTGTCATTGGCATTTTTTGTTTCCCCTCGTTTGCTACGTGGAGCCACTCATAAAACTATCAAGAAGATTGGTTAGAAAGGATTTGAGGTTTTAGAATTCCCTGTTCCCATTATTGAGCTTTCCCTGTTCCCATTATGTAAATGCTAGTCGAAAAGTTCTAGGGCCGTTCAGTTCTAGAGATATCCTCCCCCGTCTCTTTAGTACCAGAGGACACAACTATTTGGATAAATTGTTAGACGTTAACCTTGTTGCAATGTATTACATTGGTCCAAAGATGGACACACAAGTTTATCGTTAATCGTTATCGTAAGACTGCCTCTGATTGGTTAAGCTGGAGGAAGGCGCCAAACTGGTTGCGATATGAGAATTAACTACTTAGTTAAAAATAAACTTTTTATTAAAAAAGTTCTACTTTGAGATTTTCCCACAGAGCATTGATTGAGGGAATCCATTTTTCCTCGCAGGTGACTGTGATCGGCTTCGTGCTGGGCATCCCTGACGTCATCATGGGGATCACGTTTCTTGCTGCTGGTACAAGCATTCCAGATGCCATTGCAAGCCTCATTGTCTCAAGGCAAGGTATGCCATGGCCTAACAGACTGTGTGTTTTCGTTTGCAATCTGTGCAGAGAACGTATAGGGAATGTGGAGCACATTTTTTTAATGTAGAACTATTGTTGATATGAACAATAGCTGACGTTGATAAGCATGGGAAACATATGTTTTAACCCAATTGGTAGCTTTCTTGTCAACTGTTTCTGTAAGATGCGTTACATTATGGTCACCAAAGCGATGTTGGGATATTGTTGTTCTCTTGGATGCAAAGAAGCTGTTTGTTTCATGGCTCATTTTCTTATAAGCTCATTTACGAGCTGACTCTGTTGTCGTGGCATCTTTTATGCTTTCAAGCTGTTTCGTTCCTCCGCACCTGTCAAGCATCTAAGCTTGCAGAAGCTTCTTGATCTTTTCCTTCCCAGACCTGAGGTGCCGCTTCTTTTTTGGTAGCATTGCTAACTTTTACTTAGACGCGTCTGTACTTTGACAGGATTGGGCGATATGGCTGTCAGCAACTCCATTGGTAGCAATGTCTTTGATATTCTGATCGGCTTGGCTCTGCCTTGGTTCATCCACACTGCAATCATATCCCCTGGATCGGAGGTAACAACCAACATTTGTCCTTGGTACAGCTACATTCGTATCTCCCACTTGAAACACAGCGATGGTTCGTTTCTTTATTTAATTCGTACAGATAATCATGTCAGTGGTGGATTTGCGGGTAGGTCCTTGTCCAGCTTATCCGTCAGTCCCACTTGGAGCTGCGGCGTGTCGTGTAGCGTTTAAAATCTTTGATGCAAGACACACTAGCGTTCACTGTTGGTTGCTGTTGGTTCAGCGTTCACATACACGTTTAATCGTGAGATCATTATGAGATCAAAATTATACATGCAAATCTATGATGCTCTTTCCACTTGTTTCTCACGGTCCCAGACTCTAACAAAGGCGTTTAACTTTTTTCTTCTCAATATATCTTGTGCTGCTTTACGCTGAAAATAACAACGAAAACAATGACAGAGGCGTTAAATTAGGAAAGCCATTCAAGAGTGCTTTCCCGATGGACCTCTTTTTGATTAACAGTTGCAATTTCCATGGAGTCCTTTACGATGGGCTTCCCTTCTTTTCTATTATGTTACAATTCTGGCCTAGGCATAGCTGCTGTCCCATTTTATCACTAGGCGTAGCCGAATGTTACGTTAAGCGCCAACTCTACGCCGCCACTTTACGTCGATTTTCGTTCCGTTTACCATGATAATGTCGCCATCATTTACGCTGCGTTGCAATCTGAGGGGTGCTTCGCATTACTAACTTAAACCAGGCAGTGATAATTTATAATAATTGTGATAATTCATAATTTCAGGTGAGCGTCAACAGCCGTGGCTTGAAATTCTCCGTCATTCTTTTACTCGGCTCAGTCTTATTAACGGTATGTAACGCGCAAAAATACAACACCTACCTAAACCAGTTTCGTACCATACACCAGAACCTGGTTCTCATTTTACAAGCAACAAATGTCGTCCCTATATTCTAGACTTCATAATTTCTATGCGAAAAAGAGACATATTTCGTCGCTTTTTATTCGTTACACCTCAAACCGAGGCATATTCCTGTGTTCCATATGCAATACCATTTTCTTTGTTGTTATAAAAAGCGCCTAAAGCGTCTAGGCCTAACACCGATTGCTTACAGCTCCTCGTTCGCATTTCAGGTACTGACGATACACGTGAATAAATGGAGGCTGGATAGAAAAACTGGTGTGATTTTCATACTATTATACGTTGTATTCGTGTCAATTTCTTGCCTAATAGAGTTCAATATTTTTGGATTCGTGAATCTTCCAATTTGTTCGTTCGTTTATTAAGGCACGTGATCGAACGACCCTCCGTAGTCATTTCCAAGCATATATGGAACACATTTTAAATAGCTCTTTTTAGTTATATAATATCTTTATACTTTTAACCGGTCTTAAGTTCAAATCACGTCACAAACATTCAATGCATCCTTAAGTATGTTCACCGGCGCGTTTGAATTTCTTTTGGTTTGGTCTTTGGGAAGTAATTTCTGGTGCCTGGTCCAATTGTGTAAAAGCGAGTCAGCTGCATTAAGCCATTCTGTTCTCCCGTTTCGGTTAAGCACATTCGGCCTGAGATATTACATCCATGGCGAGATGGCTCTTAGTTATATTGGCTTAGTGAAAGATGAAAAATCATGTTTTGTATATGGGATTCACCATGTAGGTTAGTTTTAAGGGAGATATGAACTGGTTCATGGCCATCCTATGAACTTCAGTGACAGGCAGAGTAGGAATGCTTAACAAGCCCCTATACTTTTTAAATTATTCTGTTCTGTGGAACATCACTCTCTCCCAATCGGAGTGTCCTTTAGAAAGCACGATAAGTTTAGTTTAGAAAAGTTTTTGAATGCCTTCACCAACCTACTTTGCATTGAAGGGGGTTCCAGGAGACTTTTTTTATAGAGAAGTTTAAAAGAAGATCGTATTCCTCATACATTACTTGCCCTTAGTAAGTTTAACCGAAGTTCCGAGGAAAGTTTAGCACCTCTTGTGAACTCACCTTCTCGCGTGAACATAAATGTTTAGCCGAATGTTGGTTATATTTTTTCAAAGGAACTGTTTCCATCCCAATTTACCAAAAAGCAAAGAGAGCGAGACTTCAAATCTCTTTTTGTCGTCATGATGAAGAAAGTTTCACATTATTTAGACAAGCTTTTATCATTCTGGAACGTATTTACTTTGTATCAGCATCTAATTGCAAACGTTTTTTCCTGCGGTCAGATTCGGTTAAATATGGGCTAGTATTCGGAACAAAGGCCCAACCCATCCTCAGGTTCACGTTTAAAACCGAGTACATTATGTTTGATCGGGCAGGTTTCGCTGTAGGTTAAGAGTCAAAGGTCATAATTGTAGTCTAGTATGGGTAGAGAGTAAACTCGTTTGTAGATATGGTTCGCGTCAATGTTGGGACACTAAATACTTCGTCATAAAATTTTCGCCTTAGTATTTGCTAAAATTTTAAGAATTTAGTGTCACGTAGTAACATTCATGCATAACAGGGAAGGTAATTTGGGTTCAGTGTTAAGATGTATACATAAAATGCAGGCATTAAACTTAGAAGAGAGCATGTTGCCACTACAGAACATTCGCTTGGTTTCATGTAGCAATAAGTTGGAACCGAAGAAACAAGATCTTGGTAAAGAAGTATAATCGTTAATTAAATCTTTCTAACACTTACCTCAGAAGCCTGGAATAGTCGGTGTAATTTGAAAGAGTACTCACTCATCAGCATCGTCGCATCTATGCACAGAAGATATTCTTGCATTAGCCAATGACATTGGCAAGGCGAGATACCATTGATAAAGGCTGATGAAGCTGCAGTGTTCATATGCTAATTTTTCGAATTTTGGTGGACAATTGCCTTTGTCATTGGCTTCCTCTTTCATTTATGATATATGTATGAGTCGAACCAAACTTCTACTGTACCCTTTTTTTAATAAGAAGGTACATGACTCTGGGTTATACCCTCTCCCAGAACACGTAGCCCCCTCCCTTTGTGTTATACAGTGATGTGCAATTGCTTCCAGTAAAAAGTAAAGCGAGACATTTCTGAGGGAGTCACTGAAATGATTTTTGATAACTTAAAAAAATATTTCAAATTCCTAATTATTGACATTTTGTAATTTTGATAACTTGGTTTATGTAAAATTTGCTTTTGTTTTTTTAAGAGTAGCAATAAACATCTTCTGTAGTCAAACGTTGCAGCAGAATCCCTTTCTGTTTTTCTTTGATATGTGACAACACTTTTGGTGGTCGCAATGAAGGGTCGGTTTAAAGCTTACTGGTTGCGGAGTGCACAGCTAAGGGAATGGGGTAGGGATTGAGAAGAGCTAAGTAGACATCGGGGCCTATTTATACGGGTCAATATAAGCATTCCAGCTTTGTAACGTAAACTTTATACGCTTGATGCTCTCTTTTTCCCCGCCTCAGGATCTAACCGAATTTTAATAGTCAAACATTTGGGGCCCTGTTTCAGGTTCTATCTGCTTTACTGAAGAGATAAATTGACTAGAGAAAGCTTAATGGAAGAGGAAGGCTACAACAAGTGAAGGTGCTAATTAGATTGTATTTCAAGCTGTTTTCAAAATGAGCCTCTACTCTCGCATTTGAGGGTTAGGGGGAGCGGGGGAGGGGTTAAGCAGATGCAATATAAATTTGAAGTCCATATCCAGATCTAGGTACTGGAACTTTTCGTATCTGAAATCAACTAGAACTACGAATTCTAATTAAAGGGTTCTTTAGAGTGAGGAAAGAGTAATGGTGGACCCCCTTCCTATTAACAATATCGAATTTGATAACATAATGAAGATTTCAAAACTGTTTAACCTTATTCCAGTTAGTATCAGCAATCGGATTACTGTTATTCGCTTGGTGGATTTGCCAATTATTTTCCATCAAACTGGATTCAAATCGCTCGGTATTTTAAGAGATTTGTTGATGTGAATTTTCTCATATGGCCATCTTCAAGGAAGCCGGGAATAACAAAAGAGTCTACCTATACGCCCATGGGATCCGCCATTGTGACAGGTTCGACGTTTGATTTGCCTGGCAGAAGTCTGACTAGAGGATATTGAATAGGGAAACAATGAACGATTATCACTTAAGAAATATTCCCTTTCAGATAACGGAAAACGCAACTTGACATAAGACAATGCAAATTGACAAGAGGGTCATTATTAATAACAGATGTGACACGCAACACAATAAGCATCACGAATCCCAATCGAAGCCAAAAAGCCCCGATGGAGGCAACCCTATTTATTGCTTGGATAAGATTGAGGGTGTCTGTCAGAAGGACATAAGGCGCCCCAGATTTAAGTTTTAAGCTATTGCTTATCAATCCTCAACTCACATTTATATGCAAAACATCCATCTACTTTTTCAAAATATACAGACACATATAAAGTATTCAACACTATCTGAAGGGGGAGGGGCATATCTCAAAACCATAGAAACAACAAAAGAAAAGAAAGACAACCAACAAGATTTCAAAGCTTTAGGTTTTTCGATTCTGTTGTTGTTAGAATTCTTATTGTAGGAAATAGAACCAAAAATTTCCCCCGACCAGGACGATGGCGGACGGTCCATTCCACGTTTTCACGGGATGATTGACTCAGTACTCTTGTTCAATAGCCGGTTGTGGCTTTGCCAATCTGTAAAAGCAGGACCAGCTTTGACTTGAAAATTCTTTATTTCGGTCCTAACACCAGCATTGAGAAGACGCACAAGGCCGAGGGGCAATTCACTCGTGCAAATAGCGAACAAGATTTCCATGAAAACAATAGGATTTTTTGATAAAATAATAGGATTTTCATAAAAGGTATGCAAGATTTTTTGGAAGTGCAAGCAAGTTTTGTGTGCGCGGTCTTTGGGTCTTCCATTCCGGTTTATAGCACGGCGCAAAGCTGTCAGCTTTTTACCCCCTGGCAAGGCTGTCTGATCACGTTGGCCTTCAGTTCAATTTGGCCAGTGTTGTTGCAAATATAAAACAGTTCAAGGCTGCACGCGAAGGCAGACAAGGTCTCCTTCGATAAACGTCAGAGGCATGGTGTTCAAAAAGAAGTTTCCACTCGTGAGAAAGGCCGCTTTCGTTGTAGCATGCGTCGGTGGGATACTTCTCCTGACATCCAGCTTTCATTTCTGGCCGGATGAAAGTGCATGTGAGTACAGATGTTTATCATACTGTATATTTAGGATTCTGAGGTGTTTGTGTCTAAATGCAGCGTCAGATTTCCATGCAATACACATCCCGTTGAAGAAGCAGCGATTTTAGACCTTCTGTTCTTGGAATACCCATAATCTCAAAATCTTGAAACACGATTGGAGGTGTGGCAATTCCACCGAACAAATATTTGGATCTCGTTTTTGGGTAAACCTTCGGAAAGGGGTTTGTCAAAGGCGGGTAATTATCATGCGTAGAATATATTTGTTATTTCAAGCCTGGAAATTGTGGTTTCAGATCGATTTTAAAGGCCGTAAATTATTGGCACATTTGAATTGCCCTGTTTAGTTTTATCCCGCGCTGGAGTTCTTCTTTAAGTTTCGTGTTGGGACTGAAAGACTATGCAGAAGGTTAGTATTAAAAATACAATATAATTTTTGATAATACTAAAGATCCAAAAAGCAATAAGTTTTTGCTGCACGAAATGAGCCATCAGATGTGTTCGTTGGAACATCGGAATGGTCGACGACATGTTTTCCACCAGGGCAAATTCTCTGGGCCATTTTTGAGAGTTGTTCTTTTGGGTTGCCCCTCCCCCAACCTGCTTCAAACAAGCTGGGCAGCATCTCTCTCCAAAGGCTTATTGGCGACTGCGACTTGCCCCACCTGGATTAATCTCTAGACAATGACATTAGAAACTGGTTTAAAGCCTTGGTTCTGCATTGTGCTGGACCGTGGTATTCATATTAATCAGGGAACAATGCCTCATTCGATAACCGACTCGATAACAGTGGACGGAGGAGCCTTCTTCGTGTCAGCAGCATCGTGTCCATTTGTCAACGGAAATCGTTTCAAACGAGTCGTTGTCACGTCATGCTTGTCGTTAGCTTCCTGTCTCTTATTGGTATTCTGGTTGAAGGCATCTTGTGTTATTACACTCACTTCTTCGAGTTGTCATTTGGCCACAGAGAGAGGAAACAGTTGTGTTATGGCCAGCAAGCTCTCTTTGATGTATTTTGAATGAGTTGCTGCTTTCTAAATTGGGCGCAGGGCTGCTGAGAGGATTTGGAGGCCCTGAGGCAAGGCTGAAGTATGAGAGACACTTATCGACCCTACCAGTGACGTAAACAGTTTGGTCTTACTTTATGAGCCTTCTAGACAATTAGACCCCAGGGCAATTTGCACCCCCCCCCCTAACCCCGTCTCGGCGGCTCTGACTGGGCGTTGCAATGAAGCGAGAACACACTGTCGCAACTGTAACTCATCGCCTTTAGCACGCCATTTAAAGTGAAATGATTGTTTTTAGAGTTAAGATTTGAGTATTTCCCCTCCAACATTTTCACAAAAGACAAATGGCATGACTCAACTTTGCTGTTTTGTTCCTGTGTCGAATCGAAAGAATTGGGTTACCGCATTTGGTTCAATATTTCAAGATGTGACAAATCATAATTAAATTAATATTTCAAATAAATTTAGCCAAGTCCAAAGGGCGATTGAGAAATCGATGCCGCCCCTGTCAAAGGTAGGGATAATTAAAGGAGCACAAAAGCATTTAAGAGAGAACAGAAGTCAACTCTATGAGTAGTCGAATTTAGATTTTAGAGACTGTTCGGTGACGCACGCCAGCTCTTATGAAAAGCAATAGCCAATGCGACATTAAGCGTAAGAATGCGCCGCTTTCCGATCTAGATACCTGAATCATCAATATTTGTCCCTGTGGTCCTATCTGATAACGTCGCCAGATGACATGGAAAGATGGGCGGGGTCGAAAATAACTTTACCACGAGCTAAAGGCACATATTTCAGCACACATATTGTTAGGGATTGTGGCAAGAGCCTATAGCTCCCAATATCCGTCGCAATTTCAAATGAATGTAATCTCGTAGGTTTCTTTGAAATAGCTCGTGACCTACCATACTTTAGAGTTTTACATTGAACAACTTAACCAATAGCAGGATGTAAAATTCATTGGCTGCATTTGCTCGTCATATTATAGTTATTTCTTTCCAATTTTTTTTGTCAATTGTGGGTGGAGTGCACTTTCCCCCAAATGACGAACGATGACGAAAAATAGTGAAAATGTTAGCTTATATGCCTTAATGGTTCAGAAATAAAGTAACTCCCATATGCATTCCAGCAGGATGAAATAAGAGAACTATTATTCTCTTGTTCTTTTCTTTAAAGGCCATTATGTCGTTGTAAAATCCCTCAAAGATTAATGTCTAACTGGTGAAATTATGAATCTATTCCACAGCCATTTCGGGTGAGCGCAGTCATTCTGTGCAGAAGAGGTCGACTTCGATGCTGGGAGAGAGTTCCACAACTTCCAATTCCACGAAGAAAGCTGGTTCGAATAATTCTTTTGCTGCGTGTACCCCACCTAGTGAGTGCTGCCTTAATTCGATTTCCTACCTGCAATATGCATGCTTCACTCGACCGACAGCCAAAGCTTGACTCCACACTGAACTCTGATAATTGGCACGCACCTTTTAAGCGTCCTGAGTGAAGTTTGATAATTGGCTCGGACCTTATCAGCGCCCCGATTGAAGTTTGATCATTTGCCCGGACTTTTTCAGCGCCCCGATTGAAGTTTGATCATTTGCCCGGGCTTTTTAAGCTTTCCGACTGAAGTCGTTGATGTTTAACGAGTGGGAACTTTCTTCGTTGTCCAAGAACTAATTGAAGAGGTACAACACATGTGTGAGAATTAGACTTGTTGCTAATGGCCCACAGCCCTCATACTAGATATATTAGTGCTTTTGAAAGTCTTGACAGCTTTAGTGTTTTATCGGGCGCATCGCTAAATGCACCTGGAGTGAACCAATATGCAAGAAAAGTATCACGTTTAGGCCCCCCTCTTTCCTTTAAGAACTCGACTGGAGCGTTGTTTTTGTTCAGAATTTAAGAATTACTCAAATTGATACGTACAATGCCTTTCAAAAGTGTGACGGGAGCACTAACGACAATTTATTGACTCGCATCAATCCACCGCCAAACGCAATAGGAGTAGCCTCCGTCACAGCTTCAGACTCGTAATCATTTTAATGAATTACGATCATTTTAATTAAGACTTTTCCTTCTTCTACGCGTGATTTGCCGTTTCATTACTGTATATGTATTTGTCGATTTGCCGTCACATAACTGTTTATAATTCGTTAAGTGATTTTATTTTGATGGTGATTATGGATTTGCACTATAGTTGGAAAATGATACCCTTAAACATGCAAGCTAGCTTTATTTACAACAAAACAGCCTGTAACAGCCAATGTTGTCTGCATTCATAGGCATCCTAGAGTTTCCAGAAGACGTGTTTTCAGACTCACAGCGCAAGAAGGGAGCGGTCCTCATTCACATCCTAGTCGTATGTATATCCCTGAAATCAGTTGGAAACCACTTTTGGTTAGCTTTAAGGCAACAGTCTATAAAGGTGAAAGGACCCCAATTGGCCTATTTCTAAAAACTGCTTTCAATCTAAGGCACTGGGCTACTAAATGCCTCTTTATGAATTGTGCCCAATCGTCCCTAGATGCAATTGAAGCTTGTGCTGTTCTATATCGCCTCCTTTTCCTTGATGCCAATGAAATGCTACCACCATTTGCTGCACCCACTTGTACCATCAGTTCTTCACAATTCGGTGCTCATTGCCAAGTGAGCTCATGCAATCTCACCGTGCGTCTTTCACATGCTTTTTATGCATCTGATGCTCGTTTCACTGAAACTACCTCTCTCCGAAGGCTTCTCCAGTTTATACACCTCCTCATCCTACATCATTAGGAGAAACAGGCTTTGTACTAGGATATTTATGTTAAAAAACACATTTTTATATATAAAAAAAGTTAATCAGTTCTTTCAGTATGGCCCATAGCTTAATACGAGTCATTTAGAACGCTAAATCATGTTCAATAAACGAACTTCCTCTTCGTTGGTTCTCCGCACTGGATTGAGTGTGACGTCATTATAGGCTACCCAATATCAAGTGACAACTGGGCAGAGTTTCCCATAGAGTCTATGTAACTACTCTGGGTAAAACAGTGCCTGTGAGGCCCCATGCAGGAGGTGCAAACTTTGGTGTTGTGAATTTAAACAAATAAACATTGCCAAGCTCCTGGAAAGTCTGGAACGAACCAGTGGGGGATCTTTAGCTCTCTCACCGCGACCATGCTTTTGCAGTTAATGCGGGGTAGTGACTCAGTTTGTCGGATTCTGGGTTTTAATCACAATTCTTAAAATGCGCGGCTTCTCTAAAAGAGTGTCGTCAGAAAGTGTATTCATATCTAGGAGCAGTTCTTGGGCTTCGTTATTCATCTTAAAGGGCTTTCTTATGGGCTTGTCAACGAAGAAATGTTTTGAAATAGCTCTGAAATAAAGAAGTATCTTGTTTTCTGCCTAAGGATGACAATAGTGAATCAATAATTTAGGCATTCCCGGTCCTTAGCAGATGATCATAGGCAATAGCTAAATTATATATTATTCTCGTTGTATTTTATCATGAAAGTTCTATTGTCATTTGGGTTTCTTAGAAATGGTTGTTATTTTTTGACACTAAGCGCATCGTTGGGAATATAATTTTACTACCTAGGACATGTTAGACTTTATTCATGCAATCCTTTCCAGGGTCACATTTTCTTGAATCTTACGCAGTATCCGAGACCTTACAAGTGACACCCTTTTTTGACAAAAATCAGAGATTGAAGATTATAAAGGAAGTTCCCTCGCCTCGTTAAAAGAAATGAATTAAAACTGTTTGTAACGTATTGTATCTCAATTTGCAGTCGATTTACATGTTTATTGCATTGGCGTTTGTTTGCGACGATTACTTCGTGGCATCATTGGACCATATATGCGAGGTATCTGACTGAATTTCGACTCTCAATTCATTTGATTTTAATTTATATTCGATATATAGTTTATTATTCTTTATTTACCAATCATAGCAAGACACATGTAGGTGAATTAAACACTCACTTTTACATAACGATTTTTTAAAAACAGGTTTCATTATAATTAATGGGCGGGCGTGAACTACTTTCGATATGGTATGTTTGCGTGTACAAATGGTAGAATGGAGGCATGTGTGCTTAGAGGAATTACTCGTGTTTCATGCTTTGGAGTGGGGCGTAGTCGGCAGGGGTCGTCCCAGTCCACTAGGTGTGGCGCGAAGTCCATTTAGAGGCTACGTTACCGTTTGACGATATAAGGTCTTGTATCAATGCATTAATCTATCTACTTCTTACTCTCTCGCATAAGCCCAAAACAGAACAGGTAGCTACGGTTTTCAAACAATGTCTTCTGTTTGCAAAACAACTGCAAGTCAGGACAGTGTTTAAATCATACAATGCCAGTTTCAAAATGCGTATGAAAGTAAAGGAGTATTACGTGTTTAATGACAGGGTTTTCATCTGATTTGTAGTTTCGCATCGTTTCAGTTTGTCATGTATATTGGATTCTTTGATCACGTAACTGTTTGTCACGTATATTAGATTCTTTGATCACGAGACTGTTTGTCACGTATATTGGATTCTTTGATCACGTAACTGTTTGTCACGTATATTAGATTATTTGATCACGTGACTGTTTGTCACGTATATTGGATTCTTTGATCACGTAACTATTTGTCACGTATATTGGATTCTTTGATCACGTGACTGTTTGTCACGTATTTTGGATTCTTTGATGACTGTTTGCGAGCTTTGACGCGTGAATGTTTGTGACCTAAATTGTAGAATGTTTCAATAGCAATTTCTTTGAAGTTCCCTGTCTTTCCTGTTTCAGAATTTGAATCTCAGTGAAGATGTTGCCGGGGCAACATTCATGGCTATCGGAGGCTCTGCCCCAGAGCTGTTCACATCCATTATTGGTAAGCTTCCCTTCTGTGTAGCTAATTAGAATATGGAATCTAATTCCCTTCTGTGCAACTAATAAGACCTCTAGGGAACGCTTTCACTGGGAGTTAACCGAACAAACACCACGACAGAGCTAAAGCACCCCCCAGTCGAAAGGGCGTCAGCTCACCCTTAGTTTCTGCTGCTTATGGCTTTTTGGTTTTTAAGGTCAGGGATTAATAGAACTGGACACAACTGCTGCAGCAAAATTTATAGCTAGAGGAATTTCGCTTAGGAATGATAATGATATATTCGTTTTGCAGGTCTTTTTGTCATTGGGTATGGAGACGTTGGACCAGGAACAATTGTTGGATCTGCCGTTTTTAACATTCTGGTAGCCTTGGGTCTCGTGAGCTTTTTTGCAGGACAGGTAGCTTGACGATAATGTTTCCGTAGTTAAGCAGAACATTTATTCCGTGTTTGTCATTATTAGAAGCAGCAGAGGGGGACTTCATCATGATGAAATGGGGGTGATGTTTACTTGTAAATCAAGATTTTCATTGCGGACATTATCAATGCTTTAATCACCCATCGATCATCAACGTGATCAATTAAATGCGAATCAGTGTTCGAATCAAGATTTTGATCACAGCCATACTTACCACTGTTATCATCATCGATCATCATCATGATCAGTCAGACACAAATCATCGTTACTAATCAAGATTGATCATGATCATGGTTAATGAAGCTGATAATCATCATTACGATGAAGCCTACATTAATCATTAGTGTCTTTGTAATCTATATTCTAGCTTCATTATCATAACCAGTGATTATTGATCAATGATCGTGATTGCCTTCTGCTAGGTCACCCAGCTTACCCGATGGCCTTTACTGCGAGACTCCCTATCATACAGTGTGGCGATTGCCGCATTGATTGGGGTATGTACACGAATAATTCCATCTCCATGTTGCTTATCAAAAATAGTGACACAGAAAAGAGCCCAGAAGCCAAGGTCTTTTCGAGCAGCTTTTGTAGAGAGGGAACGTAAAATATACCCAATTCTCATTTTAGTTTGCACTGCCTTGATAATGCCAAGTGACTGAAACCCATATTTGAGTTTTGTGGTGCATTTTGCATGTTCTCAAGTCAGGCGTTCCCAAAATCTTGAGGCTGTATGGCGCAGAGTTGCCTAAAATGACACTTTGTATATTCGTTACATGTTAAAGTGGGTGTGTTTGTGGCACTGATAAGGGTTAAACGCGGTTGGTGGGCAAAGCAAAGCTACCGTTATGTTGCCATGCAGATGCATTGAAAACGGCACTCTTTTGGTATTCAAGAAATGCGCTCGTGGGTGATCCTGCATCTTTCAGGGTCTTCTACCCAAAATCTCGGTTAAGAGTAGTTGGAGACCGTGAGATTTTTGTGATTCTGCGACCCCCGTTCTTTTTCCGAGTCTCCTTGGTGGTTGCAACCCCCTGGCCTCCACAAACAATACTGGATTGTTAGGTGAAAGCTGAACATATATGAAAATTCATTACTTTTGGTTGTATGATTACTGTATTTTTTCATTGTTTCAGGGGCGAGGGAATTTCGCAGCGTAAATGCGTAAATTAGAGCAAAGTCTTTTGTCAAAAATATAGATGGAACTCCAACTCTTTAATCCTACAGAGCTTTGATACATGGGTGAAAACGCCCACTAAAACGCATGGAAAAGCTGCTTTTGTATTTTGTGGTCTTAAAACTTGGATAACAGTAAAATTATTTTGTATTCAAACATTCTTTCTTTTGTAGGCTATGTATGATGGAGTCATTACTTGGTGAGCGTCCAAATTCTAATCTTTATTAAAAAATTGGTATTCATTATAATTCTGGCTAAAACATTACTGTCTTGAAATTAAAAATTTCAAGATTTACGCCTTGTCACGCGATTTTCAAGATTTTGCATTACTCAACAATCTGTTTTGCTTTTTACGAAGAACTAAAAATCAATCCCACACGATTTCCTTAGCCCTATAAATAACTATTTCTTCAGAAATGAGTAATTTCTTATCGATAGTTCTGAATCAAATTTTGTTTGCGTGTATGCGTCAAGCCTTTAAATTAATGAAATAGAACAATGCCGCATTTTGAAACATTGTTTATCTCAAACGCAACACTCATTTACAAAATTGTGAAAAAGTGCCAGATGATTGTTAGAATTAATGGCATATCCAGTGACAGTTGCACAGTAACTTTTAAGGTCAGGTTTGTAAATATTACAAATAACTTTGTTGCAATAAATTACCACACCCTTGCTTGCCCTTTGAATACCACAAAATATTGTGGCAAATTTTACCAAAGCAAACAGTAGCGGACAGTCTATTTTAGCTAGCAGTAAATGTTTACAAAAGAAGGCGGTGAACTGAAAACTTTTAAATGCAATTATTGCGGTATGGTGGAGTAGTATGTTTTGCCTCCTGTGTTTTCCATTTGCATTACAAAGAAGTTAATTTGATCTTATTTAGCAAACAGATTGACCTTATTAACCAATATTTCGAATTAGAACGAAATTGAAAGTAATAAGGTGCCCAAAGAATGATATCACTCTTTTGTTGGTTTTCCTGATAACTGTGGGAAGCTATGAGAAAAACCAATTTATATTCGTTTTGTGTATTCCCTACGCCATTGGTTTCTTTAGTCTGCCTAGGACAAAATTAAAGTGGTACATTTCTAATCCAACAAAAGCCACCAACTGTGACGAATTGAAATATATTTATCGATTGTTCGTTTTCAGGTACGAGAGCTTGATCATGTTACTGCTGTATGCCGGGTACATAACATTGATGCAGTAAGTATTCATGTTGAATGCCATACAATTTTACAGATTCCAATTTGCCATAGGTAATTGGGTATTGAACATGCCAAGCAGTAACTAGTATTGACTGCAAAATTAGAAATTAGTTTTGGTTGCAGTTCAGTATTTTATAAAGCAACCAGCTCTTACGTTGCCCTCTTTCGCCTGTTGGCCTCGTTCACCTGTTTACCTCGTTCGCTTGTTGACCTCGTTCACGTGTTGGCCTCGTTCACGTGTTGGCCTCGTTCACGTGTTGGCCTCGTTCACGTGTTGGCCTCGTTCACGTGTTGGCCTCGTTCACTATGCTCTCCCCCTTGCCTTCTGCCACTGGTAACCAAGTCTTACGTCTACTCTTTAGCTTCAATACAGCAATTGTCCAGAGAGTCCAACCAGAGTCGGTTTTGGTAAAAAGCGAAGAAAAGGACCCTTTAGCCAACGGTTCCGTTGTTTATGGGGCAACGATTCTTGACAACGGTACTGTGCCAGGTAATCCTTGCCGTTTTCATGTCCTTCATAATTTTGTGTTAGCGAAAAGTGCGCCATCCTTTTTATGAGCCTTGCAACTCATTTAGACCCCCAAGCACTCCGAGGTATAAAAATCATTCCACGTGACTTCATTTCTTTTGAAAAACATTGAGCATGAAGTGCCTTGTTATTTACCATCATAGTTTACCTTGATAAACAGGCCAGCTCAAGAGTGGAACAACACTATGGTACCACTTTTCTTTATCAGAAAACTCTTTTAAATGGACTGGTGACATGAATTCTTGATCCCTTCATTTTTTACAATTTCAGTTTTGAAAATAATTATTGGAGCACATGAAAAATATGTGACGTCACAATTCCCTTAGTCTACCATTTTTTCAAACTTATTATTGATTCTTAATATGACAGCTGCTGCTTTCATTTCTATCAAACTGATAAATTATTGGACGGACTTTGATTCTTCATTTCTTGCAGCTTATTGTGGCAGCCCAGACAGTTACCAGCTGGTCACAAAAAAGTACGTCTGTTTACATTTTCTGATGCATTACATACCAAAGGAAACGAGTTATTTGCATCCTCGTTTCGTTGATGTGTTGCAAATGCTTCACGAAGCAGTTTTTAAACTCTTCAAGGGAACCAGCGCGAGGTTCATTGGTTGCAGAGTTTGTTAAATTGTCAGTAGCTGCTGTGAAATTAATTCCTTTTCGCTGTTCGATTAGGCCCTTACGTATATGTTTATGTTCAGATTGCACTTTCTCTTGCTTATTCAAATTCCGTTAAAAAGCCCTCTTAATCAATATCAATGCTCTGATGCTCTTTTGATGTTAAGAATCTGACGCACTGGCGTTATATCTGATGGCCCATATGCGATGATCTATGAAGTCCTTTTTGGAAGTTCGGTTTTAGGACCGTAAAATGTTCTGTTTCACCATTAAGCCAATGCGTGTCATGTTTTCTGTCATTGATGATGCATTTTAAGAGTAACACCTACACGAGACGTATCAACAGAAAATGCCACAGACTAGCTAGTTTCCGTCGCTAAAAGCACCTATGACGTCATCTTAATTCCCGTTGTCAGAATTCGGAAGCTGACTTGGAAAGACGTTGGCATGATGGTCATGTTGAGTGACAGGTTTCAGCCATCCACGAGATTCCGCGCTGCTTGCTACATGGTCACAATGAAGCAGGTATCTTCGAGTTTGAACACTTTCGATCTTTGAATTGGTGGGTGTATTTTGGTTGTAGCCAGGGCTTTGGTGATTCTTTTCAAAATAGAAGAAAATTATGAAATTTTTAAAGAATGTTCACCCTTTCTTTAATTCCATTTTACAAGCCAGGTCGCCTTTGAGACCTCCATCTTCATTTTAATTGGGTTGTTTCTCACGTTGCTGTTGTTGTTATTGCAGCAGGATGACGATATCGAGGTTGGAGTTGACAGTGATAACAACCAGAACGAGGCTGAGCAGACTATCAGCAGAAATTCATTCAAGCAGTGTGTGCTCCTTATCTTTTTTCTTTTTTATATTATTTACGAATACTGCACCATTTCTTAATATAAATCTTATTACACTCTCAAATACAAAGATATTGATTGCTGAGTCTCCTAACGGAACACAAAAACCCAACCAATGTATTAACCCAGTCGATCCAATGTATCTGGGCCCACACAAATTTCGATTTCTCTGTTTCCAAACGTGTCTTCTTAACATATTTCAGGTAACTTTCGATCCGGAAACTCTGTTTCAGGTGTTGCATTGATTAACAAACCTCTGTGTTTGGTAGCAGCTTAAACAAGTTTCCAAGAACTCTGTTGCTTAAAACATGTTTCTACCAATAGTTTAGTTCAATCGTGTTTTCACAAACATTTCTGTTTGTACAATGTTTTTGCAAGTAGTGCTACTTGAATATTTTTCCTCACCTCCTCAACTAACCTTGATGAATTTGTTGTAGTGCCAGTGGTCATCTAGATATCAAAATCGAAGCGGGACCATTTTACCCACAAGGTATGAAAGAATTTTTAAATTTAATTTTTCAGTTTGATTTTGCCGCCTGTGAAATTCTTTAAACAATGATCCAAAGTGATGATATTTCACTGTTGGTCTTTTCAAGTAATTCATTGAGATAGTTGCTCTTTTTGTTTCATTTGTTGTGTTTGAATTGAATTCCAGTTGGTTGAGTTATAAAACATTTTAGATAGATCATGTTTTGGCATGGCATTCTGGATTGTATCAAGACCAATAGCTTTGATATTTCATTGCACGATTCCGGATTGCAAGACTGAAAAGTAAGCCTAGCAACTTCTTCCTGCTAATTATTATAACGATATTTCAAGTTACTGTTTAATATAAAGATTTCTGAATATTAAAGATTAGTTAATTGCACCTTACAAGTGAAGCACCAGTGATTTTAAGAAAATCAAGGGCGAAGACACCCTAGAGGCTCTGTTTTGCGTGGTCCCAATTGAATGCCTGAGTTTCACAGAGGAAATATATATTTGTTACGTCTATATTGACTGGATCTTTATCCGCCATCGGTTTTACCAGTCGTAAGTGTGTCCACGGAGGCTGTACAAAGAGTTGTTTTGTAACAATAACAAAAGATCATAAGCCTTCTTCAATATTCTCTATTGTCATTCAGTATCCCAGTAGCAAGGTTTTTTTAGATTTTTCCTGTGAAAGATTTGAAGGTAGGACTTTCGACTTAGGCTGATTTTACTGTATTCATTTCCAGATGGGCACGGTGGTACATGGTGACATTTATAATGTCGATAATTTGGATTGGAGTCTTATCCTACATCATGGTTTGGATGGTAATAATTTTTTCAGTGCTAATTTGCAGGAACGTATAGGAACCAAAGGAAGCAACCCCTTTTTCTGTGAAAGGGGAAGCGGGACCTAATGAAGGGCTATGCAATCATTATAGTACCATGTAAGAAGGAGTCGATGCCAAAGAGGTGGCACTCTTATAAAGGCTGCAGGAGAAGGGCGCCCAACATCTGCTCGTGTTTCCCGAATTTCCTATACCAACGTAACTCGTTTTTTCCATTGACGGTCTAAGGAATTCACATGCCCGGCAAGGGTTTGGTATGGAAAGGCACCTTATTCGACGTTATTTAAAAAACATCTTTTCCAGGTCGTCATCATTGGATACACGCTAAGAATCCCTGACGTCATCATGGGAATAACGTTTTTGGCCGCTGGTTCTAGTGTCCCTGATGCCTTAGCAAGCCTCATCGTAGCAAGACAAGGTACTTTAGAACGACCAAACGGAAGCTTATGTTTCCTCACTGTGGTATTGAAGTCTCTATATGGGTAAATATGCGGATACAATCTTCAAGGCAATAGCCTAAGCGTCAAATACGATATCTTTTAAGGCAGTAAAACCTAGGCGTTCCTTCAGTGCCAAGTACTTTTCCAGCATCACTTTTTGTTCGTTTATCCGCCATCATCAATGTCTTGGTTTGATTCGTTAATGACCACATGTCGTTTTGAATTCAAGGTCAAGGTGACATGGCTACTGCAAATTCAATTGGAAGCAATGTTTTCGACATCCTCATGGTCTGGCGCTGCCATGGTTTTTTCAAACTGCTCTGCTGCATCCAGGCTCACAGGTACTCATCTATGCTTTGTATTAAGTAGTCTATTATCACGGAGGGAAGCAGTGGACCACTGGTTAGCACCTTATCAGCTATCCTCCTACTGCCTCTTCTCACCAATAACGGTCGCTGTTTATCCATCAAATGCTGTCATTTATGCTGAAGTTGGTGCGTTGAGATAGGTCAATAGCCTCAAATTTCAAATCAAATTTTGCGTGTAGAGAGAAACTGGTTTTATGAGGTCTTGCTAAGAATGTAATGTTCACGAAGACCTCTTTCTAATAATTGAATTATTTCGACTCCTGTTACTTGTCTCATTCTCACTTCCTTTCGCGAAGTTATCTGCAAAAGTCCGTCAGACCCGTTGACTCAATAAATCCTTCTCGAACTTGACTCACTGCTATCCAAGGCTGAGACCCATGGTTGAAAGGGAAACTCAATTAATTTCATACATGATCATCCCTTTTCCCAGCATAATGACGCCCAGGGAAGCATTTGCATCACTCTAGACCCCGTCCATCCCATCCCTGAAGCGATTTCTTGGTACTAGAAAGTGACCAATTAGCGTCACGTGTTGTGCTGCTGCTCTAAACCTTCAACGCTATGTTTGTAACAAGTGAGCTGGAGATAGTTGTATTAACGAAGGTGTAGATTCAGATGTTGGATGTAACAGGTAATCCAGAATGATGGATCTGGAAGCCATTATAGGTTTGTGCTGGTTTACGTCAAGCTACTCCCTATTTCGAGTAAATGTTCTTTCATTGTTTCATACCATTTCACCAGGTCACAGTGAACAGTCGTGGGCTCATATACTCGGTCGTTCTTCTCTTCACCACTGTCTTCATCACGGTGAGTCGAATTAAGGAGAATCATTCAGTCATTTGATTCGTCCATTCAAATTAGAGTAACAAGGTCATTCCAGTTGTGTAGTCTTGAAAGTTTATCGATTAAGACATTGAAAGGAAATTGCTTTGCCGGACAAAACGCATAACAATGTGCTTAATGCTAATATTTTTTAGCCAGTGGCATGTAAACATATTGAGTGATTGGAATGTTGAATTTGAAGGTGGAAATTACAACGAGACATCTGTTCTCATAGTATCACTGTGTTCGGCTTTTAACCAAACAAAATTGATAATAATCATTTTAAATTTCTTTACCGGCCACAAGTAACGTTAAAGACAAAAAGCCATAGGTATTACTAATTTTGCAAAGCAAGAGTTTCTCCTTGTTGCTCTTTAAAACTTAGGGTTGGGTATTGCAAAATTCTAAAAGTATATTTCTATGACGTCTTCACTTCATAATTTGTGACGTATACAGAAGAACAAAATGTTTATGTGTGTACGTTTCACGGTTAAACGAGATGATTTTTTGTGTTTCAGATAATATCCATCCATTTCAATAAATGGAAGCTTGACAAGAATACTGGCATTGTTTTCTTTATCACCTACCTGATATTTATCGTAATTTCAAGCCTTATCGAATTTAACGTTTTTGGATTTGTTAATCTACCGACCTGCGCAATGTAGAATAGTTTTATGAAATTTCAAATGGAAATTAACGGTAAAAATTAACTGACGCAGTAAATGCCTAAGCCATTAGCATTTCTTAATTTTACGACAAAATTTATTTAAATGATACAAGGACGATTCAAGATAATACGGCTTATATTGATGTTTTTATAAAGGCTTAATCCAGTTTAATTTTGTTCCCTAATGCTTTGTACATACTTTTTAGCAGTTGTTAGATAGTTAGAAGGCGGCAAGGGTAGAAATTTGATGCAGTTATACTTTCAGTACTTTTAACCGTCTAGCTCTTGGTGCTTTTTACAGAACTCTCGCTATACAATGCCAGAAGCGAATCATAATTGAGTATATTGTTATTCATATTTATATTTAGATAACTTTAATCCTTTCTTCGATAAAGAGATTGTCTCAAGAGTTATATCATCTCGTTTTATATACTCTTACAGAATTGGAAACACTTACAAGTTATTAATGTTTATTTAGACTAGTTGTGTTTATATACAATAATTTTACTCACTGTCTCACCGCACTTCATTACATTTTTGCACGCCGACGCATCGTCAACCTTCACAACTTTCCATTCCAGAGTGTCTCTCACACACCGCCACGAACATCCACCCCAACCACCCCAACCACCCCCTCCCCCCCTCTGATTGCAGGTAGCCCTATGTACAGAAATCGAGATTAATTTCTTTTCATAGCAGAATTTCATGCATTTATCTTGCATTTTGGTATAATGGTTATGCGCTCTTTCTCACGTTTTGTATTCCATCCATTTTGTATTCAGGTTTTATTCATTTCAAGAATAGGTTGTATTCGTTTATAATACTTCGAGTATTTATATCTTCAGCTCCAAGACTCAAATCTCATTGGAAGTCACTCGAGAATTGGTAGCCTAAGATCTAGTTTAAGAAAAATTTAATCCATTTTTGTCCAGTAATTCTTTCTTATCGTTTTGGTGAACTTCCACATGACCTTTGCCCTGTAACTGTCGCCCTATGACTGTCGTCATTTGTTTCCGGGCTTCTTAAAAGATTGTTTACCTTAGCGAAATCTGTAATTCATCAGCAGGTTGAGTCGGCTTTGTAAACATGCTGTCGAACAATGTTGAATAATGCCGAAAAGCAAGTATTGTTTTGTCCTACCATATTATTACAAATGAATATTACATTATGTACTTGGCAATATATCTCAATATGAATTTCAAAACAGTGCAGTGTTTCTTTCATGTTTCAGTCTCATAATGCTTGTTCGATAGTAAGTAATGAAAATAATTATGAAGGCGTGAGCATGCTCACAAAGCAGTAGCTTTTTGCTTTCTTATACACTACCGTTCAAAAAGTCTTTGGACAATTCGAAGTTTCGAAAGACGCTTATGATAAAAGCTTTAAAAAACATGCATTTGATCCTCTCTTATTAGGTACGACAGCCGGCTATTTCCACGAAATTTTCATAAGACATTGTTCATGTTTCGAAGTATTTCAATATTGCCACATTGTTCGCAAAGAATTACCGTAAAATTTTCCTAGGCCAGAAACATGAACATGGAGGTTATTAAGCGTGGTGAAATATGCGAGAAGCGTCTGGAAATTATCTTTTATAAAAATAATGGTAAAAGCTACCAAGAAACTGCATCAATTGTGGGCTGCTCAAATAATGAAGCTTTTCCTGTATGCAAAAAGTTCTTTAAATTTAGAACTGCGAAAGATTTGACAAGGGTTGACAGACCGAAGAAGTTGCAGACGCCAATACATGAAAGGTCTTTATTGAGACATTCAATAGACGCCAGCATAAACAATAGGTTAGAAAACTTTTGTGTAAGAATTAATGGGACTAGTTGTTTGGTATGATAAACAAAGAAGTTTGCACAGTGCCGTTATACTTGGCGGGTTGAACATAAAAAGGATGTAATATAGGTTTCTAACACACGAGAAGTGAATATGTTAAATTGAAATGGTGTTGAGTATTAAGCACTCATAAGTGACAGAGTTAACTTTACAGCTGGCCTAGGCTTTTGATTAGCATGATATAAATCTATTTGATTTCCTTCATGTATTTTAGTTTTGCATTTATTGTACATATTCCTTTGCCCCTTGAAGTCGTTAGCTTTTTCAAGCTAGTTTGTTACCATGCCTAGATTAAACTGTACTGAGCACGGAATGAAATAATCTCAAAATGCTTCAAAGTGTAAAGATATCAATACTCGCTCCTTTTCTAACTGTTTTCACATCCTCTGCGATACAACCTATTGTTGAACAGATTTCAACAAAGACCAAAGCATCCGTGTTTTTTTTATAAGGCAGTACAGTAAAACTCTGGATCTGCCCATGTGGGCCTGCAAATTTGACAGTCAAATCAGCTGACGTCAACAATACTCGAATTACCACAACGAGGCTTCACCAGCTGCATACAGAAGTGGCCTAGAAGATACCATTTTGATTCTTTCGAGCCCATCAAACAAAATGGTCGATAGCGCTGAAAGTAGATTGCCTTCCGTCATGAATATTCGAGATCTGAAGCCAGGCTCCAAGAATTTGCATCTGGTCTTTGTTGTCCTTGATATTGGTATGCCTTTTTGTGTTGTTGGCTTCTTATTTACGTTGGTGTACGCGCAGCAGGTCTCTTGTTGGTGCTTTTCATAATACATATATGATCCAATCTAATTAAATGTTTTTTACGCAACTGATATACATCAACGAATAATGAATAAATGAATATTCTCTATGACCCTGATGCTTGAAATTTTGTGAATGCATTTTCAACCATTGCAATATGCAGAGTTCTTCAAAGTTTCTAGCTACTAATTTGGTTTGAAGCCCTTTTTTAAAGAGCAGTTGAAAAATCGGTATTCATCTGCAAGTCAATATTTTAAAGAAGATGAATAAAATGATGAAAAATTGGTGAAGTTTTGCAGTTAGTCCTATTCTATCCACCAGCAACATGGAATTAGAAACTTCTTCTGTTTAAGCCAAAGTTGAGATTAAAAGATAAGTTTTAACTGCACCCCAGTTAAGAGTCTCATTTCTCAACAATTCTGCCAATCACTGTACNAAAACTCCACGGCGTGCCTGCATTCAACCCGATTTTCCCAACTCTTTCAGCCATTGTTTCCTCTCTCCAAGTAACAGGACAGGATTCTACATTTTCACGACTTCTTCTGACGTCACTGGGCCTAATACAATCAATACATGATGTTACGGAATTTTTCTAGCACGGGGAAAAAACTGGTGATTTACCAGCAACAGTTAAACTTTTGATTTTTCTACATGATTACAACTCCGCGCGTTGATACCATTCTTTGTTCTGAGTTTTAGCAGCTTCCCGTATGGTATTACAGTGTGTTGATGGCCTAGGCTTCTCCTAACAGATGCAGTCCATTGGTGAGAACCCGCGCCGCTCCTCCCCAGTCACGTCCTTCCCCACCATTTCCCCGGAGCTTGAAATTGTTAGTTTTTACAATTTTTGAAATTTGATTTCCTGAGAATTCGAAAATTTCACCAACAGTGCTAAAGCTAGTTGCACTCTAACAGTATTGCTAGAGGGGTGAGCTACTTAACCATATTCAAAAAGACATCGAGTAACAGTGAATCATATAAAAAGCTCAACATTTTCACTCATAGTTAAAATTTATTTTGAACAAGCAATTGATGCCAACTATTTTGTTTAATTGGCCACCCAACACCACTTTCAAGTCTTCCCTAAAAAGACTTTTGGAAATTTAGGCATCCTTATATTCAGACTTTTACCTATGATTGTGACTCCTATGAGGGATGACGTGTTCGACAGTTCAACCGGGGTAGAGTAGCCCCTCTGATCTTCCATTTGACCTGTCCCTCAAATATCATGAAATCATCAAAGACCGAGATACAGCTTGTTTGCTTAGGGGGGCAGCCATGATAGATACGTGTAAAACCAGCCTTATTTCACAAAATTAATGCATTTCGTGTAGACTACTAAACATATACACAAGCTTTATATGTTAGACATTATTTTGCTCAGATGGCTAGGTTGATGAACAGCTTGACAAGTTTCACGAACTAAAGGTTGGCATGTCCACTATCATATAATCTATCATACAGTTTACAGTACCAAACATCAGACCTATAATTTACTGTCCGAAATCTGCAATGTTATTCCCAGCCAAGGCAATCACGGGAAGGACTGAGGGGATGTGAAGATTATTGAAGGGTTTAGTAAAGTTTTAAATATTTCAATGACCATTTCGTATGTTTGGAATTCGGTAATAGCATTGGTTAGGGGCGGAGCTACAAAACAATTTGTTGGGGGCATATAAAGTTGAGATTGCCGATAATGAGGTGTGGCTTTAAGGTGTGGTCGGTAAATGGGCATGACCTAATCTGAAACTTAATGCTCTGTCCCATTTAATTGGTTAATCTCTAAAGACTCCCATTTAGAATCACCAACAATCATGACGCAATTTCCTAGGCAGTAGATCGTTAATTCCTTTTCGATTAACTTTCATGCTAATAATTTGCTGACGAAACCTTCATTGTGCCGTCAGACACAAGGCTTGGGGTACAGTACCCCCTGTAACATGGTCTCTGGTTTTGGTTTTGTACTAAACCATGACTAAACCGAATCTTCTTTTTTCTGCAAAGATAACGTATGTTCTTTAATTATATTCCAGTTTTCTGTTGAACATTATAGCCAGAACTCTTGTACACCATCTGGCCACAGTGCCTTCCAAACTGGTGCTTTTCGAAGAATCTCCTTTTTTTCTCTCCCATAACATTCACCTCTTCTTGTTTTGGCCCTGCACTCATCTTCGTGTTGAAATCTTCTAACCTTTCTGTCTTTCTGTTGTGTTCGACCCCCGTACTCCACATGTCTGTTCAGAATTGCTTTCCTTCATTACTGTTAACCACTCATTACTGAAAATCTCTAAATATTGAGTCTCAGAGTTTTGAGACCCAAAAAATATTGTTGCATATTTTGGCCTAATTTTTTTAAATACCACAATATTCTCAATCCTATTTCAATTTTCCTGACACTTTTTCACTTGCCAGACCTCCATTATTGATTTTTGTAACCTGTTATTAAAATCTTCAAATTCATTTCTTCTCCAAACTTTCAGACCCCAAATGTTGACATGGGTTCCCCATATAAAAAAGTAGGGTGTACCCACCTGGGTATTAAGTTGCAAGAAAATAAGTTATGGACCGTGTGACTAAATGATCGATGTTGTAACTTTGAAAATTCTTCTGACTTTCCACATTGGCAACAAGTTGTTCTTTGCTAAAACATGAATTTCTACTCTTGGTTCTTTTGAATGTAGTACGGCGTTCTTATAAAGCTTTCTGTTTAGAAGCATTCCCTGCTTTTTAAAGTCTAGATTAGTGGTGTGTGACATTTTAAAGCTGAATGAAAGAAGCATGGATTTCTTCATTTCTAGCGTGAGTCCTCGTATGGGCCATTGGGCCATACTTGCACCTATTCGATGGACTAGTTCTTATGTACCACGGAAGTGCATTTAGATGAAAAAGAAAAGCTAAGTTGGTACACTTTAAGCTTTTTGGCCTAATCCACAAAGAAGCAACTCCACATTAGTGACTGTTATAAATTAGGGGCTATCAGTTGAAGCTTATCTAAGGCGTAGCATCCCTTATTTCGAGTAACACCCGGACAGACCAATAAAATGAAATTCACCGTTGAAACGTGATGCTAAAAAAACTACCACAATATCTTTTCTTTAAAAAAACGACCAGTTTCTAGGTTATAAGAGTACCCTCTTTTCGGCCAATTGCACTTTTTGTATCAGATCCTCCTTCTCTTTTAGCCTCATCCGCATGAACACCTAGTCATAACCCCGAACGACAGTGTTAAATTGTTGACAAGAAAATCATTCCACGGCGAAATAATTGACAAATTTGCTGCAAAGAAGGAGCGTAGAATAGACTTGATATTTAAATAAAAAATCATTGACTTCTTAAATCGCAAACAATGATTTTTAAGGGAGATTTCTTTCATTTAAAATAAGCGTTTAAAAAGTTTAACATTGTTTTCGTTGTGTGTTGTGTCTATGTTATGCTTTTTGAAATGGTTCCCAAATTCGGCATCTGTTGGAAATTTGTAAAACCTCTTAAAAGGTGGGTTTTACAAACGTGAGTTCTTTGTTGGCAGAAATCCTCAAAAATACGGCAACGGTGGATAAGATCAAAATTCTCCTTTTTATGGCAATGATACGACTAACGGCTAACAGCAAGTTCGACAAATAACGACACGGCTTCAACAGGCACGACAAAACTAGCGACAGAGCTCCTAGCAGTACGGCAGAACTTTCGACAAGACTACTCCTAACTTATGACACAACCCTTTATATAACCTGAGCGAACCTTAAAATAATAATTACGTAATACAAAACACATCTTTACAGACGCTGATGCAATCACAGCGCAACGGTGCAATTGTCACGTGATACTGTCCGTAAGGGAACCCTGTGTCGTTACAAATTTCTCTATGAAAAATGCATAGTTTTTGGAGCCACGTCCAGCCACGCCCCTTTTACGAAAGTGCATACCCTGGAAAAAGATTCACGCTACGCCACTGCTTCACGAACTCAAAAACATTCCACACGCTCTCTTCTTTCTCATATTTCGCATAAACAATTCTGTTTCTTCATTTTTATTGAACTTAGGCCGAATGATTCCATGAACGATAATCGAATTCGACAAAGTCTGACTGTGTAAGAGCGGCTTTAGAGATGCCAATGAATTGGTTCAAGAAGGCTAGGCCCGGGCACACTTATATCAAAATTAAAAAAAAATTAAAAGGCTTTTTCGTCAAACCCCTAAAAACTTTCTACGTTGCAAGAATAACAGGGGAATTTCCGTTGTCATGGGTTTGTGTTGCTTCATTTCATGTCAATCATTAAGGGAGGGTGACCCTTCGACAAATGTTGGTTTTCACGGGGGTCCTACATTTACGAAACAATAAACACATTACTTACAGAAATAATACTTGATAAGAAAATTAAAGCTAAGATGTCCACAAAATGTCTATAAGAGACAATATTTACAAAATGAATTGGAAAGATAAGAAAAGGAATGCTGGTGGTTTTTTATTGGCAGGGGTGCCTCTTGGACGACACCAACAGGCAGACACAGAATCATCCGAGAAACCTCATCTACCCATATGTTTTTAGAATTTGTGCAGTGAAGGTGCCAGTTTGGCCTCTGTAGGGAGGCTGTTCCATGTCTTGGCGCCTTTAAAGGAGAATGCTTTTCGACCTTTCTTTTTTTTTTGGGCAGCATGACATCAGAGGTTGCGGAAGGACATACCCTATTTCAAGGCAAGACGACGGCCAAATGTGACAAATATTGCTGGGATAAGATAGTAATTTTGCACCAATTGTTAGAAGACAAGAGATTACGTTTCAGTCATATTTCGAGTGCTAGCCCGTCTGTACCATGGGTATTTGCTCATCCGCTTCCCTGCTTAGCATTCAGTTTACGTGCTCGGCAGGCCTTATTTTAAGGAAATTTTATGAATGCACAATCAGGGTGGCTTAATAAAAAGATTACCTTCTAGAGTAAGGCTCTGCAAGGTGCGTGGCAAAGGCAGGCATGCAATAACCGGGGTCTTGGGGGCACTGAAAGCAACCCAGCGGGTCCAGGGGGCAGAGCGGAGTGCCCCCGGAAGCTCATGATATTCTCTTTCTGTATGATGACATAAAAGCACAAGAAATACATATATAGCCCCTAAATATCCAACCCATTAGCAGGAAATGACAGTCAGCAAAGCTCTCTCATGTGCCGCTAAATTTGAGTGAATGTTTTTGATACCATCATGACTCTTCTTTTTCCCCTCTGCATGAAGAAAATACTGCCTCAATCAAGTCCATTTTTTCTCACGGCTCGCGGCAGGAAGTAAACATATGAGGCTGCATGTAAACAAGGCTGTGTGCAAAAAGGCGGGAAAGCTGAGATGTTGAAAAATTTCATGACATCAAAAATTTATTCGAGATAATGTTATATAATATAATCCTTAAATGCAAACACTGAAAAACGCAATTTAAATATGAAGGGATTTATAAGGATTATTACATTAAAGTTGAGTAATTTAACTAATTAAATGAAAATTATTTTGCTGAGGAAGTCATAGAAACATCTCAAAGAGAGATATCCAGCTACAACTGCTATGATTCTTAAAAGCAATTTTAATTCTATACGAAGAGGGTGCAAGGGAGTGCTATAGAAACGCGAGACCCTCCGTTGACGAGTTGAAACTTCGATGTGGTCTTATTTAACGTGCAGAGAACACGGAGTAAGAGGAGCTTCAGCAAGACGCGTGTTAACTTGAACTGGGGTTATCGTAACTGAAGAATTGAATCTATTTACACAAATATATACTTAACTGATTGTTCTAAATATAATTGAATGACGCCAGGAAAACAAAGCATAGGTAGGGAGAGGCAAGGTGACGACGGATGATCAATGGAGAGGAAATGCCATGTGAGCAGAGCAGTGTTTTGATGCTGATGATCTCCATGGTGATCAATGATGTTGATGTCGTAATTGCCGGTTGGAAAATGCCTTGCGTGTTAGGTGAATGAATAGGCAGAAATGGCGTGTGATGAATAGGCAGAAATGATGGTGTGTGATGCGAGATGGAAAATAGGCCTAGGCAGGGTCACTACAGTGCTTTCTAATTATCGATAACAAACTGCAAGATTAAAAAAACGAAGTCAAAAGATCCGATAGAAAAAACAAACAGTAAAGTGCCCCCGGCTGCACAGCAACACATTCTCTCATTAAATGACCTCATAATTCAACTGCTTCTTCAGAGATTCCACTTTTTTCTATGCCCTTCTTTTATATCTCTTTCTAATTGCATAGCCAATGGTTCCAACGACAGTGGCGATTACTGGCGTTGCTATGCCAGCAATTAATTCAATTTTGCTGTTTTTATCTGGAAGATAGAGAAAGAAATTGTGAGATGCAAGGACCTGTAATATGTGGGAGATTTGGTTTTGGCATTCTGCGACACGAACTCTATGTATACACATACTCTATGTATGTAGATATAGCTGTTGATCATTTTCAACGTAGATACTTGCAACTCACAGCTTGTTCTGATAATTTCTGTTTTCACAATTGCTAGAAAAAGCGGAACTATTTTTCGCATACTTAAAAGTACTTTTTATCCGCATCTGGCTATTTATTCGGTCAGTTTTTGGTTATCTTCCGACGTTTGCATACTCTGAGGAGTGTCGGACGAAAAAAGTACTTTTAAGTATGCGAAAAATAGCTCCGCTTTTTCTAGCAATTGTGAAGTTTTGTACCACAAAGCACTTGTTCACAAATTTCTGTTTTCTACTTGTTACCCAAGATTTTTGCTGTCTTCTATTACATGATTTACATGTTTAAGTTTTTACTATGTTCTATAATTATCTGTCATGATTACTTAGCATTCGTGTCATCTACAGTCAGCAACGACTTATTTTCTACATTAGGTACTTTTTTCTATAATTTTCTAGCTCTAATTCGAATGTTCTGGAATGTTTCTGAATATCCATGAGACAAATAACAAAACTCACTGGTTAAGAAATATCACTCAAGCAAAAAGATGACACTTGACAGGAGGATAGTAACATAAGATAGTGCTTACCCCCGGTATCCTTGATCTCACAATGTTTACCAATGAACCCCGAAGAACACGTGCAACTATAGTCATTAACTTTGTCCACGCAAGTGGCTCCGTTTTGGCACGGGTCACTCTGACATTCATTTATATCTAAAATAAACACTTAAAATAAGTTATTTGTCCGAAACAGAAAAGGCTCTAGTAGAATATAGTGGCATTTCAGCCGGCAACATTGTGTTTTTGGCTGCACACGACTTTGCCCTAGAAGGGGCCAAATTTATGCCAGGGCCAAACAAACTCAGCATTTCATTGAACAGTGCTTAACATGCCTGCTCTATGCATAGTTTAGTTCATTTGGCATCCGTCTCAGAGTGTTAAGTCACAGTCAGCGTTGTCTGATGGCAGTAAAAAAATGTTTGGAGAGTTATTTATTTTTCTTGAGATATAATGAAGCACTGCCTGTTTAAGGTTACGGTAAACGTTTTCAACACGAAAATTGGTTTTTCCTTCCTGAAGGCCAAACTGTTCAAGGAATCTGGGTAAACTATATATCATTCGATGCACAAGATTATGGCGAATCTAGCCACATCAAAATAATTGGCAAATAATGTTAAATGGTTTTTCCATGCGAATTTATTGCTCAAAAAGTGTACCACCTTCAAAAGCTATTTTGTACCCTTGCGTTTGAGGTTACAAAATCTGACTTATACCAGCAGGAAGTGCAGATCCTAAGCTACCAAAGTGTCTCCGATTTTTTAAATTCCTCCTCTTCTTGAAACTATACCCTGTCAAAAATTGGCAAACAATTTTTCCACCCTCCCTCAGCTGTATTTTGGTATAAATATATTTGTTGATACTCAATTTGTAAAAATGAATTAAAGGTTTGGTTTATAGATGCTAGGCAGTCTTTGTTTGTAGAGCAATTAAGAGAGCAAAGAGCAAGATGACGTTTGCAATATTGCTGTATTTGTAGAAACAACCTACAGATGCTAGGTAGAGAACAAATACAAATACAAAAAAGAATTCGCTCACTGATGTGACAGAGAACTCCAGTGAAGCCAGGCAGGCAGTTGCATCTTTTTAAGTTCCCAACAGGGACACACGTTCCACCATTTGTGCAAGGATTCATAAAACAGGGGTCGGTACCTGCAAAACAGTATTATACATCTAAGTGAAATATTGTTGGTAGAATATGTGACATATCAACATGAAAAGTTGTTGGTATAATATGTGACATATCAACATGAAATGTTGTTGGTACAATATGTGACATATCAACATGAAATGTTGTTGGAACAATATGTGACATATCAGCATGAAATGTTGTTGGTACAATATGTGACATATCAACATGAAATGTTGTTGGTACAATATGTGACATATCAACATAAAATGTTGTTGGTACAATATGTGACGTATCAACATGAAATATTGTTGGTACAATATGTGACATATCAACATGAAATGTTGTTGGAACAATATGTGGCATATCAACATGAAATGTTGCTGGAACAATATGTGACATATCAACATGAAATGTTGTTGGTACAATATGTGACATATCAACATGGAATGTTGTTGGTACAATATGTGACATATCAACATGAAATGTTGTTGGTACAATATGTGACATATCAACATGAAAAGTTGTTGTACAATATGTGACATATCCATGAAATGTTGTTGGTACAATATGTGACATATCACATGAAATGTTGTTGGTACAATATGTGACATATCAACATGAAAAGTTGTTGTGATACAATATGTGACATATCACATGAAATGTTGTTGGTACAATATGTGACATATCACCATGAAATGTTGTTGGTACAATATGTGACATATCAACATGAAAAGTTGTTGATACAATATGAGACATATCAACATGAAAAGTTGTTGGAACAATATGTGATATATCAACATGAAAAGTTGTTGGAACAATATGTGACATATCAACATGAAATGTTGTTGGTACAATATGTGACATATCACATAAATGTTGTTGGTACAATATGTGACATATCAACATGAAAGTTGTTGTACAATATGTGACATATCAACATGAAAAGTTGTTGGAACAATATGTGATATATCAACATGAAAAGTTGTTGGAACAATATGTGACATATCAACATGAAATGTTGTTGGTACAATATGTGACATATCAACATAAAATGTTGTTAGTACAATATGTGACGTATCAACATGAAATATTGTTGGTACAATATGTGACATATCAACATGAAATGTTGTTGGAACAATATGTGGCATATCAACATGAAATGTTGCTGGAACAATATGTGACATATCAACATGAAATGTTGTTGGTACAATATGTGACATATCAACATGGAATGTTGTTGGTACAATATGTGACATATCAACATAAAATGTTGTTAGTACAATATGTGATGTATCAACATGAAATATTGTTGGTACAATATGAGACATATCAACATGAAAAGTTGTTGGTACAATATGAGACATATCAACATGAAAAGTTGTTGGTACAATATGAGACATATCAACATGAAATATTGTTGGTACAATATGTGACATATCAACATGAAAGTTGTTGGTACAATTTGTGACATATCAACATGAAATATTGTTGGTACAATATGTGACATATCAACATGAAATGTTGTTGGTACAATATGTGACATATCAACATGAAAAGTTGTTGATACAATATGTGACATATCACATGAAATGTTGTTGGTACAATATGTGACATATCAACATGAAAAGTTGTTGATACATATGTGACATATCAACATGAAATGTTGTTGGTACAATATGTGACATATCAACATGAAAAGTTGTTGGTACAATATGAGACATATCAACATGAAATTGTTGGTACAATAGTGACATATCAACATGAAAAGTTGTTGGACAATATGTGACATATCAACATGAAATGTTGTTGGTACAATTTGTGACATATCAACATGAAAATTGTTGGGTAAATATGTGACATATCAACATGAAATGTTGTTGGTACAATATGTGACATATCAACATGAAAAGTTGTTGATACAATATGTGACATATCAACATGAAATGTTGTCAATGTTGATTAGTACAAATACGAAATGTTTACCATAATGAAAGGCTTTTTTGACGTATGTGTTAATTTATTGTACGAGCAAATCAGTGCCAAAATCGCATCCATGGGACAATCATTTTCTCGAAGAAGAAATTCTCGAGAAACTTTGTGCATCTCTCATGAGCTCAAAAAACATAAGATGACACAATTTCCCATTGGTTCTCTTCGATTTGCATAATAATATTTTGACGCTCTCTATTTTCAAACTTTCTCTTCAGGCTCTCTTTAATTCAAAGCTCAGCTGCGTTTAGAATATCCGATAGTCTATTTTGCTAAACCCGTCAGGCACTCGTTCTACTGCACGGCAAATAGAACTGCGAAAGAAATTAATGCTGTAATTGTAAAATTTGTCATTTTTTGTCATCTGTTTTAATTTGTTATTCTAGCTAATTGTATGTATTTTAGAAATATTTTTGTATGTAGTGGAATTTTAAAATTAAACTGAACTGAACTGAATGCGCGTATCCTCTCAGGGACTTCCATGCTTGCCCACCATTCGTTCCTAGCAATCATCACGTATGTCTAAAAGGTTGTACGAAAGTTCCAAATAGCCACATTTGTATACTTGTAAGCATAGAACCGAATTCTTTTGCTAATAGTAAGGCCTTAATAATGGAATGTCCTCGAGGAAGAGGAATATGCACTTACTGTAGGAAATGTACCCTGTAATTACGCCACGCTCCGTATGTGACGAGAAAGAACCCACCGGCCTGTTGAAGATCAAGTACGAGTACTGTTTGGTGGTTGTTGCAAATCCAGGGTTGTACGTGTAACAAAGCAAACCGGTGACGGAATCAGAGAAGCTTCTTACTGTTGCAATACTTGTGTAGTAGTTTGAAGAGTCTGAAAAGAGACGACATTTGGCACCTGATGATGCTAGGCACATGACACTTTGCAAAATTGCAAAAGTACATTTTCATAAAGCGATTCACATGAGATTCACAAAAGTACATTCTTATAAAGTTGTCCCGATGATTGCCCAACTTGTGATCTACAGCAACTGAAAAATCAACAATCACCATACAGCAAAGACATACACAGCTCCGCCTGCATGACATCAAGTATTCTATGGCAGATAGTAAAAAGTTACCTCCGTAGAGACAAAGTTAGTCTAGTACGTTTGAAAGTCTACAAACGAAATGTCGAAGGGGGGAGGGGGGAGGGGGGGAGGGGGTAACTACACTAAACACTCAATTTCGGGTGCAAGAAAGAGCAAATGTCCGTAAGTTTAGCTATTGTTGGAAAATGGTATTTACGAATTTGTGTATAATGCCATGTATAATAATATCAAATTACATAGATATAGATATAGATAATATCAAATGACACATAGATCACAACAATTCTTTCCTAAGTTAGTCTGTAGACGTGGGTAAGACCAAGAAGGCAATTTACGTTAACATTAGGTATCGTATTGTTACCTCGCATTTGGACATTGTCAATGCTATTGTTACATATTGCTGAAGTGTTGCGAAGGTTCATATCCATAAGGGCAACCCGAGTGTTCCTCTTTTTGTCCACGTTTATTGAATGGAAGCAGGGTGCGCTGCTACCTTTATACCCTCTTGGCCAACCAGAGCTGTAGAATATTCCAGTGTATTTTGACTCTTCGGAGCTGTACAAAAATAGGAAAAAGAGTTAACGGTGGAATACAAAAGCATAGGGTACAAACATCGAGGAAATGGCATTACATTTTCACTTTTTATCTCTACTTTTTCACTTTTCAACATTTCTTATTCACTTTTCAACATTACTTTTTCACTTTTTCACATACGAAGAAGCCATTACTTTCAACTGTCTAGTGGCATTATCCTGCAAGGTAATCTTTGAGTCCTTCTCGCAAAGTATAGCTTTTGAATGGACTGGGTGGTGCCATCTCCTTAAAGAATCGTTATTTCTCGCTGCGTTCACGAGAACTAGAGTGAAGAAAATTTCTTAACATTTGGCGTATCAATATGAGTGGTTCTACCAAAAAAATTAAAAGCTAACTAATACTGGCATGAAAAGAAACATGAAATATTCTCACCAGCAAGGTTAAACAAACTGGATAGTTAAATATCATTTTATTAGGTGTTGCTTCATACTAATGGCATAAAAGCTAATGAAAGACCACGTGACAACAAGTGCAAACTAGAATTCCACATATTCATCCTCTTTATCAGACGCAAGATAATTATCTTCCAATGCTGAAAATTAGCATTATCTTTTAATTATCGTGAAATGTCTTGGCAATGACGGAGAATTTAAACTGAGTCAAAGGATAACAAATTGTTAGCAGATACCAACTCTGCTAAGTTCAAAAAACGATGCTATGCAGATTCAGAACGAGCCCTAATTAGGAAAAAATACCGACAGTCTGAGGTTTCAACTCCGAGAGCATGAGGCTTAGCAGATTTCTGAACTTCTTTTCATGAAGTATATCCAGACCTTTTCAGTGATAAAACTAGGTACCAAGCTGTGAATTCTGGATAAAAATAGGATGCCTCGTAGCAAATCGCTCGTTCTAAAATAGTTTATTGTGACATCAAATGACAGGTTTACATACTAATAACATGTGTCTCCTCCGTCTCGTTGGTAGCTTTTCAGTTGAAATGAAAATTTGAAGCCTCTTCTCCTGACTGTACTGTCTGTCTTAAACAAAAATTTGGCGTATCCATCCGAAGAATACATTGGGAATAGTTTTGTCTCGCCGACGTTATCAGAGCAATATATTCCAATGCTACTGCTCTTTCTATAAAATAAATTTTATAGGAACAATGTTAGCAAGTATAACAATATCAACTAATTTAGCAATGTCAGCTCAAGGCCAGTTTTGCATATGTATAAGGTTTATTGGGTTAGTAACCTTTTACAGACAAAGCGAATTGTCAAATATTTTTGTAAGCAGAGGACGCTTTGCGGTTTTCAACGGGGCCCCCATGAGCCCCCTCAATAGAACATAAACCTTCTAGAATGAATCCTAGGGCGTTGAAATATCATAGTTGCAAACATCAATGTACGAAACAGAAAAGAACCCTTCAACTGCACGTGATTGGTACCACCTGATGCATTGCATTAGTTTAGCTGCTCTGCTACTGACACCTATAACTCTCTAGAACCTTTGACAAGGACTAGAAACTAAAATAACATTGATGTGTGGCCGAGCCATTTCAATGAACTGATAAATATACCTACTTGACCCGCCCTATAGGTCATGCCCTCGCCCTTTGCCAAGAATACCACAAATTTTTTGTGAAAAACTAGAAAAACAATTGACTATAAAAACTTACGATGTCAAGTAAACTTGTAGAGAATCGTGGGGGCATGTTGGTAAAAACCCCTCAACTTCAAACAAATCCCATTTGATCTCCAGGTAGTAACCTATTGAATACATTAGGAAAGGACGAATTGTAATCCAGCAAAGCTCATTGTTTTCGTAGTTCAAATGCGAAAAAAAATTCTTTGTTGGAGACGCATAGTATGTTTGTGAACCGCAACGACAGTAGATCGTTGAAACCAGTGCTGCCAGGATTGCAACTGTAAACATCTTTCAAATGACGACAGCAGGGGCGAATATCGCGCGGTGTTGCTTCAGCTTTCCTTGTTCTTGCACCCCTGTGATCACTTTTGGACCACACTTCCGAGTTCTGGGAAATAAATTTGGAACCAATTAATATTGATAATGCTGCTTTCCATTTCTATGGAGTGGTGGAACAACATCTAACAAAATAAAGATCGGACGGTATAAATAGCATGAAAAGGGTTGGCAAAACTACTTTCATGAAAATTCTTTATAAAGGCTTTGCGACAGTGTTGCAGCAATTTCGGTCTAAATTTGAGAGAAAACAACCTTTAAAATGCGGATCCGTCATTTTAGATTAAGAAATATGATTTGTCATGCTTGAGGTCATCGCTGAGTCTTCAAATGAGGTTTATGAAATTCTGTGCCAATGTCTGCCGGGCAAAATTTCCTAGGCCGTGCACAAATTTTTTCAGCAATTGTTGCAAATTGAGTTCCTCCCTTTTAGTAAAATTGCCTGTCATTATCTGCTCTGGTTATTTCATGCTGAACCAAAGTCCGAATGTTAAACGCGAATGTCTGATTTGAATGCAGTCCGTCAGATAGCGTACCGCCGAGATGAGTATGAAAGTGTGCCGTGAGAAATATAAAAGTGTGCTATTTGAATATATGTAACTGTGCCATGAAAGAAAATTAACTGTGCTGTTGTGGGCTGTTATAGATCGCAATCTATCTCAATTAAGCTTGCTCGCAATCTATCTCAGTTAAGCTGGCGCATGGCGCAATATCTGCTTAGTCATCAGGAATTTCTCCTCAAAATAAACACGATCATTGAAAAGAGTCAGAACTAGAAGATGGTCTAATAAAGGTCCGTCTTGACGCTGACCATACGAGAGTGAAAATCACACGCCGGATTGGGTGAAGGGTCTTGGGGTGGGGTGGGCCTCGTCAAACATTCTAACGTCAGTTGGTGATTGAATAACGCTAAACTCAAATATGCCTTTTCGTACATTCACAATTAAAAGAAGAAGAAAACAGAATAGTTGATCAAGGATACTTACGGTCAGTTCCTCTCTGTTGATGCAAATACTGCTTTCTGGAACCCTCTCAACTTCAAAGTTATCAACGGATAACAGGAAAATGGATGTACCTTCTTTTATATTCGTTCAGGCATATCTAATACTCTTATGCAATACTCAACGGAACTAGCCGACGTTGATTGGCTGACGCGATTTTGCTTAGCACGTGGTAGCAACAGTTCTGTTTAGCTGCAACTCACGGGGAAAATACGGTCTTGTGCATATTCAACGTCCTTGCAGTTGTATCACAATCTTCTTGCAAGTTTTCATCGACCTTGCGTTAATATATATATATCGGACTTCCATTACTATTGTTTCTACATAAATTTGTGTTTTGCCTACGCTTGTTATCGGAGGATCGGACAACTACTTAGGCCCAGAGAGGACTCGTTCGATCGTCATGGCAAACGAAATTGTTACCCTTGACAAAGAGAAGTCTGAATCGATGAAGTGCTTCGAACATACAAACGACGATGATGTTGGGTGGAGCTTTCTCTTCTTACCCGGCAAATCCAGGCCTTAGCAAGATTTGTATCTTTTGGGTAGTGAAAAAACGATACTTGTTGCTTGTTTGCTGACAAAGAAAAGCATCCGTAAACTGAACAGTATTTCGGCATATTTTTGCGCGGAAAATTCAACAAAATATTATAAATTTAGGCACGTTCTTCGCTATCCAAAACCAAACCATGCGTGTTTGTTGTGAGTATACAAGGCTTTCGGAACCGTTGCTACCACGTCGCTAAGTAAAATCGCGTTAGCCAATCACAGCCGGTTTCCGGTTTACCAGCGTTGCATAACAGACTGCGTGCTCCCTTCCGCGTCCAAAGAAGGAATAACGGTTAATTCCAAGAATTTAGAGTTTCTTCACAACAAACGCCAGTACAATTGCTGAAGTGAAAAGGAATAATATTGTCCTGGTGTGGCGCAGCAAAAATACTTATTACAAATTTGACGTGCTTGTTTACATTGCAATCGAGAGTTAAGTGTTGTGTAACTTATCAGTCAATTATAGTGTTGAGTTATCAGTGTTGAGTAACTAACGAGTCAATTATAACCAATCATGCGCTCTGCTTATCACCTGTAGAAACGAGTTGAGATGGGTTTCTACCGACTGTGTTGCTCAACCTCCATGGACGATCCGAGCCAAAGTTGTCCTATTTGACGTGCAGAGAACACGGAGCCAGGCTGAGAGAGAGAGACGATGCGTTGTCTGTTGTTTTCTGTAGCTCTGTTTGACTCTGTTTCTGACTGACTCTGACTGACTTAACTCAACTATACAATCATAACTTATACCGATGCTCTAAGAATGAATTTGCTGACGAGGGATGAGAGAGGATGATGAAATGATGATATAATGAGGATAGAACAGTCTAGGCTGAGGAGCGAGAAAAGATGTGTCAGCATGACATGGTGTGACAATGAAAAGTAGACAAACGAGTCACTACAAGAGCTCCCCTCCTAGAAGACAGGCGAAGCGAAGGATTCAAAAAGAGATTAAGTATTACGATTAACAATTAAGAAAGAGAGAAATGTGAATAAAGTTACTAAATGTTCGAATGTCCGTTTTGGTTTTTGTGTGTGTGTGTTTGTCCGTGACTTGCATTGATGTGGGAATTCCCTTGCAAGCATGAAGAGCGATGTTGTTCGACGGTGTCCATGTTGCAATTCAAGGTTTTGTGAATAGGTTTACCAAGAACCTGCAATGCTTGTTTTGTCCATGGTTTTATGAGTTGAGTGACCAGGAACCAGCGATGATGCTTCGAGATGCAGCGGTGGCACGGCACGGAGTTCGAGATCGGCGATTCGGATCCGAGCGAGTGCTGTTGATATGCATTGAGTTCCTTGCATGGCGAAGAATGAAAATAGTGTCCACATCGGCTGAGGAAGTCACGTCGTGGTCACCATTGTAGAAACGAGTTGAGATGGGTTTCTACCGACTGTGTTGCTCAACCTCTATGGACGATCCGAGCCAAAGTTGTCTTATTTAACGTGCAGAGAACACGGAGCCAGGCTGAGAGAGAGAGACGATGCGTTGTCTGCTGTTTTCTGTAGCTCTGTTTGACACTGTTTCTGACTGACACTGACTGATTTAACTCAATCATACAATCATAATTTATACCGATGCTCTAAGAATGAATTTGCTGACGAGGGGTGAGAGAGGATGATGAAATGATGATATAATGAGGATGGAACAGTCTAGGCTGAGGAGCGAGAAAAGATGTGTCAGCATGACATGGTGTGACAATGAAAAGTAGACAAACGAGTCACTACAAGAGCTCCCCTCCTAGAAGACAGGCGAAGCGAAGGATTCAAAAAGAGATTAAGTATTACGATTAACAATTAAGAAAGAGAGAAATGTGAATAAAGTTACTAAATGTTCGAATGTCCGTTTTGGTTTTTGTGTGTGTGTGTTTGTCCGTGACTTGCATTGATGTGGGAATTCCCTTGCAAGCATGAAGAGCGATGTTGTTCGACGGTGTCCATGTTGCAATTCAAGGTTTTGTGAATAGGTTTACCAAGAACCTGCAATGCTTGTTTTGTCCATGGTTTTATGAGTTGAGTGACCAGGAACCAGCGATGATGCTTCGAGATGCAGCGGTGGCACGGCACGGAGTTCGAGATCGGCGATTCGGATCCGAGCGAGTGCTGTTGATATGCATTGAGTTCCTTGCATGGCGAAGAATGAAAATAGTGTCCACATCGGCTGAGGAAGTCACGTCGTGGTCACCATTGTAGAAACGAGTTGAGATGGGTTTCTACCGACTGTGTTGCTCAACCTCTATGGACGATCCGAGCCAAAGTTGTCTTATTTAACGTGCAGAGAACACGGAGCCAGGCTGAGAGAGAGACGATGCGTTGTCTGCTGTTTTCTGTAGCTCTGTTTGACTCTGTTTCTGACTGACTCTGACTGACTTAACTCAACTATACAATCATAACTTATACCGATGCTCTAAGAATGAATTTGCTGACGAGGGATGAGAGAGGATGATGAAATGATAATATAATGAGGATAGAACAGTCTAGGCTGAGGAGCGAGAAAAGATGTGTCAGCATGACATGGTGTGACAATGGAAAGTAGACAAAGGAGTCACTACACACCCTCTAGTGTTTTCGAACCGCAACTGGCTATATATTGTCAGCATACTCTGAAGAGTGTCGGACGAAAAAGTACTTAAAGTATGCAAAAACTAGTTCACTATTTCTTGCTATTGTGAAGTTTTGTACCGCAAAGTACTTGTTCACATATTGACTTGTTCACGTCCGGATCTTGATGAGCTTGAAGCACCGACAAGGGGGATTGAAAAGCCACAATAAAGTAAAGAGTTTCAGTATAGTAAAATGTAAAAAATAACATGACCAGCAGTAAACTAATAATGCTAAGACGTCAATCAATAAATGAATGAAAAATAATAAATGAAATTCAAAAACGAAAACTGGAACACCGAACCATCGATTGTTTTCAGAAATCGAATGTATCCAACAAGAATAATCTATTTGCGACAAATAAATAGTTTATCAACACAAGATTACAAAGCAGCTGGGTCAAAGGCCAACTGCTTACACGAACACAAACTCTAAACGATAAATAGACTTTAAAGATTAGGACGCTGCGCAGGCTTTACCCCTTCTGTGGAAATAGACTTGCCCCTTTAAAAACTTCCCTATGAACAAATTAGACATGTTAGCCTCGGTAAGACAAGAGCCTCGCATCGAGAGCAAAAGATTAGGGTCACCCAGTGAAACAGAAGCTTCTCATAGCAGAATGATTACGACGGTCTGCTACTAATTTTGTCTCTAGACGCCTCTTCTGTTTCTAGACACAAACCATTTGCAGCAAGAACTACAAGCATATAAAGAAACAGTTACACATCTATTTATAAGCATACGGGTAAATGAGGCTTAAGCTCAATATGCTTGAGATTTTTTCAATTTTAGCATGAAATTATAGTATGAAATTATGCTCATTTTCCGGTCTGATATTCCGTTTGATATGAACATGCTGTTTTCTATCACTTAACCTCGTTCATTGTGTGATACTATTATTTGCACTGGATTTCAGAGAAATTGATCTGAGGAAAAAAATTGGCTTGGAAATATGCTTAGTTTATGCTTATTTTTTAAGCACGCGAGCTTAAGTATACTTGTCAGACTTGAAGGCTTCCAAGGCCTTAGTATTGAAGAAATCAGTGTATTCACTACTTATAGCGACCATTTAAAAAAAGAAATATGAAAATGTAAAAAATAAAAAAGCCCGAAACGTTATCTAATTTATCAAATCTAATTTATCAAAAATTTTAAAAATGCTTAAAAAGTGACAGAAACAAATTTTGGCAACTAACAATTCAAATCTATGCTACAAAATATAAAAATATAGTGTAATCTATTTATGTAACCGTAAACAATTCTGGCAAATAAACAATAGAAATAATACTTTTACTTTATAAAAAATACTTTTAGACGAGGCCTTGAGCAAAATTGACCTTGGTTGTGCACAGCTAGGTCAGTTGCGATAACTAAAGGCACGGTAGTTCTAGAGGCCTCTTACCTAATGACACACAGCGAGAAGCAACAGTATTATCTTTTCAGAGTTAGCCATGACTTTCAGTTTATACAAAAAGTTGTTCTCAATTGTTGTAAAGTCACCCATATGGATTGAGGTCATTATATTACAACCTTTGTTGGCTCGACGTACTGTTCCGGGACAAGCGGTACTTTTTCGGGCGGGAGACCCATATCTTCGTACATCTCATTACGAACGGACAAATCACCATTCGAATCATCGTCAATATTGTCGTACTCTCGCGCTGCGGGGCACAGTGGAGACGCTTCGGAGGCGCTTTGGCTCATATCCGCATATTCCTCAGGAGGGAAATTCGCACGTGCAGGAGGCGAGCCTTCCTTAGGGCAACTCGGCCTTAGTACGTCATACTTGTTCAAGGCTGCTCTTCTTCGCGGTACGGGTAGCTACAACGACGGAAAAGCTTGCTCTATAATGTATCCAGCAAAATGTTACAAATTTGTTAGGCTAGCTTGAAGATCTTAAATGTGGTGTACTTTGGTGATTCCCAAAACATATTCTAACAAGTTTATAGGGTGAATGACTCAGTCAAAGTAACGCACAGATAAAATACAAATTGAAGAAAGTAGTAAAACAGCGAATAATTGAATAATTGCGATAAACGGAACAGATAAATAGCAGCGATTAGCAGAATAAAAGTGTTTCTAGACTTCAGGCACTTAAAGCTACGCCTCGGAGTTCCCTATCTTCGTCTCTCTCCTTCGTCTCGCACAATACTCGCTCACATCCCAACCGACCTCAAGCGTCCAAAACAAATCGAATGCCCCATACAAAAAGCACCATAAATTGTGCTGCTACAGGATAGACCCGTGTGATTTAAGAATCGAACTGGTCATATTGCAGTATCAATAACCAGAGAAAAAATCAATATCAGCCTTTTGTGGGTGAGAAGACTAAGTAGGGATGCGACTATGATTCCCCACCAAATCACTGACGAACCCAACTCCCTCCAGGCTAGCTACTCGAAATGAAATGACTTGTTTTTCAAGGAGATAATTATAAATATGCATCAGTGTTTTACCTGCTCGCTTTCCGAATTCTTGTCCGGGAGCTCCACCTTAGCGTCGGCTGTGGCATAATCATACGTGGGCGCAGTGGCACCTTTTGAGCCAAGCATGTTGATATTGTCAATGCTCTCATAAAAGTTGCAATCATCGATGGTCTTGTCCAATCCTGAAAAATTAACAACAATTTGTTAGCTCTGTATAAAAGGTAAGGGTCAGTATGCGATATTTTGGGGAATGTGTTGTTAGGAGTGCATCATCTTGATGGTATCGCGGGGAAGGGTGGTCAGTTCTTTTGCACCCCACTTTTCACTTACCCGTTAACCTTCCTCATGGTAAGCATAGCACTAAAGCAAAGTGTCCTGGGTGTGATCGGTAGTTCTCCTACGAAAGAGCCGCTTTTGCACTCGTGCGTTTCCAGGTCACAAAATTTGCAAAAATATTGCACCATCCGCGCATTAAGGTCTGGACAGGAGCGATGCGTGATGAAGAAACAAGGGCCCATCAGAGGGAACTCTGAGGTTTTGGGTGCCTTCCCAGTAGAACTGTTCATCTTAGAAAGAACCCTCCCATTTCCCTGAGTTTCGTTATTCGGGTAAGTTGCACATTAAAAAAACATCTCAGTGGTGTTATTTTCAAAAAATCAAAGAAGAGGAAGCAAAGCTAAATTCACCGACTGCACTGGTATTTGACATGGATGGATTTTATTACTAATGTTAAGGTGCCCTTCTGTTCATATACAAAACTTGTCTACTTGAAAGCTACTGAGGGGAGCTCACCCCATAGCCACCGCTGGCACGAACAGCACAATCCAAAATAAGAAATGCACTGAAGGTTGGATTGTGTACACTGACATTTGTCATGCGGGCAGGACAATAATTCTTGAATAGCATTTGTATATGAATAAACCGCAGTCCTTCTTGTAATGCTCATATAGTCCTTTATGAAATCATCCCTTAGTCCTCTATGTGTACTTTATATTGTCTTTTATCTAGTCTTCTTGAATGATTCTTTATTGACCTTTAACCTTTTATCTAGTCCTCGCATATTCCTTTATGTTGTGCTTGAATGATTCTTTATTGACCTTTGACCTTTGTCCTCATAGTCTTCTGCGTGTTGTCCTCAAATTGGTGGTTCATATGCTCCTCCGTAGGTGTTTTGTTACCCTTTTAGCACCCTTGTAGCTTTCAACAAAGTTATGCTTTCTGACGATTGTTAAACTTAATTCATTAATAAAGTGGATATCTAACTCACCTTCACCAGGTAAGCCAGTTGGTCTTGGAGGTATGATATGCGCTTCATCATAGTGAGGTACTGTAAATTGGCAAAGTGGAGAAAGGCGTGTTATTAGTAAGATTATCGAGCCAGTCCAGTGCACGTTTTTTGCCATAATTCCTTCTACTGGACAATTGTAACTGTAGAATTGCAATGTCACAAGAGAAGCTTTCTACAAAAATGAAGAGAATCAGCTTAAAACGACCAACTTTACAACGTTAAATTACCTTGTGTTCTGTTATGATAAAGGACATTTGTCATCATTGTGGTGCCGCTTCCACTGGCCCTGCAAGTAAATTAAAACTTTACATAGCATGTCTAACGAACTGGCCACACTTTACATCCTATCCATCCTATCCCATCATATCCTATCCTATCCTACCTTATTCTTTTTATCCTATGCTATCCTTTCCTTTATCCTATCCTCTACTACCCCACTCTATCCTTTCCTATCTTATCCTTTCCTATCCTATCCTCTACTACCCTATTATATCCTATCCTATCATATCCTATCCTACCCTACCCTATTCTTTCTATTCTATCCTATCCTATCCTATCCTATCATATCCTATCCTATCCTTTCCTTTCCTATCCTATCCTCTACTACCCTATTCTATCCTATCCTATCCTATCCTATCCTATCATGTCCTATCCTATCCTTTCCTATCCTATCCTATCCTATTTTTTTCTATTCTATCCTATCCTATCCTATCCTTTCCTTTCCTATCGCATCCTCTACCTATCCTATCCTATCCCATCCTTTTCTATCCTATCCTATCCTACCCTATTCTTTTCTATCCTATCCTAGTTGTTTATGGTACTGCTAATTCGATGGGGGTCCTTCATACTTAAGCATCAAATTAAAGCATAGTTTACATTATATTCGCAGATTTGGTTGTCTGAATTTTCGCGAATAGAATGATGCTTTCCCATCTTCGGGCAGTCGTACTATAAGTGCTTCAGTTGCAATGAAAATGGAACATTTGCTGTCTTTAACACAGTTTTGATACTTTTTAGACAAAAAATTTTCGAGCCTGCAAATAGGGGTATCGTAATAGTCTTGGAGAACACTTAAAAGAGCATAAGCTTTACTTGATGTTAAAACGCACAAAGAAGTTTAGTTTGTTGGAAAAATGTGACAGCTGAAATTGGTGTTTATAACAATTTCGTTTTATCTATCGCCCGTATTTTAAAAAACTTCAAGATTTTTTTTCCAAAATTGCTGAGGTGTGTTTAGACCAAAAATTAGAAAATAGAGAAGAACCAATCCAATGGCTCATTCAAAGAATTTTCAACGAGGACAAGTCAACGGCATAAAGAGCAATAAAGCATATGTACTTCTTCTTGCATCTCTTTCTGAGAAGGACTGATATTGAAGCAGCAAGAATGAGGAAAAGGATAGTAACTGCAATGATCAAGCCGGTGAGCAGCCATTTCACGTTGTGTTTTGATGCAGCCTCGCCCCTAACGTTTTTGTGTGATCCCTGCAATAAACATACACTAATTACACAGATATACGTAATATACAAAATACAGTATCAGTTTATTTGACTCAAAGCAGGGCTTGCTATCAATTGGCAACAGGGAAAAAAGTTCCCCGATATGCTACCGAATTGATAAATTTAGCATTCTCCGCCAATTAAAACCCGTTTTAGCATAGATGGTAGAGGCAATTAGAATTAGAAATTGGCAATTAGAAACACAATTCCCCCTATCCTTCAAGAAGCTGTCTTTAATCTAATCTCTTCCAATAAACCCTATATGCTGGTATAAATTTCCAGCACATGCAACTTAGGCAACCAATTACTCTATATTAGATAAACATACTTCGTGTATCCTTGTTTGTACTTCATTTTAGCACAAAGAGGACTTGTTTTGGCTACAGACACAGGTGTAAAAAACCCAAAACAGTAAATGCACGAGCATCAATTTTAATGTCGACCCCAATATCCGCCACCACATCAAATTGTTTCTCCAGGCTAGTAGCGAAACAAAAGACTTTGGCGGAGAATTCAAAGATCAAAACACTGCAGCTACTTGTAATAGGCGCGTGAAACCGCTAAAAGGACGAAATGACCACAAGAAAGGAGACGGAGAGAGCGGGTTAGATCATATACTATGCCTGTCAAGAGTCCTTAGAACACCACAGTATTTGGTTTTTGCGTTTCTCATTCCTTTGACGCGCCAATGGCAGGTTATCTCCCTCCCCCCTTATCTCCCCCCTCCCTTAAACAGTGTTGTTAACAAAGTATAGCATCTAGTTAATCTGGGGAAAAACGTTGGGCGCGAAAATGAAGGTTCGTTTAGCTGCAGGACAGCATTGTACGTAGGGGGAGCGGGGGGGGGGGGATTGGGGTAGATGAACGTGAGTCAAATAATAGTCGTTAGTTTTCCAACAATTTAGGCAGGCATTGTAGTTGAACTAGACTGCATAGGACTTTCTCAAAATGCGTTAAAGTTCCAAAACGTCTGAGTTCGAGCGAAAAACAAGACAGTCCTCTCTCAGAACGACTCAAAGATCTACAGCACACCTGTTGCTTATCCTGTGCTTCTGTGCTTGGTGCTTCCGTTGACGTTTTCATAACAGGGAACGGAGGGAGGGATCGTGGCGTAGGGGAACCCAGAGCATCAGTTGAATGTGCATCGGGGAGGGACGCTGGAGGTACAACGACTGGTTTGGTTGATGTTGAAAAGAGCGGTGTCTGGGTTGTGGTCCAGGGCACGGATGTTGTCCTGGCTGGTGCTAACTGTACTCCTGGTGCTAGTTGTTGTGGGGGAATCTGTCGTAGGGGAATCTGTGGTGGGACATGCCCTTGGTGATCTCACAAAACTTTCAAGGACGTTATCTGATAAAATTGAAAATAATTGTTAGCAAATATGATTAGTCTATATGTTTCAAAATGTTTGTTTGATATAGTAGTTCTTGATAAATTCGAAATATGAGAAACAGTTAAAAAGTGAGAAAATAGAAAATACATCATAACGAAAACACAAAATCAACAGCATTGACAGAATGAGCACAAGCTGCCTAGAGAATCTTGGTTCAAAAGCAGAAAAAAATTTCCTTCTTAACACAAAATATAAAGTAACACAAAGCTAACCGTCATATCGGCCACCAACTTTGAAATACAAACACGATGATTTAGTTGTGCTTCCTTTGCATTCAATATCCATACTCAGCAACTTTCCTTTCAGCTTCTTCCATACTGTGTCAGCATCTTCAGAAAGCTTCCACTAAAATGAAAATGTTTTAATATGGTTATTAGAGTCAACCAACAACCAGGTAAGCACAAGTAAATTTTAAAAAATGCTTTAACAGGCTTAGTCCTTGTAGCAAGCATCACTTTTATTCACTAAATCAAAAATCAACCCTTAGAATGAGAAATGGTATTTTATCTGTCATCAATCCATTTCTTCTAGCCTTCTCATTTCTTATCACACTGCACCTATTCTTTTTAGTGACATTTTTTGTGAGAGGATCTTCAATCAGCAGTCCACAGGCACCGCAGAGCGGGGGGGCTGAGGGGGCTTTAGCCGCCCCCCCCAATTTTTGCAAAAGATGCAAAATATTAAGTAATAAACTACCAATAAAGCCTCTCTTTTAATGGTTTTAGCCCCCCCCCACTTTTTCTAGACACCCCATTTTTCTCAACACTCTGCCATGCCTTGTCCATCTAAAAAATTTGTAGCCACAGTCAAATGACACTAATCAAATTTCCAATCAACCATTTCTGATAAGGTTGAGAGAAGATATCAAATGCAGCTTGCCTAAACTAGGCTCTAATCAATGCATCTGCAGTAACAGTTATGCTATAGCTATGCTACAATGTGTTAATAATTAAAACTAAATTACAATACATCCTTTGTAAAAGTCATCTCAGTCTTTTCAGTTAAGTTCAAAGTGAAGCTTAAATAGGTGGTTTGCAACAAGTAAAACAGAAAAAATGTTTTAAACAGGATACCATTCAGGCTTCCTATGTGTCAATACATTATATCCCCTGTCCTATCAAAAATCAATGACTGAACCTTTCTTACCTGTTAGCTAGAAAGCTAAAGTTGTATTTAAACCTATTGCTTGTCTCTTTTGGCAATTATTGCAAGCCACTTCATTTAATTAAAACTATGCTTCAGTGCAGTGTTACAGGTCATAGGCCACAGATAATCGCTCAATTTCAAACTTTCTGGTACTAGCCATAAGGGGCGTATAGGGGGGGGGGGGGGTGTGCACCCCTCTCATTTTTGGAAAATTTGAAATTTTTGATTTTGGTTGCTAAGTTCACCCATTTACCTAAAGCACCTAACTCACCTGAAACATGTGCTGTATCTCCTCATCTACGGTGGCAATGGTTTTTAAGGAAATCACCTCTGAGCAGCGATTTTCAACTAATCTAGTCTTTATGCCTAATTGGTTAAAATAGTATATAGTTGTAGCCTTGCAAGTTCCTTCTATTAGAAGTTCTCTTGTTTTTGGGAATTTTCCCTCCAGTACAATTCCTGATTCTATATCAAGATAACTAGTTATTGTAGGAATAAATGTTGATCCTGATCCAAGCAGATTGTAAACACAGGCACCACCTAGAAAAAATAGAAAACTATCTGAGCAATTTTTATTTTTTTTAAGGTAGCAGGAAATAACGAATTAGCAGAAAATCAAAAGTTCAACAATTTAACTGAGCAAAGTTCTTGAAATGAAGTCAAAAATGAACAATCCCTCAAATTGGCATCTATGACGGGTCATTGTTGCTATTTCTTCAAAATTAGAATGGATACAAAATTTGGAGTTCAGCTTTAAAATCAGTTCTTGATAGTCGAAACATTTGGGAGGAGAGAGTGAACTACACACGTTTTACACACTCTCAATTACTTTACGCAATCTAATTACAGGCCGTCAACAATAAATCAATGGTTACAAAAACTTTATCAAAACACTTTTTCAAAAGCTTATTCTATAACCTGGCTTATTTCCTTATCATAACGCAAAAGACATCAATGGAGAAAAATATAGTCCTACCCTGTAGAAAGGTTTACTCTTAAGAAAGGATGACTTACCATTCTCTCGCTGCAGTGCACTGAAACTCAAGCAGCCTTTTTCCAACGAAAGGAAGTTTGGGACATGGCCATTACATTGGCAAGAACAACACCGACGCAACCCAAGACTTCGAGCGCATTTTGCAATTTCTGAACGACACCCTCTCTGCGAGCACATCCAACTACCGAGCCAAGATTTCGAAGGATTCTGGAACGAATCCGCTGATGGATAAGGCAATTTGTCTTTTCTAGTCACTTTCCTCTCGATAAAAAACGAGGCATTTGCTGACACGATTAGGGATAAAACGAGAAACGCCAGCATTGTACAAGCCATCTCCCTGGCTTTCATTTTAGCCATCATGGTCCGTTGCCGCGACTTAGTCAAGCCATTGTGCTCGCAACTGTCGTGAAAACTTGCCAAGAATCTCTGAATCTTGTCGAGAACTCATACCCGCTTCAACTGATCACAGGGCCAGCTTTTCTCGTTACTAAAGGACCTTGACAAAATATTATTGCGATTTATCGTAGGTAAGCAGGTAGCATAGACGAAAAAGACTTTGATGTTTTCCCAGAAACGAAGTTTCTTTCCAATTGTTGTTTTCAAACCAGATTACTTTTTGGTTTGTTCCGCTATGGCAAATAATTGTCGAGCCTCGCTTTCGAGCTCCGAACCAGGAAGGGGTGTCATCTGTTTATTCTTTGATTTTTGTGCTTACCCTTACACTGTTTCTTCCCCCTCCTTTTTTAAACCCCCGTAAGGTTTATATTATCTAAAATATGATAATTATATCTGGCTATGAATCTCCTATCCAGAGGCTCTCTAACTGAAATAATAGCGCGAAACTGGATTTCGATGAACCCAGAATTTCTCTTTGGCCATAGTATTTGTTGTTCCAATGTCGAGAATCGCTTCTCTTCCTGTTAAATATTTACAACCGATTGTTTATCGTAGCTAGAAAATGCGCAAAATAGTTAATACTGCATACCACAAGTTTGTATAATAACTCAACAATTGTTGAATGTCAGTCAACATCCATTTTAAGCAAGCAATTTTTACTGTAGACTGCTTTATTGGGTAAACAAAACATGAGATGTAAGGAAATGCAGCCAAATGAGAAAGACATTCTTTGGCGCAATGGGAAAGACAACATCCCAGCTTGAAACCGCAATGTTATTTGCGTGCTAAATTCGACGACTCATTTCCGTGCGATGCCCACTTTGAGGTCAGACCTAACCAGCAAGCACAATGGATCCACTTCAAACGAACTGCACCAGGTTCCCGCAAATAAGAAACCACTTTTTGAATTGAAGCCTCAGGAATTCTTTAAATTTAAAGATACCTTTTTATAAATACGTTTAAAGTATTATCAAGGTATATATTCTTATATATAGGTAGTTTTCAAGTTAAACCAAGTAAAGTTACGTTATGTGAATGTGCCATGCATGCATGGGTATTGGAAACTACTGGTGGCATTTGACAATATATACTGCACAGTACAAAATTCTAACAGCATTAGAATGCTTTATGCCTTTATGATCAATTATTCATTGGAAAATTGGAAATGCGAAAAATTTTGCTTTTTACCTAAAACTATATCGTATAAAATTAGCCTAAGGATTTTAGGTAGTTTGGGGCTCAACTACAACCACAACAAATTATAACAGCCACTTTTTATTCAACACTAAATGTTTTGCAAATAAACCAGCGTGAACAAAGTTATGGCTCGACAGCTTTGCCGCTTTTTGTTCAAAGATTGTTGGTACTTCGCACAATCAAACATCCCCATAATCTGAGTTTTAAGATTTGTCGAGCTTGTTTGCACATATTTTATAGGTGTATATGCTTGGTGAACATCAAGAGAGAGAACACGGCAAAAAGATACACAGTTTGTATGCACATATCTTTTAGATTTATATACTTGGTGAACATCAACAGAATAAAACACAGTGAAATAAGTTCAAGTCAATAAAATATCACGCATTTGTAAAGAAAACTCAAGAGACAGACCAATTAACTCGATTCTTTGCTCTCCATTTGTTTCTGTAATAGAAGAAGTCAAATTTATATTTCATTGATACTAGAGGCGAGGCAGTTTACTTAAAGAATAACAAAAAGACGATGCTTAAAAAATTGAACACACATTCAGAATAAACAATTGATCTGCCAATTTTTCGTCTATTTTTTCGGCTAGGTATGAAAAGTAAGACTATAGAAAAATGAATAATAACAAATTATTGTTACTATCAAAATCAGTACCATTATCATAATTATGGAGTGACCATAAAATGATTAGATCAATGATGAAAAGTAAAACTATAGAAAAAGGAATAATAACAAATTATTATTACTATCAAAATCAGTACCACTATCGTAATTATGGAGTGACCATAAAATGATTAGATCAATGAGAGTTCAAATTTTCAAACAATAGTGTAGAATCAGCTAACAAAACGGTGACAAAAACTGATGGTTCTTGATATGTTGTCTGTCTGTTACTCTTTGTTTGCACAGAAAATATCAGACTTATCAGGAATACTCACCCGTCTAGTTTCTTGGACACATTGCCTGAATTCTTGAACTATATTGGAGCAGCGAAGTGGATAGTTTTTGTTGTTTCGATAGCATTCTAAAACGTCATTTTGTAATCCATAACATAGAGCATTACGTTGCAGTGGTCTGTAGATAAAATCAACAAAAAAATTATTGAAAATAACAACAACAGGTGAAAATTGCTGCTGAAATAATAAATTACTGCAAGGCAGCACTACAAAGAGTATGGCCTGAATAAAGGTTAGGCCTAGAATTTTGGCCAATGGTTTTGACTGATGTCACTTGAAAGCCAGAAGCCGCTGCACAGCACTTTAACAATGTTTTGATTTTCGATTCCTGTTATTGTTGTTTTACAAACCTGACTCAAAACTACAAAAGGTGCTAATAACCTCAATATTTTGCTTTTTAATATTATCTTTAAGTATCTCGGTTTTTCTAAAAGTGACGTCAAGGGTGAATATTAATTCTAGGCTCCTTGAATACACCACTAACCGCTAAATGTAAAACCAACATCTTGCACTGAGTAGCTCAGCGTTTCCGGTGCAAATTAAAGTTTATTTTGAGTTCAGGAAATTCCACATAAAAACGACCCACGACAACATTCAGCTTCGGGGAATCAAGGCAATCTGGTCAGTTGTCAGTGTATAAAAATGACACGGAGCAATTGTCATGTTAAAATGGACTTTTATGTGCTCATCTCACTGCAATGGCGTTACGAAATCGTTGTTGCAAACCAAAAGCGCAGAAGGTTCAATTTTGGTGGCAGAAAAGTGTGGAAATCTCCAGGTAAAGCACAGAGAAAGAAACAAAGCTCAATTCGATAAAAAGATCATTTCAAATGGACAAAGTGAAGTGAGCAACACGTAACGCGTAAATATTATATATTTTTCGTTTTGGCTGATCAAATCCACGAACGAAATTTCAGTCATATTGAAGCCATGCAGAAAATGGCCAAGGCATGAATAGCCCTAATTCATGTTTGGCTAAGGAGAGCGTCAACTGGGCTTTGTTGCAAATGACTTAAGGAGCCCGACGAAGACAGGAACAAAGTTACAAAGGGAGCTAAATCGAAAGAAAGCTGAACTTGTAGATTCCAGCTCATTGCTGCTGGACCTAGTCTACATTCAAAATGTTCATTTTAGTCAACTTTCACTGTACCCCCATCGTTCAAGCATCAATCAAATTGATAGGCAGTGGTTGGGGGCATTGGAAGGACACTTCAGGCCAAGACTGAAATTGACATTTCCAAAAAACGTCTTGACTTAAGAAGGACATTTCCAGAGATGATTTAAGAAGGACAAAACATAAATGGACATTTCCAGAGACGTCTTGACTTAAGAAGGAGCAGTTTCATTTTAAAAGAGAAAGATCAAAATGATGACATAATTGCTACGTTTTTCTAAACGAATATGCCGTTAATTGTGCGCCTAGTTTAAGAAAAAGGTGGGTACATGATTGCTAGTAACAGTAAACATTTCAGGTATTCTCCAGCATTACAACTTTGACTTACCCAATCATTCTCTTTATGTCCTCGACACCCCGGTTGAACTCGGACTTCATAGAATCATCTCTCGATTCAAGCTGTTTAGACGAGAAAACATGCTTGAAAAGTCGATAGAATGCAGTTTACAATATAAGTGAAAAGAATAATAAATGTAATGATGAACACACGTACGAAGGTCATTAATATATTGTGCATTAATATATTAATATATCATTAATATTGTACTTTGTAATGGTTGACAAATGTTTCGTGATACAAAACTTCACAATGGCAAGAAACAGCGGAAACACAACTTTTTGCACGCTTTAAGTACTTTTTCGTTCGATAATCCTTCGAGCATGCTGACGCTTGAAAAAGACCAAAGATTAAAACTAAAAAGCCAGTTCCTGATCGAAAAACACCAGAATAATGCGGTGGCTCTTGGTGTAACTTGAATAGTAACTGGGATCAGTGAAGCTAGGTCGCAGTTTCCTTTTAAAACCATCCAGAGGTATAATGCCTGGACTTATAGAGGAAAAAGCAAGGGCTCCGACGCAGGTTGGAAAGTGGAGGGGCCAAGGAAGATTTTAACAATCATAGCAAAAGTATTTAGAAAAGCTCTATTGTTTTACAGAAAAGCTCTATACGTCGGAGGCCCTGGAAAGTGGGGCCCATCTATTAAAAAGAGCTTCATATTGCAGTCGCTAGTGTTCAAAGTTAGCATCATCGACTTTGATTCAAGCCTTACTTGTTTACTTTGACCGGAACTATACTTGAAACTACAAAAAGCCAAGGAACCTACTAAATAAAATTAGAGATAGATCTTGTCCAGAAAATTAAGTAAAGAGCCTGCTTGGTGTGGTAGCGTTTTAATTTTCTAGACAAAACCGAAAACATTACCGATTTAAGACCGATGTCACCAAAATACAACTCATCTTCTCTATATGATCATTTTAATAGTAGTTGGTGCAAACAGAACAATATACGAACAATATACGAACAATATACGAACAATATACGAACAATATACGAACAATATACGAACAATATACAAAAAACAAGAACTTTCTGGGACCTTGTGCAAACGACAAATATTCCAATTCAAATGTCCGAAAATATCCCAACAAACAGGAGACACCGCTGTTGTGGATTCACTTCATCTCAGCAGGATTCGATGCATTCTTCGCTATGAAAGCAAAAAGTTTTGTTCTATAAGCTGGCGCACAGTTTGCGCCTAGACATCATTTCCTGGGCCGGATAAGACCTCATGACCTAGACATCAGAGGCAGACTATCCGGATGTTTCGAGAACTCCCGGAATTCTTGAAATATTGTTAACAGTCAAATAAAAGAAGAAAATTAGATTATCAAAGTAACATTGCAGCAGTACATCTTTTGCAACAGTGCAAATGACCAAGAACAAAATTTTTTAAATTTCTATTTGAAAATGAATTAGAAAAAGGGAAGCGTATACATCATGGGGTATTTTGTAAAATAAGAAACCAAATATATCACGCAATGAAAAGCAAAGGAGAATTGACACAGGATCAAGATTATTTATCTATGTCAAACGAAAGAATGAGAAGAAAGAAATATTTGGCGGCACGGTTAGGAGGAAAACATACGTGCATATTAAAAAGTTTGAAAATTCAGCATCAAGAATCAACATCCCCTTAATTACATCGACCAGGAAATTCACCTACAGAGTGAAAAAATGTACTTTCATTTCATTCAAAGGATGAATGCAGTGAACAGCGAAGCAGCATGTGATAGTGACGTCATATAGGCCTTCTGTTCACACGATACCGGATTCACTTCGTATCGGATCGCTTTTCATATCGGATAGGCCTTCTGTTCACACGATGACGTTTGAATCCGATACGCTCCGTATCGTTTTTGCGGAGTCAAACCATTCCGCTGTGAATGTGGAATGGAATCATATCGGATCGCTTTTGAGCTCGTGTGAACGCATGAATCCGATACGGTTTCGCTCCGGAACCTCTGTTTCGAAATGACAGCTTCTACGTTGCCAGGCTACTGTATTAAAGCCAATAGATTATGGGAGCGCTGTTGGAGCGTTGTGAACAGGACAGAATCCGATACGAAATGAATCCGGTATCGTGTGAACAGAGCCTAATATTCGTATCGGATTGGGTCACTGAATCCGATACGAAATGAATCCGGTATCGTGTGAACAGGGTCATAGTAGATGTTTGACAGAGAGACTGAAAGCCTCCTAAAGAAAGTCAATGGACGCAGTTCACAAAAACTCTGCACGACATCTTGCTCTCTATGGTGTAGCGATGCTAAAAAGTCTTTGTGTTGCTGGCTACATCCTGCACAGACACGAAAGTAATGTAAGCTTTAAAAACGCAAAGCACGCCCGTGGTCATAAGATTCCTCAGACTTTGCGCTGGTTTGGTATTTATAGAAGTGTTAAGTAGAATAATGACGAAGAAGTCGACCTGGCAGTCTCAAAAAGTCTTTCAAGAAACGAAACAAGTAGAAATGATCACAAACAGATACAGCATAACAGGAACTAGGAATTAGTGTGTGTTTATGGCAGAGTAGAGTTGGCTTGAAATTGGCATTACAAACAGGTTGGAAAATGCTATTTCTAATGGAAATCTTAATAAGAACCCAAAACCAGAGTTTTACTATTGCCTATTTCCAACACCAGACAAATATTGATGACCAATGAAAAAAAATTTGAACAAGTGCTTACCATCTCAATAATGTCATGCTCTTGTAAACACACTACTTTTACATACATAAAACTGAGTCAAATGGTAACCCTTTGTTCCGTTTCTATACTTAATATCGTTATATTTTACTATAAGAATAACATGAACAATTATCCTCTTAAAACCAAAGGCCATGTATGAGAATGTATACAAAGAATATCCAAGCACCTTGCAGATCAAAAGAAGATTAGTAAAATCAAAGGTTCAATATCACGTCACGCCTTCAGGCAGATGGCAGAGATAGTTTCAGTACCAAAGTGATGTGAGACTTCATTCCCTTCTAGAGCTTCATCTTCAAAATTGTCAAATAAGTGCAGAAAAAGGTGGTGTTAAAGTGGAAGTGCAAGCTTTCGTGGGAAAATTATAGCAGGCATGCTAACCACCACGACGTGTGGTGTCGTGTCGTGACGTGATCCAGGCGTGTGTTGGCGTGTGGTTGCGTGTGACACTAATTCTTTGGAAAAATCTAGCTTACTATGGTAGTTCTACGCAGGAGTTGCAAAAAGGACAATGATTCCAGCAATATGATAACTGCTCAAGTTTTCACAGAAATAAGAACTGAACTTAATCAATATATCAACGAAAGTTTTATAATATTTTAAAATATGCTGTCATCGCTATCGCTTGTGTCCTCGGATGAAAAGGTTTGAATATTAAGAGTGTCAACGTTTTGGTTACTACTTTGCCAATCTTTTCTGAAATTGACTTTTTTGGAAATACTGCGGTCAAGAGGAGTCAAGAGGCTTGGTAAAATCAAAAATAGATTAGCGCTATGATTATTCCGGAAATTGATATTTAATCAAAAATCCTGACAGGGTGTCCAGCCTTTTTGAAGTGGCCTGTAAATTAATTTCAACACAAAAGTCCACAAAACTAATCATCAAAAATTTTTGCTTTCAAAATAAATGAAGGCCTGCGATATTTTGGACACCTGGGAAGCAGCAGGCATGCGCCAGTAACTTTTCACAGATTTTGTTTTGTCAAAGCTCAGGGGCGGATTCAGGGAGAAATCTGACTACAGCAAAGGAAGGAAATTTTTTAGAGCCACGCCCTTCAGGCTGTCTAAAATGAAGGCTACACCCCTTTTATGTGAATACTATTGTTCTGTTGTTGGTCATATGATCAAAAATTTTGTTAGTGATCAGCGCTAAAACCATATAATAAAATCTAACAAAGGCTTTGATCCCAGTTTTCTCTTAGGAATTCGTCACATTCACAGAACAGAAACAAAGGATTGTTGACATTTTCAAAGGGAGATTGAAGGCGACAGAATTTTATATTGACATAAGCGGTCGCGAATATGCTAACATTTAGTGGGTATCTGAGATCAATTTCTTAGGACTGCCAGTTAGATAACTAGTTATCTAACTAGTTATCTAGATGCATTGGCTGCCTGAAAATTTTTAACTGGCAACTAAAAAGAGACATGAGACTCAAATACCTTTTTCAAGTATTCATCCTTCAGATTTTGCTCCTCTAGAAGTCTTTCTTGTGACATTGCAGCCAACTTTGATTGTTCTTCAAATTTTGCAGTTAAATCTATGACCTGCAAATTAATTAATGGATTCAACAAATGATAGTCTGTGTTCAAGTGCATGTGAAAATAATTCTTTTCCTAGGATGCAACATACCTATCTATAAAATGTTGAAATTTTGCAACGTTGAAATGCATGTGAAATTCATTCTTTTCCAAGGATCTCTTTAAAAGAACTGATCTGTGTTTCAAAGGAAACAACATGCATTGATCCATTTGCTTTCAGTACATTGATGTTTCAGTGTCATAGCCAGGAGTAAGAGTTGGGCAGCCCTCCTTCCCAGGACAAGTATTTGGTGTCCAAGAAAAGCACATATCTGTCTAATAATCTATCAAGAAAAGATATTTCTCTGGATTTGCCAAAGGGTGTTACTGCAACTTTCACATGCTGTTTCTCATCTTGCAGAATAGACTTTTTAACAAAGAAGAGAACTACACAAATCAAAACAATAATAAAAACTCCAAATAAGTCCTTAATGATTCAGCTTTCTTTTCAAGACTACAAACTGTTAAGCTGCTATAACCTTTTTTCATGGTTTTAAGTCTGTTTATAAACAAAAATAAAACCTACTTTTTCCTGGAGTGCATCCTTATCTTTTCTTTCTGTGCTGAGCCTTTCTTTTGTTAAGTCAACCAAAGCCTGCTTTTCAAGAAGTTTTCCTGTTGCTTCTGATTCTAATTCGTCTATTTTTCTATTCAATTTTCCAATTTCAGTATTTCTCAGATTCACTGAGTCCTCGATATCCTTCAGTCGTGACAATTTTTCATTTTCATTCTTCCCTTGATCTTCAATCTTTGATTCCATTTCTCTTGTCGCAACCTTCTCTCCTGCTTCCCTCCCCTGGAAATAGTGAACCTGGTGATAACCTAATGCTAAAAACATCCACATTTACTGATGTGCATAAAGTCATAGTATCTTGCAGGTCATAGAATGACACTTAATAGAATATTTCAATAACCTCTGTAAAATGTTTTTGCTGAGAGCATTATTCTTTAATTCTATTACTGTTGCACCCACATTTGGTTATCTAGCAAGCTTACTAAAGCATCAATAGAAAGTGACTAGGTTACTGCTAGTGATTGCAATTAAGAATAATTACCTTTTTGTAGGCATCATTCAAGAGGTTTCTAAGGTTTTCTTCATTGATAGTGATTTCATCTGCATAAAAAAGAATATTTTTAAAAACATAAAATACAAGTAGTAAAAAAAGCACAAAATTGTTTAATTATAGTGAAAACTTTAATTCAAAAACAGATGCAGGCTCAAAGAAACAAATGAAAATTCATACTATTTAAAATAAAACAGGCAAGTCCACAAGCTTAAGTGAAATTTTTTAAGAGAAGAATACACATTTTTACTTTACAACCTCAAAGAATTAATAAACAAAGGTGATGTGAAACCTGTTGGCATGCCTGCTGGCTGCATCTTCCCTTTTTTGAGTCTAGACAATACTTGTTCTGAAACCTGTTTAGTTGGAGAAGGAAACAGCATGAACCATTTGAAAATTCTACCAGTTTAAAATAAAATGCTTTATAAAGCCTGATAGTTAAAAGGCAAACTAGTTGGATGTAGGAATGACATGTCTTAATAACTGAGGGCACTGGAAAATGTTACATTTTTCCTGGTATACTGGACTAGTACATTGATCAGTTTGGATTTAGGGCCTAATTTGGGAGCTCAAAGTTTGAAAGATAGGGTTACATTTGCCAAAACATCAGTGCTACAGCCTTGAAAAAAGAGGAGTTTTTACTGGAGGCGTTGTTTCACCTGATGTAGAGGAATTAGGACAATATTAAGCTGATGCATTGACTGACATTTTATATCCTGACGCTTAATAAGAATTTGCATCCTGAATGAGATGAAAATAAAAGAAAATTTCGACCGCCAAAAATTAATAGTTTCAGCTTTACTTCTATCAAAGAACACATCTAAGTGTTTTGGTACGATTTCCAAGTTATTTTGCAATCGCGCAATGCTTTCCAAATTGGTAAACATGCCTTCGATCGCGGGGACCAATTTCACACACGTGGTGTATACTTTATAAAATTCCAATTTACTCGCAAATTTACAATTTGGCTAGATGCCTCTAGTATGTCAAAAAGTGCAAAGTTCTGTAATAAGCCTTTATTGGGGGGTGCAAAGTTTTCAAGTTTGGGGCAGTGCTTTATTCAAGCGACATTCACTCCATCAAAATCACCTGTACACAGAGATCATAGACAGGACACCACCAAGTACCTTTTCAGAGATGGAAAAAACTAACCTGGACATGGCCTTCGTCAGTCTTCTGCATAGATATTCGCATTGCAGTTGATTCACCGTTCCCCATTTCTGCCAACGCCTTAAATGATTCCAGTAATAGAAAACACAGTCCGCTGACTTTAGCTGCCTAGGCCATTCCAGGAGTCCAGAAGGCGAATGGTCGGAAAGAGGTTGCCGAAGGTGACTTGAGCAAGAGACGAAAATGTCCAAATCCCTGCCTCTGGGGTTAAAAGCTATGGTCATTCTTTCCATTTTACTACATAAAACACCAGACGACAAGGTTTCTTGGATTAGCTGAAACTTGGGAAATCCTTTTTAATTTTCATTTGGAAAACTCACTCACTTTCCAATACTTGCCTTAACAACACGCCCTTGAAAACTTTGTACGGTCAACCTCTGTTCCGCATTCGCTAATGAAATACAAATAAAGCAGAATTAAGCATTTTTTTTATTTTATTGGGGGATATAAGCATGAATTTTACTCAAAAATGGCTTTTCCACAGTCACTCTGATTCAGGGCAGTTGTATTGCAAAGAGCCCTAGCATTGCCGTTAATGCAAGAATCTTCCATCTTTTCTCAATACACGACTCTTTCACTGGTTTTGCAGGTCCTCTTTCTTTCTCCTTTCAACTGTACAGTCAGCGATATCTTATGCCCTTTTCTCGAATCTGCAGTTTTTGTTATTCAACATACATTTAGGTCAACTTTCCTTACTGAAGACAATAAATTTAAGAAATCTAGCAGCAAAAACTGTTTGTATGGTTCTGTGTCCTTTGGCCACTATTATTTGAAGATGGCGTTAACAAATGGCGTTAAAAGGTCCCCTCCAAGTCGAATACAAGCGATGTGAGGATTCAGGTACCTTCTAACATTGAAGTTATTCCAATGCTCCAAATTCAATATTTGTGAAATTCTTTCTATTTCTTTTTATATGGCCTTAACAAAAATTTGCTCTACAAAACAGTGGGAGGGGGGCATGGCTCCCATGGCTCCTCCGGCCCTGTTTCGATTGATTTTGAAGTATTCCAATTAGAGTTCCTTTACAAAAGCAACCAAGATTTACAAGACCACTATTTTTTTACGAACTGAACACGAGGTGAAAACCAAACGAGGCTGTTGTTGCCTGGATACAGATGAAGCCACTTGAAGACAAAAACAATCGTGACCGCAAGGCGAAAATTGACCAACAGATTTTAAAGTTACGTTAATATTTAATAAAGATGACTTTCATCAACTGACAAGGAAAATTGAAAATCACTGACAAGGTTTAATGAAATTCGATAGCTTGGTTAAAATGGAGAGGAAATCGACGCCAAGCTCTCGAGGGTCAAGCTCCCGTGGATCAAGCTCAAAGAGTACCAAGGCTGACAGTAGCAAATCTGGAAGCAGAAAATCAACTGCACAAAAGACGATACCAGTCGAATGTACGACAGAGACAGCGGTAGATCAATTTGAATTGGAGACAAAGCGATTAGTCAAAAAGCGAGAACTGAAAACCAAACAATATGACCATTACATCAAGTCGGTGTATGGCTCGCCAGCTGAGAAAGAGGGAGTGAGGTAGGCCGCTTAATAATGTACTTCCCATTTTTTGCATTAAAGTTGGCATGTACAATGCTACTGCTCATTTACAGTTCAAAGAAAAACGGATTTCTCTGAAGCTTCAAGGAGAAGGCTGATCCAACTTGTTTTTAAGGATACAGTTTATTTTACAAGTTACTATTAGATTTCTGCAGACCGACTCACACACCAATTTTCACCGATTATTATTAGGCAAAATCTGTCATAGCTAGCAACCCATTGCTCTTAAAAGTGATTATTTAGACTTTTTTGTTAAAGGTGGGACTAGATGGTATTATTTTTGCTTACTTTGTAATTTGATGACATTGAGGTTTTTGGCAAAGTTAATAAGCATGGGCCCTGAAACTACACAAAACTTTACTGATTCATCTTTTACAATTTAATCTCTTTGGCTAGCATGATAGTAAAAAGTAGAAAGGAGAGATGAAACTGCAATAGTGGATTAAGCTCAGATTAGTATGACCCAGTTCAGTTTCTTGTGTCATTTGCATAATTCTAATCTTGCGGTTCTACCTGATGACTATTTACAGAAAAGATCAATGGTCAGACTTTGATATTCATGGGTGGTTTTATATTATCAAGGTTTATGCTGTTTTCACTTTGTCATAAATCCATGCAAAAAACTGGAATAAAGCTTCTTACCCAATTAATAATCAATGGGATATCACATGAATTATTTGCAACACCCTTTTATTGCAGCTGGTATTTAAAGAGAAGTTTATATCAGAATGAGAGAAAAATATCCTTCTCTTTAAGCAGAAAAATCAGCTAGAATTGCACTTAAAATATTCAACTGCACAAAAAATACTGTGCCTTTAGCTTGCAAAAACTATTTTGTATACAAATCACAATCCTCTTGAGCTCCCTTTCTAGAAAAGAACAAAGAGAAGGACTTCTTACACAGATAAGAAACAAAGAAGAAAACCAGAAAACTGTTTTGAAAACAAAAGTCAAAGAGAGTGAAACAGCAGTAGCATATGATAAAGCATGCTTGAATGAAGACAAGCAGGATCAACTGAAACGAAAACAGTATCTAAAGCAGTTTCGGGATGGCAATAAACAGGTAAACCATGAGTGTGAATATTGGATAACAAGCTTTAATAAAACTTCAATATAGTTAGAGACATTTCTTGTGTATCATGGACATATCCCTAACTTTGTTTAAACTATGTAAAAGTTTATTTAGTCCCTTGCAACAGGCTTTGTTTCTCTTGTGGTTTACAAAATTTTTATTTCGCACGGGTTTCGCAAAAGATCATTGAATCAGGTTACCAGCTTTGAAGACAATGTATGATGGTTTCTTTGCGTTACAGTTGATAGAACAGAGAGCTGAGGAAAGAAAGCGACAGAGAGAAGAAGAAAACAGGCGAGAAAGAGAACTTCTAAAACAAAATCCTCTTAACTGGAGCAATACCCTCAGCTGAAAATGATGTCTTTATACAAGAAAAACCAAGAATATACTAAACTTAAGTACACAAAGACTAAAAAATTGTACAGGATGAACTTTTGTCCAAGTATTACTATGATAATTAATATTCTTACTTTAGCAAGTAAAGATGGGATAAACACTTTTATTATCTTTAGTCCCTTTAACTTGGATGAATCCATAATTTGCAGTATTACATTTTTCAGATAAGGTTTCTTAGGTATGTGAGCTCAAAATGGTATGTTTCAAATTCATCTTAAACAACCACACTATAAGAGTTTTCCAGTACTGCAAATACATCCTGTCAAGGCAACACTTCTTTTTTACCCTTGATTTCCCATGTCATATGTACAGAGAGATGTAGTTGAGGCTTTCTTTGAATTCCTTGCTTTTCACACATCTGGGGCAACAGCACAAAAATTTGATCTTCCAAACTGTAATTTTGATGATTCACTTTTTTGTCACTCCATCACTAACATTTTGGAGTTTCTCTGGTTCATCTGCTTTCTTATCTTCATCTGAAAATAAGAAAAGATCTATCATTAGCTTAGTTTCTATCAATTAATTAAGTTAGGGAAAAGATAACAATTGATTATCAATAATATACTAAAAGGTAAGTAGAAAAAAAAAATTCCCACAGCCATAGAACAACAAATCATATTAAAGTTTTTCTAAGTAACATGACACTTATATTTGTTAAAACACTCCAAGCCAGTAGGAAAACCATCTCATAAAGCTTGTAACTCCAACACAAGCGATACATAATTATTAGTTACTACTGTTTACATCAATATGTGCTGGTTTGGCCATATTACAAAACTAGTGCAACAAACAACAACACCAACATTCATAAGAGCTGATATAATGTTCAATAAACTGCTAAAATGTCTTTTTAAGTTCTAACAAAATTAAATTGCTGGTAGCTTTTGAGGCCAAATAGGTTGTAACTTTGTGTGTTTGATCCTAATTAAACAGAAGGAATAAAGGTAAAATAATAAGGCCAAGTTCTTAACCACATCCTGTGCATGGTGAGAGTCTCAATTATTCTAAATACATATTAAACTAAATAAATGCAAAATATTTTATCCAATAGATTCATTCCATCTTCTGCATATAAGCATTGTTCCATTGCTTATCTAACTCCAATAAATTAGTTCATAATTATAAAAATGTACCTTCTTTAGGTTGTAAACATGACCTCACTGCTTCAAGCTTTCTTGTTGTATGACATTTGTACTTCAACCTCATTTTACCATCAACTTCTGCATAAGATGAAAAGATGATTTAAACTTAACTTTTGGAGAATATTGAAATACATGGAATTTATCAATCTAATAAAGTTCTCTTAAGATATAAAGTATTTCCAATGCCAAAAAATTGGTTTTTAAAAGTTTTGAATTAGGTCATTGTTGGTATTTTGACAAATAGTCATCAAGAACAACAAAGATCTTTTGAGCAGATGCTTGGCATTAGGGGATGCTATGAAGAAGCTCTTGGAAAACATAAAAGGGTATTTCTAGAAAACAGCTATGATTCATCAACATTACCTTCTTCTTCAAAGAGCACTGCGGTTCCTATTGTGTCTAGAAGAAAAATTCAGGGGTCATAGCAGACATAAATTTGGCTCCATCAACAAACATAGTCTTGGTTCTAATATGTCAATTTCAGAAGGTTGCAATTTACTTCATACATTCAAAGAACTGATTAATCCATCAAAATTAATTACATCTGTATCAAACTCATACAAATTTGTAACACACCATTATATTCCCCTGAAAAGACATATCGATTCAGCTTCAATATTGGATTCTCTGTGTCTGCACCCTACAAAACAGGAAGTACAAGTAAGCATCGGTTTAACTAACACGGTAGGTATAATACTGCATTAAAATATAATAAATATAGCAAAGATTGTTGTGATAAAAGTGTACGCTTACCCAAATCAATGAATTCTCTACTGTGCAATCTTGAAGGTGGTCGGTTTCTATCAAGCCTTGTAGTTCAACCAACACATATTGCTCCTGCAAAAATTTCAATTTAATCAAGCATATTTACCTCGCTGACATGTGAGATAAAAAGGCTTGACGTACTTGTATAAGTACAACAACCCCCCCCCCTCTCACCCTAGTTAACTCCACACTCAGTGAAATCATGTCGCTGGTAAAAGCCCTTTGAGGAGCGACAATTGGCTTGAGGTATTCAGTAATATAGTTTCATCTGAATACAGAGAGATAATTTTTCTGCACGCAAAATAAGACCATCTGGCCTAATTATAGAAAATGCTCCAAAGGCTTCTCTCGTTCCCGACAAGCCTTGAGATATCTGTTATCTTAGTTAATTTATGCACAGTTGTATAGTTGTAGAACTGTTGGCATCATTAGTAACTTAATTTAGCCAATAACCTCCTCTTCCCATTCACCAGACGATTCTGCCATTGCAACATCTTATTCCGTATAATAGCAGTTTTGGCCTGTAATCAATAAATAGTGCCATTTTATTCAAGCCTCCTATTCAATTCGTAATCTTGTTTCCAGTGAATAAGCTTGATGTACCATTAGATATCTAAAAGTATCAGGCTTATAACAAAACTGATCTAGAATCTTTGAATTTTTTTCTGTTTATGTAATTTCTTTGCTTTTATTAACATTCAGTCCAATGTTTATTTAAAATTGATTAATTCGGTGGTACCGTAAGTTTCCCTGGTGTAATTTGCACGAAAATACTGTTGTTGTTGCAAACGAGACTATTTTAACGGGACTGTTTTGCCACGTCACTGCTCCAACATGGCTGTAAGTAGAGTTCCCTCATTAATTATGCATGTTTCTTTTGTTTTATACAAAAGATCATTTCTTGCGTTGACAAAATATTGAATTGTTTTGCTCGATACTGCCTGTAAGCAAAGGACCCTCCAACGGGATCTTCTAGTGAAAGTGCTCGGGCGAACTGCGCTAAGCTGGATTGCCATTTATGAGACCGCTTTTGTGTAAATGAAAATATAATATTCAACATCTTTAATCTTTTTTAATATGAAGGTTTCTGTGATATCAACCGTGAATACGGACCATGAAGATATGATAGTGAGTATTTTCTCTCCATTCTCAGTGTACGTGGAATTTGTTTAGGCCCAATTTGGCACATACCTACGCACCATGTATATTCTGCTATATCGTGGTTCATATTTTGCCAGATAAGTTTGTGTTATAGGAGTTATAATAAGTAATATGCTGCCTTGAATATATGCAGTTTGCGACTTCTCTTCTTAGTCAAACAAATTATTCGTCTGTTCAAGATGAAGAATATTGAATTGTATATTTCCTTCTCATTTAACTATCCACAGAAATTTTCAAAAATTTATTTTGTTGAAAGGTGATATAATTGTGTATTTGTTTTGTTCTTAGCATGATGCCCAAATGGATTATTATGGGAAAAAACTAGCAACATGTTCTTCAGACAGAAGTGTCAAAGTTTATGAAGTGATAGGAAGTAACCAGAGACTAATGGCAAATCTTAAAGGGTATGTTTTCTTGAATTTGCAAAATGAATCAAGGGATCATAATTCCTAGAACAAGAACTAGGTAACTGGTAGGAAGGAAAGGTAGATTTTTGAAACAAGCTATTTAATACATTTTTGTGGCATGATTTTGACTTGGATGTTCTCTCCTATTCCTAATCTGTATTCTGAACGTGATCACTATGTTTTGATACCCCATTTTCATAATTTGCTTTGAACCATTAGTGCTATAATATCAATTACAATATGCTTCAATAACTTATCATATGATTATGTTTTTCAGAAATTGTTCTCGCTTTTATTTAAAATCTTTAAATAGTAGTATTCTTAGTATTCTGTTGCTTTTTGCATTTCAGTCATGAAGGACCAGTTTGGCAAGTAGCCTGGGCCCATCCAATGTTTGGAAATTTGTTAGCGTCTTGTTCATATGACAGAAAAGTATGTGTCTATAACTTGGCTCATATTTTACTATGCTCTTGGATGCTAATGCTAATGATTTTAGTTTTAGACAATGAATGGTCTAAAGTGAAACTAAATTACTCAGAATTCCTTTCTTATACTTACTTATGTCAAATGAACATTTTTCCCTAGTTTTTGCTCTGTCAGAGTATTTGTAAAATAAAAGGCTGTTTGTCTGTAACTTTAAATCTAGATCACATTCAAGGTTTTGATTAATGAAGAACAAATTCCGTGATTTATTTCCATGATTAATAGCAAATCAAGCAAAAAAGGGTTTTGATATTGATAAGCTCTAAGGAAAAGAAACTTTGCTTCAATACCTCTCAGGTTCCCTTTAAAGTCTCCTTCTAAAATGGGAATGACAGGGTGCTAGCTGTCCAGAGTGGATGGTTGGCTAATATGTTTGAAAATGCCTGTTAGACCTGGCTCTTACCACCAACTTGGGATGAAATATTTTTGGTCAGAACCTTTGCTTCATGCTTTTGTTTACGTAACTGCATTTTTCGTTTAAATAGAGTACAGAAATTTGTGTTGTTTTGATATGTAGTTCATGTCAGTGCATATCATCACAGGTTATAATATGGAAAGAGCAGGGGAATGATTGGGTAAAACTATATGAATCAGTTCATCACGACTCATCAGGTAACAAATTTGATGTTGAATTGTTACATTAAGTAATTATTTCTCTGCCAAGAAGTTTCAGTAAAAGTGAATCATATTTAATATATATAGTTTATTTATATGTTAACTTTGATTTTCATAAGACTTACTTAACAAAAGGAAATCTGTATCCAATCAAAAAGGAAATCTGGAAACCCTTTTTCAGGGCTGATTGATATTGTTATCATTGTTATAATTTTCATAAGTTTTTCTATTACCACTTGCTGTTATAAATCAATTTATTATATATTTTAAAGCATGATTAAAGTTGTTGGAGGATGGATAATATTTATTTGGATATTTTATCTATGTTGACATCTGTATCTGTTAATATTTAAATCCATAGCTTTGGTACCAACCAAACCACCCTGTACTGTATATTTTCAATGGCATCATACTTTCCTTCTAGTGAATTCGATTAGCTGGGCTCCTCACGAGTTTGGACTCATGTTAGCCTGTGGTGCTTCAGATGGTGCTGTGTCCGTCCTTTCGACTTCAGGTATGTTTTAGAAATGGTTTCAATGTAAATATAATTGTATTTGAAATACTCCTATATCTAAACTTTGGAATAGCTTTACCTTAAATAGTTTGGAGATTGTATGTATCAGTGTCTTTTTTCTTACATAAGTTTAATGATAGAACCTCTGCTTTTGTTTTCCCAAGCGTAAAAGTAAATAGATGACACATGGATGATGACACATCCTTTTTTCACTTTAATTTTGAATAATATTTTGCTGTTCACAGCATGTGTTGAATAAACTTTCCAAGAAAGTTTCACAAATGTCAAGAAGTTTTTCGCAAGAAATGGACTATTTAAGAATTAATTCACATTTTTAGGTGATGGAAATTGGTCAACTCAAAAGATTCCAAATGCTCATTCTGTACGTATAAATTTAGGGCTGTTAATATGGCTAAAAAATTTACGTTTTCAGAACATGATTTTTTCGTAGTTGGGTTATTTATTAGCAATATTGTATCATGGAGTGATAATTCTGTCTTTACAAAACAGAAGTTGGAAGTTGCTGATTTTCGCTAGGAATGCCACAGTAGCGTCAAGGTTGCAAAATGACACACTACCATTCCAGCGTTTAGGACTCAGGGTTATGGATAGTCCTTAATTCATCCCTTTAAACCAGGGGTCTCAGACTGGCGGTCCGTGTGAGGATAATTTGCGGCCCCTGTCTTGATATTAAGAAAATGTTAGTGACAAGAAAAAGCGGAAATAGTTTTTGCATACTTAAAGTATGGAGTACGAACAATACCAGGGAGATGAGAGAGCCAGCCAGGTTGCCACTATTAAAACACGTCTAGTGCCGCAAAGGACTTGTTCACATTCACGTTTTATCAGCGCTTTTCTTGTAGAAATCCTGATGTGGCGCAGCCCCACCCAGACTCTGCCTCCAGCACCCCCAGGGAAATTGAGTTTGAGACCCCTGCTTTAAACCCTTTAAACCATACATAGGGATAACTTCCATCTTGACCTACTTTATTCGAAAAAACCAAGCAATAATTGGAATATGCTAGAAGTTTCAAGCTTAATTTTTAGAATTCATCAATACATGCTTTAAGGGCTTATGTTTAAATTTGCGTGTGACAGTCTATATTTCAAGGCATCAAGAAGGGTTGCTGCCTACCTAATAGTGTTGTTGTTGTATGAGAAAATTGGGGTTTTCAATGTACCATTTCAGCATAGCCAGTCAGATGAAAAAAGTGAATACTTTTATAGATGAGTTTTGCTTCCATTTAGATTGGCTGCAATGCAGTAAGCTGGGCACCAGGGATTTCACCTGTCAGTGCATATGGGGTAGGTTTTTGATATAAAAATAACACCATGAAAAATGCAAGTTTATCTGTTGGATATATTCATCACCCTAGTTTTTTGTCTGATAAAGTGGGCTTATAAATCTTGAGGCCTATACTTTTGAGCAATATTTATCTATCTTTACCTCAAAATTTTTTGTACTGCCTACTGTGTAATTCTACATTAAGTGTTTTTCCATAATGAAAAACAATTCAAATGAGTGATGTTTTTTAAGGGCTCAACATCATCAAGGGATTCTACCATTGTTAAACGATTTGTTTCTGGTGGCTGTGACAATCTGGTAAAAATATGGGCATACAAGTATGTTGCTTTGGTTTTTTTTGTTAGGTGACATGTTTTCTGTTTAACTTGAACTGGGCATAATTTGAAAAAAGAAACCAATCGCCAACAATTCTTAACTCTTTTGTTGAAAATTATTGAAACTGAAAATTTTTCAACAAAGTATTGGAAAAAGTTGGCAAAAATTAGATTTCTGCTGTGCCATCCTATATTGAACTTCTAGCCTTGGAAATATTTTATACAAGTTGTGTTAGCATTGAAGTGCTTTGAGAAATATGGGCTCCCAATAGAAATGTTACTATTTTTCATTGCTTGATAACGTTTATTGAAAAACCACTTTAAGTTCTGTTTACACAGTGTATGCAAATTTGTACTCTGTTTTTAGACAAACATCATCACCTGTCATTTCCTAATCATAAAAGTACATGTATTAAGTACTTTTTTTTAGACAAAATTCATCATCTGCTATTTTCAAATGCAAAAAGATTATTTGTTATTTAGATGATTTTTAAAAATCCAAATCTTTAATGTGAAATTCACTAGGATGCTTGCTTAATTCATAACTAGTATTTTCTCTTTTGAAGCGAACAAGATGCTCGTTGGGAAGAAGAAGAAACTCTTGATGCACATAGCGACTGGGTGCGTGATGTGGCCTGGGCACCAAACATTGGTATTCCTGTCAGTACCATAGCAAGTTGCTCGCTGGTATGTCACTGACTTTTCCTAAAGGATCCTTTATCCCTTTGCAATTTTGACTAAGTTGTTAGTGCTTGGCTGTGAATTATTTGTAAAGTGTTTTTTAAATCTGTAAATTGATTTACGTGACTGGCAATTTATACCATTCTATACACTTACATATCTCTCATACATATCTCTTTCATAAAGCATTGTATATTTTCCAATTTTATATAATTTTATAATCTTGGCATTTATAATCTTCATGCTCTAGGACTGCAAAGTTATAATATGGCGGAAAAATGAAGAGGAGGGTGGCAAGTGGATACCACATATCTTACAAAAGTTTAGTGACGTAATATGGCATGTCAGCTGGTCAATAACTGGTAACATTCTGGCCGTTTCTGGAGCTGACAATAAGGTAAATATCATTTAGAAAACATCCTTCTTCGAGAAAGCATCCTTCACTGTTACCGAATCCTCCATGTTAGAAAAACGAATGCAAGTTTTATTACCAAAGCAGAAAACTGAATTTATATGGCCAATGAATCTAATTGCTTTAGTCTAAGAAAGAACAGATGTAGAGCTGTTCAAAATGCACATTCATCAACATCATCATTTGTCATCAAAATTCGTTTGTATGCTTTTTACGTTTACACATAATTAGATAAAATTCTTCAAGAAATAAGGAAGTTTCTTGTCTAGTTTACTGCTACATTGTAATGTCATTTTCGTAAAAAAATCCTCTGTTTTCCACATTCAGTGTTACCTAGGTTTTATCAAGTATAGTATCATGTAAATTTTATCCATCTTGTTGGTTATTTCAGGTTAGTTTATGGAAGGAGGTTGATGTTGACAAATGGGTGATGGTTAGCGAGGTTGACCGGGGACATGGCAAAGAAATTCAACAATGATTTGATGAACCTACAATGAACGCAACTGTCTTAGGCTGTCTGCTTTCACGTGCAGCATTCAATAATTTTAGCAATTTAAATGCGGAACCGGTTCCTCTCGTACAGTATATGTAGCCGATTTGTTCCGAGCCAGATCATTCTCATCGGATTATAAAAGCATGAGGCGAATGCTTTACTATGAATAAATGCTTTATATTTTATTATGAGTAAAAATTATTCAAAAAGCGGTAGTAGGCTCGTATGACTACTCCATTACAGAACATCCATGCTTAATTTTATAGTTAAGTTGTCTACATCGTCAGCTATTGAGTAAATGTTCATCTAGTAAATTGCGAACTGTGCCTTCGATCATTTGCATTTAGAAAGCAGACTTTCGACGTGAGAATCTCATTTCGTATGTGTAATGCGAGACTTGTAGAAGTAGTGCTCTTGATTTCTGTGTCATTTTTCCTCCTTTCAAGAAACATCCTCTATGCAATTATCACCATCAAACTGACAAATCGTTCACTTTTCTCGAGCTTTCATTCTTGAAACAGCGAAGTTTCTCACCCCTTTGTTATGTGACAAAACCTCCTTTGCATAGACACGAACTGATTCAATATACTACTGGCAGAATAAGTACAGCTTGTGTCTAGATGTAGTACACAAAATATTTATCGTAACTAGATGTAGTACAAAAAATCAGTTATGCAAAAGAAAGAGGTTTACAAAAATCTAAAACACGCTAAAATGTAAGTACTCTTATACTGGCGACGTTAAACGTTGAAGGAACTCTATCTGACATTGTGTCTTAACCTAATACAAAATTCCAAGTATATATATGAAAGATAAAATAGTTATGCCCAATGACCCTGGAAGTGCATACCTCTGCGGAGGCGCTTCCGACTGCTTTAGGCAAATAAGATCGTTCGCTCAGAAGGTGGAATCGAACCACTCCGACGCTAATCGGCCACAGGTTTGAAGCCTGTACCCCGTACCAACGAGGATCATCCGAGCATAAGAAAGCCCTGTTCGCCAACAATATATAGTACGGAAAAATCTATACAGCAACCGTTATGGGCAACTTACTATACGCATGCGTAATAGACGAAAAACGACTATTAGGAAACAAGCTTCCCAGACGGTTTTGACGCTTGCCAAAATTTTTGGAAGAGGCTCTTCAAGAATAAAAAAAACTAAAGAAACGAGAAGTACAGCGTGTTGTAAACTACTTTTTGGTGCACAACTAAATGTTGACACCACAGGGCCCCAAGGAGATATGCAAACTTCTATGTACATAAAATACAAAGAAAAGAACTAAAAAAATTTGTAGTTAATTTTAACGAGGTAGAAGTTACAAAAAGATGGGGGCTAATTACGGATTATTCAACATCTAAATCAGCATTACTAAATCAACAACACATGGGGCTTAGGAACTAACATTATTAAAAAAACAAGGACGCCTATGGCTTTAAACTAATTATCCAGTTTTCATGTGCAAAAATACCAATTTATGAACATAAGGTGTCTAAAATGACTCCTAAGCGCCAATTGAGCAGCTTGACTCGATTCATCAAAAACTTATCAATTAATCAACACATGGGTCAATTAATCAAACCCAGTTGGAGTTTCCTATTTGCTTGACAACTTGATCATTCAAGAAACTTGATGCCATTGGTGCCAATACCAAGGTTGTTTTCACAAAAGTGTTAGAATGTGTCTCAATCAACCTTTTCTTTGTCCTTCTATTTCGTACTTTCTAACTTGCATAAGCTCTGTATCATTTAGGCAAAAAACTAAGAATTTTCATCATGGTACAAAACAACAGAGTTTAAGAAAATTGATCAAATTGTGTCTGTTGTGAATAATTGTGACAAATAATTTTTAAGGGCGACATGCAAGTTTTATTCGATTCAAAGCCGACTGTTCCCCTTTTCCTAACAGAACAACGGCATCAATTTAAAGAATACGAAGAGGATGATACAACCTAGTTTAAAACTCTTTTGAAAATGGCGGTTTATTGATGAAACTAGAGATTATGAGGAAGGAAGCTCAGAATGAGTATTTAAAATTGCAAAGTTAATGATGTAAGGTCTTGTTGTATTGTTACTTTATGATGGATTTGACGCTATTATCAACCATTGCACACCTTCGAACTCATCACAGCGCCTCTTTTATTCATGACCTCATAAATAAGCCACACTTGTGCCTTAGACTATGGCCTGGAATGGGAATCATTCAAGCTTGTTTCGCCGTCAGAACCCTGAAAAACATGCACAACTCTGTTAGTGATGACCCCTTTTGAGATTGCTTTCCTCCACTGGTGAACCATGGTGAAACTTCTTTGGTGGCGAGAAATGGCGAGCGATATTAGTCTGATCGCAAATATCTGCAGCAGCAACTTAATCACAAACGGTAAGAGTAATCAATCTGAATTGAGTGCATCAAGGCAACATCCCTTCGGAGAACACTCCTTCTGAAGTAAACGCTTTTTTATAAGGAACCTACCACAAGGCCTAGTTCCAAAAGTTCCTTATTCGTAGACCTCAAGTCATCAGATTTTAGTACCACAAGTTCCTTAAGAGTTCCTTAATTTTCACTGCACACCAATAAGCCTTAACACTTAATAGAGAGAGGGGCGAGACAGCATATGCGGAAACTACTCAATAAAGCACTTGACACACGAATATCAAACAATCTATGCGAGTATTGGCTGCAAATGAAAGGAACGGGCATTTTAGCTCTTGATGCTTGCAGTTATAAAAACTTTTCTAAACGAAAAGTTCCTTAGGGATTTCGTTTTTAGTAGTATAAGTTCTTTATATATTTCGGCCTTCTACATGTAGGTTCCTTATAAAGTGGTTCCCTATAAAAAAAAGCGTGTAATCCCAATCTTACCCTGGGTACCAGACTATACACAGTGAGTCTGGTTCCCAGGGTATCCCAATCTATAACTTAAGTTGTTAAATCTTATTGTATAACATTGCCGCGATAAGTAAGGTTCCAGGCTAAGGTCATGTAGTTTTCGTCCACCCCCGTCTAAGGATAGATTTCTGCCGGGATGGCAGTCAGTTCTTGGCGGGAGAAATGATGATCATCTTTTCAGACGGGGAGCCCAACTAATTCTAATTTTTGTCGTTCATCAGTCGCTGTCAGGGAATAGTCTGGCCAGGATTATAAAATTTGTGGCATATTGGAGATCTAGAAGAGGTCGCCGAAGCAATACCAATGCAGTGGAAACACTCTCATCAAAGATGATAATTGTGGACGAAAACAAGCGAGAGTTGGAACGTGCAAAGGAGATGAAACTCGATATCCATAGAAATAGGCTTATAATTGCCCAGTTGAAGGTCTTCGAGAGTCACAAGGAAATGAAAAGAGAATCAAGAGCATCAGGAATTGAATCAGATGACATTTTTGGTTCCTTGTAGAGTTTATGGATCTTGTAGATTAGATGACTCATTATAAGCATAGTAAGATCGTATTTACTCTTAACTTGAATAAGCATTTCTTTCTATTGTCTAAATCAACATTTTTTATTCCCTAGTGATAGAAATCTTTCTATTACCCCTAAATATCGTGGAATATTTGTTATTGAATACGCGGAGGAGGAACTGGATCGATGATTCCAAGCATCCGCTTGATGAAGATTCGGAGAGTGAAAAGGATCAGTTTTGAAATCAGAAAAAAGGACTAAATAAATATTCGACATGCAAGAATAGATTGACATCAAACGTAAACTTAATCAGCTTCATGTAGAGGGACCCCAATATCCAGTTTATTGCATGATTAGCTCTAGAAATACTTGTGCAGATATGAGCTAAAAAGTTGATGAATATAAAATTTATCTTCAAAGAAGCGTCAGCCAAGCGTTGCATAAATTGACAAAGGATAACAGAACCTATAGAAGAAGTAGACGATAGTTTAATGCATGAGTTAAGAATGTGAAATGGCGAGCATAACTTTGTGCCCATGCGTGCTGTATTATTTTGTGTCTTCTTTTTGCAATATTAATGGAAGAAAGTCTGAAGCAACTCCTTTTGAAGAAAAATATAGGCTTTAATCTTGGTCTAAAAGGACATTTATTTGTTTAAGTTTCCCATCTTAGGCCCTGCCATAATTGGGACAGAAGTCGCAATCAGCATCGGAATATTTGCGACTTGCATCCTTGTGAATGGCCAAAGAACAAATTAAATGAATGAGACTTCTCTCGTGAATGAAATTCCGCCTCTGAATGAGACTCTACTTTCAACCACGCAAGTTGGTAAATTAATTCCCAAGTGATAAAAGCAAACTTCAATGCACGGAATCAAACGACTTTTTAATGGCCAAATGAGGTCACCAACATTGGCATGACGGCTCATATTAAATGACGTCAAGTAAAAGACTTCCCTTCAGGAATTAACGTTCAGTAACAGACTTCCCTTCAGACTTTCCCTCCTACCCTATCCTCCAATAACCGGGGAGTAGAATCGTTCGCGCATTTCGCACGACTTTTCCCGTTGGAGATTAAGCTTTGAACTTCCTTGACATTATTCGCCGCATCGCATCGAAGTGTTGTGCAGATTTTTTAAGCAAAACTCCAAATACAAATGAGGCAACTGCAAAGTTTCGATCAGAGGATCTATGATTGAAGGATCATAGAGAATGCGGAAAAATAACTGACCCGAGCGGGACTCGAACTCACGACCCTTGACATTGTACGTCAAGTGCTCTACCAACTGAGCTATCGGGTCATGCTTTCAAGCCAGCACTTAAGGCCAACCTTTTATCCGCACTGCCCCTCTCTTTTGCCGATTGCACAGGGGAGCCATCGCAGCTCCATCGCAATGTGCAGAGGACCTGTTGAATTAGAGAGGACTACCCACACCAGGAGGGCCATCGCAGCCTCAACACTGGAAAGGTTAAGGCAACAGGATTTCTTCTGATCTATGATTGCTTTTACATATGATGCTTTCACTTCAATTCTATAGTTTTATTTGTTGAAGCATTTTTGAAGCTGCAAATATTTATATACAAGTCCAATTTTCTGTGGCTGATTTTTTTAAATCCCATAAATACATGACTTTTCGTTTATATTCACCAAGTATGTACTACCTTTTTAGCCTTTCCAGCGTACTTCCGCATGTCGAAATTTTTCCGAAGGCTATAAACAAGCATCTTGAATGTTCATCATCTGCCAACAAGAATCACCTTATGTTGACATAGACTAAGGGAATAAGGACATCTCTCCTTTCATCAGCTTGTTACTAAAGATGACAACAGCAATGTTTTCGATAACTAAACAAAAATATTCATATAACGAAGTTGAGGTGCTAAGGAGAAAATGTTAAATGCATGATAATAAAAAATATGTTCACAGAATAATACAAAACATTTTAGGCATATAGCATAACAAACTGTCTTGTATTGTACGACAGTATGATAAACTCAAGTTTGCCTATGCGAAGTTCTAGATTCAAAAGTGCTTTGTGGAGACGAGAACAGCGGATTATAAATAACGTCATTAATTTTATTTTTGATTAGCCTCGTTGTATTCAATTGTTTTATAATTAGTAAGGCAAGCATTGTTCAATGCAGTTTTATGGAATGTTTTGGAATAACAGCGCAATTATTTGTACGTGACAGGGCCTAATAAAGTAAAATACTTTGCTGGACTCGACCAAGAATAACATTGGACTTGATGAAAAGCGTTTTAGTAACAGTGCATTCTGCGAAGGAATCCGCCTCGTTAAGAGTTTGCTGACCAACACCACAGATGAAAGCGGAAACAAATATGTGATGAATGTTGTCTAACTTTGCTTCCACCATCCAGGTTTCTGTTTGACAGAAAAGTACACAACAACATCATTAACTGAATGGAAAATCAAATTTGTATATTTTAAGTTTGCATCATTTATACGGTGATCGAAGAGACTGTTGTGGAATGCCAGCAAAATGAGTGGATATGTATCGGTCGTGGCCAAAAGTATGAAAGTAACGTTCTGATCTGCGGAGGGTTTTGGGTTTAAACATTCTTTAAACAAGCAGTTCGGATCTTTCGTTGTACGCCAAGATATTAGAAGATTGTTTGTTTTTAAAAACTTAAAGAAGAAGGCCTCCTTTAACGAGGAAGCTCAGATGACTTTTGCGGACCAAAGGCCCAACGATGAGCGAATCGGGGGTTTGGCAAAGTTATTTAGAGAGATATGATCAACTGATAAAGGAGAAAAACCTCAGGCCAGGGAGAGACACGCTCACTAACGAATTTCAGGTATTTAGTTTTTAATTTCATTCAAGTGTCTTTGTCTGGTTTTTGAAAATGAAGGAAGAATAAATGGAAACTGGCAATGTTGCAATTTCTCCTTTTGATAGATAATTGCTGAACTTTCGCACAATTTGACTTGGCTCGGAAGTAAGCAGAAAATATTAAGAATGTATCATGCAAGGGCTGTATTGCTTGCTAGACACTCACAATTCAGAAAAAGAAATATTTTCAATGGTGTGTCACTCAGGCAATTTTTAGAAAACCGTCACTCCAAAGTAGAACATGTTTTCTGAAGTGGACCAAAAATGTCCAGAAAATTTTTTTACACTAAGCAGGATTTGCAAAATCTGCATTTGTTTCACAGGGTAGGTCCGAGAAATGAGAGATTTTTACTGGATCTCTTGTCTGCTGACTATAGCAATGCCTGCTCTTAGAATAATATTTTCTAGCTCCTTGCAGTTACACACATCAGTGATAATGTATATTGATACATGCTGGAGATTATACACTGCATGAAACAGTTAGCAACAAAAACGCAACCAATCTCTATATTCAATCACATAGAGACTCTAGATTCTTTGAAAAACCATCCACAGCTCATTTGTATGTTTATGTTGTCAACAGTCAGACATATATACTAGTACTTATTTTTGTTTGTTTCCATTACATATTGGTGCATGCCTCCACTGACATTTTTGACACCATAAATTGGTAGAAAGTTATATAATTTCCTACTCAAGACCACATCAAGAAATTTCACAGACTGGCAAACTTACATGTTATTCATCTTCCCTATGTAAAATGAATTAAAGAACCAAAAATTACAACATTGTTATTGCAACAAGTAACAAAATAGCTGTTTGGATAACTGCCTTGGTACAGTATATTAAACATGCGAGTATGCAAAGTATATCTTTCAGCAATATTTTTTCAGCTTTCAAGTTTAATAATTTTTTGGTATTAAAAACTGAAGGCAATCTGCTGCTAATAAAAGTTCCAGTGCAAAAGACACCTTTGAAGCCTTTGCTTAGAAGAACTGCTCCCCCCCAAAACTAAGTAGTTTTTAGTGCCCCTTCTAAGCTATGGTTCCTCTTTGAAAGTTTTTGAAAGTTTTAGGGGATCAATGTGAATCTGGCATCATGGAGCACAGATAGACAGTGGTACAAAATCCAAGTCAAGTCAAGTTAATGCATATTGAAGGCCAAGTGTTATTGCTTTTAACTGAGCAGCAGTGAAAATTAAATACCAACTCAAAATCATGCAAGTTTAGCCTAAGCTTACATGTCATATTTAGATCTGCTTATCGTGGGAAAATGGCAGTCTGCCAACTTCTCCTGGCCTTGTTAGGAGCAAAATACACCACAGCCTTTGGTTTTAAGCTTTTGCTTTTTAGTTCTATTACCATATTTACTTATCTGAAGGGCTCATTTGTTAATGGGTTGTTACACCAAAGAAACTGATGCAGAAATTGATAAGTTGAAGCCCCAAAAGTTTCAAGACAGCCAACTTCCAGTGACCTCACTGACCCAAAAGCAAAATGGAAGTCATTCTTGACCTGTTGTCTGCACCATTCCTTATATCTTGATCTTGTGCCAAGAAAATCCTACAAGAGAGTTACAGGAACACTGACAATAGGAACCAGTCTTACAAAATGGGTTGTTCTATTTAGAAGTTTGCCTTCCTTCTCAAGAACCTTTGTAGTATTAAAACTTTGTAGAAAAGTTTTGCTTTCTGTTTTTATATAGCTTTCTATTTATATTTCTGTTTATGTATGTTTATTAGCTTATCTAATATAAGCCCCTAAGTTGCTTAATTCCCTGTCTAATGGCCTATTTATCTGCCTGTCTGTTTGTCTGTCTGTCAATGTTCTATGCTATTTCACTGTAGCACCAGTGAAATGTTGCATGTCTCCTTGGATTTTTAAGAAGTCAATCGTATCTTTTTATTGATTTTCCTTTTTAACTTTTATTTTCTACTCTGTCATGACACAACAAGGGTCTGCTTCTAATCTTAGAATATGGTGGTGCTAACTCACAGGGGCCGATAGTTGAAGCCACAAAATTCAGCTAAATGTTCTAGCATTTATGTTATTGTTAAGCCATCCTCTAACTTTTGATATAATCAGTATTTGTCCACATGGACTTTGAATAGAAGTGGGTGTATATGTGGAGGGGCAAGACCATAAGATACCATCAGGCATCTATTTTGTATTCAAAATTTTGGGTTTTTATCAAACAAATGCATGATCCTTTGGAAAGTGTTCTTTAGGGATTCAAAAAATAAATGATACAATGCAGAACAAAAATACTTTAAGTGTGCAAAAATGGTTCCGCTATTTATAGCTATTGTAAAGTTTTGTACCACAAATAAATTTTTGAAATAATGTGTGTATTTTTAAGGTACTGGGGACATAATTCAGTTGAACTGAGCTTTGCACTTGTTGAATATTGGTAAATGGTACAATACATGGGTACCTGATAGGAGCTAAGCACTTTTACCGCATAACAGTAGCACACCATGACAGAAAAACAGAAAAGTTAATAGTCCTTCCACCAAGCCAAAACATCTTCAACGACAGCGCTAAAATCATTGATTCACTGCCTCTTTTAAGGCATGTAAGTGGTTGGTTAATCTCAGCGCTCTGGCATTAGGAAATATCATCTCTATCTCCAAAGCCAGGCGGCTTTAGTAGATTAAAAACCACATTATTTTTGTCTTTTAATCCAATATTATACCTTTTAGATTTATATATTTTAATAAGAGTAATAAGTTTCGCTGGATATATTGTTACAAATAAAGAGGGACTCAGAAAAGTTGCTATTAGAGGGACAGACTGTCGCCACTGCTGGTGCAAAGGAATTTAACAGAAGGAAAAACAGATACAAAGATATATTGCCTTGTACGTATTTGGCTTATTCTGCGTTTTCTTCAAGCTTTGCTGTCCGAGACATATCAGGAGAGCATTAAAGTATTCTCGTGTTTCCTTAGCAAGTCGTGTCGTGTTTGTTGGACATTAAAACGTTGGCAGGTAATTTGAGTAAAAAGTTGTCTTGTTTCTTTAAAGTTTGTTTGACATTTAAAAAGTATCCAGCAATGTTTCAATAGACAAGAAATTGGTAAATTTGTTATCCCTTGTTTTATCTTATATTTGTCGTTTGACAGTTGATCATTCGCGAGTTATTCTCAATGGAAATGGAACTGAGGAAGGATCGGATTACATCAATGCCAGCTACATTAAGGTATCTTGGTTCATTTTCTACATTTTAATTTTGTTATGCATTGTAGCCCGGTGGTAGGGGATTGGTAACGATTATCACTCAAAATCCCTTAAGGTTGCCCACCAGCTGACCAAAGACTCTCCACTAATAGTAATGCTGATAGTTCATACAGCGAGCCCTCGATTTAAAATTGTTTATCATACCTGGTATAAATGCTTAAAACTATTGTTGAATTTGTTGCGTTCAAAGGTGCTTACAACCTGTTCCATTGTGATTTACTGTTTGAGGAACTTACCAACCCATTTGAGAAGCATTCCTTTTCAAGTTTGCATCATACCTCTCTTTAAGGTACCATTAGACGAAATCTTTAAATTTCATTAGTGACGATTCCCTAAGACACAAGTTTGTGCAAACATTTCTGTTTATTTCAGTCGCCAGATGGGAAAAAGGGGTACATTGCATCACAAGGCCCAATGCCATCGACCGTTGACAGTTTTTGGTGGATGATCTGGCAGCACAAAATCACGGTGCCTATTTGATTCCTAAACGAGTTTGACACTCAATAGCGCTGTATATTACAAATATAACCTAAACCTGTTGATTTTCATTTATACTTGGCGATTATTACAACAAAGTTCTATTTTTTGAAGGTCGTTGTTATGGCATGCAAAGAAATCGAGATGGGAAAGGTAATTTCTTCGCAATTGTCATGATCAGTGATGCTAGGAGCAGTGGCAATGCACCAACATTTTGAGATATAGGCAACACGCTTTGAGTATTTGAAAAATGGGTCTACCATTCACAAAATTATCATAATTTTTTTAGAATAAAAAACTTCTTTTGCATTTAAGTTTTTAGGATAGGCAAAGCAGAACGGTTTCTATCCATGGCAGTTATCATTTGCAATGTCATATTAGAATAACGCTAACTGAATAACGCTGTTTTGATGTTCTTGATACTCTTAAGGCAGAGCTATACATGTAGAATAGGGTCGTCCTAGATTTCTGTTCCGGGTTTCAAGTATACACTTTTTTCACAAGGAACCACTTCATAAGGAACCTACATGTAGAAGGCCGAAATATATGAAGGACTTATACTACTAAAAGCGAAATCCCTAAGGAACTTTTCGACTAGAAAATTGCAAGCATCAAGAACTAAAAAGCCGGTTCCATGCATGCATCCAAGTGTTAAGGCTTATTGATATGCAGTGAAAATTAAGGAACTTTTAAGGAACTTTTGGTACTAAAATCTGATGATTTGAGGTCTACGGATAAGGAACTTTTAGAACTAGGCCTTTAGGTAGGTTCCTTATAAAATAAGCGTGTAATACGATGATCGATTTAGTTATAACTCTGTTGAATTATAACATCTGCCCCATCAATCGATATATTGTGAATAGAAGTCTTTTGGAGTTAGGTTCTTTTCAAGCACGTTTTAAATCCACAGCATCGCTGCCAAAGATACTGGCCTACAAGTGGGGAGGAGATGAGATTTGGCCCAATATCAGTTACTTTGGTAGGTGAAAGGCTCGGGTGTTCTGATTAGCTTGTGTGAAATCTTTCTTTCCTATCTTCATGCTGCCAAAAATAAACAACACAACAGAGATTCTAGAGAATTGCACTTGCTTTTTTTAGCCTTCGAATATATTAGTTAACTGGCCTTTAAATAGATTTGTGATTGTAAATCATTTAAAGAAATATCCAAGTTGGTTATGCTGTAAGCAATGTATCTCAGCCACAATAAGCATGTATTCGATATGGGAGTGGTGGGGGCAATGGGGCCAATGGGGTCAGAGTGACAGAGCCAACGTTTAAGTTAGCCCAAGGAATAGGGAAGCTAGAAGGTCCAGGAAGCCTGGAGGGCAAGGAAGGTATTGGCCTCTTGGTGCCAGAGTAATCCGAAAGCCTTGGTACAGATATGCACACGTGGGGCCACAGAGCAGAGATGACTGGAAAGAAGGAGGAATTTAATTTTTAATATTATTCTGTGATGAATTAGTATCAATATCTCGCATGCAAATTGTGTTGCAATTCAACCCTATTGCTGGGAATTTTTGAAATGTAAATTATGCCGAATATTTCAGCTATTGTTTGTTATTAATTGTTTTCCAAGCTATTCATTTTTGTTTTATTTTCAAGGTCAAAGAAGAGTTGGTAGCGAACTGTTTGACGGAACGTAAGCTTAAAGCTGTTGTTGGCGGTGTAAGTATTATTTGCTTCAGCTGTCAATCACAATCCAACGCACCAATGGCATGCTTTAGCATCTATTTTCATATTGGTGCCGCTTTTTGGTGGGTGTTGTGAAAAAACACGGCGAAAAAAGACGGCTTTATAGATAAACTCTTTTCAATAGATTTCTTGGCAAGCTATAATTCATATCTCCTTCACAAGTATGACATGTAGCTTGTGTGTAATCTCCTTTACAAGTATGACATGTAGCTTGTGTGTAATCTCCTTCACAAGTATGACGTGTAGCTTGTGTGTAATCTCCTTTACAAGTATGACATGTAGCTTGTGTGTAATCTCCTTTACAAGTATGACATGTCGCTTGTGTGTAATCTCCTTTACAAGTATGACATGTCGCTTGTGTGTAATCTCCTTTACAAGTATGACATGTCGCTTGTGTGTAATCTCCTTTACAAGTATGACGTGTAGCTTGTGTGTAATCTCCTTTACAAGTATGACATGTAGCTTGTGTGTAATCCTGTTGCATTTTCATTAAGTGTTGTACTTTTTTATGATTGCACAGCTTTGTCATTTCATAGGAGGAGCTTCGCCTTTCACAGCTGCATTACACTGCGTGGCCAGACCATGGTGTGCCAAAAACGGCTACTGACCTTATTCAAATAATCGAGACGATGAGAGAAATTCATCCTTGGGACAGGCCTCCAGCTCTGCTTCACTGCAGGTTGGTGCTTCTTAGAACTGCCAATTTCACTCATCAAGAAAATGTTCCTTTTAACGCTGATCAGCTTAGACCGTATAAAATAGTTTCTGTTTCCTTTTCTTTGTTCGTCCTGGCACATACTTTGGAAGGGGAGTGCGCCGCCATTTTGTAGTCGAAAAACAAGGCTAATGACGTAATAAGCATCAATATGATTATGTATCGACTTCATTTCTTCGGTAATGTTGGGTGCGAACGTCACTGAAACTTATTAAGAAAATTAAAGTTTTAATTTCCAGGCAGTTTTATTGCACATTATATCAAAAATTACAAAATCGATACCTTTTGTCCTTGATTTCGATTATGGAAGATCAATGAAAAACATTATACATGGCCTCTTAAACCCTAAAGCTTGTATATCATTTCATACCAACAGCGAATGGTTTTAGCCTTTTGCTTTTGAATCACTGATTAATTAAGCAAAATTTAAAACATTTTATTCTTTCTACAAAAAGGATGTTTAAAACCGTTTCAGTGTATGATGTAGCACTGCAATTACTCGCCATGATAGTTTTGCAGGCTTTTGCCTCGATATGACTTTCTTGCCTCGACATGACTTTCTTGCCTCGATTTAAGTTTTATTTCATCTCTTAGTGCTGGCTGCGGACGGACTGGGGTCATGATAGCTGTTGATTATGGACGCCGTCTCATCCGAAGATCCGTGAGTCAACCTTATTTTGGTTTTTTTAATTGTACTCCGTACAATGAATAAACTGCTTAAAAAGATTCGGTGGCCAGTTTTCCTATGAGTGCTTTGAAATGGGTAGCTTTTGGTTTCGAAATACACATTAACAGTCTGCATTTTAGACTGTTATTTTTATGACAATGAGACCGGAGTCTTCCTGGTAGATTCGACCGGAGTCTTCCTGGTAGATTCGACCGGAGTCTTCCTGGTAGATTCGACCGGAGTCTTCCTGGTAGATTCGACCGGAGTCTTCCTGGTAGATTCGACCGGACTTTTCCTGGTAGATTCGACCGGCTCTTCTAACTAACTTGGTAGCCTATTTATCTTGCATTAAATTTCCATGTTTTTCGATCAGTGAAACAAATCGGCAATATTTGTCTACGTAATTTTTGGTACTGTTTTGAGAAGAGAGCAAGCGTTGCTAGCATGGAACATATATATTGGATGTAACAACTCGCTTATCAAACAAAGTCTCCAAGGCATTGCGCTCTTTATTTTTAAGCGTTTTCTTCTGTACGTATAAATGTCTGCTCGAGCTATTTTAACACCGGCAGCGTCTCATACCTTGAAAATGCAGTCATCCCCTTCAAGACAGTGTTGAATTTGTGTCTGTAGGCACTTTTTTGAAGAGGACTGGTCCAAACTGAGTTGCTCCAAGTAATTGTGGGAGACATTGTGTTTATATTTATCTGTTCTATCCTTACAAGATATCCCGTTGTTACTAACTAGTTGTGGGAGGCTTTAATTTAGTATAGGAACGGTAGATTAAGCAAATATTAGGCTACTCTCCTGAATTGCTAATTAGAAAAGATAACGCTGGATTGATAGCATTATTACATAAGGTTCTTTTTGACTTTATTAGCCTTCAACCTTCAACATATATGATCTGGTTATGACTTTGCGGAAACAAAGACCAGCAATGGTGCAATCAAAGGTATTTTGCAACATTTCCCAGCAAATAAAGTTGTGTTTCAGCTCTCTAAACCTTCAATATTTCTATAAACTATTCACCGTACTTTGCTGAAATTAGTGCCTTTACGTAGTGTCTCTGTTCAGAGTCTTTAACTGAAATGTATGGAAACTCGAAATCCCACATTTATCCTCGAAATATTTGAGTATATGTTCACCTTTAGAACGGTACAATGTTCAAATGTAGTTAAAAGCTCGAAAGTTTCGTATGCCTAGATATATGCCTAATTCTGCATTGTATGCCAAAAATTCTAATATTTGTGATGATTATCAAAGAGCAGAGTAGTTAGGGTAATATCAACTAAGTTTCAGCTTAAATCTTTAAAAGATAGTTTAAGATAGACAGCAGATTAATGTTTACTTTCTTTGCTTTGTATTGAACAAGTAACAAGACTTGCTCGTAATATTCCTTTCCAGGAGCAATATGAGTACCTTCACGAGGTTTTCAGAGACCTGATTTTGGAGCAAACGAAGAAAAAGGAAGACTCATTTTCTTCGTATGTGAACATAGACTATCCCAAAAAGAGCGAAGAGGTTTGTTAAGCTTGACTAGGTTGTCCCTCTGTAACTCAATAATTTGTGTATGAAAAGTATGTCGATAGCTTAATATTGTCAATGTAGGCCTTCTTTGTGTGGTGTTTGTCCAATCGATGTTTGAGATTGTCACTAGATTGCCAGTTAGATTGCCATGTAAAATTAGGCCATAGATGCTAGCTTCTATATCAATAGTTTGTTTTGTCATATTCAAAAAGGTCGAGCTGCCCACCTAACATGACGGTAAAATTATCAATAAGCATTCAGTTCAGAATTTCTCAAAATTTCATCACACACAACCGGTTAAAGAATCAAGCACATAATAATGTGCAGTATTTTCTTATCTGCATTGGTAATGGAATGTCTTGTCGGAGAACTTTCCCAATAGTTGAAGAACCCAACCAGAGAAAAGCCTCCTCTTATTTAGAACCAATAATTTACTCAAGAGCATCCATGCTCCGTTTCGCAAACTGGATCTTTTTTCTTGTTTGTTTGTCTTATTCTAGCAGTCAATATTCCATATGATCATTAACAATGCTGATTTGTCATATACCCCTTTTTGAAGAAATACTTACTCTCACTTCTCCTTTCTTGTGGCCAGTTTCAACGCATGTTATACAGTTTTTATGCCGATTAGTTCTAAATGCGCCAATTATTATGCCAAATATTGTCATTAACAGGAGGAAATTCCTTTATATGAAAATTTGGACCCGAAAGCCAGATACGGTGATGCAAATTCTAATGCTCGTGGTTTCGTTCTCCAAAAGCGCCTTGAAGAGTCACGTATGTTTTTAAAAGAAGTTTATTTATATAACATACACTTTCTCGATGTTCGATCTAAAATAACGCTTCTATTATTTGTGTTCTTTTTTATGCTTGCCAGTAAAGCTAAGTATCTTAAATCTAAAGCGCAGGAGACGTAATTCAGGCAAATAACGCTTTTGCCACGAAATTCGAAATTAGGTTCAAATGCTATTTTTAATGGCTTGTGATCAGAAAAGGCTATGATAAAAAACAGATGAAGATGTCAGGTCTCAGATGGAAACATGATGGATTCAAATTTCAAAATTGAAAAAGTAGTTTGTAGCATTGATGATTGATCTGACTTTTTATTTCTTTGTGTTTCATTAAATTCACTTTCAATTCAGGAAAACCTGTGATTACTACAAACATAATGAATCCACAAAAAGCTATTATCAAGACAGGTATTGACGAATTTCTGTTCGTATTTAAATGATTCTATGTTTGATCAATACTTTCTTAAAGTTCGTTGGCTCAATTTCAAGTGTGCAATTTACATACATTCCCTGCAATTCAAGGTTGATATGGACAGATGACAGTGTCTGAAGTATTTAGGAGCGAAGAACTAATAGGCTAAAATCATCAAGCATCGTTTTTAACCGTTATTTTAATCGATATCTCCTAATTACATTTTTCTGTTATTTTGAATGGTCACTTTGTATCAGGCCAACACACCGGAGTAGTTTCTTCTTCAATCAGAGCTCTTGTTTAGGCGACTCTAAGAGACCATTGTTCTCTGTTATTTATAGTTACATTATTTTGCTTTGTGCTTTATATTCGTATTCATCTGGACACTTGGTAGTGTTAAATGAAGCACATTGACTGCAATTTGTCCAAGCCGAACATCAAACTTCTACGCTACTACCACTTCACGAGCGCATTTACTGATTCATACAAATAAAATTCTTGTATGTTTTTCCTATTCTCATTAGATCTGCGGAATAATAGTAATAAACCGGTACCGTTGCCTGGTAAGAAGCCTGCACTGGGAAGCCAATCACCTCTAAAGATTCCGAAACCGGTTCCGAATCCCACCCATACCACCCCGGACGTTAAACTGCACTCCGGCGTTAGCCATGCACAGCAAAACTACATAAACATGGAGATAGGTAACAGTTTAATTTCATGGATTTTAACAGTTGTTGGCACTGAGACGTAATTTTGAGATCTCGCTGGCTTTATCGCCTTTATCAAGATGACAAACCCGCTGGCTTTTGTAAGGTGTTTTATAATATGTGAGACTTTTGTGATTTGAATATTAAACATTTATGAGTAAAGTTTATTTATCTTCAAGAAAGTAATAACGTTTATTTTTCAAATTCATGAATAAATTCATTTGTTGCTTAGGTAAAGGCGGTCCTTTAGAATGAGTTCTTCTTGGTCACTCACGAACAATTTTTTGGAGAAGGGGCCGTAATGGCTCCCTGGCCAAATATTTTGTTCCTGTTGAATAGATTTTCGGCCAAAAAACATAGAGATAGAGCGCATTGTTGGCAACAAAATAACAGTTGAAGTTGTTTATATATTGTAGATTTTTGCCTCAACCGAGTATAGATTTGAAAAAAACTAGCATGTCGCCAAAGAATTCAAATGCTGACAGCTGTAAAGAGTATTTTTGGTTCTAGGCCCGCCGAAAATACCATCGAAACCCGTGCAAGTGGAAAATGTGCCAAAAGTTCCATTGAATCCCGTGCAGGTTGAAAATGTACCAAAAGTTCCATTGAAACCCGTGCATGTTGAAAATGTGCCAAAAGTCCCGTTGAAACCCGTGCAGGTGGAAAATGTGCCAAAAAACTCATCGAATCCGGTGCAGATAGAAGCTGTTCAAAAGATGCACTTAAGGAACTCAAATAATGATCCGAATAGGACGGAGGGACACAACGACTTGAATTTGATGTCCAAGCTTTTATCTCCTACGAAAAGTCCTCCAATCCATGCTCTTAAGCCATCTTCTCCGCCAAAATTGCCAATTAAGGCAAAGCCCATCAACTTTAGTCCAAATTCCCCCGGAAATGCAATCAGTTTTGAATTCATTGGCGGGAAGAGACCTCCTTTGCCATTAAAACAGAAGGACCTGGCCGAATTTGATTCTTTGGCACCTTCAAATATCAACGATAAAAAGCAAAGAAGAAGTGATCTGCCTAAAGAAATGCTACCTTTAAAGGACGAGGAACCACTTTTTGGAGGCATGAAATCGAGAACCCTGGGAAGGGAGAATGGTGGTAACAGGGGGCATGGGCTCAATTCCTGGGACCATTTCCCGCCAGATTATGACACAGGGAGAGCGACAAGTGACAGCGCATCTACCAAGCAGGTAGTACCAATGCAGAAGCACGCCTTACTAGACGACAAAGCTGTCAATGATCACCGTACTGAACGACTTCCGACTAAAGACCTTTTGGCGAGCGACATATTTGCTCCATTCGAACCCTCCAGCTCCGAACGCGTTTCGCCCGTTCCACAAGAAGCTGCGAAGGAAAAAGCCCCGGAGCTAAAGAAAACGGCGGAGAAAACAGCGCTTACCGACGAGAAGAAATCACAGTTGCAAGTGAGAGATGGCCTAGTCAGAAGAACAAACGCGTCAATTGTTAAGAGAGGGGAAAAGAGAGATGGTTTGGTCGACCACACAAATTATTTTGTGTCTATTGAGAAACTCGCGCCTAGAGGTAGGTCTGAGCCACCGAGCCCGCATGCAAATGCTCTGCCGAAGCGGCCATTGCTGCCGAAAGCCGAGCCTGTTGGCGCAATACGACCTGGAAGGCTGGGCGGGGATGCTGCGTCGAAGCCAAGAAGATTACTAAGTGAAAACAACGAGTTTGAGAAGAAGGAAAGACAACATGGAAGTTCTTCTCGGAGTGAAACAAACGGTGTCGCTGATGGTGAGTTTATTCTGAATTTCATTTAATCGACTTAGAGTTGTGGAGAAATGAATTCTAAACTAGTGATGTCGAATATTATGTTTTATAATATATTATATTATATTATACTATAATATAATATAATATAATATGACATAACATAATATAATATAATATAGTATAGCATAATATAATATTATATAATAATTGACTATATTGTAAAATTATTTTGTATACGTTGTTATTTGATATCATTTGTATTAAGTCATGTTTAATTATACATTTGGGCAATTAAGCAACGGTCTTCATTTTTGTAGAATCGATGTACTCGAAGGCTGTAGTGAACCCACGTGTCAAATCAGAGCAAGCGGTGTACGAATCGATTTGGAGCCCATCGAAGCAAGCACCTAGCGAGGTATGTCAAGTGTTTGAGCCTAGTTGATCTTCGTTTCCAGAATGCGTTCATTCCTGAAGTCCTATTCAGCGTTTCCAACTCATTTGAGAAATGGACAGTATTAATTGACCAAACTGTCAAATGTGTTATTGGCATCTATGGCAATTTAATTGATTTAACCGATCAAGTAAGTGACCTTAGCGTTAATTAATTTACACGGCGGGCGCCCAGGAACGCAATAGGAATGGAAACATAAGACGATGATTTATGGATTGATTTTTTGCAATGGCCGCAAAGCTGCTGTTGTATTAATACCTTTTAATATAAGGAACATTTTTATTTTATTGCGTTTTTGTGTGTGCTAATATCAGGTTTTTAATTAATTACTTTTTCGGTATCAAAACAGGAGTTGCCCCCTGAATTACCCCCAAGAACGCTAGATTCCCTGATATTAACTGGCAGGATTGCAGCAGATGAAAACCACTGCCTTGAAGAGGAAGGTGCAAAGGGTAATCGAGTTTTTAATGTTTTTCTATTGAATGACCTAAATGCTAAGCAATTTGTTATGACAATATTCAGATTTCTTCAAGGCCAATTTATCCGTTTCCATAATATGAAAATATTTTTGCAGAGGTCGAAGAAGCTTCCCCAAAGGAATCAGAAAGCACTGCGTCTGGAGAACAGGGGGGAATCCCCTGGCTTTCAGCTGGGATGGACCGCCTTATTAAAATTGCACACATCAAAGAAGTTGTATGTATCCTAAAAGTGGTTTGATTCAAGTTGACTTTAATTCTGTCTCGATACAAAAACGAAGCAAGCAATTCTGTTAAAACTTTCGATGCAAGCTTACACCCGCTTGTTCTTTTGATTCTAATGAACTCTACTGATGGCGAATAAGCTTTTCTTTCCTTTGCGTTTGTAAATGTCACTTTGATGGCCACAAGTTAATAGAAAGGCCATTAATTTCTAAAAGTAGGCACACGGGGCTATGCTGTGATTGCTGTAATTTTAACTTTTGCTACAGGTTTTGATACAGATTGTGTTTTTCTAACTTTCAGTTTGCTTCGAAAGCTCCCTCGCGGCAAACTTTGGCAGGGAGTAACTCTCAGTTTTACGCGGAGGCTGCCCATCCAGGTAGTAAAAATATTTGAATTTTCTTGTCATCTAAAGGCATGTGAATAGAATCAAAATTCATTCACGGGAAATATCTACGATATCAATGTCTCATCTTCCCCAAAAGTTGCTATTTTGTTGTTTTAAAAGTTGCCTCGTAGTCGTATTGAGTATGAATCTCGGACTAGGGACCTGGAGCCATCTTTCCCTGTTTATCAAGTTTCGTTATTATACAATTTTATTGGGTCGTTTCCATCAGTTTGTACTCTGTCTTCAATTAACCGCAGTCACGATTTCGAGAAAGCGCGGAAACATGATTTTAGCATACTGAACCACGTGATAAATGCGCGTGTTTGGCTGTTTAACGACCAATCAACAAGTGAGAAGATGACGAATTCGTCTTGATGTCCGGCCTAAACAAAGGAACATGTTGATGTCCCTTAGGCTGTTTCTAGAACCACCACTATTTTAATAGTCTCAGAAGCTTGAATGTTTTGTCATATTTCGTATTGCTACATATAATACAAAGGTCGTTTTATGATTATGTTTCATTTCAGGGCCACCTATCAAAGAGTATCAAAAGCCAACTACTTCTTCATCAACAAACTTTGAAATGAGTGAGTGATGTTATTTCTTACTTCCCCTTTTTCAATCTATGATTAAGATCCATGATTATATGCTGTCTTTAGCGAAAGGTAAGTCTCCGCTCAGTTCTATTCTATCCTATCCAATTTTTGTTCATGTTATTTTATTCCATTTTACTTTATTTTATTTCCTCTCATCTCATCATATTAATTTTGTTTGATTTCATTTTATTTTATTATATCATATTCTATTTGGTTCTCTTCCATTTCATTCTGTCTTGCTCTGCTCCCCTGTTCTGTTCTGCTTTGTCCTGTTCTGTTCTGTTCTGTTCTGTTCTTTTCTATTCTGTTCTGTTCTGTTCTGTTCGTCTTTGATTTGTTCTATTCTGCTCTGTCCTGCCCTGTTCTGCTCTATTCTGCTCTATCCTATCCTGTTCTGTTCATCTCTGATTTGTTCTGTTCAGTTATGTTCTGTTCTGTTCCGTTCTATGCTGTTCTATTATTACGTTATGTTAATTATGTTCATTATTACATCTTTATATTTATCCGTTGCCTACGTCTGTTATCAATTGACTGACCAATACCCTGACCTACACACAGATAGATTCAAAATGTAAACAAGTGTGATTTGTTTTGCAGCATTTGGTCATAGACTGCCTCACAAGCCCAAGGGACCCAGACCGATGCCAACCAAGTGGCAGTCCACTTGATTCTTGTCAGCAAAATACGCAAGTAAAAACAACAGACATTACGCTATAAAAATTAGAGTAGATCCAGCGTAAACTCTTGAATTGAATAACAGGTTATAACTTGTCGCTTACGATTCTCAAACTCTCTGTCCGAGCTAGATAGCCTAAAATTTATGAAAAGGAGATTGCAATAAACTGTACAAAAGTTTTTAAGCCAATGAAAACTTGTGGACAAATCGAGTGACCCCCTGCTAGCGCCTTATTTTCCATATTTCGTAACCTGAGTTGGATGACGATGCTTATGAATTTCTGTATTGAACGAGATATAGGTTTTTCATGGTTGTTATTCAATAGGGGCTGCCCCAAAGAAGTTCTTGAAGATTGCCCCTCAAGCTTCGTCATCTCTTGGACAGGTATCTAGTGAATCTGGATCGCTGGATGAGTAATCTCGTTTTCAAATCTGTGAGGCTTAGTTGCTCGCTCATAGGCGGAGAGCATGGGAACCTTCTTAAGGTCATCTTGAGTCAGAGGTTATATGCTCCCCGGCCGAATTGTTAATGCTAATATCAGTTTTGTCTGTTGTTTTGTCTGAGTTGCACTTCTTTTTGTCTATTATTCGAAATTTTGTAATTCATGGTATTTTTATTCTAGTCGTTTTTTATTTGATTTTTGCTAAATAGATTTGGTACAAAATTTTAGGGGTGGTTTCTATTTTATTCGGGGGAGAATTTTTATTTGTTAGGAATATTTTTCTTATGTCAATGTAATTTTTTCATTCCCATTTGATTTTTAGCTTACCTAAATAGAACTCATATTGTACTTGTATGATTCTTTTCTATATGCTTATTTATTGTTTAGCTATTTTGTACCAAGATAATTTCACAGAACATGGCATAGTAGCAGTCACATCCTTGAAAATTTGTTTGTAGATGATTTGAACTTTTATCTTATTGTCTGAAGACGGTCCCTATCCTTACCCAACCCATTTTGGTAGATAGCTTACACAACCAAATTCGACCAGCCAAAGGGATTTCTGCTTCTCCGTTTTATTTTCTGTCTTGAGGCTTTTAAATATTTTGAAATAGGCTTGAGCTGAGAATACAGTAAGATTGATCAGCCTCAAGCGTTAACTAGAATTCGCAGTTATATCATACCGATGAAGCACCGTTGTTAATTAGTTAACAGCAGGTTTGGTGCCTTCGTTATAGGATTTTAAGTAGATAGTCAGTTATTTTACAGAAGATCAAAAGTAATTAATTTGGTGCAATAGGACCTGATATACGGTCTCAGTTGTTGTTGTTGTATGCAGTGGTCAATGTGGCATTGGATTTGAATATCCTAGCTGCATTCAGCTTTGTTTAGTTTACGGATTTCAAAAGACATTAGCTCTTTTGTGACAGCAGCTAATTCAATTTTTATATTGTTACTTAACATAATTCATACTTGTATATTTCTTTATGATTAGTGGATTTACCTTTGAAATAAAATTTCTCGTTTATAAATAGAAGGCATTGTCCTTGAATGTGTACATCATTTTATCGTCCACTGTGACCCACTTCGATTTTCGTGTTTTCTCCGGGACAAGCTGTTATCAATTTTATGACACAGTGTCCCTTTTACCTTGAAAAACCTGCTCCCATGGAAACTGCAGAGATAGAGAGATATGCACTAGGGGTGCCGACTAAATTTCCAAAGAGTCATGTTTGGTCTTTTGTATTCAATATTCAACTTCTTTCGAAGAAGAAAACTTAACTCATTCTTGCAAAAAGGACCTGTAGTAACTTGTTTGTCTACTTTCCATTTCACACATGAATGCTGACACCCTTTCTCGCATCTCAGCTTAAACTGTTCATTTCAATTACATCATCATTTCATCGTCCAATCTCATCCCTCGTCAGCAAAAATTATTTTTAGGATAGTAGTATAGATATAACTGTTAAGTTCAGTTCTAGTCAGAGTCTCTCTCTCGGCCTGGCTCCGTATTTTCTGCACGTTAGACAAGACAATTATCGCTCGGATTGTCCATAGAGGATGAGGTACGCAGTCGTTAGGAACCCTGACCAATACTATGAATTTATAGCCAGAAACTTCACTTAAAAGCATCAACTACATTCATAACCAGAGGGGACGAAAGTGCTCATCCCCCCCCCCCCCAGTTAAACTCCAAGCCCCACCTTTGCAAGGCGCCTGTCCCTTCCGTATTTGGTACATGAAGAAATAAACAAACGTCATAAAAGATTAGTATGCAAATCTTTGACGTTCATCTATGGACAGATGTCTTGTTTTCCCAATTTTTCTATAATCTTTTGGACTCTAATGCATTATTTGAGACACTTTTAGACATCGATTCGCTTGTTTATGATGAAGAAGAACATGTGCCTAAAGTATCCATCTGTCTTTTCCCAGAGAAGTTTGAATGCTAAATGTAAACGCTGTGCTCTTGTGTGGGTGACAGCAAATATTGGACAAAGTGCTCTTTTGAGTTAACAAGTAGATCAATAATTCAACTTCGCGTCTACAAAATTGGTTGCAAACAGAGTAGGGCATCAGTTCTACATTCAATATTCAAAAGCAACGATACGAAGATAAATTTGCTCCTGTTTGTGAGAGTAGGTCGTGACTGAACTGGCAACTTTGCAAAACATCTTGAAAACGCAGAGATTTGTAAATGGAAAGATACAGGAATGCAGGCTTCTTGTCTAAAGCAGAGTGAATGATATCCAAACGCATGCGTAGTGTGTTTGTCAGTTCAGAGAGCCGAAATCTGGGAGCTACTTTTTAGAAGAGAAATTTGCAGTAAATGTCCGCTTAACTTGAAATTAGGAGAGCTTACGTCATTGACAAACAATAAGGCTAAAATACTCTTTGCTTGCAGCAAGGCGAAAGACAAGACTTTCCCACATAACAAGTTTATATTTCATTCTGACAAAGCTAAGGTACTTCAAGTCTACCAATATCTTGGCCTACAATGCCTGCCAAAAGTCCTTGGAACACCTCATTATTTTCTCTGGTTTTCGCATTTTTCATTTCCTTGACACGCCACAAGCTGTTAATCCCCCTCCTCCCCCCTAAAACAATGTTGGTAACAAAGTAAAGCATCCAGTCAATCTGGGGAAAAAGTTTGGTCTAAAATTGACGCTTCGTTTAGCAGCAACACAACATTGTTCGAAGGGGGGGAGGGGGATAAGTGAACGCGAGTCAAAGAATTGTCGTAAGTGTGCCAACAATTTTGGCAGGCATTGTCTGAAATTTTTTTTGAAAACTGGGGGTTTTTGAAAAATAAAGGCTATTTGACATGGGGTTTTCGATGGCGCTGATTTTATTTCTGGCAAAAAAAGTTTAATTTTTTCAGACCCAGTAGGGGTTTCAGGGGGTTGGGTCTAATTAGTGCTTGTCTTGGCACCTTTCAATGCAATAAACAGCACTTCATGCTCATGGGACTTTTCATTCATATTTTAAGCTTGGAAAACTATTCACCAATAAGAATAGAAGAAATTTGGCGAATTAGAATAAAATTGGCTAATTAGAATATGCAAAAAGGTCATTTCAAAGAAACACGATTTTTCTGTTATGATTGAAATTACTTCACACTAAGTATGAAAGGGTGCATCGGTCGCTTTTCAATGGATTGTTGCAAAATATGTCTAAATATAGAATAGAATTTAATTATACGACACGTGTTTCTGGAGAAAAAAAGTATAAAATCCCTAGATTTAGAGCAATCAGATCTAACAGAGGACTCACATCTACAGAGGATTACTCTTGATGCTTCAGAGGATGGTCTTCCATACAAAGATAAGTGCAAAGACACGGGCCTATGCCTACTATCTACGATTAGAGAGAGGAATATCGTATCGGAAAGTTGCTGATATTTGCAAAATATCTCCTTCGAGTGTTGTACGAATTTCTCGAGAAGGTCTTCAGGTGAAACAACACAAAGAACGAGCTGGACGACCATCAGTTATGAACAAGAGAGAAAGGGCAAGATTTCTTAGAACATTCAAACGAATGAGGAATGAAAATTCAAATATCAAAGTGATGGATATAGCCAAGGAGAGTGAAATAACACGCAACGTTAGCTACCGGACACTCGTTAGAGTTTTGAATCAAGCGGGGTACAAGTGCTTACGGCCGAGACGCAAAGGAGTCTTATCGTCTGCAGATAGAAGACAAAGAGTTCGCTATGCCAAAGAGGCCCTTCGAACACACGACCAAAGGTTTTGGTGTGACGAAGTTCTCGTTTATTTGGATGCAGTTTCATTTGTACACAAACAGAATCCCTACAGAGATGCATTGACGCCATGTGGAAGAATCTGGAGAAAATCAAGTGAGGGACTGGAATATACGACAAAAGGAAGCAAAAGCCTACCTGAGGGGCGGAGGTTGCATGTCATGGTGGGCGTTGGATTTTCTTCAGGGGTAGTAATTGCCGAAGAATACGAGAAGATGAATGGAAGGTGGTTTGCAAAGTTTGCAGAAAATACTTTACAGCATGTACTTTTAGAATGCGCTCATTTCAAAAAGAGGGACAAACTGCTTTTTGTAATGGATAATGACCCAAGTCAAAACAGCAGAATAGCCAAAGATATGTTGAACGAAATTGGTGCAGAAGTCGTAAAAATACCCCCGAGATCACCAGACTTGAATCCAATAGAGAATGTATTTCACAACGTAAAACGACAGATGACTAAAGAAGCGCTTAGGGGAAGAATAGAGAAGGAGGACTTCAACGGCTTCAGAAAGAGGGTACTGAGGACACTTGCCAATTTCAATACTTCTGTCATCGATTCAACGATAAAATCTATGCACGAGCGCCTGAAAATGGTTGTACGTAACGAAGGACACAGAACAAAGTACTAGATTAACTTTATAATGTTTAATACTGATTGATGGCTCTTGCATTGCAACGCTAACCAATAAAGTAGATGAATAGAATCGTTCCATGGTGCTGCTCCTCCGCACCGACAGCCAGGTGACAATAGAAATGTTTCATTTTTCCCACTTATTCTTTAATTTCTCATGTACACAATATTTTTTTTCATCAAAAAACTTTCGCATTCTGATTTAAATTTGCTATTCGTTATTTGTAGCGCTTCTCTTCATCTAAAAAGCCGCTTGTTTGCTAGCAAGCAAAGGCGCGAGTTGAAAAGTGTCTGTTCTCCACGGTTTACCCCACGGTTTACCATTTGTAAAATGCTTATAACTTTGTTGTTAACTTGAGAAAATTAATTTTTTTTTTGTAAGAAGTGGTGCAATGCTTTTATGAAGGTAATTGTCAACTTTGATGTAGCTTTGATAAGTGCGAAACGAGAAAATCGAGAAATGGTCCACGGTTTACCCTTTTTGCAATTCAAATTTGATGTCTTCAGAAGCTTTCTCATTTTCAACGGTTTACCATACAGTTCCGTAAATTTCTTCCCTCAAAGCGAAGATATTCTAAAGAAAAGTTCATGTCTGGGTAGGTTTCGTAGAAGCACCACTTCTATAAAAAGATGGGAGCAAATAGTTCACGTGCTGATGAATAAATGGGGAAAAAGTGCCACGGTTTACCATACGGTTTACCATTTGGACGACCATTCGGGGATGCATCGCAGCACAAGAATGTGCTCGAGACATTGCCACTGCCTAGGTGGTCTTTGTTAAGTATCAAGACTTTATTGAAGACAATAGCAATCCAGCATAGTAAATCAAGAAAAAACAAAGCATGCGATCATTAATGACAGTGGATGTCACTTTTTATTGTCGCTCTAAAACGAGTTTGGCAAAACAATGCCCACAGGAAGGAACACTTCTCTGCACACGCTCTTCGAACTGATGTCTGAAGTTGAAGACTCGCCATCGAACGTTCATCATTTCCGTCTCGCGTTCATCAAACATGGAGCCTTTGATGAAAGTGATGGGTGCTTTTGCAGTGGCAAAGACGGGAGTGCCAAGGCTGAGCTCGATATCCTTGCTATAGGATGTCTTAGGAGCAGCGAAGTGGACAACTGCACCTTCGAGCAACTGCAGCATGTCACTCCACGGAAGTATGACAGGTGACCATCTAAAATCATTGAGAAATATAACCTCCTTTTCTTCGACTCCAAGCCATGCATAGGAACATGTGGCTGGAGAAAGAAAGGCGTTATAAACAACCCTGACTGGGTCGAGGATAAAGGTTTTGCCGCAATTCGCTGGGCCACAAATGTAAATATTTCGGCCCTTGCCACGACCTTTGTCGAGTAACGTAAAGATGGCCTCGGCAAAAACAGGTTGGTCGATTGAATTTTTCTCTAGTATTTCTAAGGCACATTGGAGCCATTCCCCCTTGCAGACACAGGGAGAAGCCAGCTGTTGCTGCAAGATCTGAACCCTTGTCATTCCTGCTCTTTGTAGCTTCGAATTTGCCATCTCCATCTCCCACGTCGTATCCAGCAATTCCCTGATTTTCTTATCGCTTCGTCCTAGGACAAAGTCGTACAGACGCGAGTCCCCTTGGTCTACAGAGGATCTTGCAAGGCCAAGCAGCTCCAAGCGAGAATGCACTTTGTGCTTGATGGCCATCCTGGCAACATCAGGATTCGATAGACGCTTTGGTTTTTTGGACCTTTTAGAACATTTATTCCTTTTAGCTCTTGTAGCCTCTGCTGTTTTTGGAGCTGCTACATGAGGATGTTGCTCGCTTTTAATAAAAGCCCCGTCTTCCTTCGCAACATAATTGAAGGCAGTGTGGTAGCCACTGTGGCCAGAAAAGTTAACAGTAATTTTGTGGCGATCATTTAGATGCGTTTTTACCTTCACCCACCTTTGAATACGGTCGAGAAGGACACACATATGAAAATGATATGCACCATTCTTGTGCTGCTCCATACAGCATGCCCATTGCTCCACAGTAGCATTGGTGCTTTCGTTAAAAGCATTTACCACGATTGTGGAGAACTTTTCGCGGTCAAAGATTTTAGTGTCCGCATCACTGTATGTAATCAGGTAAACTTTTCTCACAACACGTCTTCCAAGATTTTCTGGTGCTTCCACCTCGTTAGATTGAGTTCCAGTTGCCATATTAATAAACGTAGTATGTTGCGTAAATTTTCAAATTGCACGACTGGCAAAAAAATTGGCAGTTATTACCTCGATCGCTTTTGTACACAGCCTCGATCTCAAAACGCCTCGGCTTACGTTTATTGGAGCTTCTCAAAGTTTTACTCACGTAAAAAAATTTTTTATTCTGAAACAAGCTTAAAATGTTTTTGTCCATTGTCCATGCCCAATTTCCAGTTTCCCTTTGAGTAAACATTTTCATAATGTAGCTAGATAAGTCAATAAAGTAGCTCTTTTCAATAGGACTTATCAATAAAAGTGCTACTATTCTAGCCTCCTTTAACTATGCAATTTTTCATAATAAGTCTAATATACTCAAGTTGACGTACGTGAAAATCTAACTAGATCACTTTTCCAAGCAAATTTGATTCTTCATGGATGCTTATGGGTAACAAAGTTGATCCCCGGGGGGTCACGGTATTCTAGTATTCAAGAATCAAGAACACCCCCATAGCTTAAAACTGGCTTGGAATTTTGAAAAAATAACCTGAAAAATGAGATCAGCGCCATCGAAAACCTATGGTTTGATAATGGTTTTGGGGTCATTATTAACAGTTTTGAATAAAAATTTCAGACAATGCCTGCCAAAAGTCCTTGGAACACCTCATTATTTTCTCTGGTTTTCGCATTTTTCATTTCCTTGACACGCCACAAGCTGTTAATCCCCCTCCTCCCCCCTAAAACAATGTTGGTAACAAAGTAAAGCATCCAGTCAATCTGGGGAAAAAGTTTGGTCTAAAATTGACGCTTCGTTTAGCAGCAACACAACATTGTTCGAAGGGGGGGAGGGGGATAAGTGAACGCGAGTCAAAGAATTGTCGTAAGTGTGCCAACAATTTTGGCAGGCATTGTCTGAAATTTTTTTTGAAAACTGGGGGTTTTTGAAAAATAAAGGCTATTTGACATGGGGTTTTCGATGGCGCTGATTTCATTTCTGGCAAAAAAAGTTTAATTTTTTCAGACCCAGTAGGGGTTTCAGGGGGTTGGGTCTAATTAGTGCTTGTCTTGGCACCTTTCAATGCAATAAACAGCACTTCATGCTCATGGGACTTTTCATTCATATTTTAAGCTTGGAAAACTATTCACCAATAAGAATAGAAGAAATTTGGCGAATTAGAATAAAATTGGCTAATTAGAATATGCAAAAAGGTCATTTCAAAGAAACACGATTTTTCTTTGTTATGATTGAAATTACTTCACACTAAGTATGAAAGGGTGCATCGGTCGCTTTTCAATGGATTGTTGCAAAATATGTCTAAATATAGAATAGAATTTAATTATACGACACGTGTTTCTGGAGAAAAAAAGTATAAAATCCCTAGATTTAGAGCAATCAGATCTAACAGAGGACTCACATCTACAGAGGATTACTCTTGATGCTTCAGAGGATGGTCTTCCATACAAAGATAAGTGCAAAGACACGGGCCTATGCCTACTATCTACGATTAGAGAGAGGAATATCGTATCGGAAAGTTGCTGATATTTGCAAAATATCTCCTTCGAGTGTTGTACGAATTTCTCGAGAAGGTCTTCAGGTGAAACAACACAAAGAACGAGCTGGACGACCATCAGTTATGAACAAGAGAGAAAGGGCAAGATTTCTTAGAACATTCAAACGAATGAGGAATGAAAATTCAAATATCAAAGTGATGGATATAGCCAAGGAGAGTGAAATAACACGCAACGTTAGCTACCGGACACTCGTTAGAGTTTTGAATCAAGCGGGGTACAAGTGCTTACGGCCGAGACGCAAAGGAGTCTTATCGTCTGCAGATAGAAGACAAAGAGTTCGCTATGCCAAAGAGGCCCTTCGAACACACGACCAAAGGTTTTGGTGTGACGAAGTTCTCGTTTATTTGGATGCAGTTTCATTTGTACACAAACAGAATCCCTACAGAGATGCATTGACGCCATGTGGAAGAATCTGGAGAAAATCAAGTGAGGGACTGGAATATACGACAAAAGGAAGCAAAAGCCTACCTGAGGGGCGGAGGTTGCATGTCATGGTGGGCGTTGGATTTTCTTCAGGGGTAGTAATTGCCGAAGAATACGAGAAGATGAATGGAAGGTGGTTTGCAAAGTTTGCAGAAAATACTTTACAGCATGTACTTTTAGAATGCGCTCATTTCAAAAAGAGGGACAAACTGCTTTTTGTAATGGATAATGACCCAAGTCAAAACAGCAGAATAGCCAAAGATATGTTGAACGAAATTGGTGCAGAAGTCGTAAAAATACCCCCGAGATCACCAGACTTGAATCCAATAGAGAATGTATTTCACAACGTAAAACGACAGATGACTAAAGAAGCGCTTAGGGGAAGAATAGAGAAGGAGGACTTCAACGGCTTCAGAAAGAGGGTACTGAGGACACTTGCCAATTTCAATACTTCTGTCATCGATTCAACGATAAAATCTATGCACGAGCGCCTGAAAATGGTTGTACGTAACGAAGGACACAGAACAAAGTACTAGATTAACTTTATAATGTTTAATACTGATTGATGGCTCTTGCATTGCAACGCTAACCAATAAAGTAGATGAATAGAATCGTTCCATGGTGCTGCTCCTCCGCACCGACAGCCAGGTGACAATAGAAATGTTTCATTTTTCCCACTTATTCTTTAATTTCTCATGTACACAATATTTTTTTTCATCAAAAAACTTTCGCATTCTGATTTAAATTTGCTATTCGTTATTTGTAGCGCTTCTCTTCATCTAAAAAGCCGCTTGTTTGCTAGCAAGCAAAGGCGCGAGTTGAAAAGTGTCTGTTCTCCACGGTTTACCCCACGGTTTACCATTTGTAAAATGCTTATAACTTTGTTGTTAACTTGAGAAAATTAATTTTTTTTTTGTAAGAAGTGGTGCAATGCTTTTATGAAGGTAATTGTCAACTTTGATGTAGCTTTGATAAGTGCGAAACGAGAAAATCGAGAAATGGTCCACGGTTTACCCTTTTTGCAATTCAAATTTGATGTCTTCAGAAGCTTTCTCATTTTCAACGGTTTACCATACAGTTCCGTAAATTTCTTCCCTCAAAGCGAAGATATTCTAAAGAAAAGTTCATGTCTGGGTAGGTTTCGTAGAAGCACCACTTCTATAAAAAGATGGGAGCAAATAGTTCACGTGCTGATGAATAAATGGGGAAAAAGTGCCACGGTTTACCATACGGTTTACCATTTGGACGACCATTCGGGGATGCATCGCAGCACAAGAATGTGCTCGAGACATTGCCACTGCCTAGGTGGTCTTTGTTAAGTATCAAGACTTTATTGAAGACAATAGCAATCCAGCATAGTAAATCAAGAAAAAACAAAGCATGCGATCATTAATGACAGTGGATGTCACTTTTTATTGTCGCTCTAAAACGAGTTTGGCAAAACAATGCCCACAGGAAGGAACACTTCTCTGCACACGCTCTTCGAACTGATGTCTGAAGTTGAAGACTCGCCATCGAACGTTCATCATTTCCGTCTCGCGTTCATCAAACATGGAGCCTTTGATGAAAGTGATGGGTGCTTTTGCAGTGGCAAAGACGGGAGTGCCAAGGCTGAGCTCGATATCCTTGCTATAGGATGTCTTAGGAGCAGCGAAGTGGACAACTGCACCTTCGAGCAACTGCAGCATGTCACTCCACGGAAGTATGACAGGTGACCATCTAAAATCATTGAGAAATATAACCTCCTTTTCTTCGACTCCAAGCCATGCATAGGAACATGTGGCTGGAGAAAGAAAGGCGTTATAAACAACCCTGACTGGGTCGAGGATAAAGGTTTTGCCGCAATTCGCTGGGCCACAAATGTAAATATTTCGGCCCTTGCCACGACCTTTGTCGAGTAACGTAAAGATGGCCTCGGCAAAAACAGGTTGGTCGATTGAATTTTTCTCTAGTATTTCTAAGGCACATTGGAGCCATTCCCCCTTGCAGACACAGGGAGAAGCCAGCTGTTGCTGCAAGATCTGAACCCTTGTCATTCCTGCTCTTTGTAGCTTCGAATTTGCCATCTCCATCTCCCACGTCGTATCCAGCAATTCCCTGATTTTCTTATCGCTTCGTCCTAGGACAAAGTCGTACAGACGCGAGTCCCCTTGGTCTACAGAGGATCTTGCAAGGCCAAGCAGCTCCAAGCGAGAATGCACTTTGTGCTTGATGGCCATCCTGGCAACATCAGGATTCGATAGACGCTTTGGTTTTTTGGACCTTTTAGAACATTTATTCCTTTTAGCTCTTGTAGCCTCTGCTGTTTTTGGAGCTGCTACATGAGGATGTTGCTCGCTTTTAATAAAAGCCCCGTCTTCCTTCGCAACATAATTGAAGGCAGTGTGGTAGCCACTGTGGCCAGAAAAGTTAACAGTAATTTTGTGGCGATCATTTAGATGCGTTTTTACCTTCACCCACCTTTGAATACGGTCGAGAAGGACACACATATGAAAATGATATGCACCATTCTTGTGCTGCTCCATACAGCATGCCCATTGCTCCACAGTAGCATTGGTGCTTTCGTTAAAAGCATTTACCACGATTGTGGAGAACTTTTCGCGGTCAAAGATTTTAGTGTCCGCATCACTGTATGTAATCAGGTAAACTTTTCTCACAACACGTCTTCCAAGATTTTCTGGTGCTTCCACCTCGTTAGATTGAGTTCCAGTTGCCATATTAATAAACGTAGTATGTTGCGTAAATTTTCAAATTGCACGACTGGCAAAAAAATTGGCAGTTATTACCTCGATCGCTTTTGTACACAGCCTCGATCTCAAAACGCCTCGGCTTACGTTTATTGGAGCTTCTCAAAGTTTTACTCACGTAAAAAAATTTTTTATTCTGAAACAAGCTTAAAATGTTTTTGTCCATTGTCCATGCCCAATTTCCAGTTTCCCTTTGAGTAAACATTTTCATAATGTAGCTAGATAAGTCAATAAAGTAGCTCTTTTCAATAGGACTTATCAATAAAAGTGCTACTATTCTAGCCTCCTTTAACTATGCAATTTTTCATAATAAGTCTAATATACTCAAGTTGACGTACGTGAAAATCTAACTAGATCACTTTTCCAAGCAAATTTGATTCTTCATGGATGCTTATGGGTAACAAAGTTGATCCCCGGGGGGTCACGGTATTCTAGTATTCAAGAATCAAGAACACCCCCATAGCTTAAAACTGGCTTGGAATTTTGAAAAAATAACCTGAAAAATGAGATCAGCGCCATCGAAAACCTATGGTTTGATAATGGTTTTGGGGTCATTATTAACAGTTTTGAATAAAAATTTCAGACAATGCCTGCCAAAAGTCCTTGGAACACCTCATTATTTTCTCTGGTTTTCGCATTTTTCATTTCCTTGACACGCCACAAGCTGTTAATCCCCCTCCTCCCCCCTAAAACAATGTTGGTAACAAAGTAAAGCATCCAGTCAATCTGGGGAAAAAGTTTGGTCTAAAATTGACGCTTCGTTTAGCAGCAACACAACATTGTTCGAAGGGGGGGAGGGGGATAAGTGAACGCGAGTCAAAGAATTGTCGTAAGTGTGCCAACAATTTTGGCAGGCATTGTCTGAAATTTTTTTTGAAAACTGGGGGTTTTTGAAAAATAAAGGCTATTTGACATGGGGTTTTCGATGGCGCTGATTTCATTTCTGGCAAAAAAAGTTTAATTTTTTCAGACCCAGTAGGGGTTTCAGGGGGTTGGGTCTAATTAGTGCTTGTCTTGGCACCTTTCAATGCAATAAACAGCACTTCATGCTCATGGGACTTTTCATTCATATTTTAAGCTTGGAAAACTATTCACCAATAAGAATAGAAGAAATTTGGCGAATTAGAATAAAATTGGCTAATTAGAATATGCAAAAAGGTCATTTCAAAGAAACACGATTTTTCTTTGTTATGATTGAAATTACTTCACACTAAGTATGAAAGGGTGCATCGGTCGCTTTTCAATGGATTGTTGCAAAATATGTCTAAATATAGAATAGAATTTAATTATACGACACGTGTTTCTGGAGAAAAAAAGTATAAAATCCCTAGATTTAGAGCAATCAGATCTAACAGAGGACTCACATCTACAGAGGATTACTCTTGATGCTTCAGAGGATGGTCTTCCATACAAAGATAAGTGCAAAGACACGGGCCTATGCCTACTATCTACGATTAGAGAGAGGAATATCGTATCGGAAAGTTGCTGATATTTGCAAAATATCTCCTTCGAGTGTTGTACGAATTTCTCGAGAAGGTCTTCAGGTGAAACAACACAAAGAACGAGCTGGACGACCATCAGTTATGAACAAGAGAGAAAGGGCAAGATTTCTTAGAACATTCAAACGAATGAGGAATGAAAATTCAAATATCAAAGTGATGGATATAGCCAAGGAGAGTGAAATAACACGCAACGTTAGCTACCGGACACTCGTTAGAGTTTTGAATCAAGCGGGGTACAAGTGCTTACGGCCGAGACGCAAAGGAGTCTTATCGTCTGCAGATAGAAGACAAAGAGTTCGCTATGCCAAAGAGGCCCTTCGAACACACGACCAAAGGTTTTGGTGTGACGAAGTTCTCGTTTATTTGGATGCAGTTTCATTTGTACACAAACAGAATCCCTACAGAGATGCATTGACGCCATGTGGAAGAATCTGGAGAAAATCAAGTGAGGGACTGGAATATACGACAAAAGGAAGCAAAAGCCTACCTGAGGGGCGGAGGTTGCATGTCATGGTGGGCGTTGGATTTTCTTCAGGGGTAGTAATTGCCGAAGAATACGAGAAGATGAATGGAAGGTGGTTTGCAAAGTTTGCAGAAAATACTTTACAGCATGTACTTTTAGAATGCGCTCATTTCAAAAAGAGGGACAAACTGCTTTTTGTAATGGATAATGACCCAAGTCAAAACAGCAGAATAGCCAAAGATATGTTGAACGAAATTGGTGCAGAAGTCGTAAAAATACCCCCGAGATCACCAGACTTGAATCCAATAGAGAATGTATTTCACAACGTAAAACGACAGATGACTAAAGAAGCGCTTAGGGGAAGAATAGAGAAGGAGGACTTCAACGGCTTCAGAAAGAGGGTACTGAGGACACTTGCCAATTTCAATACTTCTGTCATCGATTCAACGATAAAATCTATGCACGAGCGCCTGAAAATGGTTGTACGTAACGAAGGACACAGAACAAAGTACTAGATTAACTTTATAATGTTTAATACTGATTGATGGCTCTTGCATTGCAACGCTAACCAATAAAGTAGATGAATAGAATCGTTCCATGGTGCTGCTCCTCCGCACCGACAGCCAGGTGACAATAGAAATGTTTCATTTTTCCCACTTATTCTTTAATTTCTCATGTACACAATATTTTTTTTCATCAAAAAACTTTCGCATTCTGATTTAAATTTGCTATTCGTTATTTGTAGCGCTTCTCTTCATCTAAAAAGCCGCTTGTTTGCTAGCAAGCAAAGGCGCGAGTTGAAAAGTGTCTGTTCTCCACGGTTTACCCCACGGTTTACCATTTGTAAAATGCTTATAACTTTGTTGTTAACTTGAGAAAATTAATTTTTTTTTTGTAAGAAGTGGTGCAATGCTTTTATGAAGGTAATTGTCAACTTTGATGTAGCTTTGATAAGTGCGAAACGAGAAAATCGAGAAATGGTCCACGGTTTACCCTTTTTGCAATTCAAATTTGATGTCTTCAGAAGCTTTCTCATTTTCAACGGTTTACCATACAGTTCCGTAAATTTCTTCCCTCAAAGCGAAGATATTCTAAAGAAAAGTTCATGTCTGGGTAGGTTTCGTAGAAGCACCACTTCTATAAAAAGATGGGAGCAAATAGTTCACGTGCTGATGAATAAATGGGGAAAAAGTGCCACGGTTTACCATACGGTTTACCATTTGGACGACCATTCGGGGATGCATCGCAGCACAAGAATGTGCTCGAGACATTGCCACTGCCTAGGTGGTCTTTGTTAAGTATCAAGACTTTATTGAAGACAATAGCAATCCAGCATAGTAAATCAAGAAAAAACAAAGCATGCGATCATTAATGACAGTGGATGTCACTTTTTATTGTCGCTCTAAAACGAGTTTGGCAAAACAATGCCCACAGGAAGGAACACTTCTCTGCACACGCTCTTCGAACTGATGTCTGAAGTTGAAGACTCGCCATCGAACGTTCATCATTTCCGTCTCGCGTTCATCAAACATGGAGCCTTTGATGAAAGTGATGGGTGCTTTTGCAGTGGCAAAGACGGGAGTGCCAAGGCTGAGCTCGATATCCTTGCTATAGGATGTCTTAGGAGCAGCGAAGTGGACAACTGCACCTTCGAGCAACTGCAGCATGTCACTCCACGGAAGTATGACAGGTGACCATCTAAAATCATTGAGAAATATAACCTCCTTTTCTTCGACTCCAAGCCATGCATAGGAACATGTGGCTGGAGAAAGAAAGGCGTTATAAACAACCCTGACTGGGTCGAGGATAAAGGTTTTGCCGCAATTCGCTGGGCCACAAATGTAAATATTTCGGCCCTTGCCACGACCTTTGTCGAGTAACGTAAAGATGGCCTCGGCAAAAACAGGTTGGTCGATTGAATTTTTCTCTAGTATTTCTAAGGCACATTGGAGCCATTCCCCCTTGCAGACACAGGGAGAAGCCAGCTGTTGCTGCAAGATCTGAACCCTTGTCATTCCTGCTCTTTGTAGCTTCGAATTTGCCATCTCCATCTCCCACGTCGTATCCAGCAATTCCCTGATTTTCTTATCGCTTCGTCCTAGGACAAAGTCGTACAGACGCGAGTCCCCTTGGTCTACAGAGGATCTTGCAAGGCCAAGCAGCTCCAAGCGAGAATGCACTTTGTGCTTGATGGCCATCCTGGCAACATCAGGATTCGATAGACGCTTTGGTTTTTTGGACCTTTTAGAACATTTATTCCTTTTAGCTCTTGTAGCCTCTGCTGTTTTTGGAGCTGCTACATGAGGATGTTGCTCGCTTTTAATAAAAGCCCCGTCTTCCTTCGCAACATAATTGAAGGCAGTGTGGTAGCCACTGTGGCCAGAAAAGTTAACAGTAATTTTGTGGCGATCATTTAGATGCGTTTTTACCTTCACCCACCTTTGAATACGGTCGAGAAGGACACACATATGAAAATGATATGCACCATTCTTGTGCTGCTCCATACAGCATGCCCATTGCTCCACAGTAGCATTGGTGCTTTCGTTAAAAGCATTTACCACGATTGTGGAGAACTTTTCGCGGTCAAAGATTTTAGTGTCCGCATCACTGTATGTAATCAGGTAAACTTTTCTCACAACACGTCTTCCAAGATTTTCTGGTGCTTCCACCTCGTTAGATTGAGTTCCAGTTGCCATATCAATAAACGTAGTATGTTGCGTAAATTTTCAAATTGCACGACTGGCAAAAAAATTGGCAGTTATTACCTCGATCGCTTTTGTACACAGCCTCGATCTCAAAACGCCTCGGCTTACGTTTATTGGAGCTTCTCAAAGTTTTACTCACGTAAAAAAATTTTTTATTCTGAAACAAGCTTAAAATGTTTTTGTCCATTGTCCATGCCCAATTTCCAGTTTCCCTTTGAGTAAACATTTTCATAATGTAGCTAGATAAGTCAATAAAGTAGCTCTTTTCAATAGGACTTATCAATAAAAGTGCTACTATTCTAGCCTCCTTTAACTATGCAATTTTTCATAATAAGTCTAATATACTCAAGTTGACGTACGTGAAAATCTAACTAGATCACTTTTCCAAGCAAATTTGATTCTTCATGGATGCTTATGGGTAACAAAGTTGATCCCCGGGGGGTCACGGTATTCTAGTATTCAAGAATCAAGAACACCCCCATAGCTTAAAACTGGCTTGGAATTTTGAAAAAATAACCTGAAAAATGAGATCAGCGCCATCGAAAACCTATGGTTTGATAATGGTTTTGGGGTCATTATTAACAGTTTTGAATAAAAATTTCAGACAATGCCTGCCAAAAGTCCTTGGAACACCTCATTATTTTCTCTGGTTTTCGCATTTTTCATTTCCTTGACACGCCACAAGCTGTTAATCCCCCTCCTCCCCCCTAAAACAATGTTGGTAACAAAGTAAAGCATCCAGTCAATCTGGGGAAAAAGTTTGGTCTAAAATTGACGCTTCGTTTAGCAGCAACACAACATTGTTCGAAGGGGGGGAGGGGGATAAGTGAACGCGAGTCAAAGAATTGTCGTAAGTGTGCCAACAATTTTGGCAGGCATTGTAGTCTTCCAGCTACTGCTGCCACTAAACCACCACATCGGCACATTCCTCACTCTATGTCATCACATCTAAAGACAATACGCAGTTCTAACCAAGTGATTGATTGAATGTTGGATGGCTTTCACTACCAATCTTTATGAACCTGCTAATGGAACTTATTTAAATGCAGTGTACCTAGCTAAAGAGCCTTTCACCTTTCCCATAATGTATTTCCTGAACATCATTCCCATGGTGTTTGAAATTAGACACACTCCTTTCATCGCAGGACATGTTACTGCGCAGGGTTATTTTGTGGTAGCTTTGTCTTGTAAGAGACTGCCTTTTGAAATTGCCACTGCAGGCTCGAGTCCTGTCATGTCGGGCTTCTTGCTTGCGTTTCGTTCAGTGGAAAGCTGCACTAAGATTTAAACTGCTCTACCTGGTATGCTCAATAAAGATCTTTTTGATGGCCTGCTTTGCGTGTTATTTATCATATATTACCAACTATTTGTTATATTTTCACAAATTAATCCTTTTGCCTAATTCTTCTGTTGAATGGCCTTTACAATGTAACAGCATTTTTTTCCTCAGTCTGCTCCTGTGATAATTTGAAGAATCCTTTTGATTCGGAGTTTTACTCTTTTTAACCTACCTTTAACGATGTTTAATAGGCCGGAATTACCCAACTTTGCAATAACGGAGTGCTGCCAAAGATGTCGAAAACTATAGAGGGCTATTCCAGCATAAATCATATTCTAAATGAGGTAAGTCTTTTCAGATGAGGCCCTTCTTCCTAGATAAACCTATAGATAGATGGTAGTGTCAGCTAAAACCATATCAACGCCTTTCGCTTTTCAAGAGGCAGAAATCTCTTGTTCTGCAGATTCAAATACTTGTGATATGAATTTTTTTTCATTTTCCCTCTAGCAAGAAGTTTCGTTATCAGATCCATTTATTCAAAATATGATCGCAGACATAGATACATGTCTATCATCATTAAAGGTATGTTTAATCTCAGTTCCAGTTGTTTATTTCTAGTTCCAGTGAAAAACGTCTGTTTGTATAGAGGTGCTTTTATAATCTTCTAGTTACATTAAATCAGCATATAAGATTGTATATAAATGCGGTTTCATATTAATGTTATGAGCTGTAGTCAGTACAAATACACATGTTTTTATAATTGCATTTCAATGAGTATGACGGTATGAGAGCAAAGTTCTAGTTGCAGCTTCTGGTGAAAAATAGTGCATACTGTTTAATGTATTACAAGTATATGAGCTGAAGACGCGATTGCATCGATAGCATATGCGCAATGGTATCACCCTGTGCTCTGAGAGTCATCATCATAATCATCATTTTCTCGTTCAGGATTCCTTAACCAGCTCTAATCATGAAGACATGGTAAACCTCGTCTGTTCTGAAATAGCAACGCGCTTAGAAAAGGCAGTGATGAAGAGCAGTTTCAACAGGGTAAGTAACAATAAATCCAAGAGAGTTGTATGCAAAGTGCTATTGTCAGTTTTGATTCAAAATCATTACCATAATCGACCGTCAACTTGACCAATTCAATGAACGGTTCTAATTGTGCTATCATTGCGGATCTCACGCGTTTATTATACGCTTGGAAAAAATATTATGCGTAATCGGAGAAATGATAGATAACAAGACATCCATATTGGTACAACAGAGTGGCAATATTTGTATCATAACTAAAATATATTTTACTACAGTGTCAATTTAAATAATTCTGACAAGTCTAAACGACATAATGATGTAAGCTAACTCCAAGCTCTGTCCCATAAAATTGACCTGACGTGTCACCAAAACTGACGTGTCATCAATGCCTGTAGCAATAAATTAATGAATCTAATCAGGGCTCTTCTGTGTCGCCTAACAGCTTGGTGGTTTGCAGTTTGACAAAGAGCTCCGAGCTCTTGTTGGTTGTTTAACAAATACCGCTGAGTGGACAGTAAGGGACAAATTCGCACGGCTTACTCAGATCGCCACAATATTGAACCTGGAAAAGGTAAGTCACTGTACGATGTTTTCTTCTATTCAATCAATTATCAAAAAATAGTATCAAAAGTGAGGTCTTGGAGTTCGAGGGACGTTGATTTCGCTTTATATCTGATATTATTTATTGCAACATCTGAAATCTATCCCATCTCAATTAATAGGTGGGGGAGCTACTGGATTACTGGGGGGCGAATTCAGGGCCTATGACGTGGCGGTTGACTCCAGCAGAAGTGCGCCAGGTCTTAGTTCTCAGGTGAGCTGGAGAGGACTTCCCGAATTATTTGCATTTGATTTAACTCTAGTCAGATTCTGATGATATAGTTTTTGTTGCAAGTTAAACCTCCTGTTTCTGGTATTTACATCACTATGGTCAGACATTCTGACATGAATATGAGCATGTTCACAACATTGCCATGTACTAGGTACTATTTACAAACGGAAGACCTCATCATGCGATTTCTATTTATGACGTCACAGTATGATTAACGGAATTGATGTTCGTCTTTCAGGGTCGATTTCAGAACAGAAGACATACAACGGTTGAGGCTATGAGACTTCCGACAAAAGTAGCTTTAGTGACACTAAATAACTACCACTAAATATGTGTATGCCACACGCCCTTTAGTTGTGCCGCAAATGGTAAATAATTGAGATAACATTAATTTAATTTCAAGTCAGTGATAAGATAGCATAAATATAAGTTAGGTCGGTCGTATGAGGTTTATCGTATTTGAATATTTTTCCAAAAACGTTGTTTTTGACTTGTCTAACCTCTTTTAACTACACGAAGTTCTTTCATAGAGGCCCATAGTAATACCAATAATAGTATTTTGTTTCAATGTAAATCTGTCGTCAATTGTTTTTTTTGACATCGACCCTTGCCTGTTTTCATTTAGGCCCGATTTTCATTGCCTCGTTTCTTCTTCGACCCCGGTGAGCCTTCTGTCATTGACAAAGATACTAGATTCTGCTTGCGAAGCATCGGTCCCTTGTGTTGATCAGATTTCGAATCCAGAATCAAGGTCCTCGAGGGAGTCGTCTAGATCGCCGTCCACGACTTTACTTCCTGCAGTTTCTTCCGTGTATTGTTGGTACTCGGATATGAGGTCATTGATATTCGAACTGGCCTGTAGGATTGGTGCAAAACAAGAAGTTAGATATGTGAGTTTGACATTCAATGTCACTCACTCGAGTAACAAGCTATGTGTATTAACCATTTATAAACCTTCGTGGTTTTAAACTTTATAAGCCTTTATCAGGCTGCAGCTAAGAAGCTTGTCAAAGTTACCAAGCACTACTGCATTTTCAAGATACTCCTGCCAAGGCAATTTTCAACTTGCAATTAGGTTATTAGACTATTATGTTGTAAGATACATGGCCAATATCTGTGCCTTCTTTTTCGTTACTTACGTCATTAAAACTGAGTGGATCCAAGCCTTCGTTTGTGTACCAGTGCAAAAAAGCCTTGCGTTTAAACATCTTGCAGAACTGGTCTCTGATCCTCTGTATAACGTCTTGCAGAGCGGTGTTATTGGCCAGAAAGGAGGCGCCGATCTTTTGGCCTAATGGCGGCTCGTTGCAAACAGAGACCTTCGCGTTGTTGGGTATCCATTCCACAAACAGCCCACTATGCTTGTGCTGCATCTTCATAATGGCATCCTCTACCTCTCGCATCACTACCTGGCCTCTAAACATGGCAGCAAATGTCAAATACCTTCCGGCACTTGGATTGCACGCACACATTATGTTCTTTGCCTCGAATAGGTCGCGCGTTATTTCCTCAACCGACTCATTGTAAAAGGCCTGATTGGCACTGGAGCGAAGTGGTGCTAGGCCCGCCATGAAGAAATGGAGCCGTGGGAATGGTATCATATTGACAGCCAACTTGCGCAGGTCAGAGTTGAGCTGAAATTTGAATCATAAAGATTTATTCCTGTTCCAGTTTTGTTAAGGACTATAATTACTAATAATTACAAATTATGGGCTTTTAGAAAAAAAAGCGAAACGGCTATATCAAAATCAGTTTTGATTATACCATTTTCTAACATTGGTCATGGCTATCCGAATATAGGATCATTTTCTCGTCGCAAAACACCCCTAACTGTGCCCTATCTAACTAATCAAGACACCAAATCGTTTAAAATGACATTGTTTAACCCTTAGCTTGCTAGGACTGGAGTTTTGGCCATCAATACGATTACGTCATCGATAACGTCATGCCATCGATAAGACATCAACAGAAATGCGAATTCTCACCTGCCCTGGGAACCTTAATGTCGTCGTCACGCCACTTAATGTCTGTGCTATTAGGCTGTTTAGATTTTGGTACGCGACTTTCTTGCACTTGAGGTTTCTTGTGCAAATATCGTACAATGCTTCATTGTCCATGCAGAAGACCTCATCGCTCCATTCAATCAGCTGGTCCATCGCGAGCAAGCTATTGTACGGCTCCACAACAATGTCGGAAACCTTGGGCGACGGCAGCACGCTCACGCAAGAGAAAATGCGATCGGGGTACTCCTCTCGCAGCAGATTCAATATCAAAGTGCCCAGACCGGAGCCTGTTCCACCCCCAAGCGCATGCATCAGCTGGAACCCTTGCAGACAGTCCGCAGCTTCTGCTTCTTTGCGGAGAATGTCGAATATTTCGCCAACTTTCGATGCACCTTTCGACATAAACCCCGTTGCCCAGTTGTTACCAGCTCCCCCACTTCCTGTAACAGAAACACTCTTGTCATTATACATTTTTATAGATATTTGAAGAACGTGATAAGGTTTCTGGAGCAGTGAAATAAAATTTCGAATAACATCAGTCAGCTCTGTTGAGCTTTGTTCTACATGCACAACATTGAATCGTCTTACCGTACACAAAGTTGTCTGGACGATAGAGAGCCCCATTTGGCCCCCCTCTTATTGCATCCAGCGGCCCCGGCTCCAAATCAATCAATGCGGTTCGAGGCACGTATCTTTGATCTATGCAAAGAGAAGGCACGACATTATGGCATGCTTTGAGCAAGAATATTCGAAACAGCTAGTAGACAACGAGGAAAGGACAAACGTCATTCACTCTGGCTTTAATGGCAAAGAGGCGTGTCCAGGCTATACGATCAAGTTCGGTAGAAATTTATTGTAAACTCAAAAAGAATATTTTTATGTTATCATGCAGGATAAAAAAGAATTATCTGGGAAGGTATTCATTAGAAACTTCTCCTAGGAAGGTGTTCGTTAAAGTCTCAATTTTAGTGCCAAACAGGTTCCAAATTTCCAATATTATAACTAAGTTTTGAAAATCATGTTACTTATATGCACTTAAATTTGCGCATAGAAAATGAAGTAACCGCAACATATAGTACCGCTGTCTCTTTCTACCCTTTCTTTGAGATCGAGACTTACCTTGCAGTTCGTGAAAAAAGACCTCTGTTCTACCCAGACTTTGGTCATCTTTGTTTGTCTTGAGTCCGTTACTTCCGATGCTGTGCTCTTTACAAATAAGATCCCAAAACTATGAAAAAATGAAGTATGGAAACGTGATGCCGATAAGGTTCTTGCGAACTTATAACCAAGAAAATATAAACAGCGAAATTTAGATAGCATGCCCTCGTACCCATGCGGCCTCGATCTAGTGAATGGCATCCTACAAACATCACAAAAATGTTATTCTTATCAAAATGCAAAAGAATTATTACATAGTTTCTTTGCCCTTTTTAATTCTTCAGTAGAAACTGAAATTCTATATAATTAATCAAATAATATTTCACAAAGTCCCTACCCTCCTATATTGACAAGATTCGTCAGTACAATTTTTGAACACAAGTCAATAATTTAATTTCGCAGATGGTAGTATCAGCTGCGTTCTAAGATATTTTATTTATGAAGAATTCACTTAGATGGATGCCATCACCAGTCAATAAACTCCTTTTCTGTTACTGTTTGGTCTGCTGAATCCAATATTAATTGTTTAAGCTTTATAGGTTTGCCGGCCAGTCAGGCCCCTTTGTCTTAACTGTCAGCCTAATTAGAAACTTTTTTATGGAGAATACATTGTATACTTTAGTTGATTTTGGATAACTTTTGAAAAGATGCTGGGCATTTGCTGCATAAAATGGAAAAACTTGAGTTCTTCAATATCATCAGCAATTAAATGGCATCAATCTAATTTCTTTGATAGCGTTAGCAAATGACATTTTCTCCGGAGATGTTTTCATCAATGATACTAGCATTTAGCTGCCAAGCCTGAAGATGGCTTGAAAAAGGAAGCATAGAACCCATTTCTTGAAAATGAGCATTTGGTATAAACCGATGAAATTACGTCTGTTCTGCAATGCTTATTACACGATCTAAAGCAACTAAATTTGCAAGGTGACCGTTTGCCATTTCCTCATCTTCAATAAATAGTATCAGCAAAACATTACAAAGTTTTGCATGGAAGACGTTTCAAAATATTTTTCTTGTAATTTCGAAAATTGTTCCACTGGTCTTAGCTGATTAAGTGTGCATCAGCATGAAGAATGAGAGACATACCTGGTCGCCGACTTGGTTGCCACACTGCCCGACTTGGACTGTAATTATTTCCCTCATCCTTTGTAGTATATTGATTAGTTCTTTATCATTTTACATGGCCTAACATGGTCAGTTAGTTTTTGGAAGATGAAATTTCCAGACTCCTTAACTCACAGTACCCTTGGAATTTTTGCGATTGACATCAACACGCTAACTGCGGTGAACTTAGCAATTTCAGACAACAATTGCCTTCGTTCTCTTTGTTGTTCTCTTTGTCTGATGATCAGGGCTTTCTGCTGCTTGAAACTTCCTTTACATCATAGTCCCTACCGATGTGATGTATTGGCGATTCTTGTTAACAATCCTCTGACTTTTTTAGTTGTTAAGTTAATGCACATGTTTATGTGTACTGGTAATTTTAGCGATCCTTTATTGCCCGCTTGCCACCTGTCAATATTACAGCCGATCAGAGATCAAGATGCTCGCCCGCAATCGACTTTGAACGCAGCACCTCTAGGTTTGAGGCCACCGTAGGACAGATGACTCTGTTTACGAAACAGCTAATGGTGGGTTACTTTAAACAAGGCTCACAACTCCCGCTGAAAGACGCATCCTTCGACTCTATGAATGACTTTGCCAACATCCTCTATTTATCGTGAACTAAACATTGGCCATTAAATATCCCTTGTGAACTCTCTAGAGAAGTTTTTAGCTGCTTACGATTACTGTATATAACAGCAAGAAGCACATGTGGAATAAACATATATATAATAGAAACTTTTTCTTGGCTGCTGGCGCAAAAGTTGATTGATAAACATCTACATCCAGATGAAAATAATACAAATTTCAAACAGTCACTGAAATGATTAGAGCCTGTTGGCCTTTAATGATATATGTATTAATTAATCAGTCACACTAGTTCTGCTCCATGACAAACTTTTTGACAGCTTTCTTTTTAAAGCTTCTTATTGCACTGTTATGTTAATTTTTTCATAATATCAATGTGGAATCTGCAAATACAACGTCATGCTACAAAGAGAAATAGAAAAGAAATATTAACTGTCTATTTGTCTATGATACAACACGAAACGCAAAACACTCATAATAAAGAAACAGAATACAAGCATGAAGGTAAATCGCCAAAATAATAGTTCGCTTACCGGTTTTCTGATTTACATTCATAATCGATGTAGAGTTTTATTGATTTGATTTGATTAGCTTCGTTAGCTCGATCAGCTTAAAATCGGTCGATCGTTTCACTCGATCAGCCAATCAAGAAATCAATACATCCTCTTTTTGATCTACTCGTACATTAGTTGCTCTGCATCAGATGATTGTCCAAGGGCTGAGATCCCGTTAATAAACGGGGCGCCAAAACGTTTTCAGAAATTTGTTTTTAGTGTGTATGCGTTATATAACATTTTCGGACTTTAACTCCTGATAGAAAGGTCCTCCATTTACGTTCTATGAAAATTATTTCAAATCAATTGCATAATCAAATCAAATCAGTACTATGGAGTCTGAGCATAACTTAAGGTATCTGTGTGTCAGAGATGGCACCACGAACTGGAACCCAGGAAGGCTAAAATGAAGCTAAAGTGACGCCATGGTTGGGTCCGACTGAAAAGGAAATTTTGAAATCGAGCCTTCAAGAGTGGTTTAAGATGCATCTCTTAAATTTAACAAAATTGATACCATACTGCTCAGAATAAACAGTTCAATGATTCTAATTGATTATTGATTTTTAGAGAAAATTTGGGAGGGGAGGATTCATGCCAAAACTCTGGAGATAGACGGTGGGGAAAGGAAGAAAGGGTGACCATTGGTTCAGATTAAACATCTCAATGATGTTGAATTGACTGAGAGAATTCTAATTCCAGAATGCACGTGTCAATCTTCTAGCGATCCTTTCTGGGGAAGCATTATCGTGCAACAAAGGTTTTAATTGCCGATGGACCGGTGCCTGGAGACTTCTTTTCCCCTCAAAGAAATGTTCAAAACAATTTTTCAAAGGGGGGGGGGGAGAATTTCATGAAAAGAGATGACAGTCCAGCTTCAACTCCGTGATCTGCCACTGATGCATTAACAGTTTTCACTTAGGCACTTTAAACTATTTCAAATTACACAGTATTCTGAAACATTAGTAAAGTTGTGGCTTCATTTGGGGACGTGACGTTAACCGTGGCAAATTGTTTTCTGCTTCATAATAATAATAATCATCAACAATTACATCTTTCTCAAAACGAGATTCAAAGAAGATGGTCAGTTCGGATGTCCATGTGAGCTAAGGAGTGTGAAGGGGATCCAGCGAATTTGTGCTCAGATTTATGCAAATGGCTGACGAAAAGTCTTCTAAAACGACAAAGTCGAAGAAAGAGGGTAACCTCCAAAGCAATCACAGTAAATCTTTTGTGAATGAAGAAGATGCGCTTAAAGATGCAAGTCAGGAAAGCAAGAGCGAAGACGATCAACAGCATGCCAAAGGCAGGATTGACGTTCATACCTTGAATTACTTTAAGAGAGTTGAAAAACTCCTGGAAGAAGACAGTTTTGAAGATGCGGAAAGTAAAGAGCTTTTTCTCAATAATGTTCTTGACCAAGCAGGTGAAGGGCCAAGGACTTGCCAACTTGCCAAGCACAGGCTTACTAGCAAAATCTTGGAACTGCTGATCGGGATGTGTAATGCCAGACAGTTTTTGTCACTTTTGAAAAGCTTGATGACAGATGTAATATTAGTTTCAAGTGATAGGTTTGGTAGTCATGTTGTTGAAAAGGCTATTGGCTTGATACCGTTCCACCTAAATTGCCAGATCGACGAAGTTACGGTCGAAATAGAAGGATTACTTGTTCAGTTTTTGAAAATCGTCAAGAAAGATCTACCAGAGTTGGTAAGGGACACATATTCAAGCCATATTGTAAGTACTTTAATCCAAGTGCTTGGTGGAATATGCGTATCAGATATGGTCTCCAGAAGCAGAAATTCTAGGACAACGCGGGGAAAGTTCTTCAAAGGAGCAACTCATAAAAAGTTAGGTGAGTGGCAAAACTATTACACGCTTTTTTTTTTATAAGGAACCTAGCTCGGGCCTAGTTCTTTAAATTCCTTATTTTGAGACCTGTTTTGACCACTTTGTAGTTCTAAAAGTTCCTTAATAGTTCCTTAATTTTAAGTTGGCATTTAGTGGACAATAATTAGTACAGACGCAAGAAAAACAATCAAATTCAGCGTTTTGCTATAAACTTAAGAAAAGATAACAAGTTAAAACACAAAGAAGCTTCATATAATATAAAATTAATAATAATAGTCATTAAAGAAGTTGCATATCCACTCCATTGATGTCGTCTGACACAATGTAGTCTTCAGTACCGTCTTCGAAAAGAACTCTAAACTCTCCCAGCTTGGTGTTGAACCACTTCACTTGTCCAGTGTGCCATTTGTCGTAGAATGCGCGTATTTTTTTATTAATCAACTCATGTTCGTAGACACGATCTTTTACATGGTCTACTCTTTCATGCTCAAGCTCGTCAGGCTCAAGTTCTTCATCCCCTTCATCTTCTTCATCACTTACATCTTCCTCACAGGCTGCTGAGGCCTCTGGTATTTGTACAGACAGTGGATTTTCGGGGCCAGTCACAGGCAATGGTGGTGGTATTGAGTACCCAATCAGACCTTCAGGCTGAATTTTCTTGTCCTCCGACCCATCAGCCGTTATTAAGCAGCCTGTCTTTTCAAAGCATCTGTACCGTGATGAGGCATAGCTCTCACTGGAAAGCCTATTGTATGCCTCACCAACCCAGTGTGTAATTAGAATTCTTCGCTTCTTGACATCCAGTTTTTCAACACTGTTCCCAAGCCAAAGATCTATATTTTCGTCACTTTGCAGCCACTCATCTTGGAGGGTTCGAACCAAAGACTTCAGCATGTTTCCAAAGCCACAATCTACAGGTTGCCAGATGTCTGTCGCACCGGCCAAACTGAACCAAACAACACCATTTAATTTTCTGACCTCACTCAGAAACAGATCATTAGTTTGCGCACTTAAGTTGTCGCAGAAAAGAACGAATTCTTCATTTTCACCTGTTTCGGAAGAATTTTGGACAGCTGGTTTCAGAGTTCTCTTCACCCAGTCGATGCTGAAATTGATGTCTGCCCAGGCGTTTGTCTGCCAGTAAACATCCACGTCTTTGTGGTATGCCTGTATTTCATCCTGGCTGATTCTTTTCCCTGTTCCACGGAAAATAATTGCAATTTTGACTGGCGGTCCTTCGGCTGCAAAGCAGATTTGTAACGTGCACTGCCGCTTATCAAGTCCCGGTCCCGGTGTGCTGAAAAAGAATTAAAGATAGCAATTTTAGAAGGAGTGGACAAATGAGCAGCCCCCCAATTTTTATAATATTTCCAAATTAATTTTTTAAAAGGCCCAGTCTGGAAAGAGTTTAAACAAAAAGCAGAAAGCGGTTTACCTGACCCAGGTTCGATGGTTTCTTTGTTCTCCGCGCGGAAAGTGTTTTTCGTATGTTGTTTTACAATCGACCGCAAACGGCATAGGAACTTGGTCAACGTTGAAGCGTTTAGATGGTCGGAATCTCCCCCATTTGCTGTCATAGGAAGGCTTTGCGTTTCCTGTCTTGATCAAGCCTTCGCGCAAAGTTGTGTGCCAACCAATCATGCCTGGCAAGAAGCTCGTTTTCTCAGCCCTTTTCTTACGCTGAATTCTCCTCAACTTGATTTTGTACTTCCTGATAAAGTTGAAGACTGCAGATTTCGGGATAGCTTTAATATCTGATTGGGCACTTTGGTCGAATTCGGGGTTAATCTTCCTAGCATTTGCGTACAGCCATGCAAAAGATATTCGCATCCCCTTTGATCTTGCTTGTAGGAACTTTTCGTGAAGCATCACGAAGACTTGCTTATGCCTTGTGCTGGGTCTGATCTTTTTCATCATTTTCCTGTGGCTATCGGCGGCTGCATCAGTAATTTTCTTCTCATTTTTAACCCAGGTCGATACCATCGATTTAGAGATGTTGTATTTGAATGCAACGTCATTCTTTTGGTTTTTCTTTGCTTCCTCGATAACTTTTAGCTTAAATTCGGTGTCATAAGATAGTCTGTTCTTCTTCTCTCGATGGTGCTGACTGCTTTCTCCTGCTTCTGACGCTCTAGCACTTTTCTCTATCTCTTGACATTCCTCTACAGTTTCTTCGATGTTCTCATCCACATCAATAGCAGTTGGTTCTTTTTGTGGCTCAACAGCCTCGGCGCTACTTTCCAAGATCAATGGAATTTCATCGATTTTTTTAGTTGGTTGTTCTTTTTCTCTCTCACTGTCTTTTTTCGAAGTGCACCAAGACACGTGCATCGTAAGGCCAGACTTACTTTTGAAATGCTTGTTGCATGTGTCACAACGATACAAACTTACATCATCATCCTCAACAAACGAACGACCAGGGACTTCTTGTAACTCATTTCGATGAGGTATCTTCTTAGAAAAACCGAACTTGAACAACGTTGACTGCTTTTTCTTATCTCCCATATTGCAACTACTGTAATACTCAGCCACACACACAGAATAAGAATTCTATTTTGTTGTGACTAACCTATTTGACTAAAACTAAAACACCTAAAGTGTGAATTCACAACAAAGCACAGCTGCATGTGAGGTGAGTTAAAACGGAAATTTCTCATGTTGATTCTTGGCCCCATGAGCATGGCCGGTTTTACTGAAAATCAATGGAACCGGCTTCCTAATTGTAAATTGTGCGGAAATATAAATATATTCAAAATTAAAAAGTTCCTTAGGGATTTGGCCTTTAGTAGTAAAAGTTCCTTAAGTTTTTTGACCTTCTACATGTAGGTTCCTTATAAACGGTTCCTTATAAAAAAAAAAGCGTGTAATGCTCTTAGGAGCAGAGCCTTGATTGGAATTTTTATGGAAATTCATTTTGGCTTGTTGTTAAAGTTCTTCTTCACAAACGTTTAATATTAATTATGTAAAAAGTATCTATGCTTCATGAATGGTCCCACACTCAATGTGATTTAAATTGGCGTGAGTGGTTTAAGGATGAACATTTCATAATTTTAATTACTTGTTGTAGTAATCAAATTTGCTGATTTTCATCTATGATTAAAATATGACTGACCTTCCTGCCTTTTTGCGTGTGTGGTACCATGTTATGTAATGGTTGGCTTTAGAATAAAGAGAAATGCTAGCAGTTTGATATTAAAGTAGTTCAAAAATTTTATCACAAATAATTTTTGTTTGACTTCTAGGTCAGTCCAATTTTGGTAATTTCTTTGAGAGATCTACAAATCCATCACCAGCAAGTTTTAAGAAGTATCTTCACAAATTAGCAAAAAATATCTGCAATGATGACAATTTTGGTGAACTTCTCTGCCACAAAAGTGGAAGCACTGTTATTCAGACTCTTCTTTTGGCTTTGAAAGAGAGAGACCCAAAAATGTGCTCAACTGTATGCAACATGATAGTAGAGAAAAGCAAATTATTGGAGTGGGGAAGGGCTAACGAAGACAGCACATCTTCAAGGTGTGTTTTAAACATTGTTTACAAGTTTGTAGTGTTAATAATGTGGTTTGTCTTTTGTCCAGTTGGTGAAAAATTTGTTTTTGAAGCAAGATTATTTTCCTTTTTTAAAGGTAGAAAACACCATCTATAACCAGTCTTGTCATAATTGATCTTAATATCTTGCTCAATTGTTAATAGTCTTAATCTATTAAATCTGATATCTATTGAAATAATATCTATTAACATTTTTTCAAGATTCTTTTCATCAATTCACATGTGGAAAGGTCTTTTATTACCATAAAAATGGATTAATGTTGTGTTTTAGTGTTCCCATATTGTTTGCTGATGAGGTAGGCAGTCATGTTATGGAAAAAATTTTCCATGTTGCCACTTTGGACCTCTATGAAGTTGTGTTCTCCAAATGTTTTCAAAAGCATCTCCTTCAGTTTGCATTGCATCCACTTGCAAATTACATTCTACAGCATATGATGAACAGTGCACCAACAAAGCAAATGGTGAGGACATTTCTATATCAAACAGTAGTTGTTCAAATGCTTTTCATTTTTGTTTTGTTTTTTTAAATGTTATTTGTTGAAAAATATTTTGAAAAGATATGAAATTTGTAAAAAGAAACTGACAAAGGTGTATCAGTTTAAGGACCATTTATTTTCATATACAGTGTTTAATCTGATCATAACCTATTTTTGGAAATCATTAGAGGATTGACATCTGATTCTAGTTTTAGGCAATCATTTGGTCCTGTTAAAAGTTAAGAAAAATTGAACAAGCTAACTAGTTTAAAATCTTTTGGACCACCCTGTAACTAAACCTATATATATATATATATATATATATATATATATATATATATATATATTGTCATTTGCAAATGAAACCTATTAATCTGTCTTTAGCATTAAGGATGCTTATCTTCTCTCTGGAGACATCAATATTGTGAAGACTTTAATTAGCAAACCTTTCTGATTAGGCCAACGAAGCAATTGAGGAGCTGGTTCCATTCATTGAGGATATTTTAGCTAGTGGAAATATGGGGGTAGTTGTTAGAATGGTGGAGCTCAGTCAAAAATTCAACTGCCAACAGAAAAAAATTCTCAAAGCATTAATGAAAGCTGTGCACTTACCTAGTGACAAGGAGAAAAAGAAAGTATTTTTGAAGCTTCTACTGACATTATCAACTTATGAAATCATGTTTGAAAAGGGTATGGAAGGAGATGCAGATAACATAGGTGGTGAGAGTGGAAAGATGTCTGATAAACAGGTTTGTTGGTTACAAAAATGCTCTTAACATCTCAATTTCATTTTTGTGCCATTAGATAGAATTTATGGAACTGTGTTGTGTCTGAATGAAGACACAGATCTTGTTTATACTTTACCTTATTTACATACACACATGGTCAAAAAGAGGGCTTGCAAAAAGTAATTTGTCATGAACTTAATAGGTTTATTGAAAACTGAGTTGCCTGTTCAAAACAACAGAGATAGATCAAACCCCTTGTTAGTAACAAAATCATTACTTTTCCACAGCATTCTTAGCCTTACTAGTGTTGTCACTGAGTGTACATAGCCTGGTGAATAGCAAAGGCAAGTTCCATGCTCAGTTCACAAACCAGTAGCAATAATTCCCGAATACATGTATGCTGTCTAATATATTATTTACTCTTTTGTTAAATATATTACTACTTATTTTTTTCACAGGTATCCCATGGCACTCTAACCAAGGAAACAATGAACTATCATGGAGCTTGTCTTGCGAAAACACTTTTTTGCTTTGAAAATCCAAAAGTTCTCTCAAATGGGCTAATGAAAATGGAAAAGGATTTGTTACTTCTCTTAACGCATGAATATGGAAGCTTTGTCATTGAGCAGTTTCTGATGAGTGAAACAGTGCAGAAAACATACAAGAAAAAATTTCTGCAAAAGATAAAGGTAGATATTTATGTGCTGGCTTTCCATTTTGAGTTTGAAGCATATGAAATGTGCAAGGTTGAAAAGGTTTACCTGAATCTAAGAAAATGACAGAGAATTGATAGCTCTAGTGGTGACCCATTTGCTTTAAACTTAAAATCCATGCTTATTTTCAATCAAAAATATTACTGGATTTGTGGCTTGAAATTTCCAGAAACTTACTGCAAATTTTGTTTCAGGAGCTACTGATCACATTAGCAACAGATAAATTTGGGAGTCATGTTGTAGACAAACTTTGGATTGTTGGAGATGAGGAAGAAAGGAAAATAATAAAAGATGAACTGTTTAGAAGCAGAAGTTGCCTGAAAGGAAATATGTATGGAAGGATCATACTTAGAAATTGTGGAATAGAATCTACATACTTCCAAACAAAGAACAGCGATAGCAGAGTAGTACAGCCCATAGAAGCTAGTGATTATACAAAGAATCAGAAAAAGAGGAAAATGAAGGAGAAGCTAACTGTTGTTTCTCGAAATGACGAAGCAATTGGTGGAGAGAAATCTAGAAAAATTAACAGTTCTGTTGCTGAGGTGTTTAAAAAGCTTGGTGCTGGGGTGGGAGATGACAGTGGTGATTCAATTGACGAACTGAATTCTAAGGTGAGAGCATATTATTAGTTGAAAAAGCTTTAAAGTTTATTGTCACCTTGAAAGAAAAAAGGATGCAAAATTATCATTGGTTACTCCACAATTTAGAGCAATAAATGTCTAGGTCATAATCATAACCACAAGCATATGATAATAATAGCATAATGAATAACATTTTAATAGAAACTTAAAAGGTGAAGCATAAAATATCTAACAAAAATGGCTCATACTGGCGATCTGTTGGTGGTGAGTACTGATATGAAAAGTAATGGCAGCCAAAGAAAACTAGGCATCATCTCTCCAAATGTTTAGCATTAGAGCATGGTTTGAAAAATGGTTAGAATGTTTATTAATTACTGCATGAGAATCCCAATTGACCTGTTTTCTTTGATTACAATCGAAACCCCATTTTGGCTTGTCAAAAACCTCTCTGCTAGAGGCATTATTTGCATGTGGTCTTCATCATTACCTAAAGTTGCAGACAAATGCTTTGTAAAATTATCCCGAAACATTTTCTATTGTCACATTTTCTGCTGGTCTTAGTCAAATGGGTAGGTATTAATTTCCATTTAGGTGATGGAACATTTAGCTGCTAATAAAATATAGGTCTTGTATTTACTAACATATTTTTAATTATATATTCTTTCTGGTTCAATTACAGACAAACAATGAACTAACCAACAGCAATGAAATTGATGACTTGTTTGCAAAAGTAAAAGTGGGTCAGAAAAGGAAGGCAGAAAAATAAGGTTAGTTTTGTATGTTTTGTCATTGCATGAAAATAGAAACAACTTAGGTCTTAACAACATTTATAAAAATTGTATAATATTGTGTAATAATATATATATTTGGCATAAAAACTATATAACTATTAGTAATAGTGGTACCTTTGACTTTTTGTTAATTCTAATAAATAAAAAATGCTCAAAATAATCCCTGTAGTGGGGTGTGTGAAAAGAAACTAAAAACATCTCAATGTTTTTTACCATTGAGGTATACATTATTGATAACAACTTATTCAAATTGATTGATAAAACTGGATATAAATCATATTCAAATTAAGCATTTACATGTAATAACCTTAATTCTCTATCTAGACATGGATGACAAATGCACATAATGTTAGGAATGATAATTAAATACTGTATATAAAATATACAATAAAGGTTTAGTCTTTTACATTATGGACCTTAGTTGGCTTCTGGTTCTTGTAATGGTATACTTGGTAGAGAATTGCTATGTCAATTGCCACCTGAAGCATTCCACAAATGCCAAACTGGATAGGTGCCTGCTTTACTATAAAATATCCTGTTTTGAATGTATCTCCACAGAACCACATAACTACCATCTTGATGCTAAAATTTAAAAAATTCCTGAATTGAACTTGATCTGTCAAAAATATATAAGATCAAGATCTATCAAATAACAAAACTACTCATTTGTAAGAATGGTTTGAGCACTAAAATTAACAAAGTAACTTAATTCTTATTAGCATATTGCCCCAGCTCACTGCTGATTAAATAAAATAGTGTAAGCATTAACTTTCTCAAGTGGCTAAAGTTCCTATTGTCTGGTCATTGAATAGTTCTTAAATAAACATTTAAATAGTTATATAATTTAGCTTTCTAACAAACCTCATTCCTTCAGTTGATTTGTTCTGGAAATTTCTATAGAATTGTGGTGCACCTAACATTGCTTCAGTGAAAACTGAAACAAAGCCAAGAGTTTCTAAGAAAATTTTGATGTCAAGCATTAAATATGTGATTGATGCTCCAATGAGTATGAAAAGAATGATGAACTGCAAGTAATCTCTGAAATTTGTCCAATTCCAAAAATTTGCATATTCCATATCTGAAATAGAAATGAAATATAATGACAGTTGTGCCTTTATCTTGTATACTCTTATTTAATGTAACTTGTATACTACTATTAAAATTGTAAATATAGTGTAACTTTAAATCTTAAAAATAGATGCTATTTTCTTCTTTATAATCACAACTGTCAAAGACAGGTTTATCATTTGTTCCTGTTTTGAAATGCTTTATTTCTTTTTAGATATTGATAGCTGTTTTGACAAGAACATGGCTGGCTCTTATGAAAGAAGATCTCAAGGCAAAGTTTAAGGATATTTCTTTGAACATTAAGCATTTTTATTCTATTGTACTTTTGTACTTTCAATTGCACCCAATATTTACTGTTTTTACTGCCTACAAAGTACTTAGCTAGATATAAACAAGTCAATGCTTGAAGCTGAATACTCACTCCAAATGTACCTGCGCCTTGCTGACATTTCACTTTCTCGTTTTATTCTTGTACAGAGCTCAAGTAGAACCAACATTGCAAATATCATTATAACACTTTGTGCAAGTAGGGGCAGCTCAAAGGGATGACCATACCTGAAGAGTTCAGATAATCTTTATAAGACCCATCAAAAGGGCAAGGGCATTGACAAGGTTTAAAAAGAAAAAAAATTCTATTCACCAAGTTAAATTATTTTAAGATATCTAGTATCACCCTTCAAATCTGGTGAAAATGAAGCATACTTTTATCTTATTCAATAGCTGCATTAAACAACAATAACAGCTTTTATCAAACACAAGTAATGAGTTTTTAGTTACTAAAGCTTCTTCCAAACAATCACTGATATTTCTTATGTTTCAATTGTGTTAGCATATCAATAAAACCACCAGATATATAAGATCTCAATTGATGATTGATTATTTTCTAAATTGTGGGAATTCTTTTATTTATTCCTTGCAATTTTATCATCATAAGTAAGTACTAACAGACAATGCAAACAAGTAGAAAAATTAACATACCAAAACAAAATCCGCAAAATGTTTGCAATGAGGAGAGCCAGACAAACATGGGTAGAGAAGCCATCTATGTTCCGTGTTTTATAGATATCATAATACTGTGGTATATAAGGTACCACCCCACCAAATACCATTGCAGCGGAGGCAGCAAAAGACACTAATGTGATGACATTTAAGGAAGAAAATTCTGGTATCAAGTGGGCATGCTCCATTTTCTGTGCTGCTTCTTGAACCTTCTCAATCAAATTTGTTTCCTTCTCCATCTCTTTTCTTTCTAGCTTTCTTTCCTTGTCATAAAAAAGTTTACATAAAATTACTTTCATCAAAATTCACACAGTAGAAAAGAGGGTAAAAGATATGAAAAATTTGTTACTTGCTTTACTGTGAAACGTCCTTCAGAATAAAACATAAGTGGTATGCCAGCTTATAATTATCCAACATTTAAATTTTGAGTTGATGCATGAATGGCACAGCAATACATTCAATAGAAAACATTTCAAGCTCAAAGGTGCCTCTAAATTTCATTACATGTTTTGCCAAAAACAAAGCTGAAAGAACTACACATGAATCAAATATTTAGAAAAAAAGTTTTTAATGCAGTCCCACAAAAACCAGTTATTGCTTCCTTTTTGCCCAGGTTAAAAATTACCCTGTATACTATAAAATAAGCTTTAGTCTATGCATAGAGGTTAAAGGATTTTCACCAATACCTATATTTGCTGTGGTGGCAACTTGAATGCAATGAAGACTATATTAGTAATTTTAAGCATTGCAGTAGCGCTGACCTCTCTCGTAGCTATAGTTTTCATAACATGAAACAATCGTAAGAAGTAAAGGAGCAATTTCATCTACAGTGACGCAACTAGATATCTCGACGTGCTGTTTAACTGTTCTAGCTTGGAATCTGCTTTGGTCAAAAATCAAAGAAGAAAGAAAACCAGGCCTAAGCCTTCAGCTTGCATGTAACTTATTTCAAAGTTATTATATGGCGTTAATCCTTCAGTCGTGTTTGTCCCAGGTTTATGAAAGTGTTTGAGGAATCTTAAGCAAAGCAAAGCAACGTAAAGATGCAGATGTAATACTTGCCTCATCGACGTCATCTGCAACCTCAAAAAGCTTTTATGAAAAATGTGAAAGTGAAGATAATTGTAAATAAATGTCGCGTAGAATTCACTGTATGAGCAGCCAAGAGACGTACACTAAGCAATAATATTCATCATGGATCAAAAGAATCCAGATAGAATTTGTTGCTCTTGTTGTCAAACACTACGTTATAAATTCAACTCGAGGCTTCGTCATAATGGCGGCAAAAATTAGATTGTCGCGGTTCACCCCCAAGGCTGACGTAAAGAGTACGGTCCGAACCAGGGCAGCCCTGCGGCAGGGGAAACCTTTGTTACATTTGCTCCGAGTTTAGGCTAAAACAGGAGAAACGCGCCCACGATATGAACTGATAACCATAAGTATCGTCAGTTATTTTTTGTCTTACAAACTGTTTTCAATGAATTGGGGGTTATCAAAATATTTCCCATATAAGGGTCCCACGTAGCATTGCGTCCCTAAACTGTTGTCCAGCTTCCCACATTGAAGTCTGACGTCTGAAGTTGTTGCTGTTGTTGTTGTTCTCAATCATTGTTTACCCTGGAGATAAAATGGCGCCTCATTTGGCAAAACAGAACTAAGTGCTGTACTATTAGATTTTTCAGAGAAATGCAAAGTTGTATAGATTGCCATGGATGAAAAACCACCAGACTCTACTTCGTTAGTAGGAATAGACGGAAGTGGCAGAAAAGTTGATTTCGTTCTTCGAAAACGTAAGTTTCATCGTCACTAAACCGCAACGCTTTTCAAGCATTAATCTGACTGCATTAACATAAAGGCGAAATCGAATAATCACTTTATAGCTTAATCGTGCGAAAATCTTAATCTTTCTTCAAAAGGATTTGCAAATGTATCTACTCTGCTGAAAGAATTCATGACAGACTTTAAAGCTTTATTCTCCAACCAAGAAGAATGTTTTTCTCTTTAATTTACTTTACATCGCTAAACTAAAGGTACCTTTCTCCAATGATTTAACATGCACAGTATAAGTAGAGTGAAAAGTATTTGTTTATTTGTCAAATTTAAGATAAATGCTTCTCTAAAAGCAAGCTTTCATTTCATATGCTTATTCTATTTAAGGTCCTCCGATAAGAAGTGAAAGAAAAATCAATTATGAAAACCTTGTTCTTTTTGATAAGCAAATCAAAGACAGGTTAGTAGCCTATGTATGTCATAAAGTTGGCAATTTTTTGCATATTCGGCATGTTGTTGTCATTTTGATATTGTTTATAAAGACTGTGAATAAAAATAACTACCAATATTTGAAATTACAACTGTATGTGATAGAAAAACTTACTTGGAAGCATTTCTGACTTTTTTGCTAACTTGGAGAAAGTCAGGTTTTGAGACTGAGAAACATTAAACTTGCCAATGTTGAAGGATGTCATTAAAAAAAGCTGTTTATGAGGTAAAGTTAATACTTTCATTATCATAACTGAAATATTTGTCAGGGGAAAAGTATCTAGAGAGGAAGCCCATAAAACATTCATGGAAAGCTACCATATGATATTTGAGGAAAAGCCTGCAGTCACAGAGATTATAACTGAAAGGTGTGAAGCCCCTTCTTGTTTTGAAAGTTACTTATTCGTTTTTTTTAATTTCTCTGTCTTACACATAATTCTATTCATCAATTGGTTCTCATCATAGTATTTAGTTATAATGTTATAATGTTAAAAAAATGGGGTAAGGTCTCAATTTTATGTTTGAGTTTTATGTTATGTTATGAATCCATTCAAGGTAAATTGATACTAAAGGTGCTTATTTTGCTTTAGTCTTCTTTTATTTCATTGCCATAGTCAATTTATGGGCAATCAGTTTTTGTGGTTTTAAAGTTAAAGCTACTAGCCCCTTTTTCAAAAATGGCCTTTAATTGTATTTCTTTCTGCATTATATGTCCTTGTTGAACCATTGTATTTATTGAGTATCTTTAAAATAATGTTTACAGGGCTAAAGAAGTTTCACCACTTGTTTTCAAATTCTTCATGTTATTTGTGAAAGGGAAAGTGCAAGAGTCATATTCAGCAAACATTTTATTGGTGTGAAATAGTTCCCTTTAAATGGTTATAACTGTCAGTTAATTTTTTTGTTCCTAGCTTCACTGAAAAGGGCAAACAGAGCTCCAAAAACACTGGTAAGCTCTGCACTTTTTTCAGTGCCTAAACTGTTGCCAAAAATGTAATGAATTTGATTTTTGGCATGCTATGTTGTATTTTTAAACACACTGTTTGATTATCTATTGAAAATTAGCACTTTGTTCTGCTAAACCCTTCTCTAGAGTTCGATTTTAAAAATTTCCTAGAAACAAAAAAAGGAACTTAGGATCCTCTCCTTATTTTTGATAAAATTAATTACCAGAAATGAAGCAAAGTGGGAGCATGCTCCATATGTTCTGAAAGAAAAATTTGAATTTTACAGTGAAAACCATTGACGTTTTAGAAAAGGTCGAAAGCCACAACATAACAGAGCATTTGGCAAAGTTACACAAACGCAGAGCAAGCCCAACGAAGGAGGCTAGGTCGGAGGAGTTGATGAAAAAGATCAGAAAATACTGCAGGAAACCGTGAGTAGGAACAAATAAGATTACTCTTGTATGTATGGCACCAGAAAAAGAAGTGAGATTGACATTAAGTAATCTTAACAATAGGTTCTTCATTTTTCCATTTATCCATTACGGAGGATATTGATTTGGGTGCTTGGAGCTAAGTGCTGGTTTTTGAGAACTCAGGCAATGGGGATGCAATGTTGTCTGAAACTTGCTGGGTTAATTGCTGGTTTTTCAAACCATAGTAAGAATATTCTGGAAGATGGCCTCATCAATTGAGTGGCTTTTTTGAGAGTTGATTTTTAAAGTTTTTATAATATGAAGTGTATTGCTGGGATTTAAACTGCTTGGAACATATGAAGAAGTGGAAAGTCTTGAGAATTTCTTATCCAAGTACCCATTTGCTCACTTTAGCATTTTACATTAGTTTAGAAAAATGGAGATTTCAAGGTAAGATTACCTTTTCATTCATGATAACACAAATGGAAGACGTAGTATCAAATTCTTTTGATAGTAGAAAACTCTATTGACTCTTAAAGTAAGTAGTAATAGTCTAGTATTCACTTCATAGACCATTTGATCGCACATCGAAAGAAAATCAACTACTATTTAATTGCTTGGCAAATGTCGATTGCTTTTCTCACATGTCGAAAAAAGTTCTCCAAAAACTTGTAACCACAGCCTACCTTGAAAAATGGGATGCTGACTTTACAGGTAAGCATAATAATACAAGCCTTTAAACGATTAATGTTTTCAAGACCTCTAAGAGTACTTGAAGGCGGGATCATGTTGCTGAAAGTTCGTTTAAGAATTCTTGTGTTTGTTTAAGAGTTCGCTTGTGTACAAACTTTTGAAATGATTGTGTCTCAGCTAAGCGTTGGGAAAGTTTATTTTATTCAAAATTTTATTAGAATTGAGAAGCTGCCCTACATGTGTATTTTTTATGTTTCCTGTATTGCTCTACTGCTAGTCTAGTCAACTCTGTTTTTCCAGAAGGTCTTGTATTTAGTGTTAGATCTACATCGTTGTGATGAATTCCACTGGGGTCAAAACCTCTTCTAGCTCGATCTTACCACGCCTTGCACTCAATACAAAACTGTTTCTTGTAAATTCATTTACTGAATGTCCAGGCCACAGCACTACTTCCATGTTTATGATATCTTTGAAACTTATCATAGTTTTTGGAGATTCTGGGCTTTACCTCATTTTGAAGGGAGCCTGTGCTCCATATCCCGCGCCAGAAAGAACTGAAATCCAAATTGAAGAATCTGAAGACTTCTTTGATGACACTACCGTGGACAGTCCCTCTTTAAAAATGACTTATACGGTATGGCAACCTTACTCTTAGACATGAGGTAGATAACAGCCTGGTGCTGCGAAATCTTTGTTCAAATAAGAGTCATCGTTGCTTAGGATTTTTCGTTTTTCTATCTTGCCATTGTTTAATTTTTCTATTTAAAGCTGCTGGGAGTAATTGCCATGTGTTTATAAGTGCAGAAAGCCTAATGCTAAATGGTTGTTATTTATGTCTTTTTATCAGCTTTACAACTGATATTTGTAGTATTATTACCCAAAATGCTCAACTCTTGGAAGCACCTTAGATGCTTTTCAGTTTGTCGCAACTCATTCCTATCTTTTTGCGAACTTATTTGATTGATTTTTACCACTTTTGAAAACTTTGCTCAATGGCCTATTTTGCTTGTTGCAGCTTATTGTTGGAGACCATTTTGGTAGGCTTGAAGACACTGATGATCCAGGAGAGTTTTCCTCAGAGTAAGTGCCGTTAAACAAACTCTTGGCTATCAGCTATATGTATATCCCTCTTTATAAGCTTTATAAGTTATGCTGCATTCTTCTTATATCTAATGCAAGTTTGTTTTAGTGACTAAAAAGCTATAATTTTTGAAGCATTTCTTTTGTTCCCATTCTTGTTACGCGATTGCCCCATGTGGCAGTTGGTGAAATGTTTACTGTCGACGTTATATAAAATGTTACTGCCCTTATCACAGAAAGGACTCTAATCAAATTAAACGCCTTAATTTGATAGTCATTTTATATTTGTGCATGAATTGATTTATCAATTTAAAACGGATATACGGAGCTTTTACAAACACAAAGTTAGATTTCATTAGAATTTTTCTCAAAATCATATCTAGATGTATATACTTAGGACTTAGAGAGGTGCTTTCACAAACAACTTTTTCAGTGCCAATTAAAACCCATTAAATAAAGGTTGACAGATAAAGGCTCCAAATGTCTTAGCTTTTGTTTGCTTTTTAAAGGATAGTTGCTGTGACGACTCTAGAAAGCTGCGAACTGTTACGGTTTGCTAGCACATCATACAAAAGGGTTGCCAAGGTAACAAGATTTGTATGTTCATCGGTTCCCAACATGTCTTTACGGTTCTCCCAGGCTTTATGTGTCCTGGGACAGTTAATTAGGGTTATTTTCTTAATTAATGTTTGCATGGCACGTGCATTTTTCTTCAGAAGTGATTGCTAAATTTCCATTCACCTATGTGTTTCGTAAATTACTTTTGTGTTTTTCAATGCAGCAAGTCAGAGACGGGGAGTACAGTGACAAAGTACAGCTTGCTCAAAGTTGCAAGCTTTTTAGCAACTGGCCTAATCTATCGCTCAAAAGAATTGCTGAGAAATTTCACTGGGCTAAGGTTCCTGCTGGGCAAAGTAAGGGTTTTTCATTGTGAACAAGTATCCAGATATTTCATGAGCTCCTTTTTCATGCAATAGACAGTAACTCATGATAACAGTTTTCTATTTCAGACTTTTAAATTGAATATCAATCAGATGGTGGCAATCGTGAGATTTTTGAAATGAATTTAATTTTTATCTGCAGCAAATTAAACACGGCAAGTGTTAAAAGCACAAATTAGGAAGTAGGAAAAATTTAAGCTCCTAAAACTTTTTCGGAAACTTAAAATACTTATTAGTCTAACACTCATCAGAGTATGCAAACGTGACCAAGAGCAGCCAAAAGGGTTGATTACATGGTTGTGATAAGAGCGTACGATTGGCTGTCTAATTAATGACCAGTCCAATCTACAAGGAACCTATGTTTACAAATGCCATGTTTCCGCTGTTTTTTGCTATTGTGTTTTTTATCACAAAATTATTTTAATGCTTCCAGCACTTGGAACAGAAGGAACAATTGCATCGACAATTTTCTTTCTTAAATCTGGTGTTTGCCAATTGAAAAAGACTCTGTCCGTGGCTTTTACTACTCCAGATGGAAGAAAAGTAAGATTTATTGAAAATAAGGCAAATATAAGAACCTTATATGATTTCATGGAACTAAAAAAGTGAATGTACCAGGGTTGGTGGTACTTGTGACAAGTAATGGGAAAATCTTTTCTACTAAGTCATGTACACTATTTTGAAATTGCTGAAGTTTGAACATTAAAGTTTTAATCTAAGATTATGAAAAACTGCTTTACTTGTATTTGCAATTGATGCCAGAAGAAGTTTTTTATGCATTGGTTTTCAGAATCAGGTTTTTGTAGTAGAGACGTTAACGCGATATATCCACCGGTTATCACCAGTGATATCACCAGTTCACCAGTTCTTTCCAGGTAATATTTAAACATTAATTATGTGACCGAATGCCAAGAGCTCAGAACTGCTTAGAACAAATTAAGGCTTAAGGCAGAAGCTATGATTTTTTGTTAACTTTTGGGCAACTTACATCTTAGGTCAAAAGAAGAAAAGAGGTAGTAACAGGGACCTTGGAGGCCGGGGACTCATTCGGAGAGAAGAGCTTGATGCTTTGCCAACCGTTAGAGCAGTCTGTTGTATCAGAAACAGCATTGGTTGTTGCCACTTTAAACTTAGCAGATGTTCAAGGTTGGCATGTTTTGTAATGATTGTTTATAGAGCATTTTGTTTACTTCTTGATATTTAAAATCAACAGCAAGGGCGTTAGAACCGAGGCGTGAGGGTGGCCATCTGAAGTTTAATCTTCCAATTTTTCGGTTATCTTAGATCAACGATTAAGCTATCAATTACTTGGGGCTTTTGGCAAGCTTTGCAAATGTACTGCCTGCGTTTAGAGAAATTGTTTGTTATTAATAACATTATTTTGCATTTGTAGAAAATCGTTGTTTACGCATGTATTGATACGCCTTTTGGACGTCTTTTCAGGATTAGACGAGGTCACGCGAGCTCTGTTTAAGCAGACCTGCGAGGCGACAGAATTGGCAACAGCTGAGGTTTGTGCACTACAATCGGGGGCGTACCCTGACGATTTTTAGTAGGGGGGTGTAAACGGGTGAATTTTCGGCCCCTGACTACAAGTATAGATCATAGTTGCCAGAAACAAATGTTTACTGCGACATCACTACACAGGGGTACTTCAAGTAGAAATATGATAGCCGCTTCGGCTTACTTCAAATTAAATCAATCTCTTGTTAGCTCTACAACTTGCCAATAGGACCATCTCTAGTATCACATACTATGTATACATCTTTATATTGCATACTATGAGTTTAGAATGTTTTTTTCCTGATAGCTTAGCTATGTAGGTAGAAAGAAATGGCGGGTACCGATCTGGAATTCTGTAACTCTCCAGCATCTATTACCATCTCTAGTGAAAAGTTGATTATCTTATTTGACAGGCAAGCATCAAGAAGAAATACGTCGAAAAACAGGCTGAACTTGAATGGAAATCCAGGAAGGTAAAAATTTGGGATTCGATTTTGTAAACCGAACAACGCTTCCTTTTTCAAATCTTCGACAATTGTTTGGTCTAATACGATTAAAAGCAGCTCCAACTCCATGATGTGACCGAAAACTTGATCTTACAAGCTTCCTTGCTTGGCCTTATTTGTCCGAATGTATCTTTTTTGTTTATCATTAACTTTCATAGTATCATAGTGTTATGCAATAGAAACTAGAATTGCAATCAGTCACTTTGATATTAATAATTTTAGCTTTTATAAATATGCAAAACCTAATTATGGCCTAATCTAAGTTGCTCAGGGGCTGACTTATTGATATTAATAATTTAAGTTGCTCAGGGGCTGACTTATTGCTTTTGCCTGAAGCTACCTCGAGAATGAAACGTTTTTGATGACCAACGCCAATTCATCCACGACTTGAAAGTGATGTATACTCATTAAGACTGACCTGAAAACCCAAGCTGGATATGTAGCACGACGTTCTTAGATTTCTTGACCTAAATGGCAGCATAGTTCTCATGTTGGCATTGAGATCTCAGAGTAATTTTGTGGGGAAGGGGTTGTGTGGGTAGCGTCTAGCATTTTGAAATCGGCCCCCGACCGAAGGGCGATTCTTTGCAGATGACGGGTGAAAGAGGTGCCTGTGAAATCATCCCTGGTTATGTGGGAGATAAATGGATAGTGTTCTGTGATTAATGTAATATTGTTAAGTTTATTTCAATTCATTTACGATAAGTGATATCCCAAGGTTCAGCAGCCGACCAAATGAATACGAGCTTTTTTTTATGCTTCACCCATTGTATTTCTCAGGAAGGGATTCTCAAGGATGCCTTGTATTATAATGGAATCCTGCCCGGCTACAGCAAATGGAGCCGCAACCCTAAAAACGACGATGCTACACGATGATCGAAATCGTCACCACCGGATTGTTTTTGCACATTTCAAGTGCTACACAGACTATTTTTCACTTAATTGTAGTATTTAGTATTTATATGAACAGAAACTATCGAATATTGCACTGCATTCAATATTGTAGTGGTATGTGTGTGTAGCACTAGAATTTTTTTAGTGAGGCGTGACATTATATGTTATTTGGAGGGTTTTCTCGTCTTTATTTCTTTTTCCTGGAAGACATTGAACAGCCAAGTTAAAGCCCATTTGTAACAGCTTGGTGTTTGAAGTCATCCCTGAATTGTTTCAGCAAATTATTAAGCTCATTTTGTTAATCAAGCTTTCGATTTACTTATATAATTGATTCTTGTCAGATAAACAATTGCAGCCTGTTTTCGTCTACGGACTAATTAAGAAGTAGAATCGATTCGAGGAGAAATAGGAGGCAAAATATATTCAATCAAGCACAAGAGAGGAGAATGAAAGTGAAACGTATATAAGTGACTGACAAATTTTGGCCTAAATGCTTCTTTCGAGGCATTGAACTGACGTATGAAAGAAATATATTTGCATCATTTGTTACGCAGGATATAACCAGAGGGGTCATAATAAATTGAAATGCTTAGATTTCCGAAATTTTTAACTGAAAAAATGTGGGGATGATTTTTCACAGGAAATAAATACTTAAGGGAGTGTTAGTAATGGAAATTGGTGTGCAAAATTTCTGTAAAATGGAATTTACCCCCTCCCCCTACAATTAGTAACTTAAAAGTAGGTAAGAGGCTGTGGAAAGGCCCTCGTTGCTTGATTGGAATAGTTGCTGCACGAAATCGAGGCAAGAGACAAGCATTTCAGCAGATTTCAGAGAAGTGAGAACGTCGCAATTGAAGTCGGAAGGTACCAGCATGGATCAATCAAGCGAAGAAAGGAATGTTGGTCAAGGTACAACAGACTTTTTCACGTTGAAATCTAGGCGGAAATTTCTATTTGAAATAGGAAATTCTCTAAGTGTCCACACTTTACGAATGGGCGAGTTGTGAGAGAAGAGGGCCATAGGCCAATTTTGCCCGGCCCTATTGAATCGATAATTGATCGTGGAACAGTTTCAATTTTTGGATAATTTTTCGCTGTGTTTTGAATACTGAAAATGTTGCATATCAGTAAGATTTAGAGGCATTTAGAGGTGTTCGTGTTTGTGACAGGCCTTTCGGTCCCAAAAGTGTTTCTTGATCAACAGGAAAGTGAATTCAGACAGTTGAAGGCAGTCCAGAGCAAGACAGATGCAATTTATGTGCAATTTCGTCCTAAAGGAATCGTTAGTCTCTCCATGGATGCTCCTAATCTTTCAGAAAGATACTTTCACTGCGTGTGTGAAGGAATTTAAAGTCACAAATGTATTTTGACATTAGTTTGATATCAATTTTGAGTCTCAAGTGGTTTCCCAAATTTCTAGTATTGTTCAGAATACTTGATTGTATTTTCCTGCAAGAAGAATTACAAGCTTCAAGAATTAAGATTTCCACACGACGGGTTGCTGGAATTTTGGAATTGTCTAATATAACAGTGTGCAAAAGTGACATTAGGCTAATCTGTCGCATCAATGCAACAATTGTCATAACTGACTTGCTCGCACCTGTCTGGTATGGGATAAGCCAAATATAAAAATATTCAGTTTAGCTTTGTTCTTTACACTTGAGTAAGTTCATAACTTTAGAATCATTTCATGATTATATGGCAAGGAGTATGTGAATTGAGTTGCTCTTGCTTTTCCCTAGCTTATTTTCCTATGTAGTGCACATTGTTTAATCAGGAATGTGTGGAAATTCTACAATGTGTGCTGAGTTAAGGACAGTTTTAATTTTTGCTCTTAGGTAAAACCTATGAATAAGCATTCTATAGAGAAAAATTTAAGTACAACAAGTTTTTTTAAAATTTCTTTTTAAAATTGTAATGTTCTTTATCTTTTAGATTCAAATACTGTTGCCACAGAAAGTATGGATGAAAGTGTTAGGTATGTTTTCATACAAACTGTTAATATTTAGTTTGATGTCTGTCAGCTCACATTACGAAATTCATTTATTTACCTTTGTTGTATATTTAAAGGCAGGGAGTCTGGCACTTTGTTTTGATAAAGATATGAGATAATGAATATGTAATAATTGAAAATTCTACTTAGCATCATTCCATTAGTTGAGAGTACTTATAAGTTGAATGCTGTGTTGAAGTAATATGTTCAAATATTGAGGCAATTTAAGTTTTAAAATTTGTTTCGAAAACAGAGCAGAAGAAAATTTAGAAATATTTTATACTTACTTGCTGTCTGGATTTAGCTTAATGTTTTTTTACCAAACATATTAATTTTCAGCCAGTGAAAAGATGTGCATGTTTCTCACATTATTTTTTTAAAATCCATGTCTGGTAAATATTGTTTTGTAAATTGTAAACATTGAAATCCAATTAGACACAAGCCATTATAATACAAATTTTTGAAGTTCAGCCATGAAGGGAAATTGCTGAATTCCCAAACTCATTTTGTATAATGGGATGCTTGCCATAGAATGAGAAATTACAAGCTTTTGATGTTGCATTGTAGCCTCACTGCATCAACTAGCACAATGTTAGCATCACCTGGACGAGCTGTAAGTCACTATCAGTATATCAACTGTTACCTTTTGAGAATCAGTTATAAATATGGTATATTTGCTATTGAGGTATATAGGTTATAAAAATACATGGATGTTGGTGATATCTAGCAACCTGTTTTTCTTTCATTTTTGTGATCAAGTCACTTTTAAGTGCAAGAGCACCTATCATGTTTTGTGACCCGTATCAAACTATCCAACCTGCACAACTCTGATTTTACTAGCCTTTTTGGTGTCTAGTTTGTTATCAAAAGTGAGAGAGAACGTCCATGTGTTTGTAGCTGATATAAACTGATCCCAGGACTAAGTATACAGTACAAAATCACACACTTTTATGCAACTGAGTGTAACTATAGAGGGAGAGTGATTGCCGTAAATAAAACAAAGAGGAGGGTAGCTAGTTAAAGTCAAACAAATAAGACTGAAAAAGTGAGCAATGATATCACAATTTAATAAAAAGTTGTGCAGAAGGGAAAAAGGCAAAAGCAGAACCACCACAATAATCATCAGAAAAAAGGTTTTTGTTGATGTTCCTATACTAGGCCCCAACTGATTTTTCCCTAGACACTAATGATGGCTGTCAGTCAGTCACTGCAATCTCTAGACCCACTCAGCTTGCTGAAACCAGTACAGCAGACAATGTAAGTAGTCAACATTTCTTTACTAGTTTTTAGTCTTTTAACAAGTGCTTGCAGTACAAAACTTCACATGGCAAGAAAAAGCGCAACTAGTTTTCTCATTTATACTTAAAGTGTATACTTTTTCGTCTGACATTTCTCAGAGTATGCAAAATAACCAAAAGCTGACAGAATAAATAGCCAATATAGAGTGCATGATTGGTTATAATTGACCAATCATTGTTACTTAACACCTAACTTAACACATATTTAGTCTTTGAACTAAAGTGTCCTCTGACATTTGTTTTATTAAATTTAATCGAATTTGAAACGTTTATACAACTCTTTGGTTGCTTTGTCCACTAATAACAAAGTGGACATTTTTTTTCAAATTATGTATAAAGCTGCAGTTTAGTGCAGAAAATGTTAAGAAAAGGGTTTTCGTTAATTGATTAGTTAATTAACTATATATTGTTTTAATTATACTGAAAACAATTTATGATTATTGTGTGTCCTGCTAAGAACATTGGCTCTGCCTTAATTATATTTTTCTTGGTCATTCTTTTGAAAATTTAAAAATTGGTATTTGTTTCTTAACTGATGTTTGTGTAACACTATGGTTTCTCTCTTTTCTTTCATCTCTCTGAATTTGAATTGCCAAGGTTTGAGTTATTATCATTCAGTTTGATTTTTTTTGACACAACAGACAATGTGGTGGGAATGATAAAGACTCATCTTTTCCTGTTTATGGAAATGACATCATTGTTTATCCCTGTGAGGTTGATTCTTCTCAGAAGGTAGCCAGTAGTAAGGTAAGTCATGTTGTCTATAATCAACACATACAACATATATAATTCATTTTGTTTGAAACAAATTTTCCTACAGGCACTTGTTGCTCCAAGTAATATTTAGCCAGTGTTTTTTTATGTTTTGAGAGTTGATAGACATACAGTTAATTTTCATGTTCTTGAATTTTACCTTCAAACTGTTTCATAGTATTCAATTTAATTTCCAAAATTATTCCTGTATCAGGTTACAGCAAATATTATTCATAAACAGGTTTTCTCTATGCATCAGTAATTTATTATAATTAAGGATCAAGAGAAAATATTGTAAGTCCCTTCTGTTAAGATCATGTAAAATATTTTAACCTCAGGCTATTTCTCATTTCAGATAAAGTTCAGCCAAGTTTGTAAATATGATTGGGAACAGAGATATTACTATGGAAACCTTATCGCTAGTACTACAAAATATATTGCATATGTTGTTGGAGGTATGTTTCACGCTAGTCTCCCATCAAATAAACTTTGTTACCTTGGCTGCCTTTGTTTCTTTTTCTAAATGAACAGCATGAATTTTGTAATGATGCACAAATAGAAAGTTCGTGTATAGATCTAAACATGATTTTAAATGCTACAATTCATTTACTGAGAAACTTTGTCAAGTTAGACCAGATTTTAGCTAGCATAAAAAATGCTTATCTAGCTTTAAATCTAGCGAGTCTATCAATTGTATTTGAAAATGAAAAGTCTTTGTGCAAGGTGTTTCTATGACATTTAAGGTGTATGGCAGCCACATGATATAAACATGTGAGACAAAACGAATTCAATATAGCTCAAAGATTGAATCTGGTTAATAAACACTGCTTGTTGGGTTTTGATAATAATTCACATTATTTGCCACGTATAAATTTTACGCACAAGCGATTGGATTTCTAAATGCGTACGATTTAATAGTTCATTTCTTCTTACCAAAGGAAAAACACAGAACGAGCACGTTCGAGTTATAAATCACATAACATCCTCGAGAGTCCTTTTGAAAGGCTTTGTTGGAAAGGTCATGTGCTTAGCATTCGGGGGTCCTGACGACAACCACATTGCCTGCATGGATATGATGGGCAACTTGCGAATCTTTTCCATATCTGAAGGCAGCCAAGGACTAACGTATCTTTTTCTACTTTGATGTGCATCTTTTCGAGTATTTTTTTATCACAATTTGGGAACGAGCTGAGTGTTTAAGCTTCGTTTACAGTATCGAGAATTAGAGCCACCGTATGCTTCTTATTTGTAATATAACGAGGAAACCAAGGTCTGCTATGTCTAATTAGTTATTGCTGAGTTGTGCGCAGTATCGTCAACTGAATTCCACTGGGGACGTTTGATTGAAGTTCGCCCTATTTGTACCATGTCCATCTGTCCCACCGCAAGTCAGCAATCTTTTCTGTTGGTTAGAAGTTTCCATCCTTAATATTTGAAAGGTCTGAAATGACTCTCGAAGTGTTGAGGGAGGAATCACAACTAACTGAATACAGCTTTGTTTCCTGGGCACCTTACGTTGCTGAAGAGACCAGTGACAATGAGAATGAGAGTGAACTTATAGTGACCATCACATACATGCAAAAAGCCGATGTCTTAAATGTGAACACTATTAGGAACACGCTCGGAAATAGCTGCCGATTGCAGGATATCAAGGAAGGAAAGCAGAGTGTTTATACTGGACACGAGGAGGTATGAGCAAGCCTTGGCATAATCTTCAATACTATTATTTTTGATAGTCTGTTGCCTATGTAGCCTTGCATCCTATGTAGCCTCGTCTGCCTGACGGAAAGTTAACTTAATGTAGGCTTCTCATATCAACTTGTTTAACGTGTGTTACTAACATTAGAATTCTACTTTATTTTCCTTATAAACCGGTGTAATTTTATTGATGAACCAGCCATCTAAAAAAGTTTTTCATACAGCATTTTTCAAGCCTTGAATCGATATTATTTTCAAAAACTGTTTTTTTCTCATGGTTGCGAGAGCTTGTTCCAATGGGAGGAGATTTCAATTGTTTCCTTAGTCATCGAAGCGTCAACTTTGTATAAGTTCGCATTTAATGCTTCTAGATGCGATTTGTATGATAAATATTCATTGCAGCCAATCACCCAGTTTGCCATTTCACCAAACTACGAAGTTCTTGCAACGGGCAGTCTTGATGGTCACGTTAAAATGTGGAAGATCGATTTTGAATCCGATGCTGAACCAAGGTAATCAACCAGCGAGTTGCTTCTTACATACAATCACCGGACAGAGAAATCAATTGATATTTATGGTTATTTGAATTTGGTTAAGGGAGACCTTTTCCGTGCTTTTTATTTTAGTGAAGCCATGCTCTTCAAATTCAGTATTAAGGTTTTTTCTATCCTCTATTTCACATAAATTGTATTTCGTATTCAATATTAAGATCTCATTATATTTCTGGTCCCAAATATTTAATTTTCGGTTATAATGTTCATATTATACTCGCCTACACGTTTACACATATTATATTCTTGTGCACGTTTTCTGCAGTTGTGTTCACGATTGGCTGCCACATGAAGGAGAGCCTGTTACTGCACTCTGCTTTTGCGACAACCTTTTGTCCCGAGACGAAGAGGCCCCATGTTGGAGATTCCTTATTACTGGTGCAATATTCAACTCGGAGGTCAAAGTTTGGTGCTCTGTCTCGTGGAAATGTCTGCAGACAGTGCGGTAAGAAGCCACAAACATCGTCCACTCTATGCTGGTGTTCGCAAACATCGGTTATGTTTCATTGCAACTTCCTATTTTGAACTGGTGTACAGAAACTAGAATATAAAAGCTTGATATGTACTAGAAGGTGAAGGAAAGTGAATTGAAACTCTTGATAGTCAATTTAGCTTCTTAATAAGCTAATTTGATCTACGTTTCATAAACTACCGAAATTAAAACTCCATCACCAAACTGAACAATCATAAGTAACCATACTTTTGTCATTGGTTCATAAACTGCAGAACTCGAAACTTTTTAATTGGGTTTAAACCATGATTTTTGTAGCCATAGTTAGTTTGTACATTTATTAACAGTTCTTTTTTAATTTCCAGATTTCGTCCGAATTCGTCCTCTAATACCTCGACGTAAGTTTAATTTACACTCACTTCGTCGTTTCATTACCAACAAATTTGCTCCCATAACATTGTCGGCACGTTTGCCGACTTCTGCGAATCTTAGCAAGGTTTCGACTGGAAAGTTCATTATTATTATTTCTATAGTTGCTGATGGCCATGGAGGAGAAAATTCTTTGAGAAAACTTTGTGGCCATCATAAATTGCGCGAAATCTTGGAGCGATAAATACACGTAAATTACAAGTAAATGCCTAGTTAGCCTTAAAGATTGTGTCAATTTCTTCTGCAGCGAGAACAACCCCTACCCCCGACTCAAAGCTGTTCTGGACAAATCGGCTGCGCTTTTTATTCTTTCGGATGTCAGGCGTCAGGTATTCATGACTCATATCTGCTCATATCTTACATTCATATCATCCCCAGCCACTTTGCTGAAAAGCCTTTATTGACCGAGTTCACATACAGAAATGTTGTTTGAGTTTTTTCTGACGTTAGCAGTGATTGGCCAGAGACCTACGCTCGTGTGTTGATCACTGGAGTGTTCGGCCATTTCCCCTTGTTTCCCTATTAGATTAAATTGCTGTTACTTGAGTCGGTTTGCACTGACTGTCAATGTGTTTGTTGTGCGTGCCAGGTCCTGTATGTGCTTCAGTTGCACCAAGACGGCCAGGAGGGCTCCGCCCACTTTACATCGTTGACGGAGTGCACCCTTGCGCAGCCTTTGCTGTGCTTTTCTGTCTACCAAACGAGGGTCATTAAGAGGAAGGCGCCTGATGAGGAGATGGAGGGAATCAATGGGGATGCGGAGGAGGAAGACGGAGACAACAACGATGGAGATGATAATGGTTTGGACGAAGAAGTGCCTGACGATGGAACCAGCGACGCTCTCTCCAGCGCTAGAAGCAATGCATATCAAGTATCCTTGAAGATGTTCGGAATCCACGTCAAGTATGTTTGGCTTCATACAACGTGGTATAGAATAAACATATATATGTAGAACCACCCCGTGTCTGAATAGAACTGCCCCGCGGGACGCCGCGAGTTAGTCTATTTGGGGGGCTTTTTTAAAATCATGCGACAAAAACTAACAGGGGGTGAGGGGGCTGGAGTCAATGAGGACAGCTGCCGTTTTTGTCTGCTTATCAAACTTGCTATCGTGTTGAACTCAACTATTGGAGCCTGAAATGGCCAAAGTATTCTATTCAGTACTTTAGACTGGTGATCACGTCATTTGAATTCCGCGTTGTCACACTTAAATCCTTTCTCTCCAGGTCTGTGGACAAACTTCACATCAAATTTACACCCGCTTTCTCAGTGGCCCCCGCTGCGCCGTCGGAATGCACAGCCTTGTCCTCTGAGGATCAGATTTGTAAGTGCTGAGTCATCTAGAATCCATGCTTGATTGTTTGATTCATGGTATCTTTTGCAAAATTACTAGTATTGGTGGTGCTGTTCTATTGGTCACTTTTAATGGTTTGAAAGAAATGAGTTGCACTTCTTTCATGTTTACTTTTCAGGGACTTTTGACTGTACCGTATGTAGGCCCTGACTGGTACCAAAAAGTGTATGATTTCTCTGTTTTTCTTGAAGTATTGTTTTCTTTTGCCCTCGTGTCCGCTTCTCAAATAATGGACATGCGCTCTTTCAGCCATCAGAGATGGTTTGTCAGACATCACCGGGGAACAAGGTAGTGTCGTTTCCGATCAAGAAGACAACGACAGCTTCGCGACGGCTGCTTTGAAGCTCTCAGCCGTAGAAGAAAGCTTGAAAAGTGACGTCAGCAGTTTGACTAGCGTTACGCAGAGTTCATCCAGTGTGGCACAGGGAGCTGATGCGCCGGAAGAACGTAGTCAGATGGACACAAGCGAAAGCGGAGAGCAACAGGCAGAAACGGAGGTGGTTAGTGGTCATGCAAGCGGAGAAGACGAGGGCAGGGAAGAAAGAGATTCTGTTTCTCCCGAGGAGGAACAGAGAGGCAGCATTAAACAGGATAGTGGTACCTTGGAATTGCCAGCTCTTACTGCACTGACTGACGAAGAACTCAAAGAAAACAAGAAGGATTCGAGTGGCTCTATCCAGGAAGAGACCTCCATGAAAAGCAGCAGTTTGCCAGTGGACACGGAGATAACAAAGCCTCGAAGAGGAATCATTACCATTCCTGGACGATCCAAGGATATCGACGCTGAAAAGTCTGCCTACTTCAACGAACTTGCGCGAAGACAGCTTTTGGAGGACCTAGGGTTGGAACAGCTTGGTAGGTCTGCCTCGCCCAAGAGTGCGCAAAAGAGCAAGGGGAGGCTACTTAAAAATGGCGGCAATGGGAAAGTTGGAAATGTGTCTAGGCCAGAGAGTTCATCGACAATCAGGACTGGTGACTTGCTGGGCCTAGGCGTTAACGGAGAAGCGTCTTTCGATAAGGGGAAATCCAGTACACCGGAGGTTTGTTGACGTTCAAGAGGTTTCTGTGTGATTAGTACTCAAGTTATGGATGGCATACATTTTTTCATGAATTGATCCAGAATTGTAGAGTTTTACGGGTGAATATTATGAGGCAGTGTCCTCACTCACGTTCTTATTCTAAGCACTTTTGCTTCTAGCACTATCGTCACCGTTAACTAAATGAATTTCAGCTTGGTCAAGCCAAATTTATCGGATCAGCAAGCTACTGTCTAATCGTGAACGGTTTCTTCTAATGTTTACTATTTGTGAATATTGCAAAAGCGATGGATGTGGTTCATTTTGTCTGTATATAAAATATGCATCGTTTTTGAAGTGGATTGATGCCCAATTGGATTACTTAAAGCTCTAAGTGAAAACGTGGATCTGAAATAAGGAAGTCAGAATAACTTTTCTAGTGATCTTTGTGCAATGGTGGGCGTGTTGCTTGCACGCTGGCGAGTTTCTATGCTTCGTCGTAAGGTGTCTATGTTGATCCCGACTAATGATCTGCTTCGTAGTGAATCATCAAATGAATAATTCAGTTTCTTTGTAGAATTCACAACAGATGGAAGCAATTTTGAAGATGCTGCAAGATCAAGAAAGAACGATGTCGCAAATGAGTAGAAGCCTGCAGCAGTTGACGGCTACTGTGGAGCAGCAGAGGAAGCAGATTGACGTCACGCAGCAAATGCTGAAGAGGGACAGGGCGCACATGCAGCAAGCCCAGAAGAGCTCAGTGCCCGACTTTAACAATGCCATGAAGGAGTTCCGCAAGGCCTGCTGTATCCTCAAAATCGCCGCACGTTTGTGACTAATGCTGTTTTTGATTTATGACCATTTGTCATCTGTAATGTTTCGATGGCTTTAGGTAGAAATTAGAACATTCTCTTGTTGTCGAAAAGCTTTATCAAGAAGTACCGTAAATCCTCGAATTGCCCCCCCCCTCGAATAAGCCCCCATCCAAAAATATCAAAAATAAATAAGCCCCCGGGGGGCTAATTCGAGGATTTACGGTTTGTGACTCTTTGTTTTACAATTTTTTATAATGTTTACAATTCATTTGAAGTCCATATCAACCTAATGTAGATTGCAACCCTTTCATGTTCTTCCCTTGAAATAAACATTAAAGCTACACCGACTCTGAATGCCAACCTGTAGAGAATTTATTTACCTTTAAGCCTTTTCTATTGAAGAGATAACACACTTTTTAGCCGCATCTCGCCAGCCGTGACAATTCTAGACTCGTGTTCCTTGACCTTCATGCCCAGCTGAGCAACTCGATTGGTTATCTGCCAAGTTGCAAACCAACCTAGGCCAAGCGCAAGAAAGACAGACGGTGGCAATGTTTCAAGACCTCAGCAGTGCATTGACAGGGAAGATTGATAAAAGCATGAAAGCTGAGATGAAAAACAGTCTAATGCCAAGTGAGTACTTCTTATTCAAAAGCAGTTTTTCGCTATTTTTTTTATTGCGTTGAATTCGGTTGAAAAAACCGTTGCGTCTTGAGAATGACATCTTCGGAAAACAGCAGTTCATACGGTCAGGACTGACCAACAGACCGTCTGGCTAACCCGCTGACCGGCTGGCTCACCAACTAACCGGCTCACCAACTAACCGGCTCACCAACTAACCGGCTCACCAACTAACCGGCTCACCAACTAACCGGCTCACCAACTAACCGGCTCACCAACTAACCGGCTCACCAACTAACCGGCTCACCAACTAACCGGCTCACCAACTAACCGGCTCTCCAACTAACCGGCTCACCGACTAACCGGCTCACCAACTAACCGGCTCACCAACTAACCGGCTCACCAACTAACCGGCTCACCAACTAACCGGATCACCAACTAACCGGCTCACCGACTGACCCACACAATACCATCTTTGTATTAATTTTAATTATCATGCAACTCTTTGGGTCAGCATTCGTGCATTTCATCAAAGGTCATTTGTCCGTTTTCAGATTTACAGAAGCCAGTCAACCTTGCCATGGAGCAAATGTCCTCCCACGTCTCCACTGTGAGTTCTTTTTTGTTTTTAAAAAATGTTCCTACGTCATTGCCAATGTCAAGGAACTGCAGAAATATATCGTAACGCCGATTGTCTGTGTCTCACGTTGCTTGATTGCTATCCACTACCTTTTTTATTTGCTTTTTAACTCCCTTTTTATCTGCTTTTTAACTCCCTTTTTATTTGCTTTTTAACTCCCTTTTTATTTGCTTTTTAACTCCCTTTTTATTTGCTTTTTAACTCCCTTTTTATTTGCTTTTTAACTCCCTTTTTATTTTGGGTTGGTTAAAAATTTCTAAAAAAGGCTTTGTTTATCGTAGCGATTCGCTGCAATGGAAAAAGTATTTCGCGATGAAGTGGATGCGATGTTGAAGGGCAAAGTGAGTTTTTTGGCTGCTGTTAATTTATTTCTAGTTAAAAATGTGATGGTTGCTATTTTGACAGCACTGCTTTTATTAGAAATAGCTGCTGTTGATGCTAAATAAAGAAGAAAACCTGGTCTGGAAATAGTGAGAATGATGATGAGGGTAGAGAATTGGGCCTGTTTATAGAGACAATGCAGGAAGAATATACGATTTCACACAGATTCTACAATGGTTTATGTAGCTGTTTTGTATGCGAGGGTTTGTTTACCAACTATTTGTTGAGGATCCTTTTTTTGTTTCCCAATAGGCCGTAATAGATTCCCTTGGGTTTAATGCCGCATCAGTGCTGGAGAGTATTCTGCCGAGCGCCTACAGAAATGTCTTTGAATCTGTATTGATACCATCATTCGAACAAAGCTGTCAGCAGATGTTTTTGCAAATCAGCAAGGAGTTCGACAAAGGCACAAAGTCTCGTAAGAATCGCTTCTTCCATTCAGTTTTTCATGAACCGTGGCTTAAAGGAAACGTAAGCATATTGAAGTGGCTCGAGCCATCAAGTTCAAACTGTCAATCAAACATCAGCCAATCACAAGTATCCATCTACCATTTCACGTGGCTACTTACACTGTGGATTGCATGCGATTCGCCTACGAATTTACTTCATGTGATCAGTGTGACTTCAGCGCACAGGCTCCATGCTATCTATTCTAAGGGAATGCTTTTTATATTCTCACATTCCCTTTAAGTAAATGGTGAAAAAGTTCAGAAAACGGGCTATTGGGCTTAATGTTCCCATGTGCCTCGTCTTGTAATACCATTTTAGTAGAGTTTGAACGCGGCATCCTATCAATTTTACAGTTTCTTCTCGATTTGCTATTTAGGAAAATTTATGTCTGCAACATCTTCTATGTTTTTTGCAAAAGTTTTGATTTTCAAAACGCTTGTTCCAGATCTATTTTCTAATTGGCCTAACATCACAGCATTTAACCAACCGGCAGCCAACAGACAATCAAAACTACAACCGGGATTCGTTTTTCTCTAATCCGGTTTCTGCATGTTGGTGCATCGTAGAAGTACTGTAACATCTATTACCCTCGCCGTAGATTTCGAGAGAATGGACTCCTACTTCAATAGCAAAAAGCAGAAGGAGCAGTCACGTGATCAAGTTTCGAAGCAGCTCCAAGAGCTGAGCAAAACGTTCCAGGACACAGCGGATCGATTGACCGGCATCGAGAGCAACCTGGTCTTGGTGATAGAAACGAAAATCACTGATTTAATGAAAACGTGAGCTGATTGCTTTTTGATCGATCATTGAGGAGTGATGATAGTTGTTATTGATTCAAATCGGGTTGCTGCCCGAACCGACTTCGCTGCCTTTACTTTCCCTACACAAAAAACATGAAAACGAACATACAAATGGCTCTGCCCGTTGAAATTTTTTCTGAAAAAGTTTTTCTGTTTTTTAATCTCAGGCTGCAAAAAGAATTGGTTTCATATCTTGACAAATCGCTGAATCAACTCAGGGAGGAGTACCATGTGATGTTTGGAATGGCTTCTGCGAAGGAGATGAGTGATACCGTGGAGGATCCTAGGGTTTGTTTGTTTGTCTTTTCCTTCAGTCCAGCGGAAGTGAAATCTTTAATTATCTCAACCGATTGCTATTTTATTTCATCTTTTTGACGTTCATAATCAGATTGTTTACTTTTGCGCTGATAGCCTAATATTTGACCATAATTTAAACAATGAATAATAATGTCAATTCATTAGAAATTACTTTGGCCGAATCCAATAAATTGTCTCGATGTTGTGAAGTCAAGCAGCTGCTACTTGTAATGAAGAGCGCAGTGCGAGAGATTCTTTAAATTTTTTTATCTGAAAGATTTTATAGAATGAAACAATTTTTTTTTCTTTGCCATGATATTATTAAACAATCATATTTGTCATTCAGCAGCGCAAACTCGGTTGGCTTTCAGTGTTTGTATTGTCGGTTTTCATTACATTTGCACGTGATGATTGATCATGATTCGTGATTCGCTAATAAAGTTGAATCATTGATCAACTGAATCCTTGCTTAGGCTCAGCTGAAAGAGAGCATCGCAGTTGGTGATTACAACAAGGCCTTTTCCATCGCGCTGAATGCCGAAGACCTCGACCTCGTGCTGCATGTTTGCAAGAATGTGGATGCAGAAGATGTTTTCTCAAAGAAAAGCAATGCCTTGACACAGCCCGTCATTCTGTCACTTATCCAACAGCTGTCGGTCGACATTGTAGGAGAAACAGATGTCAAAGTCAAGTAAGTCTCTTCCAGTGAGATTTTTATTTCAGGCATACTTAGCTGTAGTAACAGGACATTTTGTTACAATTTTTAAAGGTGTTATTCGATGGGATTTGGGTTTTCTGTGGTGTCATTTTCCAATAGACTGCTAACATTGAATTGCTATATCGCTGAAATTTGATCAGGTTTCTGTCGAAGCTCTAGTTCCTCTCTTTCTGGCTCGTTTTTTGTGTCAGTTGATGTCAAATCTGTATCCTCTATCAATCATTGCTATTATACGGCTCCTTCTTCGAAGACTTGCATTTTGACAGTATTAACACTTATTTCGAGTCATTTTATGGTATTATGTAATATAGTACCATATATGAAAGCGCGTTTATTCTTCTCAGTGCCCAACGTATCCTTCTGACAGCACGGGAGAAAATTGTATTGCACATGCGCGTAAAAATCACAGGGTGCTAAGGTTTTTTAAGTCAGCAAAAGTCTGCCATTATGGATTTTCATCCCCCATTATTGTTGTCATGGATACCCATTATTGTTCTGACATTTTTCAAATAGCTGACGCATGCTGTTTCTGTCTCCAGCTTTTTATCGGAGGCGATTGATGCGCTGAACCCAAACGATGAGATCACCTCTGAACACATGCCTCGAGTGCTGGAAAATCTTGCTTCACAAGTTAGCATTGCTTCTTCACAGCTGAGGGAAACCGATCCGAATCACGGGTCTCTGAAACAACTGAAAAGTCTGCGGCAACTCGTGAGGGCAACTCTTAAAGCAGCTTCTTTCTGATCTATCGTTGCTCTGGTAGAAGCAAAGAGCGATCTATCGGGGAGTCACGTGCTAATGAGCCAATGCAAAAGGCTGGTTATCACACGCAGGCAACTCTGATGTATTCATAAAGATGGGAGGAACTGGCAACTTAGCATTCTACCCAACCTGTCAACCAAACTTTTTAGGTATCTTCTAATTTTGTAAAATTTTAGTTTGTTTTGTTTGATTTTAGGCATGTTTTGTTTTTGTAAATGGACCTTGAGATACCGCAAAGAATGGCAGATTGTTTTAATCTCTGTTTTGCAGCAAAATCTCTCACATGAATTTGAACTCCGGACAATCGCCTCTTTCGACTGTTTGAACCAAATCGAATTGAAGGTTTCCTTTGTGAATTGCTTTTGACATCATTTGTATTTCATTTTCTCATTTATCATCTATTAATTTTCAATCGTTAGTTTCGTTATTCATAGCTTTAGCTTCAGTATTGATAAATGCATCATTCAACTAAGTATTGTTAAAGCCGATACACTGTGTAGAAATGTGCATATGAATCGGATATCTATTACATACGAGTCTTTTTCGGTTTAAACCAGATTGTTTCTTTCCCATCCATTACTGACTTTTGCATGTAGCTCTCATTACAGTTTGGATACGGTCCATGTAGTGAACTTTTGAAGTGACACAGTATCTAATTGCTAAGCGGAGAATCCTCATTAGCCACCAATCACGTGTTTGGTTCGAGGTGAACTTTGTTCATAGACTACAGTGATAATCATGTAATGTGAATCAGATTCGATACCAAACTAATACAATACGTCATTCTAGCTGCTTTGTAATTTACGTGTCAGTGTTGCAACTGAAAGTTAAATGATATTTAAAAGAAATCCAACATTTTTCAGAGATTAAAAAATCAGAACCAATGCACATCCACAAGTAGAAGTTAACTTTACAATGACAAGATTGTTCTACGTTTTGATCGAATCACATTGTTTGGAACTGTCAACTCGTGCAAAGATTTTCCACGTATCTTGCTAGTTATTATAAAAAACCTTGTTTGCCCACTGCGCAGCTCCTCCCCAGGGTTTGCTTGCAGCTGTACTTGCATCGCCGAAAGGTCTTTAGGCACAGTATACACTTTCTTTTCATAGAATAAGATGAGCAGATGATGAAAGAAATTTGTCTTATGGAACTCGTCGATTATACACATATTTTTTGTAAAAACTCTTAGCTACTTTTTCTAATCTACGAGAAAAGCAACGTTCTGTCACAAAGCATAGTTGAGAAAGTACCCAATGTACGAAGCTAAAAAGACAATGTACAGTAAAGGCACAAGTATTCTTGAATAATAATCAACAATATGTACGTCATAGTGCCCGAGTTTTGTCTTGCTTTCTTGGACATCAATTCGTTTTGGAATTTGTTTTTCAATCTCCGGCTCTTGTTCTTCCTTTGCCATTCCGTCTGCAACTCCATTTGCTATGACAGTGACGTCTTTTTTCTAGAAAAGGGCAGGAACAACCGATAGTGTTCAATAGAAATAGGTTCTCAAAGACAGGTCGTCCGACATGGTTGCATGGCTCAACTTACATATCTTCTTTGAAAATTGGAGCCAGGACAAGAAGAGTTGATTAGAACCGCATCTGCTCAACAAACATTGCTGGTTCAAAAGAGCTCAACACATCAATGATCAACTAATTTGTCATAGCTATTAGCTAGTAATTTTATCATGGCTATCAACAACGATAGCAGGCTTTTCTTGTGATGCTACCTGCGCGCCTGTTGAAAGATTCAGTAGCAAATGACTTTAGAGATTAAGGCCTGTTTCACACTGGCAAACGATGTTCAGAAAGTGTGAATTGCTAGCTGGATTAAAGCTAACGTCCTTTGGCCAGAAAATTTGTTGCGTGTTGTTGGAAAGAAGATGAAGAGAGCGCATGCAAAAGCTGCAAAGTGAAAGAGACAAGAAGAGTACTCTTTATCTCTGCTTTTCTGTCTGTCGTTCTGCTAGCCAAGCTGGTACGGTTCTTCAACTGCCGATGATTACCCCCAAGGCCCCTTGGTTTGGTTCCTTGAGTGTTTTGGAGTCTTGCATGTAACATACCTAGATTGCTTTTAAATAACCTGAAAATATTTTGCAAATTACCTTTCTTTCGAAGCTAAAGTTCAACACAATTAGGTACTCCACCATTGATAGCATGACAAAAACCAGATTGGTCATTAGGAATATTTGAATCGCGGTGGTGTAGTCGACTCGGGTTATCTTCAAGCCTTCTTGCTGGATCACAAAAATCGTGGATAGGAAGTTTGTTACAATCAGCGTTACTCTTGCGGGAACAGCTTTTGGCGGAATCCAGAATGTGGCCCAGGTCAGTATAACAAGCAGCGTCGTTGGCATATACCCACTAAACAGGTGGTAGATGATTGTCCGCTTCACGTTGACTACCGCCATTAGGGTCATGAACTTTTCTGCGAAAATCAAAGGTGTGAGGAACAAACTGAGAATAGCCTTAGGAAGAGGCATCGACCTAGAATTAAAGGTAAAGGGGCTTCTAAAGGCATTTATTTATGTTTTGTTATTGTTGTAAGACGAAACCGTTACTAGGTAAGAGATTTATGGTAACTTGAGTGTCTCTATAGGTGCCATTTTAGGGCCTAAAGCTGCTCCAAACTTTAGTAATCTTAAACACGTTTAGAAATGGTTGCCTATAGAGTTAACTGGAAAAAAATATTGCCGTAATATAAATAATGCTATAGAAAACGATGCTAGAGTCCTTTGGCTATGAAAATTCAGAAGCTTGTGTAAAACTGAAAATATGCAAAAAATCTTGCACCAATTTTGATAATACTGAAGAGATTGGAGAACAGAAATTCAAGCATTCATGAGTAAATCGACGCCACGAAAACACGAGGAGAGCGCAAAATCTGCTAGAATGCCTTTTCCCTTTCCCTCATCACATCGAAGTGCTTGGGCTGTAGCTTAGTTAGGCAGTTCGCAAAATACAGGCTATGAACTTTAGCCCACCTAATATCAACTGGCAATACGAATAAAATCGGAGTGGTATTGCTGGAAATAAAGCAAAGTAAAACAAGTCCTTCAGCTGCCTCCATACCCAGGGTCAGCAGTTTGGAAATTATAAGATACCTTAGGCATGTTAAACCTACCTCCATTGTCGAAATTTGTTATTGAAGTGTAGCCTTCAATGCTTACTAAGTCATATCCGGATAGCTGCACGTGATCCGGTATGTACTCTACCGGTATTTTCTCGTCCTTCCACGAGAGCCATATCTCTTTTCCAGGATATGAGTCTAGAAGTAATCCATTGTCATTACAATAGCTGCGTCATAATAATGATAATAATAATAATCAGGATCTCCTTGGTTACCGTGACAACTGTTATGGATTAATGCAGCTTCTTAGTTCTAGCTTGCCCCTTAAAATACCCCCAGCGTACTCCAATCCAACCCCCGGCATACCCTTACATAGCCTAAGAATCAAAGCTGCGGGCTAGTGCGATATTGGAAGTCAAAATTATCTACAAATATTCTCCAAAACAGCATTGTGCATTGAAACCAAATGCCATGGAAGACGCGGTGGTTATATTTTGCCACTTCTTTAATCAATTAATGCATGGTGTTCAATACCATAATAACATATAAATGCTACCTATGCTTTCAGACATCAATACGTTTACAGCATTAAGCATTCAACTCTTGTGTACCTGCTATTTTATACTCATTTAGGGGAACTAATTCATACTCAAGAGAAACCGAGGAAGCAAGGAAAATTATGAGCTTTAGGCAAACTCACAGCTTTCTAACGCAACATGACACCTCTGCTTGTCGAAAGGGTAGTGCGAGAGCTGCATTTTGCAGAATGTTTTCAAACTGAGCCTGGTACAAAAAGAAAGGGAACAATCATCAGCGACGACACGTGCAGTCAGTTCGATAAAATGATTCATACTCAACTCGAAATGATGTGACACCCACAACTCAAAGGCATATGTATGCAGTGGTGGATTTAATGGGGCAGCAGGTGGGCCTTCGCTGTGTTTCACCTGGATACGCCCCTATATGCATGCCGCAGTTGGCTTGACCAAAGCTATTACCTGGTACTTGTGTAGACCGTTCCGTTTGGTCCCAACTTGGTTCTGGTGTTTTCTGTCAGCGTTTTGTGGTGGCTGACTTCAACTGCATTTGGAAAGAAAGTGTCAGGAACCCAGATCAAAGGGCTTGGGTCGCCATTGAAATTGAAAGATTCGGGTCCGAAGTCTAGTCGCTCGTCTTTCCACCAGTGTCGAAAGTAGAAGTCCAAACCAAGTGTCTGAAAGAGTTCATTTACATAGAGAGGACCAAAGCACCCACAATTGTTTCATTCCTAGACTATAACAAGTACGATTTATGTTCTTAATTCAGAGGAAAAACGATACAATCAGCAAACAGAAATCTTTCCATTTCATCTTCTATTCCTGGTTCATTTTAATATCTGCCTCTAAAATGTTTTAGCGTCCCAAAAAGGTGACGTGAATGGTACATTTAGAAACAAACTGCACTCTTTTCCAATTTCAATTACTGGTGAAATTTGTATGCACTGGGTGTGTCTCTTCATGTTCATCCATTCATTTTCATTTATCTAGAACATCCACCCCAAGCCCTCTTTTCGTATATATGAAGCCAATATTGAAAAGGACACACGAATGTAAAGTTACAAAGCCTTCTTTTGTAAAAGTGCAGACTTTAGAATTTAGTTTTTTTAATTAGGGCTAGAACTACAATACGGAAGTTATGGTCGTCTCAAGGTATTCTTCAAGCCAATTAAGCACAGGCTTCTAGTGCATAAAAGTGTTTCCCGGCAACTCATAAGCACCATTGTGATAATTTTAGAAGGGCTTGTGAAAATGCCAGGCAATATTGTTTTGTGGTTTGAATAGAAATCCCTTGGATAAATTTTGAAGCAAAGTTAAAAATATTCTGCTCAGCAGAAAAGCTGGTGCTTTATTGATCAGTATATTCGGGATGAGAAGTGTAAATTGCTTTGGTGATTGAAAAAGATAGAACTACGCAGGTTGCTGTTCATCAACAATTAGTTTCTAAGCAGAGAAAGATACTAGAAGAGATAATCCATAGAAACGCTGAACTAGTTTAACAACCATTTCCACTCTGTTCCTAAATGTTACTTCCAAAATGTGAAATCAAGAAAAATTGTTTACCAGACTTTTTTCATCGACTGGGCCTAATCCGATGACTCCGAGTTGCACCGAGACATTCAACGCTGAATCTTCAAAACAAAGATAAATGGCGAAGCTTCATATTATAATGACAATTCAAGCTAATTTATACCTTCTAGACATATGTTATATGTTTGTGAGTATATACCATTTATAATTTTTAAGCTTATTTTTAGCCTGAAGTCACTCGGATGCTAAAGAAGATTGGACTCATGTAAACTTTGAAGATGTACGCCTTCTTTGTGGAATATCTGAGAGTCTGGTTAATTTGTTTTCAAACATTTTCCCAACTTTCTTGCCTTCACGTCTTTGCAAAAAGCCTTTTCTTTTCATGTTTAATAAATTCATTTAAGCTAATCTTCCTTTAGGGCAACATCCGCTCTTTAGCTTTCTTTGATTGAACAGTGTATAACACTAACAGAGAAGAATGCTTTCTTTTGCGCCTTTGCAATCTGTGTAAAACTACATGCAGAAGATAGTTAATTTTATTCGGCCGATCACGAGTTGATTAAAAGCCTAGAGATTGCTCCAGCAGATAGGTTCACTTGATCTCAAAGCAAAACAAAGCTAACAATGGAATTTTTCACAGAAATGATAAGCACTCTAAGCGTCTATGATCATTGAAACTTTCGTGCGACTCCCAGTGAATTCCAGTGTGGTTCTGTTCGTTATTCAAGTTACAATCATCTTGTTATGCGTATTAAGTTGACGAATAAAACCGTCGCCCATTTTCTTTAAGGATTAATAATAGCACGTAATCCTAAACACTAGGAAGACAACTAATATATTTATTGTTTAGCACTAGAGAGCCATGTCTTGTGCAAACTATCATTTATCCAGCATTTCAGAATTTCGAATTTAGAAACTTACTGTTATGAAAAGGCCTAACTCGTTTGTCGTATGTTTTCAACCTATCAGTCAGCTTTTTTGAAATCTCAGCACTATCAGCGATAGCAAAGCGACCTGAAATCAGTCAATTTATTCACTTTAACATTCTTGTCTACATACAAGTTTTAAACAATTATCGATTCTACTGCATTCATACTTAACAAAACAGCTTTTCGAAGGAACACATTTTTGAGACGATAATAACAAAGATTTACTTTTTTCTCCTTTGCGTGACTGCATTACCTTTCATTTTCATGGCTTATTTCTACAGATAGACCATCAGAACATTACACTCTTCTCTAACGATACACATGTGTGAAAGAGTTTCCTCAATCATTTTCGCATAGAATAGCATATTTTTTCGGGTATCAAACCTCTGTCAGAAGGCAGTACATATCGTTGGGCATGATATCTTACATCATCGAATAATAAATGTTATATTGAGAACAATGAAGAATAAAAAGTCCATACTGTTGCGATAGTCGACAACTTCTTGGTAAGAATAAATTAATTTGGCATATCAGGTATATAGTCACAACCTTTTAAATAGATAAATGTTATTCTGTCAAATGCACGTGATGATTTATTTTCCTCAGGAGTGAGATATCTTTACTGGAAACATAATTCTACTTACCCTTTAAGCTTGTCATTAGAAATATTGTCACCAGAAGAAATGATCTGCCGAAAGAAAGACGTCAGATGCTATATCAGAATCGGCATTGAATTGTCAGATAATCTTTTTTTTCCCTATGAAGCATCAGTAATTGCAAATTTTTCATTTTGCATTCATCATAAACGGTTCTTTATGAATGTCAGGCTTAAAATGAAACCTTTGTCCACCTTTTGCACCGATGTTACTTTTTAAGGTATTCATAATACTTGGGCGACTGAGAAGGCACAAGCACTACTATAATTTATCGGCCTTTTCCGTTCATCACGATACTGCAATTTGATCATTGCTAGAAATCCCGAGCCATTAAATATGATCTAGTAAGGCTCATGATTGGTTGCTTTTAACAGTCGAAAACTGCCTGTAGATCTCAAAGCAGTCGCTTTGGACGGCTCATTTCCTTTGATTATTATCATTCACAGAGCTTAAAAGTAATTTAAGGTGCTTCTATCGAGTTATATTATTGTTTCAGATCGTATTAGAATTTCTTCAGTGTAAAATATGCGGCATCGCTTCTAATCATCGACTCCAAAATTAAGTTATTTTGCAATGGATTCGACCACCCGAAACAGTGCCATATTTACGGTTAATACGAAGTTGCAATATCACCACCAATGTCGTAGTTAATAACAAGCAGGTGGCTGAATTAGTCACAGCAAGGATAAACTGCTCTGTGTTATTGTAGCTCTGGTGAATCTTTCTACTGTGTATTATTAATATGGCGCAGAGAGCTAAAAATAAGCAAGGCTTTAACAATGAAAAGACCAGCCTTTTGTAGCATCTTCGACGTTCTATAATGTTTTGCTCTGAAGCAACAAATTTATGAGCATCAGATCCCCATAGCTGTTGTTGATATACACATCATACAGTCAGCACAAGCTCTACATGAACTGAGCAAAATAAGAGGGGGGCAGTGTTTATATGCGTTGCGTGCTTTACATTTTCTATACAACAAGGCGAATCTGTCAGCGTACGGTTAGTTTGAAGTGAAGAAAGTACTTTTCTCCAAAGAGGCAGATTTCAATGATAAGGTGCTCCGTATGACGTAGAGCTGAATGACACAAGAACACAATACGACATCGTGTCGCCATAAACAGGGGCATCTTTGGCACAGGACTACTGATTTCGTTTCATATATGACCAAGAGGATTGTCAGTCAACTGATATACTTTGATTTACTTTGATCCCCTTCCTTATACACGAATAATTTCATCAAATCTACTGAAAGTACTGTTGATAAAAACATGTTACCTTGTTGTGTTCATGATCCAGAGCAAAACATGAAAACCAATTTCACTTGATCCACTGCTCAGAAGCCTAGAACAAAAATGTCGTATATTTGTTACTTTGCTTATGCACAGACATCCAACCGTGCTACGTCGATTTGTTAGTCCAATGATGCAGAGTACGCAATGAGTTCGGCCACTTTATAGAAACGTACCTGCTATCGAATTACGACACAAAATGGGAACCACATCGAAGCTTCACCGTCAATTTTCATACGACCTGCCTATGTGTTCTGGGTCGAGTTTTACATTACGTCTTGACTTATCAATCAACCAATCTCCGCAGTTTCCAGCTAGCTAGCATTGTTACGCTGCAAAGAATCGACCCACTTTATTATCACGGCTCCAAGGCCACGCCTGCGCACTCAATGTGAGTAGATAGATTGTTTACACGTTACTATGACGTTATGTATTCTTAAAGTTCATCAGACGATCTAGTTATGTGGCTTCGTAACTCCGCAAGGTAATTGGACCTTATGCCTGACGTCTTTTGTTAAGAATGCGATTTTCCTTGATAATCAGCAAATGTCAAAATGGTTTTCGGATTAGTTTGAAGTTAGCCAACATTTCTTGATAATCACCCCCCGGTAGATTGCCTATCAGCATGCCTTGAGATTTAGTTTTTTAACCGATTGGCCTTCAAGCCCTTCAAGTATTGAGCATTGACTCCTTTCGAAATCATTTAAGAAGCAGGTGTTCTCACAAGATTTCTGATCGTGATCTGTAGATACACTGTTTTGTGATTTAAACATAACGTTGCTTCTTTGATTTACCTGTTTATTGCAATCACCAGGCCAAAACTGCTCTCGCTATGGGATGTTACCCTTAATGGCAATCTATGGGGTACCCCCTTGGAATTCTAGAACGGTCAAATAGAGCATCGGACAGCAAGCAGTCAAATATGTGCATACATACAAGTGTCCGTATGAATGTATCCCAGCATTAATCATAAAGTCAGTAAAAAATTATAATGTTCTTCGTGTGATCTTTTTAGCCAAACACAACCGAAGACAGGAAACGTTTGACTTTGGTCTTGATATTTCCCCCTGCTTTTCTCCCTCCAAATCAAGAAACGGCAACAAAAACTTTAGTTTATTCTTTCTTTCAATTTTGCAATCGTCATTTGGTTACTTCTGATAAAATTTGTAGTCCGTGGGAGAACACAGATGTGACCGAAAGCATTTTTATTGACATGCGGCCTAGATAAAGCGAGTTGCAATCTGCCTAAACATTTGAGCAATTAAAATCTTGATTGCACGAAGAAGAACAAGAAGAAAGTGCAAACAAGTTGCTGCTTCTCTCATTACATCTTTATTATCTTTAATTTTAAATTGTGCTTTTGGTCAATGTGCCAGTGTAAACTTTCGTTATTATAAATAGCATAAGACCCAGGTTGGGGTTGTCGATCCTCAAGAAGTACTTGGTAGACTTGCTCTTGTCTAACAAGAAAATTGCGATCCAGCAGTGGGAGTTTACCTGACCTTAAATTGTAATGACACTGAGTTTGTAATCGGTTTTCAGAGTTTAGGCTACTAGTAAATCTGCTCCCTAGCTGGTTACAAAGAATGGCAGTTGTAATGACAAAGCCATTAAGTAAAAAAGAGAAACTTATAGGTGGACAGCAAGGGTAAGAAGAAGACACTTCAAATCCAGTTCTCTCTTTTTTGCAGATTTGGTCTTAGGCAATATACAGGCCATTTCTGCCGTTTCTTTACATTTAACTGTAGCTTTTCACTACAAAGTCAAAGATCAGGAAGTATCAGAATATACAGATGCGAGCTTTTCTTTATCAGAAGGTTGAGCAAGAGTAGACGGTTATGTGAGAAAAAATTTTGCCAAGCAATTCCGCTGCACATATAAAGCTGAGTTCATACCGGCCATCGACGTCTGGATGAAACCAAAAATGGAAGTTTCTGCTTGCTTTTCCTAAATTTTAGAAGGGCGATGGGCAATCAATGGAATGATTCAGAAAGGTTGTGTATCAGAAATTTTTTGCAACGTTGGCTTATTTTGGATTATGCTAAGAAGTCAGCCTCGAAATTCACGAGATAGTAAATCTGCCTATAGTATTTTGATGGCACCACGAGACAAAGCACACTAAAGCATAAAACAAACCGGCTCCACAGTATTCCCTGAATACTCACAATGTGTCTTCCATACTTAATTCACTGCTGTTGTAAAATTTTTAGACAACTAAATGAAAAATTTCTTTGATGATAGTCTTGGCAATTACTGATAAAAGCCGTCTTGTTGAGTATGACACTGTCAAAGATTTAATCTCTAAATACTAAATTCATTCTGCGAGGGCAGATGTGGGATTTACTAAGAAGCGTTGAGATTTACTGATAAGTGACCTAAGCATTTTATGTTATTCTATTTGCTTCTTAAAGCGGCATACTCTTTCATGATCCTTTCGATTCATATATTCTGTTATACACGCTCCATTGGGACCAGCAAAAGCTTTGAATGCTCATGGCACCAACTGTTCTTTGCACTGCGGGATTTCGGTACTCTTTAAGTTGTGTCTGCCTTTGCGAATCTTGCTGTGACAAAGCATTTGTCTCATAGAATCATCGACATAGTAAGATTGACTACGTTTATGCATTGACATCAAGTCAACGGGGATCTTGCAAAAGTTTGTACTACGCAAGGGGATCGTCTCCAAGAAGATTGATAATGTTTGTAGCGCTGAATTCACTAGGATGAGCCTCCAAACAATACAACCCGACACCTGCTGTTTAAGGAACTTTGTTTAACCCACAGCTCTGGACGTGAAAGTATCACAAGCGTCCTTGATAATCGAATTTCGATAGACATACTCCAAATAGCTGTTCTTCACAGTTCAAATAGTGTCTATCAAGCCCCCCAAGGCCTCCCCTAAGCCCTCCCCAAGCTGTATTGATAGAAACAGTAACATATTCGAAAATCTTTGAAATTCTTTGTGCTCCATGTCAGCCTATTTATCTCAGGAGCAATACACCTTGGACTCGACTTCTGTCAATATTTGTGGGTTTTTTGAAGTTTTCAAACAGCAAAATGTTAGAAGCTTACATGGAACAGAACAATGTAAGAGAACATGATAATGTCGCCTATTGTCAGTGTCTGTTTAATTCGTTGATAAACTTCTATAGACTTAGATTAGGACTTTAGTAGCCCTTTTGTCAATCTATCGTTCAAAGCCCAAGTCTAGCATCTACTTAATTTACCTAAAATTCACGCTAAGGTTACATGCAATGTTACACGGTAAGTCTAAAATTTAAAAAGCGCGGAAATTTTATCCAAAAAATAGAATATAGCATAGTCATTAAGCATGCTTGACTACGCGTCCAATTCTGTGGGCATACTGGTCATAAGGATAGAATAACACCCACCAGAAAATCTAAAAATTGCTTTCTCGATATTCAGACAGAAAACATCGTTGTTTGCCAGATGTTTATCAAGAAATGCTGGAAAAGATCCCATCGAGTAGATTTATGTGGCACGAAGCCTTCGATTTTCTATGTCAAACACCAAAGTGACTTGCAGGAACGGTTGATTTGCTAGATGGGGTATATTGATAGAGCAGTTATCTAGCAGACTTGATAAAAAGGGCAAACGATTCACTTCTTTGAATCCGCGGGCCATCTGGTTCTATCTGCCTGATTTAGACACAGGCTTGTTTCCTTGTGCCGCGTCTTAAACCGATGAACGTGATGGTGAGATAACACAGGAAGGTGTAATTACAATCTGCCTTCTGTTACAGATATCGGTACATTTTAATTAAAAAGAAGTGCGAGGATTTGATAAACAAGCCTGCAAGTTGTTATCACTAGTGGCATCAATAAACAAAAGCAAACTGGTGCCGTGTTCTTTAAGCGCAGCATGTAGTTTGCAAAAGACCATACCATTGCTTCTACGAAATTATATCGAAACACAGCGTGTGGTATTCATTTGAAAAAAAGCTTTGCTAGCTTGATATGTTGATTAAACAACTTTTCAATTTCAACATAAAAGCCTCTTTATTTTGACGTCATACTATGACCGCTCCCGCTATAAACTTCCATTCAACGGACATAAAATGAGAAAGTATGAACTATCGACAGGTATACAATTTATCCATATGATTCTTGTGAAATTTTAGAGGGGTTTCTTGCTACTTAATGCAGAGTTAGAGGGCTAGTTTTTTTTTAAGTAAACCTAGCTGTCCTGTGACGTATAGTCAAAAGTGTTTCCAAGTAACATATCGATGTGCCGTTTAAAGGTACTTTGTGGAAGATAACAAACTTAAGGCCAGCCAGCAAAAGAAACTGACCGAGAAATGTTTCTCATCTGGCAGCACGAAGACGCTAAAGGCTACTGTTGGTGGTCTATTACAATGCGCCAGCAACGCCTCCAGCGCTGAAATGGGACAGTTTAAGAAGTATTATTTCCGAGTCTCACGCATAATGAGATCACCAGGCAACTTAAAGCTTTTCTGTTTCAAACACAGCAAACGTACATCTATATAGTTGTCACAAGAATATTTCTCCAATCGCAATGAAGGAAAAATTCAGGAGAGTATTTAGTACTTAGTATCTTTTAGTATTTCTACCTAGCTTCCGGGAGCAGGGACTCTACTTCTTCTGGAAGAAAGTTTGGTCATGACAGGGATTCAAACCACGAAACCTAGGGTCCATATCGGCGCCTCTAATCACTGAGCCACCCTCCCATTTAAACTAAGGTAATATAACATGGATAATAGATGATAATATATATCATATAGATAATATAGAAAAAGATAATATAGACATCGATGAGCACTACATTTAATCCGACTCATATCCCGTTATCTTTGAGCATTTCTGTATCATGCCAATCAAAATAAAGATTTAATATGTTATATGTTCATTTATATGTATTGATCATGCAAGAATAAATATGTTACATATCAACTTAAAACTGTCACATTTAATACGTACACCAGAGATGAGTACAGATCTGCCTTATGACATGATTTTAGCTGTAACAGGCTAAATGTAAAGATTCAGTTCCCAGTTCCTAACACTATTAAGATTCCGTTCCTAGCAATGGTGAATGTAAAGCTTTCATAGTAACTCTTCAAACCAAATTTTGTCTTTTCCTTTTAGTGGTTATCACAACAAAAAACCCTAAAAAGCGTGCAAAACAATAATTTCTTAATACTATCTGACAACAGTGCTACATTTTATGGTGCATATTACTTGATACCGTGTTTATCTCCAGAGGCCAGAAAGTTTAGGCTAAACGGCTGGGAGCCGAAGAAATGTTTTGCCTGTTAAGGTCAATTTTGAGGAAGGTCTATTAGGAACTTAATTATGAAAAATGGAAGTAATTGTAAAAAAAATTTGCTTTGAGTCGGTAATGACGAATGTTTGAATTATAAAATTTGCAGCAAGAAGAATTGAAACTTTTTCTGGACCCTGTTTCTTTCTAGACTTTGAAACCTGCCCTGCACAACGAATGTCGAGAGTATTTAAGAGCTACTGACTTTCTAGATACTTCTTCAAACAAATCATTTGCCCTTTAAAGCTATTAATACATTCATGCTAGACAGAATACAATTTGATCTATAAGAGAATGAAAATATACCAACTCACCGATTCAGTTTGCAAAAGGTAAACAGAACGTGCTCCTTCGCACTAAAAAGCTCTTGTCTAACAATGCCGAGTGGGGAAAAATGTTTCTGCACTTCTTCGCTTGATTCCTCCACTGAAGATCTAACACAATCCTTGGCTACTCTTCTGGGTACCTCTCTTCGAACAAGGGCAAGCTACTTACGTTTTGTAAATATACCTTAATTTCGTTACCTGCAACCTCCAATTTGCATTTACAAATCAGATGCTATTGAATCAGCTCTAAGCCTGTCTAGGACCTGCCGGTTTTCTATCTAGCTTGATAATTATCTTTGCTCGCTTGCATGCCGAGTCCAAAAATCCTAGACACTTTTGATGTCTTTGTAAGCAAATGACTAGAACGTTTCATAAACTGCCAAAAGCCAGCAAGCCTTCTTTTCATATTACCTATACGTAAAGTTTTGTCGTCAGGTATGAAGGAATCTCAAAATGCCGAAAATATCTTCAACACCCAATCTTCTCAAGTCGACTCCTTAAAATTTGAGTACCAAAGTATACAGAGTATAGATGAGTTGCCTCAACGCTAGATTTACGTAACTAGCTAACTTTTTAGAAACAAAGTTGCATTCAAATGACTATTGCCAACTGTTAAAAATATACCAATTTAGAACAGAGAAAACACGAGATATGATAAGTTTCTTCGTGTTCAATATTTGACAGGCGTTTCGACCGTTGACAGTGTTGCGGTGTAGCCACCCGTGTAGGTACATTAGCATAAAAATACTCAATCTACTGCAATTTGGCGTTGATTCAGCGAGAAAGCTTTGTAAAGCATGACAGTATACAACATACAGCAGATATCCAACAAATGAATTATTAAAATGCTATATAGATAGACTCTACCAGAATTTCTAATTTCTACTTAATTACCATAATTTTGATTCTTTGCTTATGAGTAATGCTCGAAAGGTTTAACGTTGTGAAGACATAATCGTTCGTTTTTTATTCATAGCTGCTTTTTACATGGGTAACAGCCCATGAGCGAGCGACAAAGAAAAAAAAGAGCTTTGAACCAAAGACCTACCCCCAATAGCTTTGTGCAGTAACCTGTATCATGTTATTTTCTAGTCATAAGGAGCTAAATCTGTGCAGTGGAAGTTTGTTATTCAATGTCTTCCACAATCTACGTTCTAACAGATGCCAAGGAATGGGTGCAGATGTGGACTGCCACCACCGACCAACAAACCTCTGACCAATGGGCCACTTTGCAGAACAGGGATCCTTTATAGGGGCAAAATATCAGACTTTCATCCTAATTTCTTATCTTAGTTCTTATTTTGTAATATGCAGGTAGTTGGTGTTGCAAATGTTTTAATTAGTGAAAATGGATTGCTGGTAGCAAAAGTGCTTTCTTGGCCACGCCTTCATTCTTGGGCAAAATCCACCAAGGCCAATTAAGGTCTTCAAAATTATGCTCCAGCCCACCCCGATCCGTATAGGATATCTTGCACCTCTCTCACCCTTCATGAACATCTATTTACGGTCTCCATCTTTCTACTGATATTCAGCATAGAAGCTTAACATTGGAAATAATAATGAATAATCTATAAAAAATGGACTCAATAAAAGGCGCAATACAATGCATAAGTTACTAAGAAAATCAGGTAAAGTAAGGGAACTAAAGACCTTGAGTAATAGTCAACTGGATGGGTCTCCTCAACATCATCAATTTCATTCGCATTTTGACCAAATTTGAAGCCGGTTCCCCGTCTTTGTTGCTCCAGATTGTACTTCCTTCCACTTATAACTTCGGAAGAGCCGGAGGTTGGGTGACAAACTGAGCCAGAAAAGCTGTAACGTCTCTTCTGAAACGCAAAGGGGAGTCGACAAAATTATAATGAAATTTTAGTAGATGTAGATTTGCTTTACCGATATGCAACGGCAAACAATACGAAATGATTTGAATAGCGAAGTATAATATTATTCTATCATAATTAGAATATTTCTATAATATTTCGAAAATAATGAAAATTTGCCAACATTGACATTCCTTTTCTACACAAAAATGATTATATTTTCCAAAATAAGGCCTGGTTCAAACATGTTATGTCGTGGATGACTCTCTATACCAGCCTTGTAATATGTCTATTATATTTGAACGCCTCATTATGATGTTCTACAAGCCTCCTTGTTTCTGAAGATGCTGGGATTAGCCACCATTCGCTATAATTGTGAAGCAGATTTCGGTTCTATAAATACCTCTCCCCTTTTACGGCTACCAAACATTTTTGAAAACAGTCAAGTGACTACCAAACATTTTTCTTAAAAATCAAGTAAGCAAAAGGCCTGATCGTAGTTGTTTCTAGAGCACCGAGGGGTATTTGTAACTCAGTACCTTTCTTTCTCGGGGATAATTTAGGACAATAAGGTATTCGACCATTGCCAAGCCAACAAACAACAGATTTGCGATAACAAATATCTCTATGGTCGTTGCATAGTCAACTTTGACGATGTCTTGAAGTTGTTGTTGAAAAACGAAAATGGTTGCGAGAAAGTTTGTGACAATCGGGGCCACTCTTGCAGGCACTGCTTTCGGCGATATCCAGAATGTGGACCAGGTAAGGACGACAAGCAGCGCGCAGGGTACGTATCCTACGTTCAAGTAGTAGACGTATGTCCTTTGCACGTGAATATTCACCAACAGTGCAGCGAAAGTCTCTGCAAAAGAACAGAAATTAGTATTGTCACCAGACACTCTTTGCTGACTGACTTCTGCTAAGATCTACAAGAGCTTTCATTTCTGATGAAAAAATAATTTTAGGTTTCCGTCTTGTGCAAGTTTGTAGTGAAAAGCTTTTATATAGTTAACGTTTACGTGAAGAGAAATTTTTAAAGTCGACTTTAGGGGTCTTACTTCCCAATAGATAACAGGTCAAATAAACCTTTTTCTATTTCAGCTATTCATTCATACATATCGTCAAGACAGAAAAAAGCCAAAAATTCTAGTCTGAATGTGATCGCAAAGAACTTCAAAATGCGCACACTGTGCATATAGATTCTGGAGGTTTTTGACAAAATTTGGACTCTAGTAATATTTTGTTAGACTCTAGAAATGAAATAGAAAAATATGTTCCAACTGTTTCTTAGCCAGTTCGATTCTTCAATTTTTTAGACGCTTCAAATTAAATCAAAATGATCAAATTTTTACCCCCACTTTTGAACGTGTTGAGCAAACTCTGTCCAGTTATATCAACCAGCTTGTAGCCAGAGAGTTGCACTGAGCCTTTCAGATATTCAGCCGGCTTTGACGCATTCTTCCATTGGATCACAACTTCTTTATGGTTGTACGAATCTACGATGGGTTTATTTTCAAATCGTGATTTTTCCTACCCTGTGCATCAGACTTACTTTAAACATAGCGAGTCTGGTACCAAGGGTAGATTTTTCCAAGAGAAAAGCAAAACAAGCAAGGCCTGGCAAGACTGCTTCACGTTTGCTAGAACTTATATGAAGTTCAGATGATAGTTCTGAAAATATTAGAAAGTTAGGAAGAAGTCTTAGCCAAGCTTACTGACCCTTAGCGAAAGATGGAGGTATCATATGCCATATTTCATACAAAAATGTTTTCTCTGGTTTGCTGCTAACATATATATAGCTAGCTTTTCTGTCAGCATGCAAAACCATAGATTTTCTGTGTCCGGCCTGCGATGCAGATCTAGTTTATTCTAACCTGATTTAAGGGCAACGATGTTTTATGCAGAAGTCTAGTTCAACATAGCTATGACATCAGTCGTGAATTATATTCTATTTGACATCGCTTCTTCGTCGCCCCTGAAATCTTCATAACAAAATACCATTAGTTTTCATTGCTCAGAATGTATCGAAAAATTTCAAAAATGGCATAAAACAGGATGCTATAATGCACCCGCATTTAGGCATTTAATCTTGGACATGGTGCGTTTATGGATGTAATGTGACTTCGGATGGATGTCACTGGTCCTGTACATTTTGCATCTCAATTATAAATATACGCCTTGAATACTTCACGATATATAACTCACGCTGGTGTAAGCGTTACATAATTTACTATGGTGCGATAAATCCTAGGATTGTAAAATCTGTCCATGATTTTTGATCTTTGATAATCTAATGGTCTTTGGGATGGGAATACACTGTTTTGTAGCTGTGGGAATACTCACAACTTTCAAGATGAACCTCACACTTCTGATGATCAAATGGGTATCTTCTCAAGTTCATTCGACAAACGGTGCGCGTGGTGATTCTTGACGAAAGAAGGATAAAACAGTAAATAAAATCAGATTTACAAATGTAGCAGATTTTCTCCACCTAAGTATCTACTTTTGTTCAATGGTCTAAATGGTGCCCACGAAAAGACACGATATCTATGTGTTCAGAATGCAATTAGAAGCAATGAAATCGGTCAGAGTGATGAACGCTTTAATTGATATGTAGTTTTTTCTATAATTTAATACATTTTCTGTGACATACTTCTTGAACTTTTTTCAAGTTTTTACTAAAATGCCTTGGTACATTCGTTCTCTAATCTACTACACAGAAAGGGAAGGAAATGCTCCAGAGAACATTTAAGTTTTGTTTCCCTTCTTGCTTAAAGATTCAGCTGATATTTCCTTTTGAAGAGTTCTAGCCTGAGACGGAGAGTTAAAAGTGATTTAAACGTGGGATAATTTGGCACGCGAAGAGTGAAAAATACAACAGGCAGTAAGATTTAAAAGTTTTCAGAGTTCACCTACTAGAAGACACATAGAATATTTGCTTTTAGGTCAAACTAACCTGGAGCTGATGTAAAGCTTTCCACGGGGCCCAATAGTTATTCGGTTGTTTGGAACCAATGTTTGGTGACTTTTACTCTTAACCGAGTTTGTAATGAACACATCAGGAACCCAAAGGGTTTGTGACGGGTCTCCGTTGTAGTTGAAAACGTCATCTCCAATGTTCAATCTTTCATCTTGCCACCACATTCGCAAGTAGAAATCGATGCCTAAAGTCTTGTATTGAAGAAAGCAAATGCCATAATAGTGGAAAGAATCTCGAAAGAACGACCCTAGGGTTTTCGACTGGAGCAGCAAATCAAGAAACAGTAGATTTTTCTTGTCATATATTAAAGCTGATATAGACAATGAAAAAGTAAAATACTTTAAAAGATGGTGTTGGATCAAACATGTTATGCCAAAGTAGAGGTCGACATGAAAGTGCAAGTATGCATCCAATTGGTGGTAAAAGATGAAAATGCAATTATACATCCAATAAGTGGTAAAATATGAAAATGCAAGTCTTCAATCATTTGGTGGTAATAGGCCTGTTAAGGCGAAATTTTCTCAACTCTGGAACCTTTAAAGTCTTGACTGCAAAGTTCTTACAGTATTGCCACTTTTATCTGCTGAATGTGAAGAAGAATATCAAACATAGAAACGAAAGTTACTCACAAGACTTTTTTCATCAATCGGGCCTAGACCAATAACAACGAGTTGAATCGAAATGTTGACAGGAGCCACTAATGATGCAAGAATAATTAAAACGTTATAATAAAAGGAGGTGATTTTGAAATCTTGCTAGGGAAATATTCTTGAATGGTTGTTCCTGTAATTCTATAAAATGCTCAACGCTCAAAAAATCAATGCTGAAGGAGATGAAATTGAATCGTAAAAAGCCAGTTTTGATGAATGCTCTCGTTGTAAGTCCGAAAATACCATTAGATGAACTGAACTGAAAAAACTGAAGACTTCGATAATTTATCTACTATTTCTGTTTATTTAAACAGGAGACTCGATAAATGACAAACACACTTTCTGGTATTAATTCTGTTGCATGAAGGATATATGATAGAGTGTATAGTAGCTCTTAATTAAAGGATCTTACCATCAGAAAAGGGCCTTACTCGCTTGTCATAGTGTCTGGTGGCATTGTTCAATTTTTCGATGAAAGCGGGAACTTCCGACGACGCAGCTAATGGAAATTGATATCATTGAGGTTAACATGTTTTGAAGATAGTTCTCAGACTCTACATTAAAATGGAAGAGAAAGTAAAGCAATAAAGTTCGACAAGGCTTTCCAATTTGAATGACTCTGTGAAGTAACCAGAAAAATTTATTTGGGATTGTTGAAAAAAGTTTTCTGCAAATCTTATTCTGGTATGATAGTGTTAGTATTATCAATATTGCTGGAAGCAACGCTGTGTTGTCCATAGAGGCACTGAGCTCATCTTGAATGTACTGTTATTGACACAGAGAAGGTCTAAGTAAAGTTAAAGAACAGAAAAATCAGTAATGCATACCCAAGAAGAACTGCAAGCAAGTGGGAATGATCAGTAAAATAATGTTCATTGCCGCTAATCATATACACCAGGCGATCCCAGGATTGCAAGGTTTTGATCTTGCCTGTTTCTGTGGATTGCAGCATAAAATGCAGCCAAGAGCTGTTAATCAAATAAGAGAGAAAAGATCAGGTTGCAATCTAGTATCTCAAAGTAGGGCGAGATTTCACAACTTTATTACAAGTTTTCTAACGGCAGTTACTGTCTTACTGTCTTTAAATAAAAAGACTGTAAACTATATAATTCATCATCAGATGTAAGAAAGAATTCTACCTAGGTACCTTTGGTTTGCATGATTTAGACGTATGCATGGTTTTAACTTGAATTTAAGAACGTGTTTTGCGACGTGCTTTTAGTGCAAGTTAACAGGTAGAAAGGGAGAGGCCGGTATATATGGAGATTCATACTGTTGCCCAAAAAGTCGCAAAGTATCAAAATAGCTTGTTTACGTCAGGATCTTCATTTATTATCAATATTTTTTATGAATACTTTGAGATCATTGAATAAGAAACACTCTTTACATTTGCAGTTCACACGGAATTTCCAATGTCAAGCAAGTGCGGAATAGGTTTATAAGAAGAAAAAATGACATTAGAAGAACGCACAGGGAAGTGGAAGGACAATTGGTGAGGTAGTGCAAACTCATTTCGCCCAAATTTGAAAAATCGTATTCTCATGACAATTTAACGCCGACTCTTCTAAGTAGTTGTCTCTTTGGCCTTGCATAATACCGCTTTGCGCACTATTCCCTAAAGTACGATTCATATCCTCTTGGTAGTGAAATCAGTTTAAAATCTACTTGTGTATAGCAATAGGCTGGTATTGGAAGAAGTCAATAACAATATCAAATAGCCCGCACACCGTTAGAATGTGTTTATCACAACGAACTACTTCTTAAAGTGAGGCTTTTATACTTGTTCGATAAAGTGCCACACCAAATGCTAAAAGTATGCAAAAACAATTTTTTCTGATCTCTTTGACGGTGTTCAGAAATAGCGCGAAGTTGGGTTCAAGCAGTGTGCGTAGGTAGGTTTTGACAGTTACCGACAGAGCATGAAACACAGGAAGTTGTTTTGAAGGAAAAGTTCAACTCGATATGCTGAGACTTACCGCAGCTAAAAGATATTGCTGCTGTGATGGTACAGTTATAAGGAGTGACAATATAGATTGGGACAGGTGCAAGTAGCATATGCATGTGCTCTCCAAATACTTGCATTTTCTAAGCTCACGATTCTGCTAATATACCAATCGTATATATACCTTTCACGAGTATATATATATATACATATATACATATATATATATAAAAAAGTGAAATGGCCTCAAGCAAAGAATAACGTCTTTGAAAAATTTCGTGAAAGTCAATATTGTCGTTGGCCAAAAGTTGCAAATATTCTTACCAACACCTGGTTTCTCCTTACCTTTTATAGGAAACTTAAGTTCCAATCAATCTTCTCAAGACTTTTTATCAATGCAAGTCATTTACTTTTAATAATCTCCAGCCAAAATGCGTTGATAAGGACATTCATCTGATTCTCGCAGGATAAGCCAAGCTCTAATTACATTTTCATGCCACACTGGAGCTTTGTTGAATATTTGGTCCGCTTTATTAAACTTCCAGCACGACGTACCTAGCACAGATAAATATCAATGGCATCTTGGAAATAACTATCAACACCTGTATTTCTATACATTGTTAAAAAGCATTGTTAAAAAGCATTGCTGGTGCTGCTTTGTCAATGAACCTTGTTACTGCAAGCAAGCATTCAGCAACATGTTATTACTGTTCTTTTCAGGTTCAGCGCTTGTCAAATTCGGTTATTATTCGTTCCTTATAAATGGCTTGGCCTCGAGTGCTTGCTTGGAAGCATCTCTTGGTAGAGCACTTGACGTACAAAGTCAAGGGTCGTGAGTTCGAGTCCCGCTCGGGTCGGTTATTTTTCCGCACTCTCTATGATCCTTCGTAGAAATCCTGTTGCCTTCACCTTTAAAACTATTCTACTTAGAAAAGGCTTCTAAATAATTGGATCACTTAACTATGGAGATGCATGGTTGCTGTGCAAATTTACCCAACAATTTACTATGAACTTGTGCTATGACAAGTAGAAGATTTGCAGCAAAATCAATCGTAGGCCAGTTGCTTTTCAATATCTACATAGACGAAATTTTTTGCATGTAAGCAAAAAGGACTTATGCAAAACGGCTGATTGCAATTTGTCTTTCAAGTACTGATACGAATAAACCAACTGTTGACTTGGAGTCGGAAGGGGAAAAATGCTTAATGTTCAATGGGGGAAATAGCAAGCTTATGACTTTCAAGCCAATTAATCCAATTTAAAGGAAGGTCTGAAATTGAAGTAATGGCTTTACTAAAAAAGACAATTGTTATACTTTTGGGAGCAACACTGAACCGTTAACATAGATGAGAAAAGTATACTAAGGATTTGTAAGGAAGTTGCGGAATAGGTAAACGCCTAAGCTAGACTTGCATCATATACTAATTACTGCCTTTTTAATCGGATTCATAGAAGGCCAATGAGGATAGCTCATAGTGGTTATGAATAAATTATATAAGAGCTTTTAATAAAGAACAAGCAATAAATTCCTAAACAAAATTTACAATATCTTATATCTGATTCTACATAGAATCAAATTTAAATTCATAATAACCAATTACAACATTTTAATCCATCTTCTATGGTTCAAATATGTTCCATAAATGATTTTCCATTTTACTTAAGAAACTCTCAATTGAAGACAGTGGAGCCAAATTATAGAATATATGAATTTGATGCGGTATCAACCAATATGGATAGTGAAATATGAAGCTTAGTGTCAAACAAATGAAAATACACCCCAACATTACAAATACTCAAGAAACAATCCTAGAATTTATATTGTTTTTTATTGTACTTGTAATCATTGTAAAGGTTGTTCTTGATCTTTGTAGGCAACGTAGGTCATGACGATTTACATAATAGCACTGGTAATTCAAGCTAGCTGGTTTTAATTTACAAGAGTTTGCATAGCTAGATATTGTACCAACTATGAGTAAATAATGAAAAAAGGGAAAGGAAAATAGTTCTTAAAGGCAATCCAAAGGATTCTTTCATGCATCCATTTACCTTTGCTGTTATTAAGATGGTGAGATATTTAATGTGTGTATGTTACTACGTCACTGGCTGGTATTTGACAGGTTGTATTGAACGCTAATGTTTTAGAGTGATAATAAAAATTTTCACGCACGGTATTTTCGAAGGATTGGCCATTTTGGTTCTTTGTATTGGCGTTTGTGTCACCACTACTTCTTCGCTATTCCAGATAATCTGGCACATCCTTTATTGCTGCTTTCATTAATTTTCAATGATTCACGCTGTTTTGTGATTGAAAATTGTTTTTTTCCTTGGTTTTGGTTTGGGTTAGCGCTCATTCAATACCATTAGGCCTCGGTATCATTGACGTCTTGCTGAGAACCAGCAGCTGTTAAATTCATTGTTAATTTATCTTGGTCATGATTTAACAACCTGTACAGTAACTGAATGGATTTGTTGAATCTGCAAAGTGCAAAGAAAGCTTCCTAGCTTCATAAATTTGCTAGACTTGTAGCAACAAAGTATGGCATCAAATAACAAACTTTTCAAGATAAATTATTTCAGGCAAAAATTTGCTGAGTTGACTTTCTAAGAATAGAAACGTCCATTTGTGCATACATTGAAAGATCTATTTAAGATACCTTTGAAAAGCCAGTCGCCAGCTCATTCCGAGTACAATGAAAAAGTATTATAATTTTAAGTTTTAATCCGATTGATCAACGGCTAACTTTATACGCAGTAGACAAAACAGAATTAGAACACTATAACTTAACTTATATCTAATCGTAACAGACAAAAGATTACTTTAAACTAATACTCAATAAACTAACGAGGGCCTGTGATCTGTAAAGATGGTAATTATCATACCAGCGTATAAAGCAGTTCAGATCTCCTTTCCACAAGATACTCTGTCCCAAACATTTTGGCTCTTAAACAGTTCTTAGTCTAAAACGTATTAAACAATTGTAAAGCACAACGATTTTAAATTCGATAGTAAGCATTAACCTGTAACCACACACCAGTGCATTCACAAGAGTGTTTTAGAAAAGCTCAGTATAAATTGCCATAAATATAATTGGCCAGACAGTAATGGAAATGTTATCTATCGCAGATTTAGACTGCTCCGAGAAAGTAAACAATTGTTATCTAGCAGGAGTGATCCAACAACATGATTCTAAAAACTGATCTCCAAATTTACTTAAAGGAGGTACATCTTTTACGCCCACCATTCACAAAATGACTACAATTGGGCAAGTCAGGGCTGTACAAATCAATCCGCAATTAGAGAACTTTTAACAGAGTGCATCCTACGTGCAAAAAAGCACTGGGTTTTCGATAAATTTGCTCCAAAGATTCGACTGCAAAAATCAAGAATTTTTGTTTCACTTCAAACGCCTTTGTTTTCTTACAAAATGTCGCTCAGTAAAACAGAAAATATTCATGAAATGCAAGACGAAGAAGAATTAAAACGACAGTAAATGCATTGCATTTTAAAGAGCACAGTCTAAGGCCTTACAAACGCTTTTATAAGAATTATGAATCTTCTTATTGAATAGCTATATGAATATTCTGAATAAAAATCATTCAAAAGATGCGCCAACATTTGCTTAAAATTTCTGAAAACCATTAAACGTAGACGAATTTCCTTCCCTCCTACAAACAATACAATTTTGCTCGAAAACTAAATTTCTATACCTGACCGTCCCCTCGGGTTTTTCGATGCTGTGGTTTCTTATGAAACTCATTTCCAGGGAGGGGGGCTGGTTGGTTGGGAGAAAAAGGTTTTTGTGCGTTCAGTAAGTGACAAACGCAAAAATGAGGAAAATGTCGAAGTTGTTTTAGCACCTGAGCATGCGTTTAGAATAATCACGAACAGCCCTAGCAAATGCTGCCTTTAACTCAAAAAGAGAACTGCTAACGAAGAATTTCAAAAGAAGATTAAAGAAGAGAATGATTATGACAATAATCGGAAGTGTGTAACTGCAGGTGGGGGTCAGAGACGTGCACATTGAGAAGAGAATGTTGGTTGATCGGAGAGTGCAGCGAAGTGGGTTTGGAGAAAAAGGAGTAGGGCAGTTGTACAGAAAGAGTGGCAATGAAGGGTTAGGGTTGAAGTATTGCGAAGGATTGAAGAGAAAGGAGCATTGATGTCAACCAATTGTAACAAGCAGAAGAGGGAGACCGGGGCTATATCATGGGACACCAGGGGCCCCTAAGGGGTGTCAGCGAAGAAAGTTTAAACGATAATAGGATGACATTATTTGATCGTTGGCGTAAGAATAACAATGGAAGAACACAAAACAAATTGAGATATCAAACGTAAAGACAAACATAGGGATAGTTTGGGGGTGTGAAGCTGAGGGTGCCTTCTGCTAGACAACCAGAGGAAAACAAGATAGAAAGAGGCTATCAAGAGTATAAACTATAACGAGCCAAGGGCCATGGCGTAATCTGAAATTTAGAAGGTAAAGAATCCTGGTTGGCAACTCATTGAAAAGGGATTTGGCATTATTGCTGGTGCAGACCAACTGGCATAAATAAGTGAACAGGAGAGGCCCCATAATTAATCCTTGGGAGAAATCTTGTTGTCCTTTTTTCAAAATGTGCAAAGGTGGAAGTGCATTGATACAAGCACATTCTACTTTTAATTTTAACGGTAGAGATTTGTGAAGTTAACTACGTAGACATTTTTTAGGCCCGTTCACACTGCCCCGTTTTCATATGAAAACGGAGGAAAATATATCCGTTTTGGCCTTGCGTTCACATTGCTACGCTGTGAAAACGGAGCTTTTTGAAAACGCTAACGAAAACGCATAAATCTGAAAACGGTGCGTTTTGAAAATGGTCCGTTTTCAATGTGAACGCCAAAACGGAGACATTTGAAAACGCTAACAACAGCAGCAAGATTCCATCCTGAATGCGCCAATAATCACATTACAGTGTATTTCAAAATAGCTGACATTGGAGCAAAAACGATTGTTGTTCAAATCTTGTTACTTTGGCTTCTGCTCGGAGTTGCATAGCAATCATTTCGTTTACTATTTAATCTTCAAAGCAATTTCTTGATGCAATTTTTTATCGATTCCTTGATGCAAAATCAAGAATGGCCTGGCTTCGTGTGTGGGTTTCGGTTTGGCGCCAATTTTGTGGCAAAAGGGCTCACGTTGAAAGAGAGCTGTGACTGCGTTTTTGCTAGAGCAATGAGAACGCCTATCGTTTTCATAGCGTTTTCATTTTGAAACGGAGCAATGTGAACGGACAGCGTTTTTATTTACAAAAACGGATAGAAATGAAAATGGAGCAGTGTGAACGTAGTCGTCAAAAGAATAGCGCGGGATAAGGTCACGACAAATACGGTTTTAAACAGGTTGGCAATCAACAGGTCAAAGACACGTTAAATGGATACAGAACAATATGTCGCCAATTTTAAGCAAGCACCCAGCATGCGGTTTTTAGAAGCAAGCAATCGAATCCCCATGCACTTTGGCAAGACAATAGTGCGATTCAAGTTAGAAAAGAATCCCAAAACTTTTCACACAGTATTGTTAATGAACGTATCGCTTATTAATGAAGCCCAACACAGATACATGCGTGTTATACATAGCCACCAATGAAAATATTCAATTCGCCATGATCGATGTGAATTTCAAGCCCTCACATTACTTCAATAATTCAATATTTTAGCCAGCCGTGATTATTTTGTTTCAAGACCGTTGGAAGTGCTCGAAGTGATCACCACTTTAGTTACAACTCTATTCCCAACCAAGTGCAACGGACCATCCTGTCACAACCTCCCCTTATGAGGTGAATGAATCAAGGTTGAATCAATATTTTAAGCATCGATGTCGAGGCCTTTTCTTGCAGTGTTTTGGTCAGTGGAAGATAATAAGAAGAATAAGATTTCTGCAGTTGCATGGGTCAAATGGTAGGGTTATTCTTAACGATAGCAAAAATTAATCCATTGAGCTCAAAGCAAGCAATTGTGTTTCATCTATAACTGCTATGCACAAAATTTTGAATGGAGACTGTTTGCAAAGGTAAAAGAAACATCAAAATAAGACCCTTCCCCTGCGAAGCATAAAGTTGTGAGGCGAGCGCAAGTCTTCTTGTGAATACGCACGTGTAACATGCAACTTGATTTTCAATCAAACGCTCATTAAATAAAGGGCAAAGCGATTTTTACAGCCTCCTATTAACTGAAATATATTCAGTTTCGTATTTTGCTCGTTCTGAGAAGCAGAAGAATGGTCATGGTCATTGAGGAAAGTATCGAGAAATTTATCAAGGGGAATTGAGATCTTCTTAAGAAATAGTCAACAATTGGACACATTGTGATGTGACAGAAAACATAAAACTAATTGGTCATAAGCGTTCTATGAATAAATATTGATTTGTGGTGTTTAATTTAGACTCGAATGATTTGCTCGGCTTTCGGATTTGCTGTTAGCTTAATGCTTCTGGACTGAATGATTTGATGAAATATTTACATTTACTGTAAACATTTCAGTACATTATAATTATATAATGGCCGGACGACATTTCATTTTTATGACATTTAAACTCGTCACTAATAGCGTGGTTTATTTCAAAATTTGGCATAAAGTTCACTTCTATCATGCAATCAAGTTTGTCAGTTTTGGGCAGAGCGAGTACAGTTATGGTTTCTATGGAGACTACACGCTATTTTGTTTTTTTATTTTTGATCGTGACGGACGTTGATGTTGATGTTGTTGATGTTCTTAAGAAGGTGATGAATGCAGTACTTCACGACCTCGTCATAACAACCATCTCTTTAAATTCGTCACATGCTTGACCACATCTTTTGGAAATCGACGCAGAAAATTCCATTAGAGCCTCCTATAGTAGCCACTTTTGTAAATATTATAGTTTAATAAATTTTGAATCAGCAATTAATGTAACATCTGATCGGTGTATGTGCCTACATTGCGAGCCATAAACGCTACACAAATGGCATTTTAAGCTGATAATCACTCAACTGGCTATGTCTAAGCAAATTAACAGATGCTCCAACTAGTTTTCGATAGCTAGATATCTTTTCTGTAGTATTTGCCAGTGTAACAAAGTCCAGACACATCAGCGAAACAGGGGAAGCTGGATGTCGATTGCCATGGGCCCCACTCCTTTTTGTAGGGCAAAATGTTTTTCAAGGCAATGTAGAAAGAAAAAGAAAGTAGTTTATATTCTTCACATTTTGCCCCCCTCCCACCACTCTTTAGTACAAATCGCCTACCCTGTCAGACAGTAGATTATCCTGCTAATATGACTTCTGTATGTTATTCCAAACCAATCAATGAAATTCGACCAGTTCTCTAAAACAAGGCCATAGTGAAATCGTTCGTTTGATTGAAACTAAACCAGAACTTACTCGTCGCTCCATTATTAAGATGCGGTATTCTCCAGACAAGATTTTCCCTGCTGACCATGACCAACAGTATTTAAAATGCTTCATGAGGATTAACATACTGCGAAATAATACTTTGAGGGATTTTCTTTTTGGTTTCTCCGTCAATGACTTTCATTCATAAGGCACGTTTTAAATATCAGTGTCATAATATCAAGAGGTTCAAGTAAGGGGAAGTTTGGAACGTCGGAGGCCTCTGAAACAATACGAGAGTAACTTAACGATTTAATCCAGTTAATGACTAAGCTTTTCTGGGTTGAAAACTAAAGCCCGAAAGAGGTTTCAATTCCCCAGTAACGACTTTTCCAACTGCTATAGCCCTTTATGAACTTGGTGTAATCACATTGCTGATAAATCATATTAAACGGGTAAAGACATGTACCCACATCAACTTCATAACTATCCCAATAGTGTCTCCTCTCAAGAATTTGATATAAATTCCTCAATGTGACTATTGAATTTAATTTTGAGTAAACAATTGTTGAGAGCGTTTATAGAGATTAGCGTACAATATCTTCCGAGAAAAGCTTGCAATAATTGAATTCGATTCAGAGATTCTGCCATTTGCTTTCTACCTTCAAGGGACTCTTGATTGGATGGAGTAAAACTCTACATATCTTCAGATTTAAAAAACGAGTCCTCAATGTGGGATGGCGCGAGTTGCTTTTGTTATCAACCGGGTGGCCTACACACCGTGCCAGTGTACATGAAGTACCTCAGCCTAAAAGCTGATGACAACAAGTCAAGACACTACGTAGCACCTGTAGAGATTCTGGGGCGAGAATTTAGCAAGAATTTAGCAAAAAGTTGTGGAATAATGAAGAGAGGCTGTGTAATACTATGATTGAAACTCATGCGATTCTTTAAGATTTTATTTTAGGCGCTCATAACCAATTCTCGGATTCGCGCAATTTTTTATCTTCATATATGGCAAAAATGGATCATAGAAATGGAATCTCCATGTTGAAATTAGTCTGTACCGAAAATTTCTGGGTGTTTGGACCGTCAGGCTGTGAATTAACCCATTCTAGAAATTTAGATTTTGCTATACACTCCAATGGAATTTGCTGGTGCAGTGAAAAAGTTTCAATTGCGGTCAAATCGCACGAATATCTAAATATTCAAAACAAAGTAACTCGCGACCGGAGGGTCCAAACAACATGAAGTTTTCAGTATAAACTAAGTTAAAGATCAGGATTTCAATTCTGATGTTAATTTTTGAGAAAGAGCCGTGGATGCCAAGATACAAAATCGATAACGCCAACCCGAATCAGAGAATGCTTGTTAATTGAAATCAAACACAGCCCAAATAAATACCCTGAATCGTACTTTGATAAAGTTTTGTACAGCTTGTTTTAAACTTGCTAATACCTGGTTTTAAAAGTATATTATTCTTGAATATTTTGAGGTAAATGTTGATAGGTTTGATGCTTGTGGAAGGAATAAGAGTTTTGTCTAATAATGGCAAAACCAGCAACCCTTAATAAATGGCGAATTCAGAGGCAGAACCAGCAAAAAAAGCAGCAAAGGATCTTCTAAAGAAAGGACCTGATAATCATATACCTTTTTTTTGCGCAGGCACTTAAGTTGGAGAGATAATAGCGGCTGATTTTCCAGTTGACCAGAAGTGGCCATGTCTGGGGTTGTATTCGTGAAAATGATGAAAAACACTCGATAGATCTTGCAAGCGATTGGCAGTCAGGGTTTTTTACTGACTTTGTAAGGAGCGAGCCAGGAATGTCATAGCTAGGCTGCAGCCTTGAAAGAGTTTCATTATTCTCGATTCCAAAAGATTCATATTAAGTTTAAGCATATTTGTCGCTCAACCACACCAAAGTTGATCTGTGACTTTCAGCCATTGTCGTTTCACCACAGACCTGATAATGTTAATGTTTGGGTACAAATCCCCCAACTGTTTTACAAAAAAAATCTAATTAATGAGAAAAAATCATCAAATTGGGTAGCTTTGGGAGCAAGTTTCTTTGGCTTTTTGGATGATAATAGAACGATAAAGACGATGAAATGAAACTTCAGGAGGATGCAAATTGTAAGCTGGTGGCGAGACACATGTCCCAGCCTTCTTCGAAAACCAAATGCGTCTTCACGGAAACACGCATTTTACATAATTAAAACAAGTCTAATTTAATGGCTGCTTTACCTAACATTGTTGCAACGTAAATGTTCATAATTTTTGTGACTTGCAAAGCGTGTTTAAAAAAATTTAAGCTATTCCAAAAAGTTATTACGGGAGTTTTTACTAGTAATTAAGGTTAAGGCAAAAAGAACCGTCCTTCTTCTACATAAACAGCGATTTAAAGAATTCAACACTGATATGAAAAACAATCCAGCATCCGCATAGAACATTTTTGCCGAAAAAGTCTCCAAGACAGATCTTTGTGTACATAGCTATCTGCGATGAAAATTGAGATAGAATTGTTGGTGCATTCATATCCTGCATCAATTGAGTTTTAAGTGATTGAAAATTGTTATTTGGACACCTGACCTACTTTCAAATGAAATAAAGCCGACATATTTTTTAAAATACCTGCTCAAACAGGTATGTTTACAAACTTGCTGTACCAGCATCTTAATTTAGCTTTCAATATTCTTAATTTTATATCGATGAAGTAGGAATATATCTGCAGAACAGCAGCGAGAATGTCTTAGGCCATAATTTGTTTCAAGCATCTTCACTGGTTGAAATTTACTCCTTAATTACTGCCACGGGGGTGCCCTACTATCATGCTCTTTTTTCGTTAATTGATTTTTCACCAATTCTATCGATGAAACTTTTCCCAGCCCCCTGGATAATTGAAAATTCATTCTAACGTCAACGAATAAAAATATTTCGTCATTCTTTTGACAATGCTCTGTGTACCATTTATAAACAGGCGGCTGTTCAAACGCTCTATGTCACAGCATAGCTCGCTGGCTTTCGCTAAACAAGACTAAAATTCATTATTTTTGAAAGTTTATTCTTAAAGAATCAGTTTCCAACAAGCATCAAACCTTGATTATCCTTAATTGCCAGACATAATAAGCTGCGACATAAGCTCGAGCCTTTTGAAAAGGAAATTGAAAATGTAAATCGTGCAACTCAAATTATCACCGCACATTCAATGCAATGTGCGAGAATGTCTTTCTTTGCGACCCTCCTGGGCAATCGCACAAAAGCAAAGATGCGGAAATGCTTCCACACTCTCGCCTCTCCTAGATTGAAACCTGAGCTTGCGGGCAAATTTGCTAAAATCTTCAGGACTTCTGGTCAAAGTGCCAGTCTATTGAAGAAAGTGTGATTACATTTTCTGACTTCGATGCATTCATATCCGTGAAAACAGAGGTCGCTTTGAAGCCGCAGTTCCCGCTGATGTTTATTCTTGTGATCGTTGCAATTACGGGTGTCCATTTTAACAGTTATTTTCCCCATCAATCGACATTCAGGATTGCCGAAGTATTATTAAACCATGAGGAGGTTTTCTGTTCAGCCGCAAATTGAAATCCCCAATTGAGGTCGCAACAAGTGGATAAACACGTCTGAACAGCTCTCCGCCATCCTCTAACGAACCCTTGCAGAAGCTGAGCTTGCAGTTTGCAACGAAAAAGGATACACATGAAGTTGATGTCGGATCAAACCTTTGGCTTTATCATGTGCTCAGGAAAAAACAGCGACGTACCAAGCGAATTCACACTTCACTCATAGCTGCATCCCTCTACCAACCTCGGACTTTTGTGAGAAGAACATTTTTACAGACGAAATAGTTGTGGTATCATTTGAATGTGTGGATCAAATTAATCCATGGCATGGTCGAAACAATTTTGAAGTTTTGAAGATGGATATTGGTATAACAATCAAACATCTAGCCGATGACAGTTGACAACATTAGCAAATTATTTTGATATCTAAACGCGATTAGTAGCTGTCGACACAGTGCCTTTCAGAAAATCTGGACAATTTGTCAGAAAGTTGGAACGTGAGAGTAGGCGGTCTTGAGAGAAAAGCTTGCATCGCATACAAACAAATCTTGTGAAGTTCGATCATCATGTCTGGGGAACAGAATCGCGTGAATTTGCAACGTGCTTTTAGCAGACGAAGCTCGGTCGTGATAAAAGCCAAAACCAGTAACCTAGACGAGGTTCTTCAAGAAATCGGAGGATGCAGTCATTATCAAATTCGGAGACATGTTTTGTTTTTCCTCATATCGATTCCGTTTGCTTGCCAGAGCCTTTTCATGGTCTTTGCCGGGCACAAGCCCGATATCTGCAGGGAGACTGGAATAAGTGAATGCCTGAAAATTGACGCCAAACACAAAGCAAATTATTGCCCATTCTCGCCAGGACAATACCTGTTTATGAAGCCTGAGAACTTTTCTGTCGTCACTGAGGTAAGCTCTCATTTTCACGCGTTAGTTGCTGGTAATTACGGTATTATGATTGCCCGACGGGTTGCATCTTCTGGGTAATTTACAGGTTGATGCAGTTTGAATTTGCCAAATTGCACATTCTTCCAAAAGGATTCTCTTAAAGTAGAAGGTCAAATATCTTTCAATCAGATGCTTGAACGGTCGACGATGTGTAGAAATTTTTTAATGTTAATTTAAGCCGGAAAACGAAAATTTTGTCTCAACAGGCGATTTTGCACATGCACTGAACGTTATTTCTTTGTATACTATCAAAGTCGAAGGAGAGAAAGCAATACCTACATTAATTTCATTGCGGGGCTTCATCTGGTTTGAATATTTTATTCTAAACAAACTAAAAAATTTATTTTCAAATACTCTGTTGTCACCGGGATGTCTGTAATGTTTGCAGAAACACATTTACCCAGGCACAAAACGATATTAGAGAAAACAATGCATTTATTTATTCTAGGACTTCCGCAGAAAGGTGTGTTGTTTTCTGTCGTTTCAGTGCCTGTCAGAGAAATCCCAGAAAACATGTTTTATGGAATTTTGACACTTTGAGTTATACAAATTAGAAACGATCAACAACTATTCGTCCAATTTAAATGTCGGTTTAGAAAAATTGAAAAATAGCGACTCTTTCAAGTTGATAAAAAAATTTCTCAGCAATTATTTTGTTATTGACAGCAAAGGTCGTTGTTTAGTACTCCAGCTTCCTTAGAACTTTTACTTTCGTTATTTACTTCCAGCAAATTGTTAGGCCTCTCAGAATTAATTAGATTCGGTCAAATTTACTTGGCTAATTCAACACTTCAGTCAGTGCTTGCCAGTTTTAATGCTTTGACGTGTTGCAATATGATGCTTTTTGTCAGGGGAAACTTCGAGATCAAAAGAAGAGGTTGGGATTGAGCTGTGGGTTTTTATGACGGTAAAAGATGAACTATGTCTTCTGAGTATCCTAGAAAGCTTTTTGGCTTCGGCGTGTGTGGCTTTGTTCAGAATGAATTTCTTAGAAACATCTAATGGGCGACCAGAAGAATATCAATGATAATAATAATCATAACCCTGTTCTCATTGCTATAATTTTCAAAACAGCCCTCTCTATCGCGAGAATTGTTTTTCGTCAAGCAATAAAAAGAACAGCAATTCTAACAATATCAATTGAATGATAAATGGAAGAATTAAAGGCCTGTGTTGTCATGGAAGAATACAGTCCTGCCCCTCATCTTTTGTCAGGCAGTCTTTGCCACGTGCTTCATTCACCATTTCCTTGAACAACAAAAACCACAAGCCCCAGTCAATATATGTTTAACAATGTCAAACAATGAAAAGAAATAAATTTCAAATTCCTTACTTTCACGTACAGAAAGATAAAAAGTCCTTTTTACGAAACCAGAAAATACTAAGATTAATTTTCTATTGTGTTTGGTCTGCTCTCCACAAACCGAAGCCTACCTTTGAAAAACTAACTCAATAAAGCAAATCTGGCCTCCTTAGTCTTTTCAACCGATGGCCTGATTCATGAATTCTTATCACAAAGCAACGATTATCGAAAGCGTTTGCCTGGACATTCTGTCGTGAAAAGTCACAGTAAATCAAATATTGTAGGCTCAAGCCTTGAGATGGTAGATATGGAGAGATTGGGCGTTGTAGAACATGATGGGTCGTTTTCTCAATAAAACAAGAAGTTCTATCTTAAATGATGCTTCAATAAAGACCAGAAGGCCGCGCCTATTGTCGCGCGGTGGAAAGAGCTGACCCTTCTGCCTTCCATCCTTAATCAATCTAGTCTAGATATGACGTAAATCTGATTTAATGATGACCATGGCTTGATCGATAAGCCGTGTTGTTAAACGTTTGAAGAGCATTTTCCAAAATTGAAACTAGGGTTTTTGTATTAACTTGCTATGCCTTCATCATCTCTTCAGATAATGTGGGTTTCCTTTCTTCTTTAACGATTCGCGGTGTCTAGAGATATTGCTCTATGATGCCACAACTGGTGTCTTTTTTTGCCGGCCAGATAGCAGGGTCGAACAGCATAGTTTCCCTTTTTATCTCCCTCTTGCTACAATCCTTGACAAAAGACTTTAGAATACCCTGCGGCCAATGAAGAACTTTGATGAAATGAAAATTTCAGGCGGTAAGATGCAGAAGTTACCCCTCTCCCCCCAAAAACAAAGTTGGTTCTTAAAGGCATTGAGTCATGGTAAATAGCGGTTTTCCACGGGCTGTTGCCTGTTTTAATGTGATAAATCAGCTTTCATGTGATCAGACATCAACTGCGAGGTTAAAACATCATGTGTGCAGTTTGCTTGACAGCCAATCAGATTAACGGAGCTATCATAATGACTCAGCAATTTTTGCAATTTGGGTCTACGCTTTCCATTTATCATGACTCAATGCCTTTAAGCCTATTGCTGGCCCTGGCTCATAAAGTAATATTGGATGAATTTAAAGAAAGGGATGCTACTGAAGTTATGCAATATTTTAGCTTAGTGTACCTAGACTTTTGGTAAGGATTGTATCTAAAATCAAGAACACAAGAAGGTGACATTAAAATTTTTCCCACTTGAGCTTCTCACAGACGTCATTGGGAGAAGGGACCTGATTTTTAATTCAGGGTCAAACCTTAATCATGTCGCATTATATAGTAACACCCTAGCATTAAAACGCATTATCGTAATAGTTATACCCCACTTTCAGAAATATTCCCTTTGTTTACATCATATGTTTGTTTTTCAGTTCAAACTTGTCTGTGACCAGAGCTATCTTGAACAAATTGCTCATTCCATTTACTTCGTTGGGGGATGTCTTGGCACGATTGCGATTGGGTGGATTGCACACCGGTAAGTCTCGCTTCATCTCGCTTTACAAATGGAACGTCACCTAAATGTTTAATGAACCTGTTTAAAGGACACGTGTCTTGAGGTTCGTCCAGAGAACCGCAACTGTCTCAAAGACCTTTCAAAGAAGGATAACTAGATGAATGTGATAAAAATATGTTTTCATTCTTTGAGCCACAGGCAGAAAATATATGATGATGATGATGACGAGGGCAGATTGTTTGTCTTACCGGGCAGGTTTTCACTCGACTGTGTGATTGGTTGCACGGTAGCTGTCATTCGAACACGATTCCGCCGAACTCAGCCTATATAACGACAAGCCCATGGAATTTTTTCATATTTTACTAATGGAAAGGTCGTGTTGAACTCATAAAAGAACAAATTTCTTCACTGGTAGGGCAATTGGCTACGATGATGCTTCTTGTTTCTAATTCAATAAAATTCCTGCGTAATACTCAAACTAAGCTCAAGGAAGGAGTCAGTTTAAATTGGAACTAGAAAGTATAGCTGGCACGAGACTAAACTTATAATTGAGAAGGTTACTTAAATAGCAGGATTACAGCATCAAGTCCAGCGGCTCAATAGCAGTTGCAATGATATCTAAATCGGCTAACCTTCGGGGTACTGTAGCTGCGATGACTACTATTAAATCTATGTGCATTAAAGCTACATCTATTTCATAATGCTCGAAAGTTTGTTTACAAAAATACAAGCACAAAAGAGGAAACGGATAGCTTGTCGCACTGACGAAGCAAACACATAATTATGCATTAAAAATTCGAGTGCTTTCTCGAGTGTTTTGTCGCAAAGAAATTTTGAGACGGACGCCGATGTTATCTTTTTCCCAATTCCCAGTTTTTACAACGGGCTCCGAAAAGTTCAATTTTTACATCCAATAGCGCATGCCTATTAATTTCACTGTGGAGTGTTTCGCCCCTATGCTAGAATTGTCAATCCAATTTTTGTTTTGAATATTTTGTCCCTCATACCCGCCACTGCCATGCAGCTTTGGTGGCACTTCTGAGATTGATCTTTTTCAACTGCCATGGCAACAACCCACACAGCTTTCTCTCTGCAAACCTTGGATTCCTCGATGTCAGTTACCTCCACAAGGCAGGCTGATCAATTTCCTACGTGTACACCGGAAAACAAATGTTAGTTTTTCCTTTTATTTGGTCTGTTTGACTTCCCTAACGCCTGCACATATTCGTTAAACAACGCGAAAACAAAGGCATTAACAGACCAGCAGAATCGCGCCTACAAATTAAAAAAGATAATAGCTTAGGCCATGATGCGTCTTCTACAAATCCCTGCTCCATGGCTTCATAATCTCCTTACAGCACTTCATTAACCTTGATAGATAACCACAGCACGTGGTATACTGCAATGATTGGAAACGTTCGAACATTAAGCAATCTGAAACTCAGTAGAAATCCGGGCGGCCATTATGACCATCACGGTAGTCGTCACGATCAGCTTGCCAAGAGCCTCGTTTTGGATTAGAGTTCTACATGTCGCAGAGGTCGCAGCTTCAATTCAATTCAACACATTGCCTTTATTTTTGAGGCTAACCGTTATGATAGAAAATTTCGAAATTTAACTCAACATTTACAAGTTCGCCTTTGTTTTATAACCGGTCATAACAACTTGCTTGGATGGCTTTAGGAGATTACAAAACTCTACTACAAGTATAGTGTTCCAATCTCAAGAAGCTTGCAGCCTTTTGTGTTGTGTTGCATCATTTATGAAATGACTTTATCGGTGCTAGGCCTGTTTGCTAATTGAATCTACTAGTTGTATAGAGTAATGAGCCATCCCTTAGTTTCGTTTGTTAGGAGAAGTCTGTTTTCTTAATATTTTATAAGTAACGGCTAACGAAATTATGTCAAAAGCAAGTTATTATGTCCAAGCTTGGGTTCGCGTTAGAAATAGCCCGACGCACACGAGTGAATGATTAATAATTAGAAGATGCTTCGAATACCCTTGTAATTACGGTGGATTAACCCACAGCCGCACGATGGCCGCAGAATTGACAATACTCCCACTAACATTCAAAAACATGTCGCTTTTTACCAAACATCAACCGTTTTGTGCATTAATATTACATTTTCCCACCCACCAAATGCTTTGAAAAGAACGGTCTATGGTATTGACTTAAGGTAGAGTGAAAACTGATTTTAATAATTAGAATGCTTTTTTCATCAAAGCTCCGATTTCAATCTCGTCATTTTTTAGAAGCAGCTAGAGCTTGTTTGACCATTGATTTAAATTTACAAGACAGCAATATATATTCTATTGCGACAGGGATGGAATTTGACATCGCAGGCTGTTCCTTGCTGGCTTTCATAAAGTACTGTTCGTCTCAAGTGAAGATCTAATCCTAACTCCATTTTGATGTTTCCACTGCATAAATGTTTCTTACCCTTGAAGTATCTACAGAGTAGTCCTTCTGGGATTTGCTCCAATTGTAGTATTGAGGAGTTATTGATATGAAGAATTTTAATAAAATCTTTATGAAATGTTTTCATCTTGGTCTAGCTGTGGGTTACCATCCTATCTTGTGTGGAAGAAAAATGATTTTATTGAACGAACCAATTTGAAACTGTATAAAATAAAAGTTATCATTGCCAATTGTATCTTCGTTTCTTATTGTTTCCATTTCACACCACTCTTGTATCCTGCTGGTATAAGGGATCTTTAATTGCATAAAAAACATTGCCTTGAATCTAGTTTGAGTTGGGCAATCCACAGAGAAAGACAGGTTCTTCACCAAACTTTCCATCATTGTCATTGCGAATTCGTTGGCCCTAACTGTCCTCATCATTTCATCAAACGTGGAAGACAAGGCCAAGATATGCGCTCGGTGTTAGCAATGTTCTTTGATTTTTCTACCCGCCCCTAGCTTGGCACTTGGCACTGGTGGAGAAAGTACCACAGTAAGATGATGAAGTGCTCATACTCTCTTGATGTCGTATTGATTAATATCATAAGGCCATCCTTGTAGCCTTAAGATTGATTCTCGTCAACTACATAGCAGGGGAAGCCAAAAAGTGATCATCGAATTTCGACTTGCCCTCTTGATTCCCGAAGAAGACATCAGCAATGGATATCAGATCAGCGTGGTCGGCACCGCCTTACCGCAAGGCAATTCCACTTCATCCTCTAATTCGAAACTCTATGAATATTGCGATTTTATTTGAACGAGTGGAATGGGACTGTACGATAACAAGCAATGATGAAAAGAATTGAGGATGCATAAGTTAACTGTGAATTTACGACCCTGATTATTAAGAAATAGAGTACAAAAGTGGTTAAGTGATTAATTCTTATAGAACGCGCTGAGGTTTAGCAAGATAACCCCAAATGAAATTGATAAACACCCCCAATGAGATATTGGCCAATGCAAATCCTTGTCTGTCTGGGTAGCTTGCTTATTTTCCCCGATAAGCGACAATGACTTCAAGATGTTGTTCTATAAGTACAGATTTCGAACTTTTTTATCACTTCAAATAAACGGATGAAATGTAGTTTCGGGAGGGTAGACAAATGGCCCAACAGGATTCACGAAGGGGATTCCCTGCAAATCGATTTAATCCAGAAGAACATGATCTCAACCCATCCTAAGTTTCTTCTGAATTTCGAAGAACCCTGTCAATATTTATCACCTGGGCTGGGTCTCTGCAAATCCATAGTCGTCTAACCTGAATCGTTATGTGGACCTCCTGTGATTTGGTTGCTGGTAGAGTAAATTGTCATGCTGACTATCAAAACTGACGCAAGTTATATGACTTGATATCATTCTAAACACATCCTCGCTTTGCTGCGCGACCCTTGAAAAAGTCTCCTTGCCTTGAGCCTTTCCTGACTTAAATTTCCACACGAGCAGCAACTCGCAGCCCTGCACGATCGAGGCTGCTCAAGCAACTCGAGGCTGACACATGCCCGAGGCACACCAACGATGCGATAACTGGGGAACCATCTCCATCTTTTTATGAATCCTAGTGAATTGGCCTTTATGTAACTTGTTATCCTAATCAAAAGCGTTGCTGTCAGTTATGGAAAGTGTGAACGATTTAGCATGGTGCATGTCTTTGAACTAAGAAGCATTTGATTTGAAAAACAGCTCCAATTCAATGTCGCCCACAGAAGCTTGTCTTGACAAGAAACTGAGCACAAATGTAACAGAGTTCAGGGTTGCTATCGGGTTGCTGTCCACTTATGCGGTAATCACGTTCTCCATTTCTCATAACTTTTTAATTCTTGCCTTAACCCTTTGGAATCCTCAGATATGCAGTCCTAGCAACCCCAACCACCGTTTCTATACGCCTGCCAACTGTCCTTAGTCTATGGAAGATTCTTACACTGTGTTCGAGTGCGATATCACTTGTCTTCGGGCCCTTGTTCGTTTGTCGTGAACATGCGGCCTTTTAAACAAAGCCTGGCCAATCCACTCCAAATACTCAAATGCCAATTTCATTAAATAACTGATGTAAAGCTTCATTTTATTTGGTTCCTGGCACAACTCAACTTCTAATTTTCAGGCAAATGAAATATCATTGTCTCGAAGGATCATTTGATTATCCAAGTTTTTACGTTTTTGTTTGTTATGAGACTGTGTTTCACTTTTTTGTGAACAGAATCAATCAGGATTGTGAACAGGGTCAATCGGGATCGTGAACCAGATTAATCGGGATTTTGAACAGGATTAATCGGGATTGCAAACAGGGTTAATCGAGATTGGTCGGAATTGGCCGGATGAATGTCGAGATTGCAGCATTACCTTTCACCAAGTCAACATGGCCACTGTTGTGGTTGTTGTTGTCCCTTAGTCCGCAGCCCATCGATAGAGATGACTTGTTTTGCGATAAGGGTGGGATTGGGAGGTTTTGATCCCTCTGTTTACGGCGCTCTTCCTTACTGCCAGAACAGCACCTCTCTTCAGCCACCTTTATTGAGTAATGTGCGGTGCTTGTTATTTGCTTAAGAGGTTGTTGTTTGAAAGGATATTACCAGATGAAAGTTTGTATATTGTATACGAAAATTCCGCCGTGTAATAACAGTTCTGTGAAAAAATTCTGCGGTCAACATCTGAATCGGAAAAGGATTTGTCAGCATCGGTGAAACAAGACACATCACCATAGTATTAACTGTTTATAAACGGAATCATAGCTATAGCCAACAAGCTATGGAGAATGTATTTCAGTGGATGCAGCAACCTTCGCCAAGGCCGAATGAGCAAACGGGGTTCTTCATCTGTATTTACTTTGTCTTAGATGATTTGTCTCTAAAGTAACGCAAGCAATGTTATCTTAGATTGACTATCAGGTGTTCACATTCTTCATTTGTTGACTCACAAATGGCTCGACATGAACTTCATAAACATTCCAGCCGTATCCCAACCTGGGTCTAAATCTATTAGATATGTGGGTTTCAACAAAGTACAGTTGAGCCTCGGGCCTGGAAACGCTAAGTGATCTAAGTGTATTTAATGTGCTATTTTTGCCATGTTCATACGCTACAACACGTGCTAAATAAAGCAACTGGGCCAAGCAGGCAAACAACTATGTAACGAGGAGAAGAATGAAAGCTTCGTAAAACATTTATTAAACCCCTATATAGCCTGGTAGGGTTTTTTTGTGTCAAATTGAACGGTATTGCATACGGCCGATCCAACATGCTCTATTGTGCTGGTTTGTCTGGACCCATAAGTCTTAAGACGTTCTTATTTGTGTTGAGAAACGTGAAGCAATAATTCAGCTGCTTTTGATATAATGAAAATCTTTGGCGCTGATGTCGATATTCAACAAAGACTCTCTTCAATTTAATAAAGTTTGGAAATTTTTTAGTGAAAATGTTTGTTTCTTTTCCAGGTTTGGAAGAAAGTCTGTCATGTTCTGTTGCCTGGCAATCGTATCGTTGACAGCAACTTTGTCGGCATTCGCAGACTCGTTTTGGTTCCTAATAATGGCGCGATTTCTCACGGGATTTTTCCTGTCTGGTGTTGCTGTATCTTTATACGTCATTGCATCCGAAATTACGGGAGCAGCCTACAGGTTTCAGTCAGACCTGTTTATCTGGAACTACTTCTCCGTTGGGCTCATGGTTCTGGCTCTCAAGGCATATTTGCTCCAGAACTGGAGACACCTTCAGCTGGTCACCACCCTACCGTACTTGTCTCTTTGCGTCTTCTTCAAGTAAGTTGATTGTCGTGTTGTTGCTTTGTTAGAAGATAGTTCAACAGCTTGACGAGGCAAATGACAGGTGTTCTGTAGGATGTTCGATCATTCCTGCAGATCTTTCGGTCCCATGATTTCACAGCAACCTCAATAAATGCATCTGAATGTTTATGAAAGTAGAGCTCTTGTTTTGCATTCGGACCTCCCAGTGTGTATCCATTTAATAAGCATTCTAAGCAAGCATAATGTACAATTAATTGCGGGACTTTGGACGTCCGTTGTTCTTAACCGCTGCACCCTGTTACAGTAACCCCTCCGCGCGACACTAAAAAAATCATTGCTCTCAAGACTGCACCCTTTCAAGACATTCTTGTTTTCGATTCTTTGCTGCCCCCCATCAAGGGGTCCTTACCCTCCGGATCCTTTCAAGGCACCCTTGTTTCCATTGCTACACCTTTTTATTCTCTCACACCCTCTCAGGGCGCTCTTGCTTTCATTTCGTTGATGCCCCTTTACCCCTACTCAGATCCCTTTATTGCAATGTCAGTTTGTCTTTGGAGCAACAGATACTATCTATGGTAGTATACTGTAAATTTTGTATTTACAATCAAAACCTTCTTGTTAAAGAATATTTCCGGATTCACTCCGTTGGCTGTGGAGCACTGGCAAGTACACGAGGGCAAATAAGACGATCAGCAAAATTGCTGCCGAGAATCGGAGGTCTGCCGCGCTCGACATGTTCCCCGACGTCCTCTCCATTGAGTCAGACGACACCGAAGTGGGGTGCCTTCATTTATTCAGAAGCACAAGAGCAATGATTCGCTTTGTTGCCATGGCATTCTGTGCGTAAGTAGCTTGTAGATCGGCTTTTAATCAAAGTACGAGGCGTATTTAGTATACGTGGATAAACGTTTGATTGACTGGACAATGAAGCTTTTGTTCACCGTTTGCTCGTCTGCTAACCGCCCCACCCTCTTACACTAATCAATCAATAGACGACCCCGGCGTTAAGCATCTTCACCTGTATTGCTGCCTACGATTGCTCAATTTCTGTTTGGTCTTTTCCCTAGCTTGTCTGTTGGCTTCACATACTACAGTCTGTTCTTGGTTTCTGATTACCTCAGTAGCAACCTTTACATCGACTTCGCGCTAATGGCAGCAGTCGAGATTCCCGCAAATTTGCTGACAATTTTTGTCACAAAAAGGTTAGTTTTCCTGACGCTTTCAAAGCATTAGTCACACCTGACGAAGTACTTGCTCTATTAGAAGTAATGCGCTGGAAAATAGAAAAGAGAGCATGCAATTAATAGCCTTAATGCGTTATTGAAAAAGGATCTGCAGTAGTTGAAGTAATTTTAATGCAAGGCAGAATTCGTGACGTTTCTAACTTATTGCGAGATTATTTAATTTGTCTCAAGTTTTCCTTTCTTGCGAGCCTTTTCTTAATTGCGTCTTTTGCTCACTGTTTGTTTTGAGATCATTAAATTGCGAAGTTTGTTCCCTACCTGTATGCACTCTGCTTTATTACTTAGCAGTAGTTTGGTTCAACAAAATGCAATTCTTTGCTTTGGGCTTACTGTTTGCGTGCCCTATATTTTTTTCGTTAAAGTTGAGTTTAAATTTTGCAATTTCTTCTCTGACTGTGCCTTGTAATTCATCTCTGGTATGGCATCCCAGGAAAAAATTATCTTTTATTGTTGAAAACTATTTTTCACTATTTGAGCTTTATTGGAATAGGTGAGATTTGTAATTAACAATTGTATTGCAAGCTAATGATCTAATAAGGAAAAGGGTCTGTGATTTAGTTTTGAAAAGTATAGCTCTGCGGCCCAAAAGAAGCGCGCAAGGGCCTTTTCGTTAATGGTCAACACTTTTACAAGACAAGTTTTCAATTTTGGAGAGAATAGTATCTGTCAAATGGCTCAAGTCTCTAGAAAAGACCTTTCCAATTTTTGGATAAACGGCCAATTGCTAGACCTCGTTCATAGTTGGTTCTTGTGTAATAAAACATCATAGGACTGGAAACACAACTTTCGTTCATTAAGGGAAGCGTATCTGCTGTTGTAACACCAAAAGAGGGTTTTCAATGCAGCAGAAATGTTTCTCAACGCCTTTTTAAAGAAATCTATGATGCTGTTTTGGCTTGATGACGGCAGCCATTATATTTTGTAGATTTGGTCGGAAGAAGACAGTCATCTTAAGCCTCTTGATCACCTGCGTTCTATCCGGCTCCTTGTTTGCAATTACGAAAGATCGCGCACAAGGTTTGAAGATTTCATTAGTCTTATGTCCGTTATAGACTTACTATTATACTGAACCTGAAATTAAGCAGCATTAGCATTAGACTATTCAATAGACTTCATATCAATGAAAGCTTGCACTGTTTCGACACTCACTGTAGTCATAATCTCTTTTTCCCTTTAGTCTTTAATCTGGTAGTTTCGTTCCTCGTTATATCACTCATTAATTTGGCAGTTTCGTTCCTCGTTATATCATTTCATTAGTTACAGCAAACATAATCTAAGGCTGTGACAATACAAGTAATAGCAGAACACTTTTTTCAAGAAATCGTTCGATCAAAACAAGCACAAGCTTCCCACACTCCGACGTGCGCAGGGAAGTGATTCAAACTCCCCCGAATCTGATAAAATTCCCACACCAAGACCGCTCCCTCGAAACGTCAACTCTACAACCCGTCAATCGTATAGCTGATATCAAACATTCAAAGTGCTCGATTCAATTTCAGCGTGTATCATTTTTTCACACTTCTCCTTGCAAGTCCCCCAAATCCATTCCCTCTTAAGATAAACTTATTGCTAATATGGCTCTTAGCGTGGCCTTAATAGCAAGAATAAGCGGAAACAAAACTTTTCATACTAAAAGTACTTATATACTAAATCAATGTACAATGTTGAGTTAACGCTGATTGTGAAAGTTTATGGGAAAGATTAGTATTTGATGGTATACCAAGTTTCTGTTGCAACTGATATTTTGGATTACTACTGTACTTGATAGAACTTTGAGTTGAAGATAGTGGCTTCTCTGGCAAATGGCTCTTAGGGCGTGCAATCATTAAGCAGTGAAAGAAATACAATCATTTAGCATGATATTCGATTGTATATTTGTGTCGGTGACATTCCTCGCCGTATTGTCTTCATGATTTTCCCGCCTTTTTTAGAGTGGCGCAATGCCTGCCTCGCAGTGGCTTTGGTGTGCAAGGCTGCTTTAACCGTCGCTTGGCTTTCATCCATGATTTGGACCAACGAAGTCCACCAAGCTGAAGGAAGGTTAGTCAGACGCTGCATAGTGTATTCCACCAAGACTGAGAATACTAAAATGCAATTATGCCCGACAGCCGTTTGCTGTTAAATTATCTTATCTCACTACACTTCTTTTATACTGCGGCAGAATTTTGAAAAATCTCTTGCGGTGTTGCCGACCCCATTAGATAATTTTCACGAAATACTTGTCAGTGGCTTAAAAATCCTCTACAATGTAAAAATTTCATAAAACGCATTTTTAAAACAATGGTTATCTTAGCCAAATGCTTTTTATAATAAAATATGCTCTGACCACGATGCAATCTACTGTGAAAGCCAGCTTTGCTATAGAATCTAATTTGTGATGTAAAATGCATTCGCAAAACCATGCTTTTCTTTGACAGCTTTTCGCAATGTTTATCAAATATGTATGGCAAACCACTCAGATAGTGCAATGTTGTGTGATAAAGAAAAGAAATCGAGTGTTTTTCTTCAAATCTCTCGCCTATTGCTATGCATAGAATAACAAACTGTCCACACAGTGGAAAAACTTGATCATTTAATTGCTTGACTTGAAATCAAAACAAATTTCAGTTTTATTATCTTGATGCTTTAAATGCCAAATCCTCTGCCACCCGGATACAAACTAGTTTAGTATGGTTTGGAAATTTGCTCGCTTTGTTTTTAACAATGATAGCTTGATTGCAAGGCAATTGTCAACATAGCAACTTGGCCATCTTGCATTCAACATGAAATTAGACTCAACAGCTTCTAAACGTTTTTGTCCCTTGGCATATGGTCACCAGTGATAATCTTATCTTCAGGTCAACATTTGGATTCAATTTTTTGTGCTATGCATCAAACATAACTCTAGGCAACTCAAAGGCAACAGCTATTGCAAAAGAAAAGGAAGACACTCATTAACCCTGTTGTCATCTATCAGGATTGAAGACTTTTAATCTATCACCTGTCCTTTGTCATTTATTTCCCTATTACTGACATTTTGATGACTGTATCTTTTGTGACTGCTCCAGACGGCGTTTCTCGAGAAGAAGCTCATGCACTTTGAAGTTTGCTTAATGATGTCCCTGGATTAAGTTTATTTCATATCTTAAGATTATACTAAAGATAGAGTTAAGATTTGCAGTACTCCCAAGCAGATGTTGGTTGTGCCTCTCGCCGTTTTAATAGTGAGAGCAAGCATAAATAGACAAGCTTACAGAGCAGTGATGCATTTATGTTCTTAGCTGTAGGCATGCAATAGAACCGCACTGTTAGTATTTCCCAATAGCATGCAAGCAGTTATCTAGTATAGCGCTCTGGAGCTCTTCTTAACCTGCATTTTGTGTAATGCCGATAGCATAAACGGTAACTGTTTAGAAGTGAAGGGAGTAAAGTGCTTCCTTTCTGTGTCATCCAACTAGTTTTTAGTGCATAAGCACAAATAACATTTTCAACGTCCCCTTCTTACAATGCCAGGCGAATCAAACAACATCCCTTTTCTAATGGTTTCTTTCCCAAACCGACACTGCTCGACAGCAGCCTTTTCCTGATATACCCTGGATTGATAAACCCCCGTCAAAGCCCTCTAAACGAGCCTCATTCTTTTGCAGGCATCAACATATCGGGGTGGTCAATTCCTTGCGACTCCTCGGAGGCACTGCTGCGCCGTGGTTCACTACGTATGCCCAGGAAAGCAGCCCAGGTGTTGTCTTTGCAGTGATGAGTGGACTTTGTGCCCTCGCAGGGGCCCTATCCATATTTTTGCCAGAAACGAAGAAGGAAAGAGAGGACGATATGGACGAGTCGGAATCCGACTATAAATGCTTGAACGGAACGATGGACCAGAACTTGAATCAAACCACGCTAAGTGTCATAAGCAAACCGGAGAAGCCAACCAGCTCCGGAGATATTAACTTCGACTATACAAGTTTATCCCAAATCGACAGAGAAACGAATATATAATCCTTAAGTGCCCAACACGTTCAATGGATCATTGGGGTTATGACGTCATGTTTGGGCTACGATTATGATTTGGTCTGTAAACGTGAATCGCAGTCATTCCGCGCGTTTCGTCGGCAATCTCACCCGTATTGGTACCCTGGGCTAATGTATGACGCAGCATGTTCACGAAATATTCACGCGGCGAGTTTTCAACGTCCGAAGTGCCGCTTGCCTCCACAGCAGTAGCTCCACCCGGCAGTGCCGCTTTTTCCCAATTTGTCATTTGTACAGCATTGACCGCGCGGATCTTATGGATCAGTCAACGGAGCTACCGTCCAAATCTGCTGTCTTTGTTGGAAGTGGTCCTGTGCTTATCATTAAAATCAGTGATATAGTCACATGTGGGATCGATGGAGCTGGTAGAACGGGTCCAGCTGTCTTCGTACGCACAAAGCGGTGACTGTGATGGGTCAAGAAGCCCTACGCTCTAGGCATCTGAAACACTGATTGAGAATACTATTGCCCTGGAGAATTGAACCAGGAAAGGCCCTGAAAGTATCTAGAATATATCGTGAGAATTTGAGAATAGGACATATTAGTTCGCCTTGAGTATAGTAAGAAATTGTATCATAATAAGAATATTACAAATGTTCAAATATTTTGCTTACTAGATCAGAACCTAGCTATTTTAAGATCTCATTTAGTTATATTCTATAGCGATCTGCATGAAAAGTAAGTTATTTAAGTATATACTAGTCTTTTGCTTACGAAGTCATTAAAACTAAGAATGTCATGAAAGATTGTTTGTTTGGGGGGGGAGAGAGTGGGGGTGGGGGATGCGGTGATATTCAGGGTCGCTTGCGCTGTTTCAGATAATTAGCTTAAGCCCCGGCAAAACGTTTGGACATTTGCACTATTCATGCACTGAACATTGCTCACATTGTTCAGTGTTTTGGAAATCCAGAAAATCTTTGTGGTGGCAAAACGACTGAACATTGTCCAGTGAACTTTGCACCGTGGAAGAAGGCGCTATGGAAAGCTGGCCGCATTGCGCCAAGGAGGTAGTGACATCTCTTCAAATTGACAACAATGATAATGGATTGCAAAAGAAAAGTTAACCATGATCCTAAACGTTTTAGATCTTGCTGAAGGTGAAGATGAAGAAGTCGGTAAAGAGACGAAAAGAAAGAGATCCGTTTTAAAGTATCGTAACAGAACTGGCCGTGGACGATGGCGCGGCCTACAGGGAAACGGTGCGAATGAAACACGAAGATTTGAATCATTGAAATAGATTCGCGCCGAATCCAATCCATCACACCAACTAACTGGACAATGTTTAATAACACGACTAGACATTTCTCCGCATCATCCATGAATAAATACATCCTGTCCACTGCAAATTTTTGACTGCCTTCAAAATTGACTGAACAACACTCAAACACTGTGGCAAAACGATGCAACATTCACGCTAGACATTAGTCCAATGCATGTTCAGTGGAAATGTCCAGTCGTTTGCCAGGGCTTTCTACGCCGCCTCCAATTGATTTCGTTCTGAAGGTTGCAGTTTTCTTGTGGAGACATAACTTCGAATTATTTCCAAAACTAGCAGGTAGGTTTTGAGCAAACTTCCACTTTGCGGAAACCATAATCATTGTTCATCATTGGATGCACGCGAGTAACTCTTTTTCGCATGAAAACAGCTACATGGTGAAAGGGCCTTATCCCTAATGGGCGAAGCAGCGTTAGTCCGTGGGGAACTGGTGTTTCTTGCTCGATCTCCAGCCGCAACAGACGAAAGGCGACAGCTAGTGACAGTTTTCGGCATATTTATTTGCAAAGTGCATGGCGAAATAACTTTCCACTTAGAATACCGAGAAATATTTTGTCACTTAAATATGTTACTTGCTGAGCCACCCAGTGTATGTAATAAAAATCAGCTACAAATGTTCCGTCCGAAATCGCAAAGGTTTGAAGCAAAGAGAAATGAACCAAAATGAAAAATCATTTGAAGATAGACGTTGCATTTTCTGCGGTGTATTGATCGATGTCTTTCAAGGGAAAAAGCAAGAGAGAATCCATTTGGCTCTACACCCCTGTTCCCACTGTGCAAGTGGTGGGAACGGACCCAAATGGAAACTATTGCAAAACGATGCAGATGATTTGTCGATAAGAGGCTTTTTCAGTCAACTGTCTATCAGACATCAGTGGTGTCAATCATTGGGAATTCGTCAGGCTGGCCTTCAAAATAGCGCGCAGGAAGCATTTGAAACGACTTAAATAAAATACTTTCACATTTTCATGCTTTGTAATCCACGGGTATTGAACAGCAACAGCATACGCTAAAACAAACTTGTTATTGCCATGCGCTCCTGGCTTGGCCGCCATGTTTGATAGCCGACTGGATCGAAGCACAGATCCTCGTGCCCTACTCATCACGAACTTGTGAATACTTGCGTCGAAGCTGCCATTGGTTGATTTCACGGGATCAGCTGACGCAGAGCCTGGGTCTGAGCTACGGCTGAGCTAAGGTCTTGGTGAGACCCTCCAGTTGGTGCTTATCACCACCGCGGAGAAGGGAAACCTTCTCAATATTACTTTTTAGTTCATTTGTGCTTTAGCTTGATCAAGAGAAATTGAAGTTCTAAAACTTGTTAAAAGAAGGCGTTCCCATTTCTCACGGTTCTGTACATACTACTAGCCTCTCTCAGAAGCGATAACAAAATGGCCTAAAATCCTTCTCTTGCATGTTCTGAAATTCTAAAAATACATTGCTGCTTTCCGAAGTTCTAATGAAAAATGGTTAAGCTGCAATACCCTTTACCTTACCTTTATTCTTTCATTATTTTATTATAGCTTAGTAAATGCATAGGGAAAGAAAACTAGAATTTGCTAGAATTCTATAATTTTGGGCGGTAACAAATGTAAATTTATGTAAATTATGCACAAAGCAGTTTGTTCCACTGTCACACAGGAAATAACTGTTCTTGTAACTGTAATGAATAACTGATTGAACGCAATACTAGATCACTATAATGTAATCACTATTATCACATCTTTATGTGAAAACTAGAGAATGTTAAATCCCTTTTTGCTCGCCAGAGCTACTAGCGTTACGGATTAAACTACATTATTTATAATTCATCCCTTACTTCTTATTGATCATACGGTCTGGCTGCTGTGTCCTTTGTTGATAGGCAAACGATAGTCGTGTAAGCTGAGTTAGAAAAAGAACCAAAGTGAGCATTAATGATTGTATTCCAAATTATTAAAAAAACAGGATACTTTCTTATGAGATTGGTAAGCCAAAAACCAATGTGAAATAATTAAAAGGTTTAAAGCCACCAGTGCTGTTTCTTCCACTAATGGATGCCCGTATGAACTAAGAGATACAAACAATGGTCTTAAAAAGCATTGTAAAACGCAGATATATCATAATTTTGTATTTACTACTGATATTCCCCAACTTGATGAAAATTCAAGGAATAAATTTCCAAGTTTTTGTCAGTTAGTTATGGATTTTGCAAGCAAATCGACGGCGTATCAAACATACTGTAAATCACTTGGTATTTATTCGTTTTAGTAAGCTTGGTCAATTTTCATCAACTTGGCTACCTGTTGTAAGGATTTGAAATTAAAGACGAATCAACATTTCAAGCTCCCAGAAATTCACATATCCAGCCATAATAGCAGGACTATGTGGTCTGTTTGCTTTTCAGCTAAAAAAGGTCTAATTAACTTTTAATTGAAGCACAAAAGGCTAAGCATGCAAGAAATGATACTCAAAGTGTAAAGCACGAATGATGTCATTATTTAATTGATTTTGGTATGAAATCATATCCCTAGATAAAGTATACCCTCCTTATTTGGTTTCGGTGAGTCTCTGAAGAAAACAAGACAAAACCCCTTGAAGACAAAAAGTGATCGATGAAGCCGGTGGCTTGTGAGGACAAATATGAAATTCGCAGTAACCTGCATTTAATAATTGATAGATACCAATTTCCGTAAACCGATGGCTTCATTTGCTACTAGTCTTTTTGTTCGCCTCGATTTCAGGCACCCTCTTATTGACCCACAGCCTTTGATCGACATAAGAGTCTCTTTACTATCCAAAAGGTCGCAACGATCTATTTTGATAAACCACATTGCGTATTGAAGTTGCTCGGCTGGTTATCAATGTTGTTTGGATAAAGCATTTGCTTTAGATAATAAACTTTTTATTTTATCTTGCATCTATCTATGTTCATTTATCTTACACTATCCCCACTATACAAGATTAAAAGACAGAACCTTAATGAAAACTAATATGCCGGTATAGTGGCGTCAAATTAATCGATTGCTTTTTAGCTATTAACAAAGTTGCCTATGCGTGATTGCAGTTCTCGAATAGCTCTTCTCAATTATGTCATGGTGCCTTCTGCGTTAAGGCAGTCCTTGGCAATGCCACTGCCTCTCTCGTCTTGAATGGTCAGCTGACTGAGTTGGTCGAGAGAGTCGGCCACCTTCTTGTTAAACAGGTGCCAGTTAGGCCCCTCGCTGTTCAGCTTTGACGGATCCGCTGGAGAGTGAAACGGAGTGATATCAGTGGCTGGCGTATTCAGCTGTGATTGACAGCCCAGCAGCTTGGGGTTGTTCGTCAACACTTTGAGCGCTGGACTCGCTCGTTTGCCTTTCTTGCTTTCAGACAAATGGCTCTTCATGATGGCCTTCTTTGGCACGATATTGGGAACAATCTTCGGTTTCTCGTGTGAATCCATTTCTGCATTACAGTTCGTGTCTGCATCAGCATCTTCTACTTTGTCTGCTTTGCAGGAATCTGCAGAGATCTTGACAGCTTCAAGATTCGCTTCGCTATCCATAACTGTCAGAATATTCTCTACGACAAAAGAACATCATACTTTCTATATTCTTCTGTAAGTCTTGTACTTATAATGTGTAGCTTCTTTCATTTGATGACCCTAGCACGATTATATAAACAAAGTGGCATTCATTGACTGATCTACATTTGTAATTATCCAAGCCAACACACTTGTAATTCATTGTATTACACCTTTGACTTGCAGCCATTAACAATCACGTAAGGATGTGCCTTGCATTAGCATTAGGGGACGAAACAATTCTGCCACTCTTGTTTGCAAATGCAACATCGCGCCAGCCTCTTCACTTCAAATTAAGAACGTTTGATTAATGCTCACTAAACGTGAAATTATTAGACAGTAACTTCATATGACCACCTGTGTAATACAAGCTGTGAAAGACGTATCAAATATTGCCAGACACTTTCAAAAAGCAATTTCTTGAGTGCCATTATTCGATCGTTAAACGAATGGAAATGTTTTGAAAAATGGCGCAAAGCAATGAGTTTTGAGGAAACTATAAATTCTTCATAGTACCATTGCAATTTAATTTCTCGTTGCAGCTTCATTTTGCAATTAGTAAACAAAGGCTTCTTACACCAAACAAGCACGAGGCAGGCCTGTCTACCTAGTACGACATTTTGATTAACTGTTAAATCCCCACCTCCCTGTGCACTTTTATGTAGTGCAGCTTTGGTTATTGTTTAGATGAGAATTCAAGGAAATATTGAATCCGTTTACACGTTTCTCAGGATACCACTGAAACAGACAGTGGTGCTTCAACTATTCCTGTTAGCCAAACATTTCGTAAGGATTCAAAATTTATGTTCCAATTTATGTTCCAATTTATGTTCCAATTCACCATTGTGGTTTGATTTCAAATAAGGAACTAATCGTCTCCCATACTTCCGCTTGACGGTAAATAGGACACATAAGGATTGAAATCGTTTAAAATTGGCCAGTCCAATTCAAGTTTAACTTTACGGTGAATCGAATTTTTCTATTCAATTCATTTATGCAGCAATAGATACTTCATAGTTTAAGCGTGTTTGATGTCATACCATAGCGAGGCAATCTCCTTCTACTATACTTATTCAAAGCAAACTGAGCCGCATCACAAAAATGCGTGGTTGTCCATTATTCTAACGATTAAATGGATTTTCCCCAAATTAGGAACTTTTTCGTTTATCATTGATAATAGTTTTATGAAGTCAAATTATCAAACAGTGGCTGTTTGTCTCTTGAGTAATTCTTCCTAGGCAATAGGTTTCATGTATATACAGAAGTGGCATAGTTTTCTCTGTCAAACGTGAAAGGAAGATGATACTTTCATCCCAAGATATCTACGAGTGTATGGGATCATGATTTCTGATAAGAAAGGACATGCTCATTATTGCCGTCTTAAATATTAGCAGCAGATTTGACTGTGCAACGCAGCTAATTCACAACGGCCTCTGCGCAGTTGCTAAAGCTCTCTACAGTTGGATACTTTGGAGACGCACATTTGCCGTAAAATCCAGCTGCCAGAGAGTGGGTATTTGACAGGTGTCCCCTGCAATTAGTAACTTCGTCATTCGTCTACAATCGCCTTTTTAGAGCCTTCAATGTCATATTTAGTGAAAACATGAAACATACTCGAGAATACGCAATTTTTTGTGGGCAAAAATAACCGTACTTCATACTGGACTATAAAACAAACTCGCTGAGCTCAAAGCATCCGTTTAGCGCATACATGGTATATCAATTTGGTTCAATTTATTCAAAGTGGCAATTCTGGATACGAATCTTTTATATTCTAGGTGTTACTAAGTGGCTACAACCCGTATCTGCATCCATCCACGTGAAATGTCAATAAAGCTGCCAAACTCTTTTCAAACTATTTTCCAAGCGTGGCTTCTCATACATACCCTGGGTACCACTAGGCTTCTCACTTTGCGCTATTAGAAATTTCCAATGGAACTATGACTAATACTCTCTTCGAAGGTCTTTGAAAAACTTCTTTGCTTTACTTTATAACACTCCGAAACCAGTAGAAATTTTCCGGGATGAAAAATATGCATAAATATTCATTACAAATGACCATGATCATCGTCTCTAACAATTTAAAAAAAGCAATGGCTTATAAAATGTATCAGCCTCGAGCACCGTCTTACCTTACGCACAATATAATATATAAAGAAATATATAATATAACATATAATATGATATATTTAAAATATAATACTATCTGTTTCTTCTACTTTTTTCAAGTTTAATCAGGAAAACTAGAACGCTTTTCAAGATCAAAATACCTTGAAAGGATATTACCCTTACCCTTTGGGAAGTCGCCGGCGGCGAAGAAGGCAAAAACGTGCTCGCTAAGGCACTTTACCGTTGCAAATTGAGCTGAAGTGAACGGGTAATTTGCCAACGAAAAAGATTGCCTTTTTCTCTGCTATAAGCGGAATTAGAAACCGCAAAGCCCAAGCATTAGGAAGGTTCCGATCGCCCGCACCTGTAGATTTCTCACGTACAGCGAAGGCCTGTATAACCGTGTTCGGAAGCCCACCGTATTCGAATGTTGTCGGCACATTTGTTATTCATTGTCAAAACGACTCACTGCTGGCTCTTCTCTTGTTTGAACTCTCCGCTTTCCTCCAAGAATCTACGCGAGTTCAATTAAGATTAGGGATGATAAACGATGGAAATGCCATGTTCGATAGTAATAGCAAGACAGAGTAGGGTCATACCCTAGTGTGTCATAGAAGAGCTCTTTTAAATGAAAAACTCAAATCTTACCTTACATTCCTGTGTGAAGGGCATCTCTTACCCCCTCATGAGAGCAATACATTTATACGTGCTATATCCTACTTTATTTTTGTATGAATATCTTCTATGGTAATGATATCGTAGCATTGCTAGAGACAGAACTTTTGCTTTACTTGACCTAATACATAGATTCTTGATTAGTGGATATCTGCCAAAAGTTTAGGGTTCTTATAAAGTGGAACTCCAGTTCTAGCATTATTCAATAACGTCACTTTTAGGACATTTCTTTGTGACAGGATTCTGTGGAACATTTTTGTTCAAATTTTTCTTTAGGGCTGTCATACCCAACATCCGAAGCTTCCATCTAGCAAGTGAGAAACGCTCATTGTATAATATGCTTTAAAACAAAGACGAAGTATGTGAAATTGAAGAAAACTTACATACCTGAAAATTAACCCAATCATTCTAGACTAAAAAAATACATAACTACATTAATACCAAATGCACGTTTAGAAGGAGTGCATTATTCAAGAATTGTTGAAGACAAAAACTTCATTTGTGCAATTTTCGTAGATGGCCTACTTTGCTAGATGCAAGTGATGCACCAACAGCAACTCTTGCCATACAAACTAATGCAAATGTGCGATTGAAAATTGTTGTAATGACAGTTTTGCAGGAGCGTTGCACTGATACGTAGCAGCATCTTCCATCTATGCACTAACAGTGGATGGTAATTCGTTTGTAACTCGTTCGGATGGTAACTTGTAATCATAATTTTTGCGATACCCTTTCCATTTCTAGCGTTAAGCTCATTCTACCATTATGGCACTGGCACTTTTCCCTAGAGGTAGTTTCACTTGCGCCACTGCACTTTGGTAGCCCCTTCCCTAATTGCTTCCATTCGAAATTTGTGTTAATGATGGTTATAATTTTAGGTCGAAAGATACAGCTTATTTTTATCCTTCCATCTTTAGAACACCATTTAAAATCGCCAGTGCCGAATCAATGCAAATTGCAACATTCCAAATGACCTGTTGGAGTTTCTACGCCTCCTCCTCCTATATCACCGATCCTACTGTGTTCCTGAAATATCACTAAGAATGATAGCACCTAGCAACTTGCAAACCGATGTTTAGCACCTGGCTTGAGCTTCAAGTGAATGGGCCAACTGCCAGTGCCCAACCGTCAGCATAGACCACTGTGAAGGCAGCTGGCATTGTCATACACGAACCTTACATGAAAGCGTACACGATGCTTCGGCCTGCTATGGCGTCAAAAATCTTTAAGCTTGCCGTAGATTTGCAACACCTATGAGCACTATCTGCTCTTTCCCTTTCACTGAAGTGACACTGGCCAGAGACCAGGTTAAGAACTTTCGTGTTTACATTGACCGTTTTCTTATTGCGAACAGCTGCTTCGTCCCTCTCAAAATCTGAACGCTACAAATTCTGTGATAAGTCGTCAATCCACTAGTACATCATCCTTGGCTGATATTTATGAGGAAAAATATTGTCAAAAATAAGAATAACATGTGAATTATGTTAGCCTTTTAATGATGCTGAGGTGAAGGTTTTTATCTTCGCTTGAGTTTTTGTCTGATTAGCTGCTAAAGGAATCCGAAATTACTCTTTGTTGTTGCAATTTTTGAATGTTGCTCAAGGAGGTTGCAGAAATTTAAGTTAAGAACTTTCTTCAATTGCCTTTCAAAAACTTTTTAAATCATAGTTCCTTAATTCTTTTACTATCGTTAAAGTACCTCTTTTTGTTTTATTCAGTCAACGAAGTTTGGAAATTCCTAATTTTGCCGATCAATCTCCTTCTGCACTGGGTTACATGCGATATGCAACTTGATTAAACTTTGAAGTATTATTAGTCAAATTTAGGCTTCATCCGTTTTTCAGAGACATCAAAATTTATTCAAGAACAGAGAAGAAAGTGCAAAGATTCCTTATAGCTCTATTTGCTGTCGTTGAGGCTGCACCTGCAATGTCTTTCTACATTACATTTTATTCAGCTGTTCATTACTAAACGTATACGTTTGTCTGCGAAGAAATCTTTCAATGTTCTTTACCTAAAATTATCCACTCTTTTACTGTAAAACAAAATGAGAACAGTCTTATGTTTTGTTGCTTTGAGCTACTCGAAATTTTATTCCCCTATCTTTGTTCAGCGATCGTTAGATCTTATTAAGTTGTCTACAAAGGCGTTTATTAAAAAGTTATTCAGTCCAATAGATCGATGACTAGTTTGCATATTCTTTCACTTATGGAATGCCCGTTGTATTCCTGACTGCTACGTGTTATTCGTATATGATTGCGTATACTTCTTATATCTATAGAGAAATGGCAAGTCTTCCAGCCTATTTCCAGTGATCAATTAAAATTCAAGGAAGGTATCTTTTTAGGTGTGTCTTCCAAAATCCTGTTTTTGCGATTTCAATTTTTTTTGGTCAAATAAATAAGTTGTAGGTAATAAAGATACACAAAAAAGCACTTGCATCTACTTGAAAGAAAGACATCGATCCTCTTACGTATGAACCAAACGGGCATTTAAGTGCTTAGACTTTGCCAGCCTCCACCATATCTATGCGATGTTTTCTTTTTTTCCATTCTCTCAACTCTCTCAACTCAAGTGTCTCATCAACATTTTAAAGTTATTTCATTGTTTTTTGTAGGATATTTTTGCATTCGTTCCCAAAAGCATAGGATCTTTGAGACCAGAAAAAGTAAACAAATGAACAACGCCAGATGTCAGTAGTTTTTACATAGCAAATCAAACGAACCCTGGCAAAACGACGTTGAAAAATTTTACATCTGCGAGGTTTTGAAAATTTTCGTAAGTAAAGGGTGCGTTTCGCCTAGACGATGAAATTTCAATCTTTGCATTCAATTTTTTCTCGCAACCAACATTTCTATGTTTGTAGGCAGATATCGCTACCTATGTAATAAAGAATATGTCGAAAGGACCAAAAGGTGGGTATGTCAAATAAACAGGTCGTTTCCTACTGTCTGGTTTATTCAACGAGAAGAAGCTTCAAAATGAAGAATTCTCAACAGTCGTGCCCACAAAACTCCAGTCTCTAGTTATACATACATATATTCAGTGTCAACATACATTCAAAGCACATTTTGGCGAATCTTTCATGAAAAATTGGTCGCAGGTTTTTACTGAAGTATCGAGTATGAGTTTACAATAGTGTAGTAGGGTAACATCACTTTGATAAATAGTGCATACATATATCAACATGCTACCTTACCCTCAAAACGATTGACGATCTGTTATGATGCTACGTTTAATTTCAGTAAAATTGCTGCTAAGTTTCTACAGTTGCACGACTAGTGTTGGACTCCTACCAAAAGTGTTTTGCGGCCCCAAGCAAGTGAATAGTAAATAATGTAAGGAATAGTGAAAGAACGACACTTACAGTTTGCAGTTCCGATCACCTTCAGAGCATAATCATCTGTGACTGTTGATGAAATGGAAAGCGTTTAAATACAGCTGGAATTTCCATTACGGGGCATTAAAATTCATGAACCGAATTCGGTCCTTCAAGGGCGGTTCTCTACCTTCAAGGCTCGACAAACAGTAATGCCCTGCTTGGAGGGTTGTTTGTGAAGCTGGAATTCACGTCAATCGCTTGCGTTACAACACAACACCGGTGTTTTTGCTAGAATCTAAACTACCACGAATTCATTTTACAGAGACTGTTTGCGGTGGACTGCCTGATTTTTACCTCTGTGATAAAATAAACCGGTTCCTTTACCTATGAAATTCTCAAATAAGCCCAGGGGGATTTTTTTTTTAAAAATCTGTTTACTGGATGGGAGTTTATTCGAAAGGGGCCAGTTGTAACAGGGATTATGGATTATGTTACTACAAGTACACGCTTTTTTATAAGGAACCTACCACAAGGCCTAGTTCCAAACGTTCCTTATTCGTAGACCTCAGATCATCAGATTTTAGTACCAAAAGTTCCTTAAAAGTTCCTTAATTTTCACTGCACATCAATAAGCCTTAACACTTAATAGAGAGAGGGGTGAGTATGCGGAAACTACTCAATAAACAATCTATGCGAGAATTGGCTGCAAATGAATGGAACGGGCTTGATGCTTGCAGTTATAAAAAATTTTCTAAACGAAAAATTCCTTAGGGATTTCGTTTTTAGTAGTATAAGTTCTTTATATATTTCGGCCTTCTACATGTAGGTTCCTTATAAAGTGGCTCCTTATAAAAAAAGCGTGTAGTCGCAAAAAACACAAAGAGGAAAACAAAAGGAGTAATCCACTTGGCATAAAACTAACTACTTGACCAAAACTCTGAGGCTGAAAAAGTATTTATTGTTGCAAATATAATATTTTAGCTGTTTCTCGTTACTATGGAGCCTCATTCTACGAAAATTTGCTCAATTCATTAGATGGAAAATTATTGCAGTGATTAGGTATGCCGTTCTGTAGCAGCAATTGTTATTGTCATACTCCCTGCTCCAACGAAAGGAAAATCAAATCGGACATCTCATCCAATCCGGATTCTTTTATGACGCAACGAGTGATTTCATTCGTATTGTACCCACTTGTGCAGAGTATGCAAAAAACAGCTCACAATATATAGCGACAAAGTGACAGTTGTTTTGCTTTGTGGAGAAAACTCAGATTAACGAGAAATTTTGGTCTTGAGGAAGGTTGAGACTGACATTATTCTTAGATTATTCTTAAATCTTAGCAATTCTGAGCTATTAGACTTTATTCTTACATAAAGCAGCATTTACACCAGCAAATTTTCCTTGACAATTTTTTGGGGTCGATTGAGGAAAAATGTTTTTTACTTGACAAGTAGACTTGTTCAAAAGCTCGCTGTCTTTTTTTTATAGTGCATTAGTAGGGCTGCCGCTGTCCCACATACGAATAAAAGTTAGTGGCGTAGCGTGATTTCCAGAAGTGGGTATGCGGGGAGGGGTCAAGGGGCAACGCCCCTATTGGGCGGCAGGGGGCGAAGCCCCGGGAAGCTATGGCTTTTTATAAACACCAGACAGTTAAGATAGCGCTCTCTTTACATTCTTATCATGCCCAAACAGAACGTCTACAACACAGTTCGAAATAAAGATTATATAATAAAAACATGACAATTTTTGACAACAACATGACATGACAAACATGACTATGTTCAAATGAAGTAGGCTACAATCTCTGAGCTAATAAACAATCCAAGATCTTCTATAACAATTTAATATTCGTGGTTATGATAATATTTGCCACATGCAGGCGAAAATGGTATTCTAAAAGGGCAGACCCCCGTGCCACCCCTATTTTGGTACCCTCCCTATTTTGGTATACTCACTAATTGAGTACCCTCACTTGGCACTCAAGCTAAAATGAAAAGCATTTGTGCAATCATCATATACTCCTCAATCTCTTTAAACCTATAATCCATATCGTCTACTTATTTGAATCCACATGTCAAAGACTTATGTGGCTCTTTGTTGAACAGCAAGCCAAGTCACGTGATTAGATGCTGATCAAGAGAACACGAAGCAAGCTGAGGTCAGTCGCTTCCCTTTCAAAGCTCTGTCCTCAACGCTGTGAGTAAATAGTTGGAGAAATTTTTCGTTAGCATGATAGATTATTCGTTGATACGACATTCTATCCTACCTTTTAGCAAAATTCTACATTTAAAGAGGGAAAAAACAATTGATTTATATCAGGTAATGCGGTGAGAATTCCGCATTCCCAGAAATGAGCAGTGCTGTAAACAAAGGCCAAAATCAGTCCAAAACAAAGGGATCTTTAGAAACAGGGATACGAAGATTTGTAAATTCCTTCCAAGGTAAAAGCTAACGTGGATTCATTGAACTTCGATGGGTGTATCAAGGGTACGACAGTGCGAATTTCAATTAACCGTCAAAGCAAATGTTTAAGCAATAAAAACTGTTAAAAATATTTTTGGTCAGATTTTGCAGGGCATGCGGCGCATTACCAGCTTCCCTTGACGCTACGCCACTGATAAAAGTATCTTCTAACCACGCCAATAGATATTGTCAAAGAGGTTTTTTATCATTCTACACGAGCAATTAAAACTTGGCATGAAAGAATTGTCAAATAAAACTTGTTCAGAGTATACACGGGCAAGGAAAATTGCCAAGGAAAAATTGCTCGTGTAGATGCGGCTTAAAAAAAATGAGTAATGGGCAAAATTCTCGAAACTCCCCCAAAATCACAGGCGCTGTTCTTGCCTTTCAGTTATTTCCACAAAATCCTGGCCTTTCTTGATGCAACAAAAAGAACGTTTTGTTTGGTCTCCATTCCTGCCCAAAAGTCACTAATCTTTCAAGGCACGTGTCCTCTCTTTCAAACGAAACAGGATAGTTTAGATCCCTGTTTGGCTCAGTGCCCACCCCGCCAATCCACCAATCAATTCTGCGGGAGATTCAAAACTGACCAATCAACAACCGCGGAATTCAGGGCCGCTCAGATTCAATTTGAATGTGAAACTGTTGTCTTCAAAACTCGAACGAACTTCGTCAGAGGCGCGTGGCTCGAAGATATCTGACAAAAATCTAAGAGAAATGGCGAAGATGGACGATTTTACGCAGGTATTTTAAAAATAGTAAATTACTGATGATAAAGAATTGAATTGATATAGAGTTCTGTTGTGTAAGTCCGGCTCTGTGTGTTTTTCAAGATGGTTCTATCGCAAGATCTTAGTGGTCATCCACGGATGGCCTATGTTTCAACGCAGTGCGTCTGCAACTTGTAACCTTAATCATTTTGCGATGCTATTGATGTTAAGGAAAATCTAAGCCCAACTTTCTTTACTTTGATGTCAAAGAGACTAATTAATTCTTGTTTGAAACTGGAGTTTGAGACTTTGAACGAAGATCGATCGACTAAAAATGTTTATTTGTAATTTCTGCTAGTGGTTTGTTTTTTCCTCATGAACACAATTTTTCCATCTCCTTTTAATCTTCTGCTGAAGAGCGAAGCACCATAAACAAAACCTTTTAACCACATAAAGAAACATAATTTTTGATTTTCACAAAAATTTAGTTACCGAGATGACAAACAGAGTTTTACGATCCTCTTTAAAATAAAATGAAAATTAAAGAATCCATAAGACATATTTTACTATCTAGGAAGAAAAATTAAAGATGAGTGAAGAGAATCTTTGGCTGGTACATGGAAGGGATGACATGAGCTATAAGTCACAATGGGCTCAACGGGTAGAAACTAAATTAGATATCCATCTAAACGTTTTTTGCTAACTGAGATAAGAACTCTTAACATTTTGTACCAAACTAATACTAAAATATTAATTTTTTCTAAATTTGACCTCCACTTGGCATATTTGGTCTATTGCGATATGAGGCTATGAAACTCTTGTTCATTATCATGATAAAAATTCTGTTTGTTGTGATAAGTTTGCATAGATTATGATTTATACATGCAGGGAAAGTTTCCCTCATGTTTTTTTTCTCCTTCTTAGAAAAATGTATTCAAGCCAGTTGTATCAGAACAGGAGAGCTGTATATGTTGCTGCTCTTTTATATTTCAGCTGCTGTTAATGTATAATATGTTTTAAATGCCTTCATTTTCTCATAACAGAGACTTCTTGAGAAGAAAAATGCCAGAAAGCGAAAACAAGAAGAGGCTAGTGCTGCACTTAAAAGCATTGAGGTCCAATCAAATGCTAAAAGGTCTCCAATCAAAAGCAGACACCCACTGTCTCCAAAAAATGACAATGACACTGTTGGTGCAAAACTGGTTAGTTCATAGAGATTTGATGCGCATTGATATTTTGAACATTTCTGACTTTGCAAATTTGTAATTCTCCCAAAGCATGACAACAAAATTTTTGATTAACACAACCAGCAACCATGGCAGTCAGTTAATTGGTGTAACTTCAAACTGCGACCACTCTCTACAATCAACAGCTATTCATTTGATATTATAATTTTAAGAGTGTAGCCTAAGCAATTAAAGTTAAGGAGTGCTTTTCCCAAAAAAGAATCAACTATCCAAAGGTGATTTGTAATTTACTAGCATTAATGATTTGTTCAGCCTTTTCTATGTATATATATATATATATATATATATATATATATGCATTATATTTTATTTAGTAATTTTGTTAATATGTCATTGATTTTAGCCACCTGTTGCAAAGCCAAGATCTGACAAAGGCTTTGAAAAGAGATCAGCAATTCATGGTAGGAATCAAAAAGATGGTAGAAGCCCAGGGAAAGACCTTGAAGAAATTCTTGACACTGGAAGAAAATCACAGATTTTTACAACTTCAAGGCATGGGGCAAAAGAAGTGAAGCACACAAATAAAGTTATTGATGATGATATGGAAAATATATCAGTTCAAGTAAACTTTTTGAATCTATTTTTTTGTTATGTCCTATTTAATTTCGGTTCTTGCTTAATGCTTTGCCAATTGGGGTCATTATATAACCAAAAAGAAGAGAAGATGACTTCATATGATTCCATTTTTTACCACCTATCGTCTTTTTAAGTAATGTTGTTTTTAAAAAAAGAAAAATATTTGCAAATCATTCTACAATCTTTTCTGTATTGCAATTCAGCAAACTTACAAGTCAGTTTTTATGTTGCTTGTAGCAAAGAGCATCAAAGTATTCTGGCCAGAGTAGAGTAGCATCCAATGGTGATAGTAGTGGAAATACATCAGGAAAGGTAAATTTTAAAAAGAAATCAAATTATAAACTAACGCCTAGCTTGCAATCCTATTGATGTGAATACAAAAATACATATATATATATATATTATTTTTCTGAAAAGTGCTTTTGAATTTGTACTAAGCATAGACACCATTTATTTGATCAGTAGCTGGATGCTGTTGAATACAGTTGGTGAATAACTTGACATTGCCTGCTACTCACCACAGTCTGTAGAGCTGATGATGTCAATATTGGTTCAATAAAAGCAATTTTTGGCAGACAAGCAATATATTAAATAATCTTTAGATGTGTAATCTTTAATGTACACTTAAGGGTACATTTTTCACCTTTTCAATCCATTTTAAGACAATAATAGAAAACTCTTCTCTCATAGCAAAACCGATCTGGCTCTATAAGTGATCGAGTGGCATTGTTTGAGACTTCTAAGGGAAGTGAAAGTCGTGCCTTTGCATCGCCCAACAGAAATGATGACTCGGGCTCCATCCGCAAACCCTATGGATCCGAAGAAAAGAAGTCCGTCAAAAGTAGTCCTTCGCAAGATTGTCGACAAAGCTGCAAAAGACAAGTACGATGAAGGAGCCTAGTAACGAGCGAATGGAAGTCAAGACCCCTCTCACTCCACAACTGGAAGCCATGAACAGTGAGGATGTGTCATGTGACTTTGACTACAATTCAGACGAAAACCCTTTCGATGTCTCGTCCATTCTGCGGGCTGCCAATGAGGGGGAGCCCCAAGAAGCTGATGTTGTCGAGTACCACAAGGCATCATGGGATGTTATGGATTACTTAACTGCCGAATCTTCAAGCGCAAAGGAAGGCAAAAAGGGTAAATTATGTTTTGAAAAATTCAAAAGTCTGGATAGCACGGCTAGATAGCTGTCTCGTCCGAAGATTAGACGTAGCTCGACGATGTATTTCTCGTGGCACTTTCCATTTTTCGGAACTCTCTACTGTGCTTTTATTCCGTCAGCTCAGTTATGCTTTTGTGACGCTACATTTAAAAGACATGATCTGAAGAAGATGAAAATACTTGTCTCTTTATTCAGGTCGAATTGGGCGTGAGATTAAGCTAAGCGCGCTGTTATGTACCGCCTTGCATGATTTGCAGCAGATGGTTCATGTAACATTCATTTTGAATGAAAAAAATTGCTGTTTTTCTAAGCAAATTGGTCTTATACTTGGTCTTCAACATGTCAGATAGCTTGTTTTTAACTCCGGCAGTTGCATCTTTTCAGTTAGCGGAGCCACTATACTTGTTTTAAACTCTTTCCAATTACGTTAGTGCTGCTTTGAATCACTTTATACATGACATTGCCTTGAACCATGCAGCACCATTAAACTCTATCCACTGGAGCTGATGCGACGATTCTTGTGTAATATATATAGCCAGGATCGAGATATTACATCAAATCAGTACACATTAATTTTCACTCGGGATTCAACAGCTCCGACATCAAGAGGCTTCTATCCTGTCGCTGGTAGTGACTTCTCTCGCAGATTATCTCCTCATTTAGGCCATCTGTTATAACACTTTTGTCACAACAAAACCACATGAACGCATTACTTGTCTGCTCTTTGCTCATCGATAAATCTAAAGGCGATACTATTAAAGTAAGCTTCCATAACACATCATCAACACTTGTTTTAGAATGTCATTTAATTCTGATTATTCTGCATTCAATTCAGTCTAATGATCCTGCCCAGCTTTTCTTGAGCTGCACTTGTAATGGGGAAACATCCAAATAGGTAACTGCATCGCTACGGAGCTTCGAGTATTTGTACTTAACAAGTTTTTTTCATTTGTTCGTTAATTTAGCTACTGTTTGCCTTTTCAGCACGCCAAAGAGAGAGCGTCTACAGCAATTATGGTGAAGATGAAAACATGTCAGGTTTTGCGAAGGAAATAGCAAAAAAGAGGAAGGCCATCAAAAGCCCATATCAGGAGCAGAGTTTGAACCAGTTGGATTCACATTTAGATAAGAAGGCGCTGAGTCATGCGCGGGAAGAGCTGCCCACAAGGAAGCACGCCGAACAGAAGGTTGCTAGTGGGAGACCAAAAGAGGAGAAAAGGGCAGGGCAGGGCAGGAGGGCCACCGAGAAAGTCGAACCTGTACGTTTTGTCGCTTGTTGCTCTCAATAATAGCTGCTGCTTGCAATCATTTTCATTCCAAACACATACTCAGCAACCGCTTGTAGGAGGATTAAGGATTGATCGTATGCCTGTTTATACAGTAGAGACTGCTACATAGCTAACTAGATTATACATAACCGATAATAGATTATTTTCTTAGATCTAAATAGGAACTGGAAATGTTTCGTATGAACCGTCTTTTTTAATTTACAGCAAAGAATATCCGATAGTGGTCGGCTTAAAAGTAATGCCAGCAAGAAGCAGCCCCCTTCTAATGGCAAAGTTGATGAAGTAGGGAAGCACCCAGAGCAAAGGGAAGCTCCACCTAAGCCCCCAAGAAAGGGGAAGCACTCGCTGGAGGATAATTCGCAAGATGTTCGAAAGGAAAGTGTCGATGAAGTTGTGCAGTATCGAGAAGCAGAAGGCGTCAAGGGTGGAGATGACACGAGGAAACGCGGGAGAGGTGGCGAAACAGACGCAGACATGGGCAACTCTTGCCAAAGCACCGCCGAGTATGCCATTCGCAATGGGGGTGAGGAGAATGATTCTAAAAAGCTCAAACAAGGTCGAAAGGTATGTGGCTTTGGGTACCGATGAGTGGTACTGCGATGGGTGATACTGCGATGAGAGTTACTGCGATGAGTGATACTGCGATGAGTGATACTGCGATGGGTGGTACTGCGATGGGTGATACTGCGATGAGTGATACTGCGATGAGTGATACTGCGATGAGAGTTACTGCGATGAGTGATACTGCGATGGGTGATACTCCCGCGAGTCAACCGGCCCTCCGTACTTGATTTCTGCCTGCAAATGGTCCTCACTTCCATGCTTTCTTTCTCATTACTAGAAATCTCAGACTGATCTCAGCGTTAATGGTGGCTTTTCACGTTGTTTATTTGATGGAACGTCAATGCTGATTTCCGCGTTGGCCTAGTCAGCCAACATTATGTTATGTTGGATTCAAGTAATCGATGTGATTTGTCTGGTAGCTGTTCTGTGTTATAACGTTATACCTGCTATGGTAGACTTACCAACAATTCAAGCCTATCAAATGGATACACAAATGTTTTGATTCCTTGCTTCATTTTCATAACACATGTTTTGTTCTTGACGAGAGGTTTCCGATGTCCGACCATAGCGCTCTTTATTTACTTTTCAGGTCATTGCTTCGGACACGGCCTGTCACCTGCCAAATGTGATGGAAGACTCTTCTAGTGCCGAGTCAGCCAATGAGTTGATTTTCTCTCCCAATTCCCAAGCATACAAAAGCGTAAGAGAAAAGAAGGTGAACAAGGGGCGAAAGGGGATGCGAAGATCAATGAGTTTTAGCGAAGGACAATCCCCCGTCATTCCTGTCATACACAAATCTGGGTACAATGAAGAGATGAGTTCCAAGTACAATGTTGTCACAAGTTGCACCCCTATGGAACAAGAGGCACAAAAGAGCCTATCGGATCAAATCAAGGTTGGCATGCCACAATCCAGTTACTGGCTAATGGAGGCTATTTAAAAACTTTCAATGGCGCTTCAAGCCACATTTACTGGGCTTCTCGCTTCTTCTTGGAAGGTGGCATTGTTGCTTTTAGTTGGAAAGAGTGGCAGATAAGAATGTTCTTAAGAATTGTGCCTCATTTGAGTTTAGAAACCACAGTCGCTCTACAGACATGTACTTGCGTTGTATAGTTGTTGCATTCAGTTACATTCAAGTTTTTACTTTAATTCCTCGCATGGCTAACTGCATACTGTGATGGTCGACCTGGTCTTCAAGTAACTTGATGCTGACAGCTCTCTTCGATTCGGCTAAACGCGCACAGAGAGTAGTAAGTGTTTTAATCTTTCTCCATAGGAGCTGCTGGACTACGGCGTTTCGCAACAGAACATCGTCATCCAAGCAAGTCAGGCTTTGAATCTGTCCTTGAACAGCGAAGAGCGGAAAGGCTGTCCTGAAATCATCGAAGGAGAGCGCCTGTTACTCCTTGCAAGTGAGTTTTTTCCGCTCGTTCACTGTTGGATTTTAAGCCCTGTTTATGTGAGCTTTGGAAGCACAGTTCTTGCCTTCTTAGACTGTCTTCTCGTAAAAATAGCCAAAAAAACCAATAATTATTGATGAACAAATCGTTTCACATTCAGAAGCCCTGCACATTCTTAAGTCTGATAGCTGAAACTGCAGGCGGTTTGTCCAGTATTGTTTAGAGTCGGCATGAATTTCGTGTAAAGCCAAATTGAGCAATTACTTCTTTGAAGTTATCTTTGGAAGCAACAGCAAAACTTTTAAATAATTTTAAACAAACAATTGTACCTTTGATGAAATAAAGAGCATAATATTCAACATATTACCTGTGGCTCTGCCGAAGTAAACTCTGTTAAGAGGTCCCTTGAAATTATAGTCAATGTGTAAAGAGGTTCAAGTTCCCCTTCAGCAGCCCCCAACTCAACTCTATAACGGGGACGCGTCAAGTATCTTTCAAGCAGCCCCCATACCCCCATCACGTCATTTCAGATTTGTCACCTGTATGCGTGTGAGAAAGACGCAACATTTCAATTTTCATTTCCTTCTTGGTTTTGGCTTTTCAGCGTAATTAACTGGTGGGAAGCCTGAGTTAAGAAACGCTTTCCGTATTTTTTGTGTATATACCGCCATTCACACTTTGTTTTATAGATGTTTTTCTCAAGCTTAAGGTTTTAATTGTCTATGCCCTAGAGCGCATTTACCGCGAGTCGAAAGCTAGAAACTCAGCTGATTCCTCTCAGAAACCAATTTGATTATAATCATAAGTTTAACTGGCAATGTTTTGCAGCAGGCTTGGTCCTTTGCCAGATTCGTGATAATTAGTATGTTGAATGTTTGAATTCTTTAACTGCTAGATGGGATATTTATTATCATCTAGCCTCCCCTCAACTGATCGTCCTTGATTTACCTTCCACCCCAGCCCAAAGAAGGACCGCATGTCTTGATGAAGTCGAGAAGCTCAAGCAACCCTCAAGCCAGCGCAATAAGAAGATCGCAGCCAATGGGTGTCCTCCTTGCAAAGCAAATCTTGTTATTTCTGGTAAGCCTTCGCTCAGCCTTAATCGTCTGTACGCCGTCCTAGGGCTTATCTCCCAGTGTTTCCCTTTTCTACTCAAATCACCAGAAAACTGTTTTATCTCCAGTCTATTAAGTTTTAATGGCCACGCTTGATGTGAAATTGCCCAAGTAAACATCGTGTTCCCTGCTCTTGATAGAGTCTTTGTTCAGAATTTCTCTAAGACCTACTCACTATGACAGCCAGATTGGACAGATGATGTGAACATCGGATTAATACGAACTTATGGCTGTCTACGTTCTTCGTTGCCATTCGGCGAAGTCTAACATCATTTTCAACATTTGAATCTCAATCGACACCAATTTTTTGTTGTAAAAAGCAATAACTGATTCAGAGTAAGTAACTCCCATTTGTGAGGATATTTTTGCTGACGCAGGCTAGGATACCTAAATCAATCCATGAGGGCTAGGTTAAGAGAACCCATAAAGAAAGCTTAACATGCTTACATTGATTGTCTTTTTTATCTCTTACAGAAGTCAAGCTACCTCTGAATGCTGACTTTTTGGTCGCGTTGAGAGGAGGGAGAATGGGTGAGTTGCTTTCTAGGACATCGTTTCGTCACGAAGCTACGAAAAACAGTGAAAGTTGGCTTGGGTTATTGCACAAGTTCACTTATATATATACAGTTAATTCTCCCATATGCTTTTGGTGTTATCGTGAACAACTTTTGAAGAAATCTCTACTCTCGAGTAGACTTTCTAAATAGCAGTTTGTTTGTTACCGTATCAAACAGTTGTTGAGCAGTACGTTGCATACATTTTATTGCTTTTCTTTGGACTGATGCGTCTTTTTAACTTCGTTCTTTTTGACTGAATCTTTGAGGATCATTTCGGAATCTGCCACTACCCCAATATTCTGAATGAAGCTGTTCTCTCTTCGTATAATCAGAACAAAATCACGATTTAATACAAATGGCCTAGATTGAACGGGATACATAAGGCCAGAATGCATGTTGCTCGATTTTCTCTTTCCTCAAATGTGAAAACCGTTTGCTGATTTATCTTCCAGATCTCGGTGTATTTCACTTCGTTGTTCTGATCCAACATGGACCTACCCAGATTTATTCCACCAAGGTCAGGTGTACATACGATGAACTTTCCAGAAATTTCATAACTTTCAACGACAAGATAATCCTGTAAGTCATAGAACTTTTATAGTATTCATTAAATTCTGTATACAATGTTCTAGATAAGGATTCAAATATTCAGATTATGAGATTACACTCAAAACTCAAGTGCTTTCGTATTTGGTATCGTGCAAGCCTTTTCTAGGCGTTTTTCCAACGATAGAAGGGACGATAATTCGCTTTTTTCATTGGTTTTTATTGGTTTCATTCAGGAAAGACGTGCCTCATGACTTCGAGCTCAACATCAAAGTATTTGGAATGGTAAGGCCAAATATTTCCTTCTTTTCTGGCAAGGAAACACTCAGCCTCAACTTCTTTCTGCAACTTTTTTTCGTGATCTGTTAAATTAATACAGTCGTGTGAAGTCACAAATTTGGTTCGGCCTCTCCGTTATCACTCTCAAAATGAGATTGAAGTTACTGCACCAGAGGAGAATGACATACATGACAATGCTAGTTTCGTTAATCAAGCTGATATTTTTATATTTGTAGGCCAGTTGATCATAGTAAAACTCGCTTCAAACATACCCTTTTGTTCATTGAGTAATAAATGCCTAGCTACACGCTCTGATTCCGCTGTCGAGCCGACTTTTCTACTCATGTGTTCACATGTTATTCTAGCACACACGAAGAGCATCCGACGTTGTCGGCCGAAATAAAAAGTCGCAGGTAAATCTTTTTAATGTCGAAAACACATTTATGGATGTTCATACTTATAATTGGTTTGTTTACGTTTATCTTGCTTCGTTTCGCTCAAGTCTAACAGCTAACGAGTTATTACATTTAACTCAAATGTGAAAGGTTGTTTCCATTTTTGAAACTGAAGACTTTTCATTCAAAGTATGAAATGCCATTTAGAATTATGATAACTTTAGTTAAAGAAAGTCGTGGCTAGGAAGTTGATGTAATTCGTGCTGTGTTTCAGCAATCCAAGGACAGTCCCGGATTGATCAAAAACATGTTCTCATCATTGACGCCCAAGGTAAGATAACGTCCACCTTTGCTGTACATGCTGCTTTGGCCTTTGACCTTATAACCTATGACCTGGCAGAATAGATCTGGCCAGCTCTATGTCAAACAATATGCGAATATAGGGCCTCCTATAAAATAAATTTCTTCTTTATCTTTTATTACTCTTTTCCAGTTGTGCTATTGAAATGCACTTTTGGTTGTTGTTTTTTCTCAGTTGAAACCATTAAATATGATTAGATGATTTTATGTAGGCTTCCTATAAAAGCTGCATATTTTCTTTCCTTTCTAGAAGAGACTGAACTCTGCAGATGATTCCCCAGGTACAAAGCTCAACGAATTACCAATCGGTCTTTCTTAATTACACTCCTACTGTTTATATTTGAGCAAGAATGATAAAGCAATGGCATTAATTAATAATGACTTGCTTTTTCTAGTTCGTGGCTCTTCTCCAAAGCCTGTCTTTCGAACAACCAGTTTCACAGCCGTTGGAAATGCATCTTTGAACCTTTCTTCCATAAGCTCGGGGAAGTTTGTCCTCCATCAGGTTTGCTCTCTTGTGTTATCGATTCTTTTTCCAAGAAGTTGTTTTTTCTTCAACCACTTCCTTGTTTGACATGTTTGATTTGTCCTGTGAAACTTATTCTCATTAAAGAGTTTTGACAAAGTTTTTTGGAGTCACATGCCATTTTTGGAAAACATGCTTGCAAATATAGATATAGGATTGGAAGAGCAAATTTTCAACAAGATTCCAATGCAAAAGCAATGAAAAACAGCGAATAAATTCAACTCATATATATATATATATCACCGTCAGCTGTGATATGTCTCGGTATACACCGTTTTGTCATTGCCATTATTTCTACTTGACTTCACTACCGCAAAATCATTGTGTTTAGACTGAAAACCTCCAACGTTTTCATGCAGGTGCCAAAAAACTGTCCTCTCGACGGCTTTGTTGAACTTTGTGCTGAGTGCCTTCCAGAATTCACTGCATCGGCTAGAGGATTCTTGGTGAGCAATATGGACCTGGAGTTTTCGTACTTTTCTCCACATTTTTGTGTCTTATTGCTGGTTGATGGATTATTGACTTTGGAGATCAAACTGCAAATGTTCTGGCTTCAAATTCACAAGTTTTGCGCATCACCATTTTAAAGTCACAAAACTTATATAAACACGAATGGCTAACGCAATTTTACATTTTCTATTGTTTTTTATAGTCAATGTTTTAGATAGAACATATGCATCGCGCAAAAATAAACACCCATTGTATCGCTTAAGATTTAATTGAAAATTTGCTGTTCATTTTCTCCAGACAATACTGGAAGAGGTTGGCGGCTTCACCGCTTGGAACCGGCGATGGTGCGTTATGAATGGAGACCTGGTCTCTTTCTGGAGATTCCCCGATGAGGAAGAGCAGAAGGTGCGTCAGGCTGCATCCGTCTTCATGCAGTTTCTGAAAAATCTTGCCCTAGGCCACTTAGGGTGTAACGAGCAAGCAATATTACTCTACTAGGAACGAGACTAGGTTTTCTATTCTAGATACATTCAGCTGTCGTAAAATCTTGATAAATTGATTCAAGTCAAATGATTCAGTGAACCAATTTAATTTCAAACAACCGGCGGGATTTCAGTTCAGATAATTTCCTATTTCATCGTGTTCCAAATTCTCTTCGCTCGTTGTTTGCTGGATTTTCTTACTTGCATCCTTTTGCATGAAAAGTTTCACACCGATGCTACCTTTAGCCTTCAGTTAGGGACATGACATTTGACATGACTCTGTCTGCATATTTACGCTTGCTTTCTCCTGTATAGCCTCCCACAGCTACAATCAACCTGCTGTACTGCTCGAACAATTCGATTGAGGTCGTGCCGCGAATGGAGTGCTCAAGACCCAACACGTTCGAGTTGATGATCAAGCGGCCTCTCACTAAACATGACGTACCCTCTTTGCTGTCAACAGTCGAAGGAAAGGAGCTGCATACCAAGTACGTGTTGCGTTTCGTCTGCTTGTTCTTCAACGCGATTCATTCAGTTCTCTAATTATATTAGAAGGTTCTTGTGGCTCTTTAAACGACAAGGTAATAAAGAGGCCAAAAGAGACTAGGGTTAGGGCATGCCTACTTGTTGTTCCATTCTGGTGACCGGTACAAAACGTTTGCAGGGGGTCAGATTTTGAACATTTTCATTAAGATGTTTGAATTTTATTTTTTAGAACTTTTTGCTTAGAATTTAGTTATTTAGAATCCACTTTTTGTCTTCTATAATATCCCATTAACCCATTAACCCGCTGTATAATATGTCCTTCCATCGTCGTTAATTCCTTCCATCATTAATTCCATCGTTGTTTCATATCCCCCCCTCTCTCTCTCTTTTTGTTTCATATCCCCCCTTGAGTATTCTAGTGCAACGGTGAGTTTTTTCGGTTTTCAGGTACTGGGTGTCAGCCGACAATAAAGAAGACCGCATGGCATGGATGGAGGTGTTGAACCGCCAGCTCAGCGACAGCAAAGCTTGGTCTTCCAGGCAGGTACCGAAAGTGCGCAGCGCCAGCAACCAAGAAATGCGCTCGACGACCAAGGCCGGTCCAAGAAAACAGCACCGTGGTGTTGCAGTCTGAAGCCACAAACGCTTATCTTTTGTGCTACTAGAGTGTCACATGCTTTGCAGCCTTAGTATGAAGCACAGCCTTAGAATTAAAGCAGAATTAATTTATATCAACTCAGATTTCGTATAGTAAGTGATGGTACCCAGCTTTGCCGAATCAAATGCTGGCGATTCGTTGGCGAGCAGTAAGTGCTTGTTTTGGATGAGGCTCCGTTTGCTGGTGGCAGAGTCTCTTCCATGTGCTGGTTTTGCAGATGGGGTGTACAGATACCACGCTTTACCTTCCAGTCATGCAGTGTTAGTCAACTCAATATCCAAGTTCTCCGTTAACTTTCACCATGCAGTGAAGAAACGAATTGTCTCTTCCTGTTTTTCATGGTGGTTATAGAGATCAATTGTTTTAAGTAGATAGGTGTCAATCTTGTTGACTAATTGGTCTGCAATGTTTTAGATTAATCTCTCCATGACAAGAATATAAGTCAAGGGTAGTTTCCAAACGCTATTAGAAAATATTTGATGATAGAAGTTTTTCTGACGGAAGAGCAGGATCGTAAGTGCTCCTTGTCTGCTAGGAAAAGCTGCCAGTGAAACTTTTCGGTGTTTCGTTTCTATCCCATATTTTCCCGGAGACAATTAATTAACATTGCTTCGCCAGTAATTGTTTATTATAAAGTTTTATCATCCATATCACTGTTAAATGTTTTCCTTCAGTACATTTCCTTATATTTTGTGTAATTTGTCATGTACATAGTCTGAATTCTTCCATTTGTCAAAAATGTGTTATTTTGCACCCTGTTGTCATTTTTGTGCCTTCCTTTTGTGACAAGTGTCTTGGATCTTGTGGGCTCTTTTGCCTGCAGAACCATATGATTGGACGTGCTGCAATGTCGTGATGCTGTTCCTGTGCATGCTTACCAAACTCAATCACTCTTTTGAGTGCGTTTGCCTACTTAAACACCAATTGATCGTAAATTCCACTTAATGCGTTGCTGAAGGTCTGCTGCTGGTCAAGCAAAGGAAATTTCGGCCCTCCGTGATGAAGCTGATGATCAACCAGGTGATAGAGAGTTCTAATCTGAATCGCAAAGTCGCACCTGATATTTATTTGGGTCTCAAAGTTACCTAAAACTAATCCAAGAAAAGCACTCGGCCGACATATCAGCTGATTTTATTTTCTGCCAACGCAGACCCCGATTTTGATGACACGAATCGTCTAGGGAGAAAAGTTGACAAGGGGCCTTTCTTTTCTAACAATTGAAAAATGTCAAAAGGAGGACATGATAAAATTTTGCATGGGTAAATGCCTTGGATATTATCCTTATAAGAGCTAAAAACCCATCCAAATAAATCTCTGGGTGATAATTACCACGTACTTTAGACATTTAAATGAAAAAGGCCAAAATTATACGAAAAAGCGAGCGACAGCACCGACCATCAGTAAAAGACGACGTTCAATTAGACGCTGCAGTGACTGTAGTCCACAAAGGATAAGCGTCTGTTACGATATTTGCACTTTGTGAGGTTGAAATAGAATCAGCATACCTTGTCCCATAAACATGAATTTCTGCATAGGGACGAACCTTTGCTTCTGTTAAGATGCACGAGGTAACTTTCAGAAATAAAACAACAAACAGTCAAGGCTATTCACCTTTGATCTCATGGCCTGTTTATAGTGTTTAGGGTCGCGGGACAATCGGTTTTGACCGAAAACTTGTACTGTCCAAAGGTAAACCTCCTTTCCTACTTCGTTGAAACACTGATGGGGCTAGTTTACGCAACAGGGATATGAATGCAGGGAAAAGTTTTGAGATGTTTAAACCATCTCTCTGTAAAAAGAAGGCATGACTTCTGTTAGTCATAGGATCACGTGACATCCGTTTGACGATATCTTACTAAAGGAACAGAAGAACATCCTTTTTTGCCAAAACTCTCAAGATAAAAATCCAAAACGTCTTATAATCGCAATTCTTTAACGAGGTGGCTTTACCATGACAAAAAGGCCATTTGTTTATGTTTCTCGAGAAGATTAAAACTCATATCCTTGACGTATCGTTCAAGGAAGTTGGCAAGTGCCATTGGCTAGCTTAGCGTAATCACATAAACAGGCAAAAATGCCAGTTTTCTATTAGGCCGCTTAATTCGAATGGTTCACATAGTTTCAACTTTTTCGCGAATTAGCTTGTATGGAACTTAAGAACTTCGAACTACACTGTTACCCAGCTGAAAAGAGCAACAAACCCACTTGCAATTGATAAGTCTTCACAAGTAATTAAGAATACAAAGTGAATAAAAATCCCAAACTATTTCCGTCGAATGCAAATGGAATAGAAATATCAAGCCGGTCATGTTCTCTTTGTGAAAGAAGCAGACTTCAGTACTCGCCCCTTTGGCTCTACGGATTTCAATGTTCTAAGTTCAGGTTTAGATCTTGAGCCTTTCAGTCTTATATTTTCCTCTTTCAAAAGTGCCAACTCCTTCTTGATACTAACATACTCATTAAAATCTCCGCATGAAGATCTGTGTGACGCTTCCTTGTTTTTCAGATACGCCACCTCTGTTTTCAGATCAGTAGAGGACTGACTAAGAGCGTCTCTTTCGAGTTCAAGCATTGAATTGCCCTTTTCTAACGAAACTATCTTCATCTTGCATTCATGAATTTGTGAAGACATGTCCTCAAAATCTCTTTCAAACTGCTGTTTTTCCATCGACATGGCTTCTATTTGGCACCTTTGCTTTTCCACATGTTGCAGCAGTTCATTCCGTTCTAATAGCATCTTCTTTGATGACAGCTCTAGCTCAAGTCTAGAAGTCAGCTTATCTACTTTCAGTTCTAGAGCAGCAATTTTCTTTTCGTACTTGTCTTTTTCCAAGCTATGGTGCGCCTCTCGCTTTTTGTTTGCTGCCAATTCCCGTTCGATGTCTATTTTCGATTTCTCTATAAGACTTAACTTGGAGCAGGCATCTTGCAACTCAACTTCAAGTGACTGAAAGTGAAAAACAAGGAGATTTTATTAACACAAATGACATACATAACATAAATACAACGTGTATATAGCACAAATATAATGTAAACATATGAAGACCGTGTTCTGTTTTTCGTCGTCCAGTGCTTGATGCGATTGAAACTGGTTTGCGTAAACAACAAAACATTCTTCATTAAATATGTGAAATGATGAATAAGCATTTGTTATGATAATTTGGTAATTTCAAAATTGGGCCTCTGATCTGTTTCTCCAAAATGCATGCTGAGGCCACAGCTTAGATATAGCGTGATTGGGTCAATTCTGATTGGCTGAGCTTACAAAACAACCTTGAGCTGTTAGGAGGAGAATCAGGAGTCAAAATGTATTCAACAGTATGTGAGAAAAGGCGCAAATTGAAATGATCAGAAATGATTAGATATGTGAGAAACAGCCATGAATGGGTCAGACTTGGCTTTTGCATACATGACTAAAATATTATATTTTTCACAAGAGCTTCAACTCAAAAGTACACAACAAGGCAGGGATGTGCTGCGTAGTCGCTATTGGCGCAGACATTCAACGCCTTTTCATATTTCTGCCTATGATGAAATGAAAGTTGGTCATCTTTATTGGTTTGTTTGCAAAGTTACTGTTAGCCAAAATGAAAAGATCACTACCAAGTCAAAAAAGTTCAGGGCAGAAGGTGCGATGCGACCCGCTTTTTTATCGGTTGTTTCTCATACAGTGTCAAGAACTGGGTGCTGCTTTCAAGGAGACCTTTTGTGTTATGAACTGAACGTAAACCAAGGAAATTGATGGAGAAACTGTTCTTGTTCTTTCTTAAAGATGTTAAATTTAATTAGTCACTTAAAGAAATCTGGATTGAAAAAAATTCTATTACCCGTAGACCCTACCATCCGTCGAGAAATTGCCATGCAGCGTCACTGACTTCAGTACCATCGTTAACGTAGTGGGTATCTTAGCGGATATTCATAAAAAACATCTTACCATTTGATCGGTATTCCTTTGGAATTGAGTAACATTGAGGGATCTGTTGTATTAAGCGATCTTTTTGACGCTGTTTTTAAATCCCGTATAGGAACACCTTGGAAAACGACGGAACTGCCTTTGGCGACTTTGAGTTACCGCTGATTTGAAAATCTTCGGAACATAGGCAATTTGAAAAAAAATTTGTGGCAAATTTTTGTTTTGCGCGTGCGATGATTAGCGATCGCACGCCTCATGTTACAAAGACTGAGGATACACCTTGCAAGAGTCGCCAATACATTGAAAGCTCAAAGATTTTAAAGCTTAAAAATTTTAGACATTTAATTAAGTATAGCATTTTAGTAGCCCTGGTATAACACAAGCTGTGAATGAGCCTAGGTAGTAGCCATCTTAAATATCTGCATGTGGTGCTTGTCATTGGATGATTCTAAACACAATCATACATAAAGCACTTAACTTGGAACAACATTTTGCCACTATTGGAGTTGGTCACTATTTTTTGAATGCCACCACCCCCTCCATCTAAATGATCTAGGCACATCGCTGGGGTTTAAGATGGTTAACACTTACTTTTACTACTTTTGCTTCCTCCATTTGATTTTCTAACAATAATTCTTGCCTTTTGTTTTCAGCTTCAAGATACTTTATCTTCATTTCAAGCTAAATAATCAAAAGTAGGTATGATGAATTCTGTACCATTTTTAAACTTAGAAAAGTACTCAAAGGATACATCAAACTAAACTTGCTGAAAAAAGTCACACTGTGACAATCATATTTACATTATTGTAAAATGAACAATTGAGATACTTTCCGGGGACAGCAGCCTTTTGAATCTCATTAAAATCACTATTTCTTTGTTCTTGTAGAGATAAATTTAGACCATCAAAAAGCTGTTGATTTTAGCCAGAGACATGAAATGCAACAAAGGAACAGCAGAGAAGATTGAACTTTAAATAAATTTATAAACAGAGCAAGCCACAAAATTCATCAAAGTTTCTTCCAAACATACCTCTTCCAACTTCTGGTGACTAGCAGTTGCCAGTAGATTCTTAGCTTCAAGGAGTTGCCCATACTTTAAACAAGAAAAATCAGTGTTCAACAATGCCAAAAAAATAACATTAATAGAATGGGCAATAAGGAAAAGAAGTGTGTGAGAGGAAATGGTGAAAGAGTAATGAGTCTCTAAACTGGAGCAATGACTAGTATTGGAGCTGGATCCGAGCTCTCAGAGGACTTTTGTGTGAAGTTAGAAGTACACCTAGGACCAGTGTTATCACTATTTCTGTTTGCAATTATGGTTGATATGGTAACAGAAAAAGCAAGAGAAGGCCTGTTGTATGAAATTTTATAATTATGCAAATGGTTAGTTTTTCTCAAGTGAAACCATGGAGGTCCTGAAAGAGAATTCCAGGAATGGAAGGTAGGTCAAAAGCAAAGAATCAGAAGGAAAGGTAATGGGAAGCGGTATGGAAGTTAAGGTGACAAGAAGAAAGATTGATATATATGGGGTTTTTGGAATGAATAATCCAATGGTACATATGAATGGACTCACAGGAAGTGTCCTTACATGAAAAGAGTGACTCCAGCAATAACATGACAATTGGCTTGCGGTCAGTGTGCCAATGTTGGAAAGAGGAAAGTAGACAAGCCAGTTTAAAGGTTCGTGGGACAACATAGAAAGGAAGGGAATTTCTGTTACCTTGGTGACAGGCTGAGTGTTAGCAATAGCAAGGCAATTGTGAAATAGCATAGACAGCAGTAACAAGGATTGACTTGCAAAAAATTTAGACAATATGGTGAACCATTACTTGGAAGAAGGTTCTCTTTGAAGGTGAAAGGAAAGATTCACAAGAGCTGTTTAGAGCAGCTATACTTACCTCTTTGTTGTGTCTGCTTTGCATCTTGTTCAAGGCAGACTCAACAGCAGATTTATGGTTCTCTTCCATTTGGTGAATTGTTTTTTCTGAGTCACGTGCTAGCTTGTGGAGTTCTTGGCATGACATGATTTCCTTCTGTGAAAGTTTAAATTTGATTGTAAGCAACTGTATAGGGTCTAGAAAACCAACCACACAAGAAGTGCAGAACATAGTGTACCTTTCTGTGCGTTTATATTTGGAGCTAAACGACAATTCTTATACATACATTACTCTATAGTTACTATCAAACATATTCATATTATGGTAAAAATTGGGGCAAAAGAAAAATATGACCAGTCAACTTTCACCCACATGTCTTACAATATCTTTAAAGTTTTAGGTCAAGCATATACAAAGCCTTTACTTTTTACTTTTAATAAGAAATTTAGGACAACGAGGTGATCTAAAGTAGTGAATGCTAAATAAAGTCGTACACAAATACCTCCAAAATTTGGAATCTTCTTTTCAAATCTTCATTTTCATCCGTTGCTTGCTGTAGTAAAACCAAAGTTTGTATATGACGACATGTTAGCCTCTCGTCTTGCACTGCTTTGAGATCTGAAGGAACACGACGATTCCTTTTCCCAGACATACTTGATCACTACCTCTCTATTCATCTATTCATAACAGTCTACTGGCCACTTTTACTCAAATGCAACAACAACACGGAAAGTTGTTCTGCTGACTTGACAACCCTAAACTGCAGACCCTGTTTACGAAAACGTATCATGCAAATGCCTTCTTTAGTTTGTCAGACACTTAAAAAACTGAGGAATATGTTGCTTTATATTACTCTTCCGATATCCGAACCATTAGTACTCATTTCCTGATAAAAAAGCAAACCAGGGGAGATGCTTTCTGGTCAAGCTAAAATCAATCTACCAAGCTAAAGTTTTGATACGAGACCAGTGCCATGACAACAACCTGCAAAGCACAACATGGCTACCATTTTGTCACTTAAATAAGCTTTCAATATATCATCCGGATGTATTAATAGATAGAAGCCATGCCAGAACACTTAGGCAAAAAGAAAACAGCTATTCATAATTCGAACAGCAATACAAAGGCGTCAGCGCACCAAGAAGATCATGGCAAGAAGGAAAAGGCCGAAGAGCAACAGGATGAAGTTAGGCCCACCGAAGAGATAGATTTAGATGGCGGAATTTTAAGTCACGATGACAGTAAATCAACTGAGCAAGACGTAGAGGAAGCTCCAGTTATAAGATATGATGCTATGCGAGTAGAACCAGTATTGACAAAGTTGATTGTTGAAGGCTACGAAGGTGATGCTGATGAAAATGGTTTCTTTGAAGGTGAAGGAACTGTCCATTTTGTCGGAGGACATGTTTATAAGGGGCTCTTAAAAAATAAGAAAATGAACGGTCATGGTGTATACTTTTGGGCGGACGGAACAACCTACTCTGGAGACTTTTCAGACAATTCCATTTGCGGCAAAGGTTTGTACTTTGCTTTCTCGGTAATCTATTTTAAATCACATGTGCAAAAAACTAGGACACTTTGCTATTGAATGGCACAATGAAGAAAAGCGAATCCGTGCTAGGTAAAGAAGAAGCTCGGAATTTTGCAAGACATATAAAACAATGGGGAAAAACACCATATCATCAGTTTGGAAGTCTAGCCTTTTCCAGCTGACTTAAGCTTTGTTTAGTTGATACTTCCCACTGCCAAAACTTCTAGACAATGCAAATAACACTTGGCAGCGTTATGCATAAACTCGTACATACTTTGGCACATATTTGTGCAAGAAAATGTTTAGGTTGCCTAGAGAAAGCCATGGTGCTTTCAGATTTCAATGGCTTTATATGATCATTGTTTTACTTAGGTGTGTATTCATGGCCAGATGGCAGCAGGTATGAAGGAGATGTCAAGAATGGATTCAGGCATGGGACTGGAACATATCGGTGTGGAACATGCCCATCAACATACATTGGGGAATGGGAAAAAGGCCTAAGACATGGAAAAGGTGTACTCTACTTTGATGAGAAGTTTGAATCATATTTTGATGGAGTATGGGAAAGAGGAAATAAGTGTGGCTTTGGTATTCACAAATATAAATCTGGCAATATCTATGAAGGTCAATGGCTAAACAATATAAGACATGGGCGTGGTAAGAAATCAATTTTGACATATGTCTTTTAGTTTTGTTTATAGTCCCACTTGATCCAGAAAGTGGTCCTGGGCCTGCAAAGGTCTGTTTGGAGAAATAATTCTAGATAGTTTACCCAGATAGTTTTCCGGATAGCACTGCAATAATTTGCCTGTAAGTTGCTGCTGTTCTGCTACCTAAGCTATTGCATAGAAACATGTTTAATTTCAAAAAAATCTCTTTAAAAGACAGAAATCTTTGTCTTCAACAAGTGCTCACAGTAGATTTTTTCTTTGGAAGGCAGAAGACAAAATTCTTTGCCTTTCAAAAACAAAAGTCTGCCATGTGTAGTGGGATTAAGGCTACAATTGTAAACTAATTTTTTTAGTAATGGAGGGAGTTCAAAGTAAACACTTATGCAATATTTAGAACTCTTTGCCAATGAAATAGTAAACCTCACTTTAGAAGTGCTTCTAAAGCCTTGTCTTGATGCAAGTTATTCCTGAGTGCTTTAACTTTTCTCTTTTTTCTTAAAACAGGAATAATGCACTGGTTTGATAAAGGAGAAGAGTATGATGGTGATTGGGTGGATGGAATCCAGCACGGTAAAGGAAAGTATACCTGGTATTCAAAGAGGGTTGTTGTCTCACAGTATCCAATTAGAAACAAATACACAGGCGATTTTGTTCATGGTCAGCGCGAGGGCTTTGGTGTCTTTTACTATGCCAGTGGTGCAAAATATTCTGGTCAGTGGGTTAAAAATGTCAAGTCTGGCACTGGTGAATTCATGTTCAAGAATGGATCAGTTTTTAAAGGTACTTAGCCAGTATTTTTAGAGGATATCAATATAAAGCCTGCTTATAGGGATGTGAAGTAACATAAAGGTATTTGTATTGTATTTCTATTTGTTTCTACTTGACATCCAAAGGTAGTTTTGTATTGTATTTGTACTAGTATTAGTATTTATTTCTACCTTGCTTTCGAAGGTAGTTTTTGGGGCACTGAAACTTTATGCTTCTCGAGCAGTGTCCTTTTTCTTCCTCTCAATATAACCTCGTGATTCCTTATGCTTGGAATTACAGAGAGCTGGCGACTCTTCTCACTTCGGGTGAAAAGTTGATCATGCCAGTTACTCGAACCACGATCGTTTCCTTAATTGTACCCAACTCTACCCCTCCTGGAAGCTTCAATTGTTGTTAATTTGCATTAGAAGACCAGGATTCCAGGGCTTCCGATGAAAGAGCCCCCTCACTTTAAATAAAACCATAGAGTTTTTTGAACATCTTTTGTTATGATTGTTAAAATCTCCCTTCCAACATGCGTCGGAGCCCATGGATTCAAACGGTCCACAATTCTTTCTCTTATAGGTACATTTGAGAATGATCACATTGTCGACTTTCCAGACCTCATGCCTTCACGTATGACAACGCCAGATATTGCTGAGTCAGGGCTGCCGGTGCGCTCGCAAACGCCCATGCAGCCTCACTCAGCTCAATGTGGCATCGGCTCTGTCGACGCTGTGCTCGATATCAATTTGAAAGAGATATTTGTCACCGAGAGATTTGACATTGACCGTCAGCAGATTGAGATAGAAGAAGTGGCACGGGTCGTCCTCAGATATATGACTCCAATTAAACACATATACAAGTTTTACAGCACTCTCGGAACAGAAGACAGCAACGACAACACCTTTGTGTTGAATAGAATGAAATTTTGGAGGTTCCTCAAAGACTGCACTTTGCACACCGTTGGGCACAGTCTAGCAGAGATCAACCAAGTTGATGGCATCACAGAAACCCTTGATGACCCTCACGACCGACACACGGCCATTTTCATGAGAGATTTCGTCAATGTATTGATCAACGTTGCTTTCTTGCTTTTTAAAGACGACTTCAGCGAGGAGGAAAGTGCCATTGCCAGGTGTTTCACCAAGATGCTCACACAGTTTGTCCTTCCAAATGCCTGCATCATGAAAGGTTGGTGTGTTTGCACAAATTTCAAAGTAAAGTGAGGATTACATGTCTTGCTATAAGCAGAAATTTGAAGTAAATTGAGGATTAAATGCCTTTTTATAAGCAGAAATTTGAGGACCTGATGTTTTGGTATACACACGTACTTAGACCATAATAAGAATTGTTTGGACATGCATGGATTTATTCATCTTCTCCTTGCTGTTTTTCTATTGCATTTGAAGATTGATTGCTTTCTGAAATAATTTAAGTTATCATTCAAAATTATTGATTTAGGTTTAGGTATCGTTTCATACAGTAGATAAGTAAGATCTGGTTGCGTACAGCATATTCTGCTAGCAGTTTGCGATTAATGAACAAGCTATTTGGAGAATAACAAGGGTTGCTTTTTGTTCTAATTATGGCTGTACCAACATGTTTCGAGGCCGTCATATTTATTTCCAATTTTTTCATTAAGCTAAAGGAAAGAAAAAGGTTTTTGGATGCTTTCTCTCCATATAAACTCAAAAATTGGAAAAGAAAGTAGAGAATTTCAGAAAAACAGTCGAAGCTTTTCTTGACATAATGGTACAGAACTCAATATGAAATAGTGCGAAGAACCAAAGTAACGGCAGAATACTCAGCTGGAAATCAAAAGATATCTGTACCTTATCTGTGCTTCTTGTTTGTTTGTCGTTTAAGCTATTTCTCATCCTTTAGGCCATGTCTACAGTATATACGAGAAAATGAAGGAAGCGGACAAGTACATCGAAAGATGCGCTGAGGTATTTCGTTACTTCAGAGAAGTTGCAAATAAAGAAAAAAAGGAACATTCGTTACGTATTCGCGAATTTTTATGGATGCTGAAAGACTTCAAGCTCTTAAATGCAAAGTTAAACGTGAGCAAGTTCTTGGAAATAGTGTATAATGAGGATCAACAAGTGCTTGAAGAGCGATCGTTTAACTTGGATGACGAGATTGTTTTCCTTGAATTCGTCGAGAGTCTCTTGCAATGTGGGCAGGTGTTCGACGCGGAAGAGGAACAAAAAAGAGAATTTCCTGGAAGAGCACAGAACCCAAGCGTAACAGAAGTGAAGTCTCCAATTTTTATCAAAGATGAAGACGAATCAACGATAGCGGGTCAGTATCAGGTGACCACAGTAGCACGGAGAAATAGAAATCTTCTTTTAGTAGCTGGAGTTTTCTTGGAAGCGGAAGATTGGCTGTTTGATCCGTCTAATTCTTGGAATAAACCTATAGGTTGTTTTGTGTCTACCAATGTGAATGGGAAATAGTGACCAGATCCTTAATGTAGACTAAGAATATCGTAAAAGTAAACCTGCAAGTAATATTTCCAATTCTAGTAGCTTATGATTGTATAGTATGGTTACCTTTTCTAATCATTGTCTAACATGCAGTCGATATCAATGTCTGCTGAGCCTTTTGGTACTGTGCTTTGGGTCTTTCACTACGCCCTGTAGTTTTTCTTTATCTCCTAACATTCTTAACCTCTTAAAACTCGCTCGTTCGGAAATCTTTAAGCACAATTCAAAGCACCGCAAAAAGTGAAACTTTTTGTATGCAGGGAGAACTTTTTAAGGAACTTATTTAATTGTGGGGAGACAGGACAAACATTGCTGTCACACTTAACACTTCGACTAATGTTGCTACACCCTGTTTTATTCGTTGGAGACAGCCCAGAACGAGTAAAACGATGGTACTCTCTATAACCTTGAGTTGTCTATATAAGCAAAGATATCTAGTTTGTAGTAAGCGTGAAACTCTTGCTTCCTTATAGAGAAGGCATCTGAAAGACTTAAGACCCCTTCGAACATACAGTCTCCGGACAAGGGTACTACAGTCACAGCCGACACCGTGTCAGTACCGGACCAAGCGAAAGTGGAACCGACTTCACCGACTGTCAAAACGCAAGAGTCCAGCAGTCACGGCAAAGCAAGTGCTGCGGGGGGAAGCAGGCGGGACCAACACGCTGGGAAGGAGAGTGTGGCAGCCAGCGCATCTAGGGGGAGGAGACGGGGGACTGCCGATCATGTCGAGGTTGAGGGCAAATTTGGGAGTGCATCTAAGGCTAAAGAGAAGGGCAACAAAGACAGGTTGAAGAATGGAACAAAATCCGCAAAGAAAGTTGTGATTGAAGATGAAAAATCATCACCAAATGTTGCATGTGAGTCGCAGCTACTTTTAACTTATATCTATTGGGGCACCGTCTCCTTTAGTCAATTTTTTCATTAAATACTAGCCAAATTCTATTACGAAAATTGTTAAAGCTGAATCAGAACTAAGAGCTATAAATTTTTCATACTTAAAAAATCTTAAGAATTTTGCGAACATTGTTTACCTAGTGATAAGAGTTTAAGAAAATTGCTTCCATCCAATACTGCATACATTAAACATGAACTTGATTATATCTTTGCGCGCAGTGCAAAGTCAGATAGAGCTTGAAAGCGAGAACCAATCAATCCTGCAACTTGGCCTATCAACTGTCGACACAGAAGCATCGTCGAATTTGCAGATTGACGGAAAGCACAGGGAGAGTGAATTTAAACACACCAGCAGCCATGTCCTGGTGTCAGGAACCGAGGACAGTCCCCAGGTGATAGAAGATGGCCTTGGTAAGAGTTTGCGTGTCCTTAAGTGTTGCAAACAGACTGAGCTTTATATGATTGGTGGATGATTGATATGGGAGATATGGGGCGTGCGATTGTCTTGCTCTGTCAATGCAGTCGTTATCTAGATGTTGAGTGTAAATGCTTGTTGCTCAGCAAATGGCACCTTTTGATCCACCCAGTACCACGTTTCTGCTTGAGCAAGGGTGCTGCAAACTTGCTTCTTGCATCCCTTAAGTACAACAATACAGAATTTAGCAGAGAAATGTCTTCTATTTAACTTTATTTCGTACAATCAATATGTTGCTATAGTGATCTATCGCGTTTTTCTTTATTCGAATTTTTTTATAAATTTTCGATATTTCATATATTCTATATTAAATATTCTTAATCACAGCAGTCAAACCTCTGATTTCAGATCAATTTCAAGACCCTTCTACGCTGATGCAGAATGCTGATAATGGGAAGGTATCTGTTGATGCAACTGAGACCCAGATTGAAGAAATACATCAAACATGGGCAAAGAATCTACATAGCTTTTTCGAAGAACATTTCTTTCCTGCATTTGAAAATCGCATAAGGGTGGACCAAGCACTTGCGCAAAAGAGAATTTACCGCAATGAGACTGTGGCATAGTAAAAGACTCGTTGATTTTCGAAAGATAAAGAATTGTATAATTAACTGTTGTAAATTTCTGTTGCTAGCTACCTTGACTCCTGTAACGCGATCTTAATCGAAAAGAATGTTTTTGACGTCATCTGAGTGCTGTTTGTTGTAATTCTCAATTCTGAATTATTTATACAGGGCAAACGATGTAGCTGAAAATTTAACTGCGGTTAACCGAAAAACTGTTGACAACGCGCATGTTATTTGCAAAAACTGAGGTTTATCACATAGAGAATGTAAGAATTCAGCCAATCTTCACCAGATCAACTCTATGCTTCTGAAAAGTTGATCATGCTCCAGAATGTTTCATGGAAGATTGTTGGTAGGTGAAGAGCCTCTGAAGTTTTGTGCACGTGATTTGAAACACTTAGCTATAATACTAGAACAAGGGTAAAAACTAACAGCAAAAACTAAGCCTGTCCCAGAGTAGAAGATTGTCCCACATTCATCAAAAAGCATAAGATAGTGCACTGTTGTTGGTGCATCATCACAGATAGCAACATTGTTTGATAGGCTGGCATTTTCTTTTCAACAACAGGCTATCCATTGCTGAGGAAGGAGCTCATTCTAACTGACTGCCATCCTTAGACAACATCTCCTCCAAACAAGCACATCTCTAGTTCAAAGAAGCACGGAATTGCAGTCTCTACCATCAGACACTCCTCAGTGTATGGAAACATTAGAAAGTGATCAGGAATAATAAATAGCCAGTTGTGTATTGAAAACAATATCAGGGTTGTGAGAAAGAGCATGAGATTGGTAGAATTGACAAATCGGTGTCCACCCACAGTTTCCATTAAAAGATTCCAAGTAAAATCACTTTTTGCCCAAAAAGAATGAGATTTTGCATGGATATGTAGACAGACCCAAAACACTACAAAACAACACAAAAATTGCCAACAGTACAAATATAAATATATCTAAACATAATAAATATGATATGAATATAAAAAAATAGACATAAACTTGACAGGGTATACTGCACTTGCTTCCCAGTAGATGTGGTCTTGCAGCTAAGATCCTCTTTCTCAATGACAAAGAGGGGCAGAGAGGGGTAGACAATGTGATGCTATTAGATGTGTTCAATTTTGTCATACCCCAGTCAAAAGGAATGGCACATTCCTTGGAATCTACATTGCATTTTGGCAAGCAATACCTTCCACAGATAAATTATAAAGATGCCAAAGCATCACCAGTACACCAAAAATTCTCTCCACACCTTCTCCTATCTCTTCAAAGCACACAAGCACCTTGCCTCATGAAATTCTGTAATGAATAGCAAACACAACGCTTTCAAAATGACATGCAAGTTTATTCAAATATACAGAATGAAATTCACTTAAAAGTAGAAAAGCACAGTATAAAGCATTGATAAAATTCACCTGCTCTGAACTAGCGCCTTACTTGATCATGTTTTTCCGGAAATAGGCTTTGTGCCATTGAAAGCTTTGGATTGGTGTTGGCAATGACATACTGAAATTACAGTTCATTTCATTTGATTTTTTTTTTAAATATCGTGCCAAAACATTTTCACAGCAACTGCAAATTTGAAAGAGTTGGCGCAAGAAACAGTAATATTTTGTCATTACACCACTGTTACATCAATAAATACTAAATTCAAGGCATATCTAAAACTGAAGTTTCTTGTTGTATCATAACTGCATTGCAGAGCAGACCATTATTTCAAGTTTACCAGCCACATCATTTTTACCTTCCCACTAGATGTTTTCTCCTGTATACTGAGCTTAGGATTCATAGAAACATGGCAACAATGAAAGGCTAAAGGCAGCAATAAAATAAACTGAAGAAGTCATTTTGCATTCTAACAGCTATGAAAATACTTTCTTGACAGATACTTTGTTTTCATTGAGACTTATCGGTGCAGGATAAACCGGTTTTACTAAAATGAGTGTATGAAGAGAAGTAACTCATATAAAGATGTGTAAATAATCAAAGAGAAGTAAAGATATGCGAATATGCAAGGATAGCTCAGTTGTTAGAGAGGCTGACTACAGACCCAAGGGTTCAAGTTTCAATCCCTGCAGTGACCAATCTTTTAGACAGAGTGAGGGGAGTCACCAGCTCTCTGTAATTCCAGCAATAAGGAATCATAAGGTGTGGTTACATCAAGAGAAAGGACCAGAACCTGGATAAGCACAAAACTTCTCATTGTCTAAAAACTACCTTCGGATGCTAGGTAGAAAACAAATACAAACTCATGCAAAAAACACAAGTGAGTTTAAAATAATGATAGCAAACAACTAATAAAAGCCTCACTTTCAAATTGCTACAAGTATAAGGAATTAACAAAAAGAAATCACAGTAACAAGTCAAACCCTTTCTTTGTTTCAATAATAATTTTCTTTAACAATACATAGGGTTAGAAGAGCAAATTTTTGAACAGGTCACTTGCTGAAAAAAACCATGCGCTGATTTGAAACCGTTGCCTTCCAGATTCTAACCAAAAATACATGAATATGACGGCTTGCTCCACTTCCACGAACGTGGTGGCTAGATCCTGATATGAATGCACACTATTTTGTGACCAATACCCCCGAGGTTCCTTTAGAGTCTATCGCATTTTGCTCTTTTCCACTTGTTGCTTCTTTTTCACCTTTCATTCTTATATTATGATCTTCTTTAAATTTTACAATTTCCTCGCCTTTCGTTTTCATTTGGCCCTCGAGTTTTTCCAACAGCCCTTGAATTTGTATTCTGTTATTTTCTAATGCAGGTAATACATCTTTAACTGTCCTCTCGACAAGTATACCACCGACACTTCGAAAGCATTTCCTTTCGCCATCCACGTTTTTCAAGGTCTCTATCACTGCATTGTGCTCAGATACTTCCAACTCCAACTCGCCATACTTATTTGCTAACATTCTTTGCTCTTGACGAAGCTGGTTAAATTTCATGATTATCTGTTCTTGAGACATTTCTCCCTTTCCCTTCTTCTTTGACGCACCGGCCATTTTGAGCTCAATTATTCTATGAAAGAGCTGCGATGTTCTTGTCCACAGACACTCCTTTACAAACGTGCTAGGGATAGGCCAGTTATCCTTGGGAAGGAAAGGAAATACCTCATGTAAATAAGTTTGCTCCTCCACACAAAAACAGTGTTGTTGTGGTGGAAAGTTTTAAACTTGCGAAGCGAGGCTTGCAAACTTGTTCGGTAGTTTTAAAAAAGACCCAGGAATAGTCCCCGCATATAAGAAACTCAGTTTTTCAAATCAGGCTGTTGAGTTTCTTATGCGTAAGAAAATATTTTCAAATCAGGCTGGCTGGTTTCTTGTTACATGTTCATTAAGAAATTTTCTTTTTATGGAAATCTTTCTTGTGAAAAAACATCTTATTGGATCTAAGGAACATGTTTCATTGTAACAATGGATACCCTAATAGATGAATATGGATGAAATAAGTATAAAATTCTGAAGATCTTAACTTTGACCGAATCTAGTTTCTCAGAAAAAGTTTAAATTTTGTTAAAAGATTTTCCCCATTTAGCATCAATTATAAGAAATTGGGGAAAAAATGAGGCTTGCTGGTTTCTATAGAAAGAAAATATTCTCTGAGCTGGCAGGCTGCAGTTTCTTATATGTACGTTTCTTATATGCGGGGACTTCGTATACGATGCATCCCAAGCAAAAAGTTGAATGAGCAGCTTTATTGGTGACTGAGAGACAAAAAAACTTGAGAGATGTAAAGGTCTTCTGTTTAGCGTTATTATTGTTTCGCTTAATAACCCAAAATACCAAAACACTTTGATAAAATCTCATTTCAGTATTGATATTTGCAGCATCAAGAAGTCAAAACTACCTTGACAATGGTTTCGTAGAATTCCAAGAGCACGGCAAAGGGTAGAAAGTTAGGCTCCTTCATTTGAAAGACGGTATTGAAAAGAGCGTTTATTTCAAAATGATTATCCTAGCCCATTGTTGATAGAGCAGAGTGCCTACACATTTTGAATAGTATTCTTCAAATCTAACATTTCTGGCTTTTCGACTTACTTGAATATGCTCTCTACCTTCCCACACAACCAATAATTCGATTGCAATATGACTTTCCAACTATTTTCCAGTTGACAGCTTAGGCATCTGTGCTGTAAGGATTATCAGAATTTAGTCTGGAAGTGATAGATCAATTTAGGCAGATTGTCTGGCTACAACTTTTTCAAAAAACAGTTATGAAAAAACTGTCAAATGTCAGCTTCCAAAATACATTGCTGTCAGCTGGAGAAAAAGCAAGGAAAGACTAAAGAAGCATAGAGTTGATGAAATCACCCATTGCAAGGAATATGTTATGTCTCGGTCTGTACAGAGTAACATTTGCATATATGGAGATTATTTCCTGTATTCACTGCCTAAAGCTGTACAGAGACTTCCAAGTGCAAGTGCAAGGGCTAATGCCTACAAAGCACAATAATTGCCCTAAAGTCGAGTCTTGCGTTTACATGAAGTATTTTGATTCTCTTCATTTCTGATCTTCCATTTGATGTTTGGTACCCTGGTTCAGGTCATATTAATCTAGATAACAGACAGCAAATCGTGATTAAATGTTCAAATGTTAGAAAGTTTGAAAATTCGTGGCATGTGGGCAAACTAGAGACCTGATCACGCGAAAAAAACTAATCTAGGTTCAATCGAGAAACGGATTAAGGGGGGGGGGACAACTACCCCTGGCGCCCATGGCTTCTGACGTAATAAAGGGAAAGGCCTATTCTGTCAGTCAATTCAGCATCATTGAGTAGTACAATCTGAACAATAGTCGCCCTTTCTTCCATTCTCCACCGTGTATCACCAGAGTTTTAGCTGTCTATTCTGAGCGGTATGGGTTGTTATTTGTTATGTTTTAGCCATGAAAAGGCACCTTTAGCCACTCTAGAAGGCTTAATTTCAGAATTTTCTTTTGCGCCGGACGCAACCATAGTGGGTCTTTCAATGTCATTAAACTTGATTCTTAGCCCTCCAGGCTCAATTTTGTGGCATCGTCTCTGTAAATAGATACCTATAGTTATAGTACAGCTTTTTGCAATTGACTGAAATATTATTCCTAGAACGTGAATAGAGAACCTTTTATCAGCAGTTGAAGACGGAAATTGTTATAGATAGCGAGCACTCATAACAGATTTCTAAAAAATTGTCGAAGTCCCTTTTATAAACTCCCTCCCCCTCTCCCCCTTCAAATTTTCTCTGGACCTGGCCCTGGTTTCATCTGGATTGAAATTAACCAAGATTCCAATCTTCCATCCACCTCAAGACGCATAAAGGGTTAAACTGAACAATCTTGAGAGGTTTGCCCAGAGTCGAACCTAGGGTGGTAGCGAATAAAGGTTGAAGGGAAGACGAGCCTGGGGTGAACCCGGACCTGTCAACCCATAAATTTCAACCTCTGCTGAAAGACAAGAAAAAACAGGGAGAAAATAATAAAAAGGCGAGTTGTGATAGAAAAGTAACACTTAACTAAAGCTAAAGCTTTTTTGTAGAAAAGTAATAAAGTTAAGCTGCATTGAGTTATAAATGAAGTCGAAGGCTTTCCTCATTCTGCTGTGCGAACAGGGTGGAACAAAAGCAAGGACATCTGGTTATTGCCCATGCAAAGATCAGGTATGACAACAGTATTGTTGAATGTGATCTGTGATTATTTAATCAAAATATATAAATGTGCGTGGAATACACTTTAGGATACCCTCTTATTATGGTTTACTAAGCCAAGCTAACGCAAATCGCTATGATGGGAAAGCATCCGTGCTTACATCTGCACATCAAAGATTAGTACGACTGATGATATACAATACCGAACACAAGTGATCGTGTTCCGATTACACCTCTACCAGGCCTATATTCACTTCACTTGATTTTCCATTTGTTGGGTTTTCTTATTCCTCTTATTCCGTGGTCTTTCGATTGAATGGTATCTCTTCGTGTTCATCTTTCATTTGATTAATCTTCTCTTGAGATTATATTATCCCTGACCGAGGCTTTTCCAGACTTATCCTCCGATTCTTTTGATGCTTGCTTAAGTTGATACTCTATTTGATTGATATTTCCAGGCTGACCTATCATTTTACAGGCTATACTAACTTCTCTTGTTTAGTCTTTTTTCAGATTGATCTTCCATCGGGCTCATCTCTTTTCGAGTTGATTTTCTATTTGATAAATCTGTTTTTAGACAATTCTTTAGTTTGTTTGACCATTGCTCTAAATAATGTTGCCTGGATATACGTCTCTAATTATTCTTTTGATTCATCCATTTTTCGCGGCATCATTCAGCGAAAACTTCCTTAAAATTGACCTTCGACCAAACAACAGGTGCTTTCAACAGGCTATCATAACATGCTAAGGATTGGCTTTCAGTTCTATGATCTTGCCATTGAACCTGTATCAGTGATCGCCATGATTAGGTCGATTACTTGCGTAGGCAATGATCTTAACAGTTCTTGACTTTAAGAAGGCACCTGATCTCGATCACTGCAATGAAGATGATCGGCTTAAAAACGCTCCAGCTTTTGTTATCGATATTAATAGTATTAAGCAACAGCTCCTAGGGTTGCTATATTCCTAATTATAAAATGCGATAATCATAGAACCAAGCCAGCAGGCTGCATGTTCCTTAGCATTCAATGGCAAATAACTTCCATCCTTGAAGGTGTTGCTTCAACTCTATCTATGCAAAGGCGAGCAGGGCTCAAAACTACCGATGTTTGGTCGTTTTGCCAGGCTGATGTGTTTGGAGAGATGCACGGATTGCAAGAGATGATCGACGAAGATAAGGAAGGCGACTGAACTATTGGAAATGCGAATAAAATGGACCACATCGATGACCATTAATTTTAGTTTGCGCTATTCTGTAACAACAAAGCATCTCTTGATTCATGAAGTAAAATCGAATGGCTTTTGATCGTAAAACCATCATGCAGTTATCCTAATTTCTCCATTCAAACGAAGTTTTATAAGCAAGATAATGAATAATAATCGACTTAGGTCTTTTACTTGGAGAACACACTGCTTCCGATTGTAAAAAATCATAGACAGGTTTATAATGCACATAAAACAGCTTGCATTATTTATGAGAGTCTGCCATCCAAGCGAAGTGTACGCGCATGAAACTCTTCATAACAAGGGGACAAGATTTGCTTGCAAGCCAAAATGAGTCCCGGCCACATCATCGTGGCGATGGTGCTTTCTTTTGCAATGGTGCTGGGGGAGAAGTCCACCAATCGCATCATACGTGAACTGGAGCAATGTGTCCCGCACGAAGAGGTTGATGGATGCAGCATCCCCTTCAACTCTTCCTTCCCGTATCGCAAAGTATTCAAGTCGGCATGCAACCGCCACGATGTTTGTTACCGCTGCGTAAGTAGAAATTCTCTTCACCGTTAGTCTTCTGATCTTTGAACCGCCAACTAGAGTGTGGACAACTCTACTTTGCTTGAAATGCATTCGAATATGCCGGGGAAACAAAATACCAACTAGTGGAAATCAAGCTATGCCCAAGGGGCGACTTCTTGTTGTAGGATGAAGATAATCTATCATCACTTGCGTCTGTCATCAGTGTTTGCATTTGATAGAAAAAATTTCATTAATTCATAGTTACAGGTTGATATTGCCATTGTTTGCACGAGGCTAAAGATTATTGATGCGAATGGGTTGTGAAAATGGCGAAAAGTCATCCACAGAAGCATAAGAAATGTGTAACGACTGCATAACTGTATGTTCGAATTCAGTTACTACAATCTGAAGTAGCTAGGTTTTTCATGCAGTTGTTCAAATATTGTTTAAAGCAGCCACTAAGCAACTCGTCTCACGTTAACTTTTTTCTTCTTGGACAGTAAACTTTCTTCATAATTGAAAAAGTGTTTTTTATTGGTTTGAACAAAGACGCTGAATAATAATTATGAGTTGTTCTAGCCAATTTTCATTAGAGAGGGCAAACCGCTCTCTATTACAGTCAAAGCTGTTTCATTAAAGTCCACTGTGTTTGCACCCCTATATCAACGTAGGTATTTGTTAGGTGCTCAATCGAAGCTGAACGTGAGCTATAAAATCTCATTTCAAGCAAGTAAGGTCAAAGTATGCTCAGTTTCAAATTCACAAAAGCGCTTAGCAAGTCAACTGGAGCATGGCTTGGAAGAAAGAAGCTGCAGATAATCCTGAAAGGGAAAGCCAGTATCATTATTCATCAACAGTCGCACCAGTGCAAAGGCGTTTGAAGCCAAGAACAAGTGCAAGCACGCATTGTTTGACATGGGACCAGCGCGAGCTTGCAATAACGCTGACGGAAATAACGGACTGACAGCAACTGCTTTGAAGCATCAATGCGCATTATCATCGCCATTCAAAATTGGTGGTAATTTTGTACTACAAAGAGATGACCCAGGCTCAATCGTTTCTGCAGAACTTCACAGAGAGAGAAATTAAGAAAATTATTGGTCTTGCGATGGGCGATAATTAAGCATTACTTTCGTCGATAAGCATTAGCTAATAACTACAGTTAGCCTACGAAGAAATTTCACTGCATCAATTATTGATGGACAGAAACCAAAAGATTGCAGACTTCATGACGACGCGGGTGAAGCAGATGCGTTTTGAATGTAGCTGCTATTAAAAATTCAACGGTGCCATCTGTTTCGTCGCAGAACTAAACACTTTATAATTGTACACTTAAGAACAATGGTCCATGCGCGTTAAGCCGTGCGATGTTTATTACGGGATTGTGCAAGAAGAAAGTCATGCTGCGAACTATTCTATTCCCAGGGACTTGTGCTGGGATTTCCAAGGAGTTTTCTTCAATCGGTTCGACTGAGTCGGGACAATCCTGTGATATCCAATGCTGAAATATAAGCGTAGTTTTCAAAGATTAACGGTCACAAAACCAATGCTCTTCAATTAATTGAGGTATAATTTGCAAATTAGTCGAAAGAACTTCCCAATACAAAATTGCAAGGCCTAGCACCCTGCACAACCGACTTCTTTTTACTTTTCATCTTTTATTGTTTCAGCCTTTACACATATCATTAAAGTATTTCATCGCTCCTTGCACTCTAGTATTACCTAAGAGGAGGGATGTGACTGATTAGGGCCATGCTTGTAGGTATGAGTACTTGATTGCCCAGATTGCCGAAGAAGATCAATTTTTTAGGCCTGTAGGTCCTATACACATATCGATTGGTTGTGCTGACGAGAATTACATTCACGTCATAACAAAGTAATGAGTGACCGATATTGAGGGGATGTCGTTTACCTTTGATGCAGCTCAAATACCTTTGATGCAAAGAAAACTTTTGCAATAGGAGTGTAGGCAAAAGCCTGCTAGCTCTTAGCTGAAATGGCTCAAATTTTAAGAGAACATTTTTTAAGGAATGGAAATTTGATAGTCCTATAAGATGTTGCACGTAAAAACTTACCGTCAAGTCAGGGACTAAGAGTTTACTTGCAAGACAATTTGCAAAATTAATTCAACCATATTCAAATCAGTCTGCCCCAATCAGTTTTTGGGATAGGGAGAACAAATTGAGGATATTATGTGATAAAATGGGAGTGAAAGTCAACAATCATAATGGACAAATACCAAAGAGGGAGTCTATCTAAACGGGCATAAAGGTACCGCTAAGAGAAAAGTGAAGGCATGTCTAAACTCATAGTCCTTTGACATAGCATTAGATATTTGAATGGTGCCCTTCCCGTGTGCTTCTCGTTTGCTGCTGCAGATAAAATTTAATAACATGCAAGAGTGTTAGTTGTTGTGTAGAAATGACCTTGAGTAATGCAATTGGGTCGGATTAAGAAGGCTTTGCTAATGACATGACTCTTTAAGATGAGTTAAGTGATCTGATCTAACTTGATCGCAGCCGGACCTGTTGAGCTGGCACTTTAAAACCCAAGCAGAAATAGACTAAGCCTTGGTCGGTTAAATTGATAAACTGTGATCTGGATCTGTGTGCATGATGCAGACCAGCTTGAGTCAACCTGGGTCAGACTGCGTCGAGATGACACAGATTTCTGGCTTGTTTGGATTCAAGTGGCCTAAATGGCCTGGATTTCAGCCATGATGGATGCAATGTTGTTGTTGTTTTTCAGGGCGACCACTACCAATGGTCTCGGAATGACTGTGACGTTGGTTTTCTGTATGACATGTACTACGCATGCGCCATTCACCGGATAAAACATGACAGAGTGACAAGGCGGTCTGTGTTGGGGAATGGAGGCAAAGGTGGTGTCAAGAAGGAGGTGAAGCAAAGCGGGGGAAAAGCAAAAGAAGGAACAGTGCACGAAGGGCCTAGCAAGAAAGAAAATGTGAAACGTGGTGAGAAATCGAAGGGCGTCGATACCAACGGAGATGGGTCTCTCGTAAAACATGACACCGCTGTTACGAGTGTGGTATCGGACACGAAAAGGGAAGCTGCTAGGGAGAGCAAAGCAGGTTTCCAAAAGGAGCTGATTAAAGTCAAACGAGAGGAAGAGGATGAGGAAAAGGAGCTGGAAAAGGCCTCAAGAGAGACAAACATGCAGAAGATCGGTGGAGATAATGGGTCCGAGAAGAAGGAAGCAAAGCAGAAGAGTGGAGAGAGAGAGTTATCAAGTGGTGAATTGGAGACAACATCTGGTGGCATTAGAAGTGGGCACAAGAAGAAAGAGGAAGAATCAAGTAAAGAAAAGAGTACGATGTTATCAAAGAAGTCACTATTGCACAGACACCACAAGCACAAGGCGAAGCCTCATGCTTTACAAAAAGGACAGTCCAACATGACTAGCTCCTGTAACGGCAAAGCAAATTGTCATTCTGAAAAGGGAAACAGCATTAAAGAGCATACCACAGATTCACATGCGTATTCCAGTAACAAAATAGAGCAGATTTCGCACAAATATCATGAAATTGAAAAGCTACTTGGAGAACTAAATACGCTGATAAGGACAGAAGTTGACCTTGTGGAAAACAGGACAGCCACCACGACTGAAAATGTTGAATTGTTCAAAGACGGAAAGGCGATGGTTGAAAATGAAACAAGTAGCATTGGAGGAAGCGAGACAACACATATGCACCATAAGGGTTCGATGCAAGGTCACAACGCGACTGGCACCAAACCAGAGAAGATCAATAATGGAAAAGCTGGGAAGAAGGTAATTACGAAGCAACATGGAAGTGCCCATGGAAAGGGTAGCCATAAAAAGCACAACGAGAAGTCTTCAAAAACTCGCAAAGAAGAAGACATGCCTCTTCACGGAAACGAAATGGAGATCAGCGAGCAGGAAATAGAGAGAAGAATAACCGACTCGAATTCGGTGATTCCGAAAAACTTCAGGAAAGAGATGTCCAAAGATTTGATGGCGAACGAGGATGGAGTCCTGCCTTCAAGAAACTCCGCCTTCGTCAAATGCAAACTTGCTGCTTATTTGTATTTTGTTGCTGTCAGAGGGTTTGGACAGAAGTTTTACCGGAAGAAATCTCCAGATTGGTGCAAGTATGGATGTGGGAAGTTGCATGAGAGACCAGAATTGAAAAAGTCCCATAGGCGACCAAGAGACACAGGTAGCTTATGGACATGGGCGTGAATGAAATTTTCCTCAAAATGTATGCTGATTGTGTCTCCGTGATTTAAGAAACAGGACTTCCTGGTTCTCAATTAAAATTTTGCCACTTATGACGATATTGTGCTTGTATTGAAGCGGCCTCAAACAATTTAAAGAGAGGCAGTGTAATAAAAACAATGTTTTTCAATATGAATTTATAGTTCACATTAAAGTCTTATTCACTAATCAATAATGTTTAATTAGGTAGTGACAACTTTCACTCCTTTTCCTAGTCTTTGGAATCTTGAAGAGTTTTGTGACGGTATAGTCGCACGATAAAAATAATGATAATAATAATGATAATAATAAGAATTATGACACCGATATTAGAAATAGCTTAATTTATAGTGAAAGCTTTCATCTTGAAGATGTTTCGGCAGCATTGCATTAGTTTATAGGATATGCTTACGATCTGAGACAACAGGCACATCAATTCTGGTTGTAGAGTCAAATATGATTTACTGTCTACACGAGATTTACTAACAGTGATATATTATAAGATCACCTGACAGTAAACTTGTAATAATGTCAAATTATAATTGACTGCTTCAGCCCTGTATTGACGAGAGATTTCACTGATCTTGACGCACATTTCTGTGAGGTCAACAGAAATATTTATCCAGTAATAATTATCACATGTGTACTGAAACAATTTGCTTAGAACGACAACAACAATTTTGTCATTCATTCAGCGCCTTACCTTCAAAGAGACAAAAGATCGCTGGCTACTCTTGTATTTTGTCAGCATTTAAAAGGACAATTTTAGTTACACAGTTGTTAGAAGAGATGAACCAGTTATGGGGAACTTCATCTGAAATGCTGAATAGTGGGGTAGGGTGCGTGTCTTCCATTGCCCCTTCAGTTCTTATGTCTGTATTGCTGAATAAAAATATCAAAGTCACATTTATTATGACAATGGGGTGGCATGAAGGACACCAAAGGTAAGACGAAAAGTTAATGTGACTCATAGCATGAGTTTCCATAGCAGACAGGCTTTTGTGTTGCCACGTTTCTACCATGATGTAATGAGACTGCGCTACTGTCCCAAGTTAGTCGCCTTCTGGTTTAGGTTGTTGGCTTGCCAGTTAATAAAGCCACGCGGAGACATGAGAGAGCCCATTTGCAGAACAGCTGGTTGGAAGCCAAATCCAAGGCAACGACATTACTTCAAAACAAACACCAATGTTAGCATGAATTATTCAATGCTTAAAGCATGCACCAGAATATCTAGAGATAAGCCAACTGCATCTAGTACTATTCAAGAATAAATTAATTTACAACGCAAGACACTTATAAGGATCGTAAGAGTCTCTAACGATGGAACGATGACTTGTGACACCGTCAATCGTGGCGCAGTATCTGCTATTGGTAATTTAGCTATATTGATTCAGATTTCGCTGCAGCCAAAAAAGCTTCCTATGATCAGGCATAAAGATTGGAGCTTCTTTACTCTAAACTTAATATAATACCTTTTCAGTTAATCAAAACAAGACACCAACACAACATAAAATTTACCTGCCACAAGAACATAGGTTGCTGTTCAAGTACATTCTCTAAACTAACTTGGCAACAAACACATATTCGTGCCATTCCACGGCAGCAGAGAGCTATCACTAACCATAGCGTTCTATATTTGGTGTTCTCGTTGCAGCATAGTTAGACTTTCAAATTAAAGTGTAACCCGTCTCTACATAAGAAGATGTCTTTCTTTTGGGATGCCGGCAATAGGTCTAGATTCCTCAAAGGTTCGAAAATTGCCTAGAGGTGTCGAAAATTCAACAAGAATCAATCCAATGCCATTGTAAGAAACTGCTGTTTTCAATCTTGGCCTTGGACAAGCGGCAGTGGTGAGATATCTCCAACATAATCCTCGGATGAAAATGGCCTTACAGGTTCTTTGAGGCGACAAAAAACGCAAAACTTAAAGGAATCAGGATCTTGAGCTTTAGATATTGAGAACATTTTTCCACATTTCTGGCACTGCAAAGTAAGAAGATAAGATCACAATCAAAATCAACCCAAGACAATGGTGTAATTCACAATAAAAGAGCTTAATTTCGTGACATCCTTACCATTTTGAACTGAACAAAAACATAAATAGTTATTCTGGTGTTGCACACGTAAATGCATCTTCTACATTCTTACAAATGATTGACATGAAATTTGAATAAGAAAAATTAAGATATTTCTATAAAATAACAACTAATGGGGTGAACGACTTTTTATATTTACACAAAAAAGGATAACTACAATTTATAGCCTTGTAAAAGGATAACAATCTACCGTAGAATCTTCATAGTAGAAGAGTCTTGGTTTGAATTCTTTAGGTCATGGTAGTAAAATGAAGAGTATTCCAACTTTCAATAGTGATAAAAGGTCAAATTGTGATAAAACACAAAGGCATCCTCACCCTCAGCATTTGCAGTCCAATACTTAATTTATTCTGCAAAACTATCGGTATGTCTTCGCTCCTCTCGATGTTCCACACACGCAGCGTTCCATCCTGCAAAAACATCCATGAATCAATAAAAATCATATCTTTTGGTTTCGCATCGGTTTATAAAGCAATCTAGGCATTTGCCTTTGCCGGGAACTCCGTACGGATCAATGGTTATACGGATCATAAAACAACCTGAGTGAACTCCTCAAATCAAATTCAGTCTAGACCAATATCAACTATCTCAATCTATGTAAGTAAATACATTGGGTTCTATGATTTCTTGGTAGAACATATTGCAGAATCACAGAATAGCTGATAAGCCGCAAGACTCGATATACAGATAATATATTAGTCCAAAGCATTGGAAGGCGACAAATTATAGCGGAAAAACGTGTTTCTACCGTCTCTTCCCGTTTAAGCTTAGCTTAAATTATCAAGCAGCCTAGCTTTGATGTTTTTCGTCTAGCAGAAAAAAGAATCCTATATTCCTACAATATTACATCCTTTGAACTATTCGGATGTCTATGAAGCTAGTTAACTTACAAACTAACAAGCCTCCATTTTTCAAAAATAAAAAAATCAAGATTGCATGCAAAATCCATTAACACTGACTGGCCACAGGACTTGAAACTTCTAAATCAATTACATTGAAAACAAATAGAATATTAGCCCTGATAGTTGAATATGTAGTTCATTAATAGCAAACAGTTCTATACCAAAAACTTGCTTACCTTTGAAGATGATGCAACGAGGGCTTTGTTCCTGCTAATATCACAATCCGTTACCCAATCTGTGTGACCCTGAAATTTGAAATGAGATTCACTTCACATGCCTCGGTTATTCGTCACAAAATAGATGCACTTGCTGTCAAAGAATCACGAAGAGGTAATATATTTGCTGGAAGGAGAAACAAAGTAATGCCAGTAGGATTTGGTTGGTGCAAAATGAAATGATGTAGCTTAACGCTTCATGGTCACCTGCAAACTGAACTTCTTGTAGGCCAGATCGGCATCCCATATCGTGACGGTTTGGTCATAAGAGGCGGAAATGAGGACAGTGCCTAAAAGAAGTTGACGAATTTCTCACAATTTTAGTGTGCACATTGTCCTTCTTGAAGAAATAAGTATAAACATAGCTTGGAACTATACACAAGGTGCGATGTCATCGCAAATTCAATTACTTTTCACACTTGTACATAAGCAAAGAGCTTTTCTGGGTGAAAATCAAATGATAGCAGACTCTTTAACTGGTTTGAGGCTAAGACTCAGGAAAAAATCTAAACGAGGGAAACTGTCAAAGGTTCTCTCTTATGTAACAACTGAATTGACGCAATGAAGAATTTCCGTGTTTTCAAAGTCACAAAAGCGATCAGCTACCCACGCACTAAACACAATCATGGAAAAGGTTTCGAGAGCCTTCTTGATAAAATCTACTTACTTATTACTAACTCCTTGATGAAAAAACATATAAATCTCTATTAAGCCGATTATAGCCCTTGGACTCTTGAAAATCACTTTACTGCGCTTCTGTCTATTTAGCACCACATTCCTGATTCAATTTCGTAGCTTTCCGATAAAATAAAACTGAGCAGTGGCCACGATAAGATTAATTCCAAATCGGCCACTAATTCAGGTTTCAATAGGCATACGTATTTGATTAAGATAAAATCTTCATACCGTCATTGCTGAATTTGCACGAGCTAATCGATCCTTCGTGTCCCTCGGCCAGCAAAACGGGACCTTCTTTCCTTGAAAGCAAAACACAGATGTTAATTCAGATCAAAAAGGGCCTCAGGCAGCATGTGTGAACAGCAAAAGACGAGATGTTACATTGAGAATGCATGGTAACAAATGCAGCAAACAGACCATGCTAGGAAATTCAGCAGCAAATGAGGCAATCTTGTTTGCAAAGGTCTGATAGATTATTTGGTGTTCAAAATAGTCAATGATAACTTTGGTTAAAAAGAGTGAACACCGTGGTTCCTCAAAGCCCTTTCTTAATTCCAGTTAATTAGTTTCGATTTTATGAATAAATTCGCCGCATGGTATTCTTATTCATCCTTATGATTCAGAAAAATTTTTAGCATTCACTTCCTGTGTGGTTCTCAGAATCTGATAAACCTGTGGCAATTATACCGATAAGAAAATTAATCCAATAGAAAACTTTTGCTCGGTATGATAAGGCATGCTCTGGTTGCTTGATGCAGACAGCTTGTATAGATACCACTAACCTATAAGAACCAGCATTCACGTCCCACGTTAGCAGGGTCTTGTCCCATGATCCTGTGCAAAGGCGCCGATCATCTCCAGAAAAACTCGAGCATGAGATTATGTTTTTGTGGCCCCTGCAAATGAAATACGGTTAAAAGCAGGATAGGGTTACCTTGGCTCCTTTAGATCCCATACACAGAACGGACACACAGTCAGTTAGGCATGCGACTAGGATAGAAATGAAGTTTGGATGAATTGGCGTTTATCTAGTTGTACAAGTACACACAGAGGCTGTTATATTGTTCTTGTATCTAACTGCAGATGTACGTTATTTTTGCATTGAAAGAGCAAATATTTATAGCCATAGCACAAATAATCTAAGGTCAGGGAGCGATTTTAGTTTCCGATGCATATTCGTCGAACTGAAAATTAAAGCCCAAAATATTAAAGCAGTAGTGAAACGATAAATACTGCTTATATGCCTTATAACAAAGAAGCAAATTTAATGCCTATTTGGTCTATAAAATATTGCAAAAATTTTATTTATGGGCAGAATCCGGTAGGCTACCCCAGTTTTAGAACTTGATGAGGAGATATGTCGTCACGGTAGTTTTGCATATCAATAACACGCGTCGTTTGATCCATCGAGGTGCTGCAGATTCGGTAGCTGATTGGTGAAAATCGACAGCACGTGATTGTATTCTGGTGACCTAAAAACATGGGTTGTGACATCAACTAATGAGGGAAAGTGGGTAGCACAACGGTGGCATGGGTCAAAACATTTTAAGGGATATACTCAAAATCTAAAAAGATTCTAAGGTCTGTAGTAAGGGATCTTTTGATGAAGTAATTATCTTTTTTCAATAAGATTTGTCATATGGCGTGGGACAAAGAAAGACTTAATGATTAAGAGTCTAGAGTTGTGCAAAATCTGCGACACTTAAGAAAATAATTGCTGTAGGAATATATAGTTAAATAGATAAATACTACATGCTTAATGTTACTAAAACACCAAACTTTTGTTTCCTTCGGCTAAATATCGTCATAGTTTTAACGCACTGTTAACAGCTGTTAACTAGGAAAGAACTCTTTTCCATTAGGTTAGCATAAAAAGGGCTGCACCAAAAATAAATACTATAAATTGGGGACACAACTAGTAGTGGATGTTGGAGAGGGATCAGAAGAAAGTGTGCCCCACAAGCATCAGTGATGGATGCAGCCAGTGAAAAGTGGGAGGGTCTCTTTGAGAACTACAGCAGCCCTAGTGCCAGAATCTTATGTCGTATTCAGGGGGTTCGTTTAGAATGACTTACTTACATTTCACCATCTTTATGAGCTTTCCGTCATAAGCATCCCAGATTCTGATCGCATTTTCGAGATCATTTCCAGTAACAACGTACTTTCCATCGAATGAAAAGTCACACGTGGTGACGATACCATCGTGGGTACCAGTCCACTAGAATGAGCAGGCATGAATAATCAAATTTAGAATAACACGTAGCATAGGCGCCGACTACGTGGGGGCTTGGGGGCTCGAGCCCCCCCTGGGAAATTCGTTTAAAATCAATCAAAGAATTGAACTGATGATACTGTAGACCATGATGTTATATCTGCTTTATTAAAATGTTTTGTTTTGTTATTATACATACTACATATGTTATATTACGTTATTAAAGCGACAGGTAATTTCTCTACCTTTCAACTTTTTTAAATTTGTTTTAAATTTAACTGGAATTGCAGCCTGTGCCCATCAAATATTCTTCAACTATTTAGAACAAGCAAGATATAATAAAGACATATTTAGAGATAGCCATTACCAAAGGTTTGCCTGTAACTGTGTCCCATACAATCACATTATTGTCCCAGGCAGTTGAAGCAATCCTAAAGAAATAAATTATGAAAAAATTATACAGAACTTCTCTTAACTAAATGTTTTTTTAATTAAGTATGTGTAAGAAGCTAAATTGACTAAACTATACAGTTGTTGAGTAGCCAAAAGGCCTGCAGAATTTTTAGGTTCCTCATACTGAGCCTTAATTGCATTTATAAAAGGTGATTAAAAATAGAAATAATCCCTCCAAAAGTTCTTAATATATGAATTTTACTAGGCTAGACAATTAACCATGCCCTAGTTCTCTGAGAGAAAGATTGTTGATTTAAATTGGAGAGTTATTAATATAATGTGCACACATACCTCCTTGCATCAAATGATGCAGTGCAGCAAGTTACTTTGTCAGTGTGGCCAGAAAGGGTTCCAACATTTTCTTGCTGACTCCGATTCTATGCAAAGTTAAGAGCAATCTAATTAATATTTCCCTGAAAAAGTAACTATATCTGGATTTCTAGCATGAGCAGAGGACAGGGCTTGCTTTAAAAATCCTCACCATGGGTACATTCTTTCTTTAAACCTATATTTATGAGTGTATTCAGGAATTAAAATTTCTATGCGATCATTTCCATCATTGTAAGTGTCAAAAATGTTACTGCAAGCAAAATTCAATATTTTGTATGCAATATGTGAACTTAAACCAGTCTCTCATATATATAAAAAGCTTTGTCACAATCAAGGAAAAGTTATCTGGAGTCACCACATGATTAGCCAATAACAGATTTATAAACTATCCGTACCTACTCACCTGGATCAACAGTACCTTATCTTCAGTAGCCTTTCAGGTTGAAAAAACTTCATTGCTTACATATGCTTCACAAAAACTGCACAAAATGATAAAACTAAGTTGAAACTAGGCTTCCCAAAAAATGTATTGATTACATCCTATCAATTCTATCAAATAATATTTAAGTACAAATCAAGCACTTGCCCAAATCTTGACAGTGTGATCATCTGATGCACTTAAGAGTTTTTCATCATCATCCATGAAGCAGCAAGAGTTCACCCCCTTGAGATGACCATGAAAGACCAGCACTTGCACCTTTGTGGGATAAAGTCAAATCTTTCTCATCATATTGCTTACAAAAGTTGCATAAAACATTCTACATTCATGCATGAAACTAATTTAGCCTCTAGCAACATTTAATAGCACGAATGGTACAATTTATTACAGAAGCAGAATTGGATGACAAAATGGAAATGCTTTTGTTGAAACAAAACCAATTGAAGTTGAAAATCCATGGTCAGAAATTGAAATTCTCATAAAACATGATCATGGTAGAAAAAGAAGAAGAAGATTCTAAAGGCCACTTGCAATTCAAACAACGACACATTTTTTAAGTTTAAATACAAAGATCAAGAAGCTTGAAAAGTTTTGCTCTGAGCAGGGAAATTAATCATTGAATTTTCTGTTTGTCTATGAGTTTTGAAGGCCAGGTGTCTACATTACCAAACACATTAACCAAAAGCTGTTTTATGAGACTATGGTGATAAAATCTTCTCAAGAAACCATGAAACCTCAACTGATGAAGTATAAAAATGATATAATGTAACACAATGTGAATTATTAATGGGATTGGTCACAGTGGCACACAGTTTGACCTGGCACGGTTCCCAAAATGTTTTTAGAAAAACTTCCTTTGATCTCAGGTCAAAACTTTTTGGAATCTTAGGAACATTAATGCCATAACTTAACGCTAAATTATTCTGAAATGAGGCTAGCATTTATGCATAAATCCAAATGCGCAATTAGGTACACCCAAGATTGTGGAGTAAAGCAAATCCTGAACCTCAGATTCTTCTCGCAATCGCCCTTGTAAATGGCATGACGTGTGGGCTTGAGCTAATGTCTCTTAGTATATGAGGGAAACGGCAAGTTTTTTATCCAGACCTAAGAGGTTTGAATCAACACAATCTTCAAAGTCGTGGCATAAAAAGCTCAACCTCTATATGCACAGTTCAATCAGAATAAAAGAGCACACTAGAGGTCTCATTAAATCATCTTTATTCTGCAGTTTGTATAGGGTGCATCCAGGTTCCTGGTTGGGGCCAAAAGAGCGCGCGAAGGAAACCATGGTGTTGGGGACAAACCTTCGCAAGCTCCTCGTGCTCCCATGTGCCTTTATTGTCACTCGATGCATTTTTCCCATCTTCAGCAATGCACACTGCGTTTGTCTGATCCAAATCATGCTGCTTCATATTTTCATCTTCAAGTTCATCAGCCTGTTCTTGGAAACCATGGAAATTGTTTACAACAGCTACTTCAAGTAAGACATCCTGAAAGTCTCCTCCGCAAGCTTTAAGCACACAGAGAAAAAGGAGCAAAGGGAAAATTATCATGAAAAAGCAAAGCAATGTTAAATTTTTTCTTGGTTAATTGCAACATCTAGCTTTATATAGAGTTCTAAAGTGTAATGTCACCAAAAACTTTATTTAGAATTCATAACATAAAAGATTGCATGAAACACTTCCAAATATTCAAAATTAGTGAACCATGTCAAATACTTGTCAATCTAGAGGTGTTTTATGACGCTATTACAGGTTATGCTTAAAGAGGAAATGAAACCAAATTTTTTATTTTAAATTCTGAATCCCCGTAATGAATTACCTTATAACCCAGAATTTCAATGTGTTTAGAGAAATTTTGGCTAAACTACGAGGACAATACTGACTTCAATTTTTCAATCAAAAAGTGGCACCGGCGCGCCCTGTTTAACTAGCCTCGTTTTGAATGTTGTGACGTAAAGTTATGGACACGCGCAGCGTTTCGTAATATTTACATCCCGTTTCTACGTACTGAAACTTTAGATTAGCTATGGAGCCAGGTAACAAAACCAAGGTTCGTGGTGGTCTACGATGTGTTGTACACACTCTAGACAATAAAAAGCTGTTGTAATGACAGTTATACCAAGGGTTTAAACACCCATCGCTTTCCAAAGGACCCTACTGTACGCCGGCAGTGAACTTAATCTGTTAGAAAGCGTAGGCCAAATTTTGACCAAAGCTACTTTTCAAACCCCGTCCTTTGCTCAGATCATTTTGAACCAGGTTGCTATACAAGGAGCGTAGCTAGTCTACTAGAGGGGGACGACGTTTCACAAACAAAAAGTTTTTACAACGAGATGCTGTTCTGGCATTATACCAGAAATGAAGGAAATTCAACCTCTTAGTCTAAACGGGAAAAAAGAAAGGTAAGATTTAATTTTTTTGCCTACTTCATTTTCAATATATTCCTTTAATTAATGTGTAAATAAAGCAAAATATACGATACATAAAATGACAAGGTTAACTACAATATATAAACGTGGAGCTCGCGTTTAAATCTTCCCCCTCAAAATAAGTAGATTGGGTACAACAGAATAAAAGTAAACACAACTCGCTACTTTGTCTATTTAAACAAAACAATTGGTTTTATCAAAATCTCAACGTGATAAAAGTTTTCATAACAAACAATTGGTGTTTATTGTGACATATTTTTTAGAATGTTGGCATTGCAATTAAAAAACAACATTTTGTATCTTCTACAAAGTCGAGCCCTTCCAATTTGAAGGTTTACAAAATACATATATGCATATAGAACATTTATCAAATTGTATAGATTCACCCAGGGCGCAGCCAAAAGGATTAGTTCTTGCTGACAAAAAGGGTGTATCTCACTCATTAAGGGTGTGGTCAAGATAAATACTCTCATATAAAGGCTGCTTTTATGTGTTTCTGTTTCAAATGTTAGTATGTTATAATTGTTGCAAAAAAGTTACAGGTAGAGTATCCAGCAAGTTTCCTGGCAAAAATAACCAATGTAGGGGGGGGGTACCACACCTACCAAACCCCCTTTGGCAACGCCCCTGGATGTAGTGGCTCAAATTCACATTCTGTTTTTCAGGGTGTAAGAGATACAATACAATGTGGCTTCTGTTGCGGATACACAAATGGAACTATTCAAGAGCAATTATTCGACGAAGCAACATCTTCTAAAACTGATAAATGGCAGACAGTCTTTACAGAAACCAGCATGGAAGCAACTTCATTTCCAGATGTGTCAAGTTTAGCCTGTCAAGATTGCAAGGTGAAAACCTTGAGATTGAAAAACTTGAGTGAATCGCCAAAATCTGAAAATAATTAGACAGAAAAGGAAATTAACAAGTCAAAATAATGTAAGTTCGCTTTGCACAATAACATTTGCTGATATGCCAAATTTAAATTCCATTTCATTTCCATATAAATTACTTTTTGTAACCCTTTTCTCATTTATGCTTTGTTTGTAGGCAATCAATTATCTATAATGTAAAATAAAGAAATTCAGCGAGTCAAAACAAGGACAGCCAACTAAGCCCAGGAAAAACAGGAAGACAGTTGAAGAGGAAGACAGTGATTCTGATTCCTACAAAAGTTTGCTGAAAATGATGAGGAGTGGAATCCAGAAAGAGATGAGGATGAATTTGAAGACAGAGAAGAATAATTTTAAATGAGGGAGAAATAGAATGTGTGAAAATTATGACTATGAAAGAGTAACCAATGAAACAAGAGGAAACATTAGGTAAAACTATCATGATGACATCATTGCATAATTATATGATAGAAAAGGTATGAACAAGTCACATAATAGGTAATATTATCCACCAAACTGTAATACTTTAATACTGTAATACTGGGGAGATTTGACAACTTGTTGAACTTGTAAACAAAAGAAAATCCATGGTAGAAATGATTACAGCTCTCAAATATCTGATTAAGATAAAACTGCCAAAACTATTTCCTTTCAAAACTATCAATCATATACATGACTTGCTTCATTAAATAAGATGATTTGTTTTGTTACTTACTCGTGTAGGCTTGCCTTCCTGTGATACTCCCCTGTCTGTCCCTTCGCAGTGGGCCAACATTCCGAAACACAGTTGTATTTGACATGGCAATGAAATCTTCATGTTGTGCAATACATATTTGTTCAATGCTTTCGTCCAATACAAGTTAACCCAGTGCAGCATCTGCACTCCAAAGCACCAACAAGATGATAAACTTCATATTTTCAACATCTACACCTGCAAAAAAACCATAATGCCATAGTCATAATCAATTAAGTTTACGATGGTGCGACCCTCCGGGCCTGGCCTAGGCACTGTACATGACGCTTGCTAATTTCGATTGATACCTACAGTATTTAGACATCATTTAAACTAAAGATAACGAGTTTTAAACATATATGCGACATGGAATAAACTTACCATGAACTAACTTCTGTTTTTTGTTCGTATCGCTCTCGCAAAATTGCCGGGGTTAGGCCGTCGTGACCTAGGTTATCCTCGTCGCTACTTGATTCCGTGTCTGCCGAATTGGTATGGCCTGGCAGGAACACAGTAAACAGCAACTGTCCCCTCTTCTTCTTCGGAAACTCCTAAGCTAGTGTCACTTTCGTCCAATATGGTGAGAATTGAAATTCAAAAACTAAACATGCGATCGCCAACTCTGCCAGAAAATTTGTTGTCCTCGAACATGCGCGCTTCGTGTCCATAACTTTACGTCACAGCTCGCTAGTGTCTAGTCCCCCTTCGCCATTTTTTGGTTGAAAAATTATTGTCAGTTTAGCGGTGTTTAAGTTTGTTTTTAATAGTCTTCTTGCTTGAAATAGCTAATGCGAACTATTTTTCCTACACAATTGTGGGTGGAGAAATCGATTAAACGAATAAAAAAAATGGTTTCATTTCCTCTTTAAATGAAATTTTAAAATTCCTGAAATGGATCTTTGTGACGTCATCACTTTAGAACTCTATTATCACGAACCTTGTCGGCTAAATCACCATTCCTCTCCACAAACCCATCGTTTGCTGACTTTCATCCCGTTTTGCTTTTGCAAAAAGATCAATGTCAAATGCCAAACACTTATTGGGCACTCAATGAAGCTTTTCTTGTGAGACGTTGAGGAAGATAGGAAAGGGATCGAAAACGTTACAAACTGTTTTAATCATGTCAAGTAACTAGCACCGAACACAAGCAACACAACTGTCATTACGCTTCAACTTAATAAAGGTCATCAGTGGTTTTCGTTTTGAAAGAGAATCGAAAAAGCAGGAGACGTTTGCCAGAACTGGAAACCGCATTTCTTTATGCACCAACACTGATGTCGTTATTCTCCAAGGTGAGCTGCTTCGAAACCAACCGTGAAGCCAGTAAACCCTAGCAGATCATTTTATTCAAGTTAAATGTTAAAAATACTTCTAATTGTATTTTCCAGCTTAGGCTGATGAGTGAAAGGCAACTGAACTCTTCATGGAGCAAAAGATAACATCAAAACTCTGGTTTTTTTGCCACCTATATGGTGGCCTATCGCTGCCATTGAATTTTTGATTAAATATAAAATTGTTTCCATTGCAGGATAAAACACAGCTAAGTTTTAAATGTATCTAAAAATGAAACAGAACATGATTAGGATATCAAATTGAAATTGGAATTTTTTGAAAAAAACTTTGAGCAAGCCAAAGTCATTTCAAATAAAAAGTTAAGTTGAAAGGGAAATAAAAATATATCTGGCCTATCGCCACCATAGCATACCAGGATGCCATGCAGGTAAAAAGTTCTAGGGATCTCCACCATATATCTTGCAAATATTCTTAATAATTATAAGCGATCAAAGTGTTAGGAGAACCATTAAAATAAAGGCAATGACTTCAAAGGTTCATAGAAGACTAATGACTCTGATGTTGAACACAGATGGACCGATGTTTGATTTTTATACTCCATGTCCTGTATGAGTGGCTCATTCAGTCATTAAAGCAAAAGTGTAGGCCTTGTTCCATGGCCTGTTTCGTATTCTGTTGAATGAAGAGGCTCTGATTGTTGTATCAGTTGTAATCTCATCACTGTAATACTGTTGCTTCTAATGTACGCAGATTGTGAATTGGGCTCAAAACAATAAATAAGCATCAAAAGTGTTATAATTCTGAGAAACTTAAAATTGCCCTGTTATACTATATATATTCATCTACTGTCATTCTAGTCAATATATTTTCGAAATTTGGCTAGATTTTTCTCTCACGAAATATTCAGTCTACTTTTTAATAACATAACATTTTAGTCATCCCATCAGTTTTGGAAGTAAGTAACGCACTTTTCTTTGATGTGCCACAGTTTTAAGTTTTCTTTCTTAGGTGAAAATTCATCAAGAACGTTTTGATGCTTAAATAATCTATCCATTGATAGAATCAGCTTACAAACTCATCACAATGGATTACGAAAAAATGTCATAAAATCAGAGTTTTTTACGAATGCCAAGACGCTTATAGTCATTACCTCCCGAAATAGATGGAGGGTTTGCCGCCCAATTGGGTTTCCTGTTCCTGAAAAATCGGTACATATTTCACGATGCTCTAAATTTCAGGGTACGAACCGAGGTATGAACGACTTTCTAGGATGGGCTTTGGCATCTTGATCTAACTCGGCTTTAACTGTATTGAATAAAACTTCTTAAATAAAAAGATCAACCGTAATCTAAAAGCTGTTTCCTACGACAGTTGGTAGTGCCCCCATATCCCTAATGCTAGGTTTTGGAAGATTAGCAAGGATCTTCTTGCCTAGCACGAAACAATGCTTGATAGTGTATATCCGCTAAAACGGACAATAAAGCAAGCTTCGATGACAGGCCGGATGTGGATCAAATGCGCGTGCTCGATACAGTCTGCGAAAAATAAACAAAAAGTTGATTGACGGAAGCACAGCAATTGTTCCCGGAATATGGTTAACGATGTTGATCTGTCTCATTGCAAGAGAGTCCTCTGCCCTAGGCCGGCTGCAGTCCTGGGATTTCAACTGAACCAAACAGGTAAGCTACTCTCCTCTTTATAAGAACACTGAGGCTCGATTTGTCTAAAAAGTAAGAACAAGGCTAGAACATGCTTAGCTTCAGGTGATAAATTTAGAAAAGCAATTCGCGTTTTGAATCTCGAATTTGAGTATTGTTTACATATGAAATGATGTGAGGCAGGCAACATTGATTGACTGTTCCATTGGCAAAGAGTAATAGCTGTACATTAATTGATTTCAATGTAAAAGTTGTTGCGACAGATTTTCAACGGGGATTACATAACATTGCGATTTCCTGAACGACGGAGATTTCCACCATCACGCAACTACTGTACAGATGTTCTCTTGACAGAAAAATCTTTGATGAGTTTGCCCATAAGCACTGGAAGTCATTACTTTATTTTTTATGATTACTCAGTGAACCATCTTAGACACTCTATACAGAATGTAACTTCATAAATATTTGCAAAAAATTACCCTTAACGTAAGAACAATTTTAAGAAAATTTGAGCCTAAAGAGGCTCGCTAAAAATTGACCAATTCTTATAAAAAAGAGTGCATGCTGTTGACTTGCCCATTTCACAAGTAGCACCAAATTTATACCTTACATTGCATGATAATCTGTTGCCTTGGTAATAAACTTCATTTTTTCCACAGAAAGGCTTTCTTCAGAGATTCCAAGCAGCTGCTGTCCTTGAAAACCTGCCCCGGAGAAACCTCCGCACATGGTATGATTTTATGAAAGATAGTTTACTTCTTCTTCGTCCTGAAGGGGTACCGGTCTTTCCTCGATTTTCAGGAGCAAGCATGCAGACCTTTTGCTGTTGTTTCTAACATCACTGCTCTATAAAGCACAGTGATTTTTCTCTTCCAGGGACATGCGAAGTCTTTGACAGACTGGCAGGATCTTTGGTTTCATTAATTTGTACTCATCCTCAAAACCCACGGTATAATTTCTTTATTCTTGGATTTTTCAGTTGATGATTTTTTAGTGGATCTCATAATTAGGGATGAGGAAAGAAATTTTCAGTTTTACTGATAGAAATATACTGGCCTTTTACATTTATAATGAGAATAATCTTATGAAATGCAAAATACTGGCTATAGGAAGGTGTCAATAATATTATATTAGAAAACTTATTAGGATGTCGCAATTGTCTATGGAGAGGACAATGACCCCCTGAAAGGAAGATCGAATAAATGCTTTAGAACCGTATAACTATGCCAATTTTTTCTTAATTGTTTCGAATCATTTTCTTATAAACGGATTTTGTAACAGAAATGGGTATTATTGAGGTTTAGAGAAATGTGCATGAATCAGAATTATCAGGTATAGCTGAGGAAGATTGTACTAACTGCGTAAGGGCTCCAATGGATAGTACATGAGAGTTACACCCATACCCTATTGTTATTTCACCCCTTTTTATAGTTAACTCAAGACTTCTTTACTTTATTGTTTGCAAACATCTATAACATGGCAAACTTTAGTCACGCACTGGTAACTGTTCACTTGGATTGTATAAAATGAACGCCAAAACCACGCATTAGCCAACAGTTAAATAGATTGACCCAAGAAATTTTCAAGTTTCTGACGTATTTCAAGTCTCGATTTCGCACGACGTGACAAAAATGATGATGAACCGTAATAGCTGTATGATAACAATTACTGACCGTTTATCCCTTAAAACATCAGCTAAAAGTTTGATTTCGTCACCGGTTTAAAGCACTTAAAAAGCACTCTTCTATGCATGATCAATCTTGACTACCGTGTCTAAATGGATAACCAACCGCTCTTGATGGCTGCACAAAGGCCTAACTGTCTAACTGATCCTAGTAAATAGTCACTGCATATTGACTTAACCTTCGGGCAATTTCTTCTATGCTTGAGCGTGTCGTGCTGAAAATCACTTGAAATTAAGCATGGAATTTCGAAGGGGATTTCGGCTCAAATAGACATTCAAAGCGTAGCTAGGAGACTCGTCCATTTCCGAGCCCAGAAACGCACACCAATACCAAGATAACTATGGTGAAGATGGCGATGGCTTTTTTCTCTTTGCAGATGGTTGTCACAGCCGTCCTGTGTTTCGTGTTCATTGCATCGTGGCTATCTCCCACCCGCGTCCAAAGTGTTCCTGTTGACATCAAAGGTTAGCATGTTCAGTTTATATGCTCAAGGTTTTTTCATCAACTTTTGATTTGTTTTTCCGAGCCAATGAATAATCCACGCTCGAGGGTGGTATGATACTCATTTGTAAGATTAATTAGCACCCGAAAAACCAACAATGAATTACCACCTGATAAGTGATACCCAAATATAAGCAATGAACATTCAGAAACAGTAGCGTGGTAGCTAGGGGGGCGGGAAGGGGGGGGGGGCGCTGAAGAAAATATCCACCTTGATGGGGCGCCGAAGGTGTCCTAACCAGTGCATCGATCATAACCAAGATGTTAGTGATAAGGGAGCGCTAGGAGGGAACCTAAGTAAACTGGGCTAAACCACAGCTAAATGCGCAATTTTACAAGTTTCAACAACCGTAGATTTTAGAGAAAACCTTGCCATGATTGGTGGTACTGCCAGTCAACACTAGAGGCTTCGAAATCATCCAGAATATGAGACCCAAATGGTAGACAGAAGTTACAAGGCAGAATGAAATGAAGACCAATTAGAAATACGACACCGTCTCCAAATATCTAAAGAACATGCAGTAAATGAGCCAGCAGAAATACCAAGAAACACCAGAAAGTAACTGGGCCATACATTTTATGTTGCTATGAGCACTGTGTTGGAATCACAGTTAGAAATGTCTTCGACTGAATAAGAATCTTCTTCCCACATTCCATCTCTTCTCTTCTCTCAGCTTTGATTCAAGGCGAGATTCAAGGTCTTAAGATAAAAATGACTTTTGTACCAAGTGCAGTAAACAAACAGATCGGTGTGCTTCCAACTTCTCGATACTTGTAGCAGCATTTATGAGATTCAGTTTGCAACTATTTCGCGAAGACTTTCATATTATTGACCGGGGCAAGATTATGATGATAGGATATGAGACAAAGAAGTGATAGGTCGCAGCCATTAATACTATTTTGAACATAATATTGAATCAGATTTTGTAGATAGAAAACCAACTAAAGAAGAAAGCAGGCCGCAAAATATTATCGATGCACAACAGCTGTTTGCCATCTCACATCTCATATGGGTGCCAAAATTCATAGGTTAAGAGCCTTTTGATGATGGCGTTTGATGAAAGACAAATTTGTCTGCCTATCGATAAAGGCAAAGACTTTGTTTGGAACGAAGTTCTAAGGAACTCGCAAAATCTCTTTTACCAAAATTTTAGGTTGTTTTGGAGAAAGGTCTCTGTTTGTATTAACAAGCACCCTGGCACAAAGATTCAAACTATGCTGCTTACTTGTACTAATTTTAGTCCAAGTAGCTATACATTTGAAGCATCATCCCTTTGTCTACTGATAAACTTACGTCATTGACATATTTTGTATTGCGATACTCTTAGCATGACGTAAGAATTGTCATGTTTCAAAGTAGGCTCAAATGATGTCAGCTGATTCTTTTTATTAGCATTGGCGTCAATTTTCAGATTTTCGAGGTCTCAAAAGAGGGGCGGCACTCCGACCCTTTGCCCACCCCTTGCCACCTCGCACCTAGCAAGCCACTTCATAAATGAAGCCCAGTAACCACAATATTAAGTAATATATAATTGATACTCTTGCTTATCGCCTCTCTTTTCTTCTCTTAAAAATTATGGCTCTCCGTTTTGCCGCAATTGTGAAGTTTTTGTACCACAACATATTTGTTGACCCAAAACCGGTCCAACGAATTCTTGTTAGCGTCAAATTCGATCATCGTGGTTTAGCCGCAACGAGACCTTGACCTTATATGTTATCGTAGAAACTGATAACATCCAGATCGGGAAATTAGTTTATGCCGACAAAGCTCTACTGTACCAGCTCTATATGCGATGTCTGTTTGGGAGCTGGAGCCTGGACTCAAAAATGCGTCATTTTTTATTCCAACATGCAAGTGCTTTCAGCAAAGAGCTAAACAAATGTTACATGCTCTCTAAGTATGTGGATGCTGTGAAACTAAGACAAATTATGAAGGCTTTCATCCTTTCCCAGTTCAACCACTGTCATCGTTTACAGATGTTCTGTGAGAGATGCTTTAATAAAAAAATAAATCACCTCCTTAATCTTTTTACTCTTCAATTACATTTCTTTCTTTAGTTAACGAATTAATTCATATATGTAACTATTAATCCTTCATTCTTGATTGCTTTTCATTTTAAATTTTTGTAAAGTAGACCTAAATCAGCTTGTACATGAATTGTACATAGAAAGCTATATTATACTCGCCTGTTGTAAATATATTGATGATTGTCATTACTAAAACATGAAATCAATATTATAGTTTATTGCAGTAGTTTCTATTGCAGATGTTGTTGCTGAGCAACGACTCAAGAGTGGTCATTTTGGTGATATGATGCTTACTGGGACACAAATGGATTACATTTTAAGAATGAGAGGCAGCAGAAGAAGATCTGTGCGAAGAAGGAGAAGGAATGTAGCTTCAAACCTTTGGCCAAATGCCATCATTCCATACGAAATTGACTGCAGCTTGGGTAAGGCCATTAGATTTTATTGAGAATCATTCTTGTTTACTTAGGCTGAAACTCGAGTATACAGAAGAAAGTGTTTACTTAGACTCTCTCACGTGATCCCGTGTAGATTTCACGTAAATTCTCTACAAAAATTAGTAAGAAAATTATGCGGTTTTTCTGATTATGTGACCCCCATTTGATTCCCGTGTCTCCTTGGAGGGCCCCCGTTCCTCCTTGACCAATGTTGGATTGCTAAACTAAAGCAATTGCCACGTAAGAATTCATCACCTCTAGTTGATGGCCTACGTAGGGTTATAGGAAGCAGTAGGCTCGAAAGTTTTTAAGTATCCTTGCCCAAAATGAAAGAAGTTAAAAACTTTTTATACTTGCAGTTTTCATTATCCGTGTTGACACTCTTAACAGTCTTGACATTGAACATTGTAAGTTTCCATTTATTTCTTAACTTGGCATTGAGGAAGAATCATCACTTTGCATTAGTTTATCTCCAAACAAGAGTGCTATTGTATTTACCTCGGAAGCATGCTGAAAAGTCCATTACCTGAGAAATCTAAAAAACATGTACGAAACGTTTGACAGCAAAATGGCCAGAAACTGCCTACCAGCACAGGATTTTAAGTTTCTATAAAAAAGATACGTGTACACCATAATGGTTGTGGTATCTGTATGCCAAAGTGAAGAATGCAATCTGACCTGATACCGCTAAAATACAAAAGGTACTTTGGGCAGCGATGCTTCTGATGCCTTTATGATGTGCCAAGTTACGCCAGAAAGGGAGGGATGTGGTGGCGAAACTGGGGTGAAGGGTGGTTGGCAATGGCCCTCCACGTTGGGTTCTCTATAATGACGTGTTAAAATTCTTTTACCGTCAACCGATTTCCTGTGTAAGTCGTTTTAACGTCAACTTGTCAACCGAGCAAACTGTAGGGGTTTCTAGCCTGTCTATTTAGAGGCACAGTTCATTTTGAAATCCGGTATTTTCTATGTTTAACTATAACTGAGTTGACTATGAAATAAATGTTTTAAAAATTGGGCGAGTAATTTAGGTAACATTAAGATACGAAACATCTGGCTTGAGTAGAACAATAAACTTGTCAGCTTGTCAGAACCATAAGCTCAGCTTGAGAGCTTGAGAACTTAGAGGACTAGTTTAATACTAACCAGCCTTTATTCGACGCGACTGTGGAACATAAAAGCCAAGTCTTATCAAGTTGCAGCTGGTTTCTTTGTTGCTACTTTCTAATTTCTTCGAAAGTTTTTTACAAAAACAGGCTTTTACTCAAAAACCTTTGGGCGAGCAAAGAGAAGCCAAATCCTTTAGTTAGGCCTGCCCCCGTAGGCCCGTACATTGCTAATTTTCAAGAGTTAATGAATTAGTTACCACAACCTCTTTTTGGTTGCAGAGAATCTACCCTCGGCAATCACTGCGATAAACGAGGCTATGGAAGAATGGCAGAATAAGACTTGCATTCGCTTTGTGAAACACACAAATGAGAAACACTACCTGAAATTTCTTAGAGGTTCAAGGTACCAATTTGCTTCAATTAACTCTACATCAGCTTTAATTGAGAAATTCAATTGATAGCCCCCAAATGAAGGCTGCTAACAATTTGTAATCAATGTAAAAAATTAGAATATTTGTTCGTCTATTCGTTATTAACGAACGTTTCATTTAAAATGAAACTGATATTGCCGTGAAGGGAAGGTGCTGTATGAGTTACCATGTTAATTTTAATTTGATGCCATTGTTGAGACCAACTTGGCCTAAGTTTTTGGCATCCTGTGTTTGCAGCTGCCGTGGAACTGTTGGGCGCTCTCAAACGGGAGCAAACGAGATATCTGTTGGGGATTTGTGTGAATTTCGCCATGTAATGTCGCATGAACTTGGTCATGTGATTGGTTTTTACCACGAGCATAATCGAAAGGACAGAGACGAGTACATCGATATAAAGTGGGGCAACATCTTTGACCGTAAGCTTCTTTACATATTGTTTTGAAATTTTATTTTGAACTTCTTCAAATTAATTTTTGAAGCTCTTTCCAGTCATTTCCTAACAACTGCTCCCAATATCACAACCGTAGTGTTTGAGAAGATGTTACGTGGGTTGTTTAGATTTTATGTATTTTTTTACAGAAAAAAGAGATGCTTTCATAAAAGAAAATCAGTCGGAATCTTTAGGCTTTGAGTATGATGTCAGTTCGATCATGCACTATAGCTGGAGTGCATTTTCAAAGAACGGCGATTCAACTATCAAATCAATAAACGAAGTGATAGATCAGCCATACAAGTTCGTCAGCAAGATCGATGCAATGCAAGCCAATCTCCTTTACAAGTGTTGTGAGTATATGGCTTTATATGACTTATCGCATCTAATTTTTCTCTGTATGGTCTTATTGTGCAATTCGCTAGGAATAGACCAGGACCCAGGTCATGGTTTCTCGCAAAGGGGTGCAAGAAGATCTAATTGCTTGTGCCTAAAGGTTCATAAGAATTTTATGATAAAATTTGTTTTAGCTTAAATTTGCTACAACGCGACATGCATTTATCTATATGTAGGTGCTTTAACATCCAGTCGCTTTAAGTTTTGACAGAATAAGAGCCGTTGATAGAGTTTTTATTTTGATTTAATGGTTTTGAGATAAATAATTTAACTCCGATTGAGGTGCCCAGGCCAAACTGATAGTATCAGCTCTTTGACCAAATCTGACACAGTTTCAAAGGCACAAGTAGAAGGTGAATGCAACACCAGGAGCCAAAATGGATGATTTCGTTCGTTTATTTGTTCTGCATGGGTGTAGGCAGCGACACGCTTGTTCTAAATGAACCACAAATTGCCCGAGAAGAAGCACCGACAGGGGCGAGTTTTGCCATCGAGATACGAGAGACAATGCCGAGAAGTATAATTAAGTTGAGAATTGACCGATAATATCGGCTGCAAAGTGCTTAGAGGGCAAGACAGTATTATCCCGCATGTAAGAAACTCAATTTTAAGAAACACACACCCTAATTTAGAAAAACCTCTTTGATAAGATACTGGTGAAGGTCTGAAAAACGCTTGTTTCTTATTCAAAAATTTTCATATAACTCAATCGTTTGTAGAACAAAACAAATTGCTAATCATTCAACACTGGTCGAATGAATGCAAAACTAAGCAAAAAGCACTTTTCTGGAACATTTGTAGCGCTTCCTTGAAGTGAAGAATGACAAATACAAATCAAACAAGTATATGGTATCTTTACCACAATCATTGAGTTTGTGTCCGAGTAGATGATCTATACCATTATTTGATAAAAATTCCATTTGATGTGGCAGCTTTCACAAGGTTAAAAATCTTCTTGCAACAGCGCACTCATGCAGTGGTGCCGCCATTATGAATCGTCAAATGTGGTGCGCATGCGTTCGCAATTTCCACGGTGTTTCTGCAACCAACGCTGATTATGCTAGCTTGATTGATTCGGACGGCACCGATTTTATCTAATTATAAATTCCAATTATTACGCAGCTCAAATACTAACGACCACGCCTAAGCCAACAACTGCAGCAACAACTGTAGCAACAACAACAGCTTCTATCCAAAAGAAGACGCGACCAAAAGGTTAGTCTATTTATGTTTTATGTTATATGATAAATCAATTCATCATGATTAACAGTGACGTTTCGATACAGTGCTTCGTTTCCTCGATGAATATTTTATTAATCTTAGTCCAGAATGCATTTTCTGAAAACAGCAATTTTTATCTAGTCTGGGTTAGTTACGGCTGTCTTTAACCAGAATTCTGAGTATGATCTGAAAATCTGACAAATGTAACTTGAATTGAGAGCTTTTCACAAAGGACTGTCAGCAGTATGTTAAACTTCAACTTTTATAATCTTCGTGACACAAGCATAACATCAAGGGAAACCACTGTGAAACCGCTCTTGCCATATTCATTTCCATTTTGTTGATCTTGTCTTAAATCAAGTTCCTGTGTAAACAAATTCGTTTCAGAGCTCTTTTTTTTAAAACTGGTTTTAGGTGAAAGTGAACTTGCCTTGGAAAGCTGCTCTGACATGAATAAAGACTGTTGGTTTTGGGCCGAGATGGGATACTGCAGTGGACATAAGTGGTACGTTAAGTACTGCAGGCGAAGTTGTCTGCCAGAATGCAGGAAAGGTATGCTGATAATATTCCGATATTTTCATTCAATGGAAATTCTAAAAGGCAAACGATGCTTCAAAACTCGTAACACCTTTTTTATTTGTACTTTTCTAAAAATCTAGCAACTTATCGTAAACTTGATCCTGGAAAGCAGCCTTCACACTTTTATATTAAATGTCGATGAAGCACCCTTTTCACATAGCCAAAGTGAATGCAAAAGCTTAACTGTAAACCTTACGAGTTTTGTGGTAGCATTTTCTAAAATGACTGAATATTGAACACAGAAAATTGAATATATATGGTATGGTTTCATCTTTCTCTACGTTGAGATGTTGTCTACTGATATTCGAGTCAATGTTGAAGCAAGGTAAATCTAAAGACGCTCAAAATAGATGTTACACTCACCTTGTCCTCAAGCGCTGGGCCTCGTTTACGACTGCCGGGGCCCTAGGCCGAAAGTTGATGGGGCCACCCAAAATATTCTACTCAATTCATCAACTGCACTTGATGTAGGCCTATCAAAATCTGCTTTGGGCCAACTGAAATTCAAAAGCTTAGGGGACCCCTTGGCCCAGGCCTAGTAGGCTAACGGGTAAACGCGTCACTGACTAAGCGGGCACAAAATGTGTCACATCATACCATGCCATTTTCGGTTGGAAGTGAAATTATAAAACTCTAAAAGTTTAGGGAAAGTAGACACGAAGAATCATGTTTGGGAACGGGCAAAAGGTTTCGCCCTTGAAGCACAGGTTGGAGAAGCAATGTGTCATGGAACATAATCAACATGAATAAGAGTGTAGGGGCACTAGAGCGTCTGTAGGCCAGGCTGAGAACGAAGGGCTTTTCATGGGATCGGTAGTCAATTGGAAGGATAATTAAAGGCTTTATGTAACTCCAATCTCGTGTAAAACCAACCTAAAGTCACGTACAATAACAACTGTTATCACTTCTATCTATGCTTATTACTATTATCACTCAATAAAATAAAAGTAATCGAAAATGATTGAAATTTCACTCGATATAACAGGCACTGCTATTGAAGTGGAGGATCAAACGTTGATTCTTTTATCTTAACCTTTTTGATGAATATCTAGCTTTCTGCATATAGTTTTCTAAGATTTCTACATAGTTTAGATATTCAGTTTTGGCAAGATATAATTGCTAGCAACATTCGGTGGATCCTGTCGTACGCTGGCAAAGAACGCGAATTTTGGAAATCATGCGAACTACCATTCTGACATTCTAAAGCTTCTAGCCGAGTATTTATGCACCAATGTTTCTGCTACTTAACATTTTATGTTACTGCTTGTGATTAAAGTTTATCATGTGCTAGCCTTACTTGTTCAACATTACCCCATTCAACACATTTGTCCAATAATTCTAACTAGCAATGGAATTTCTCTTTAAGTATGGTGCGTTGATAGAATGAGAAAATGCAAGACATGGAAAAGGAAAGGCTACTGCCGCCTTAGTGGAGCTATTATGCAGCGATGTCCAAAGTCCTGCAGCCCATTGTGTCAACCAGGTGAGCCCCTTTTGCCACCAAGAGATTAGATGTGCTGTTTTGGATACTAACGTGATGTATCGGACCAGAAGAAACACTAAGATCGCTATGCTGATGTATCGGTCCGAGGGCATCAAAAGAGAAATGTTCACCGACGGGTGTATTTTTGCAAAATCGGTGCCAGAATATCTAAGCTTTTGGACACTACAATTATAAGATAGCTTAGTAATACGATACTGCCCCTTTTGTGTTTTTAATCAGATTTATTGAGCCTTCTGTTGGATCGGAGGGAACACTAAAATCGAAGATCGCTATGTAGTTTCAGTGGTTTTTCCAAGAATAACCATTCAATGGTGTTTTTACCTCTTTGTTTCGTTTTCTCAATTTTGTCAAACTCACTTTTGTAAAGCAGTTTTTCCATAACCTCGGTATCCACTGGTCCAAGTTATCATTTCTAAACTTGTATTATATGGATTTTGATGGATTCACAATACTTAATGGCTGCCCTTTTGGTTTATAGACGCAATCAAGAAACTTACCATCGCTCTCAAAGGAACTATTGCTCCTGCAGACAAAAAGAAATCTCATACCAAACGTTCGGAAACGAAGAAGAAAAACAGAGGTGGCTAATCAGTTAATTTTTGAAATAATTTCAAAGTGGGGCCTGAAAGCAATCATTTTGGACTTCAATTACTCTAGCAGTAGTCCTTTTCGGTTTGAAATGCATCCGTGTCTTGGCCATGGAGCTGTGTCCAAAAAGCTGCAGCCGCTAATGCAGAAGTGGTAGCTTCAATACTTTTGAAATCATATGCATGATGAAAACTATTGTATGCTTTTGGACATTAAAGCTCTCGCCTTTGTTGTCTTCTTTGCGCTTGGTTAATTGACTACCGTTATTCGTCTGGTTTAGGCAAAGCAAGATTGTCATCCGACAAGCAGTCTGGGGTGAGGATGGGAATTGGTAAGTGCAAGGCCAACTCTTTTCCTAAGAAGCATTTATCCAGGATTTTGTTGCGAAATTTAATCAATTCTAATATTGATAAAACTGACAGACACACTCAGGCTCTATGGCAACAATGTGCTCAATAGTTTGCTTATCCTAACTAATGACCAATTAGTCAACTGATTAATTACTGAAAGGCATACTGATTAAAGCTACAGAAATAGGAACATTAATAGGCCATCGTCAAAAGTGGTCATTATCACCTTAATAGATGCTATACGTTGGCACTGTCTAAAATTTCAGGAGTTGGCAGCAAGAAGAAACTTTTACTCATTTAATTGCAATTTGGAACATACCCTTTCCCCTAAAAACACCAGATAGGAATTTTATTTTTCTCAACAAAGTAAATAAACAATATTCTTGTGTGGCGATTTATTGGGTGGTTTGCTACGTTAAAGCACAGACTGAAACTGCCTCTACCCTTCATTTTGCCTTTTGGCGTCTTGTATCATTCCAATATGTTTGCAAATATCAACGCCAGATGTTTCAAGGAGAGACAATGTATTGCAGGAATCCTTTGTGCAGACAAGGATACAAATTGTCAATTCTGGGCAAACAATGGTGACTGCGATATTCATCGTGAGTGGATGCACAGATATTGCAAAGTGTCTTGCAATGACACTAACTGTGACCGTGTACCGCAGAAACCCTCGGGTAATATTCTTGTGAGATGCTTTCGAGTTGGATTTCTTTATTTGAAAACAACCCTAATGGAGGAGTAGAGAGATCTCTCTACATTTTCTTAAGTCTGATGTTGTAAGGCCGACGAGTTAGCAAGAAACTTAAAAGAGAAAACAGTCGGGAGCTAGGCTTTCCGATTTCACTCTATAGCATTCAATAACAGTTTCCGGCTTTCAAAATTTGAGATGTCTTTCTACTTCTAATTATGGGTAAAATTATGTTAATCTGCCTGTGTTAGGGACTCATTGTGGACAGATTTTAGCCCAAACGCCCCCCTCCCCCTCCTCAACAAAGACTCACAGAAAGATAAGTTGTGGTTTTACCTATAGGAACAAGGTGAAAATGAGCATTGCCATGGATCAACGTTGGGCCCCAAAATTTTGCCTCAGCAGTGCAAACAGTCACGTGTTCAAATGAGTGCCCACAGCCAATCACATTTTGATCGTTCGGCTGCCTGACCTCCGGTTTATAAGTCGCCTCTTGGACTGTCTTTCAGGTCCTTGCTCGAGCCCGCTTGGCATTGGGTTTGATGGAAAAAGCTGGAAGATTCCGGATAATAGTATGACGTCGAATTCAGAATATCAAGTTGGTTTGTAAATAGTTATCATACTGGTTATTTCTAGCAAGCTATGTAGTTCTAAAATATGCAATGACCACCTTTCAGTTTTCTTCAGTATCATTTTTAAGGAGAGAGTGACATTCAAAGTGCCTTGATTTTGCCTGGCTACACACCTTGATTTTCTTGGCCCCAGTCGACACTTTTAAACATTCTTTGTACTCTAGGAAAAGTTAATTGATCAAACTGAAAAAAGTATTCTTTAGACAGTTTCTTGCTGATTTTGCTCGTATAAACATGTTTTGCATTAATTAATTGCAAAATTCTAGAAACGTCTTTCTAGAAAACGTCTTATCACATTTTTAAGGCACATAAGAACTGCGTTCAATATTGACATAAGCTGTAGTTTTCCTAGCAATGTAGATTGTCGTGTTTTCAGAGCTTAAACATCGTTTGGAACAGCTGTAAATTCAACGCAAAGATGAAGTGTTTTCTGAGCTATGAAAGTCACCAGTATTTGGTGGTCTACCAGCCATCGGTACACGTCATATATATCAAAAGGAGGTTATAAAAACAGGCCAGGCTGTGTTTGCGACCCGCCCCAAAAATTCAACACACTCAGTCTCCTTCTAAAAACCATTCTATTTGTTAACTAGACAAATTTTCTGGAATGGCTGCTGAAAATAGCGTCATGGAAGACTTTCTGGTCTGTTTTTTAAGATGGCTGGTCAGCCTCGGCTTCGAATGCAAGACTTTATTACGAGGATGATGAGAAGAAAAAGAGGATTGCTGCCTGGTGCGCTAGCAATTGGGAGGGCAAGGTTGGCCCGTACATTGAAGTGGATCTAGGCACCCAGAGGGATATTAAGTACATTGCAACGCAAGGTATGTTAAACCGACGTATCTTCAAGGTAAATTCAACACGTAACTCTTGGATTGGAGCTAGCCCAGGATAGAATGAGAGGAGCTTTTTGCAAAAAACAACCATCAATGACAAGTAAAAGGCAATTCGCAAGTAGATATAACAAGAACGCCTAACTAGGTAAGAAGAAATGAGTATGTCTAACAATGTGACGCTAAGTGAAGAAAGCGTAAATGTTATAATGTTCTTGTACAATGTCAGACGACATGACCATATGAAAACATGATTATCAAATGGAGGGCCCTCCTTCTCAAGGAAGTTGCTGTAGCGCGACAGTAACTTTAAAAGACCTTAGATAACGAACGTATTTGTGATTCTGCATTGTAAGCCATCAATACAGATAGATGTTATCAATCTTACTGAACTTGACAGGAACCAATACTCAGAACTCATTTCCTCGATGAAACTTTATCATGTTTAGTGCTAGGCCTATAACTACCAATTAATCTTCTAAATGGACTTCTAAATTTAAACTAACGTGAAATTTAGTTGGCCATGTCGACAACCTTTCACCATTGTCATTAATCTATTGATGTCTATTATTTTTTGCTATTATAATTTAGGAGTGATTGATTGTAGGCCGCAATTTGAAATTTGAGCGAGTCTCGAAATTCAGAGTCAAGTATAGCAAAAATAGACGAAATTGGTACAATTATGTCGAAAATGGAGAAATAAGAGTGAGTACAGTTATATTCGGTGTTTTGCTTTCTGCCATTGCCTAATGAAAGAGCTGCAGTATAAACAATTTTTAGTGTCAAGTCTTATTAAGCTCTCTCCGTTTGAAATCACGAACAGAGATAATAATATCCTTTCCCATCAGAACAAGGCATTAACTTTTACTTGACTAAGCTAAATGCATGCAAGGGCTTTGAAACATGTTCAAAGAAGGCTCTGTAACGAAACTGGCTTTGAATGTAAAGGGCAGAAAGAAGGCAGTAGCTTCGAAAAGGCACACAAGTTGCAAAAAAGACATGTCCCTTGAATCCCTGCCCCCAACCCTTACAGTTGAGCAATGGCTTCGCTGCTAAAGATAGATTAATGAATTGTGGATGTTGTTATCCAAATCTGCACTAACAGGTGCCTATAACCAATCACCAAAAGGGCTCCGAGATCAGCGCTAGGTGGCGTAGGAACAAAATAGCTAGAGGTCGTTAAGGCCAAATGTTGGGCGTATGGTATGATGCATACTAAGTTTACTCTGCCTTCATATGCTTCATATCCTACCTTTGTTCTATTCTACCTACTTCATATCTCGATTGCATTGTAGAAGTTTGATGGCAACTGCGACCATTTCACACCGATATTAAATACTTTCAACAATGTCATAAAGGCGAGGTACTTCAGGTATTACCCCATCAAGGCAAACTACCCCTGCGTGCGCATGGAACTGTATGGATGCTGAAAATGAGATCGACATTTCTGCGATTCTTGTTCGTTCATTTTTATAATTCAGTCGTTACTTGACTTGCGTTTGTTTTAAAATTATTGCTAAAAGTAAAGTTTCACGAGGCATATGTAATCTAAGCCCTTAGTTGGGAAATCGAGTTGTATACAATAAAGCAACAAAAGAGAATTTTGATACCAGTTTGTCTTTCTGTTGCTCTGTCTGAACATGCATGCGTGATTTATTAACAATGCTAATATGGCTTTTCCCAAGGTGGTGCTTTGCAGAAGAGCCACCTTTCTCCAATGCTAACTACAGCAAGCTCCGATTGTCTTCAGTATCATTTTGATAAACCGTGCAAAGCCTTTCATTATGCTATGCAGAAAGATTTCCGTCCAATGATAATTTTGTTTATCAAGCTGGTAATTTGTAAGAGGTTTGGTGAATGAAAGGCTACATGTGAATCGTCATTTCCGTCGTGGGACTCTTAGCGATGAATCTTGCGCCTTGTTTGAGGTCGAATTTGACTGAACAAATTATTTTATTTCAAAGAAGATCGAGATGTGTTCAAAAAGACCCAACTCGTTGTGGGTGGAATGTGGCATCGTCAAGTATCTGCAGTGGAACCTCTTTGCAGAGGGGTTCAGTTGATAAGCGCAAAGGAGGAGGTGGGTTCCAACCCTCTAAAGCCACTCTCCCCAACTGCCGAGTATAGGCGAGCATAATTGTTGGACACCCAGTCCCTTTTGAGGAGGAGCATCCAATAGTCCATTTAGTTTTCTTTTCGTGCAGCAATTTTAATATCAATCTTTTTCTTCGTGCCAGCACTCTTGAAAAAATACAAATGTTTTAAACTTATAAACTTTTTTCTTCCAATTCAAAATCTGTTCTAAATCTATATACTGTTAACGTAACCTGCATGTTAAAACCTAGGCCTCTTTACCGTTTTAAAGCCTACAGTACGTCTTGTTAATTATGCAAAGTAATGTACCGTAAGTCCTCGAATTAGCCCTCTGGGAGCTTATTCATTTTTGATATTTTTGGATGGGGGCTTATTCGAGGGGGGCTTGTTCGAGGGGGGCTTGTTCGAGGGGGGGGGGCTTATAAAATTACCCAAAACATTCCACATAAAAAGATAATTTTTGAAATTTTTTTATTCTTATGATATAAAAAATAATCTAATTTTAAAGTAACATTTGATTATAATGTTAACAAAATAATAAACTTTTGTGGTAATTCACTAAAATGCCTCAGGAGTCGAAAATCAACAAATCGAGGGGGGCTTACTCGAGGGGGGGGGCTTTTTTTAGGGTGGCCAATTCGAGGATTTACGGTATGCCTCTGTACGAGGCATGGTTTAGTAACGTATTCACTCTGCCACATAAACTTTCCCAAAACTTGCAACAACCACAACAAAATGGATTAGACTTGCCTGAGAATGAGGCAGGCAGCAAGAGCCTCGCTTCACGAGAAATGTACATCGCTTCTCCTACCAATGACAAAGAAGGTTTGCATAGGTCTTATGACGAGGTCAAGACCTACATTACCATTTTTTTTACTTTTAGTACAAACTGTTTGGTACTTGTTTACCCCTCGCTGGTTTCTCGGTATGGGAACAATGACAAACGACCTAACCAGGACCAAGAGGGAGGGCAAAAACCAGGACCAAGAGGGGGATTTTTCTTTGAGAAAAGCCGAGTAGCTTGAGTAAAGAAATTGTTGACATCAGCCACAAATATGAAAAGTTGAATGGCCATTGGTCGAATGGTTTTCTAAATGGGGGTTCCCCGTAGTAGTCTGGTAACTTTTGCAATCCGATGCTCTTCTTACAAAAGCGTGTATACTTACAGGCATTTGTTGTCTGTAAATGTCAACACTATTTCTGTGCTTAAATCGATAGGTATATAGACCTTTTAAACAACTAAGAATCAATACAAAAGTACTCGAAAGCTTGATTGCTGGCCTGACTTTTTTAATGTTTTCTACTTTAATACCTATCCGTTCTTCTCCGTAACTTGATTTAGAATTTTGGCAACACTACCATTTGATGGGAGAATATAATTAGAGGCTTAAGAGTCATTATTTACATCCCCATATTTATTCCTTCTTCTGAAAACCTGTGTCCTGGTTTTTGGTCTCTTGATACAAAGCTGTCTTCATTTCATGTTAAGTTTCCACGGCATTCTCTTTTTATTATATTGGAACACTCGTCGATTTAGAAAGTGCTTTTTTCGTTGTACTTATTGCTGCCACAGACTTTCTGCGGGAAACTTCTTCTTTTTTCAGTTTCCATTTTTCCTGCATCCGTTTTTGCAGCTCTTCCTCTTGCCTTAGCTCTTCTTCGTACTTCGTTCTCATCCATTTTTCGTATTTTCTCTCGGCCTCAGTCTTTCTTATCTGAAGCTTCTCTTCTGTTACTTTTTTCTCTTCTTCTTTTCGTTTTTCTTCTTCCTTGGATTCTTCTTTTTCGACTTCTTTCTCTGCAAGCCATGTATTATATGACTTGTATCTAATTGAAACAAAAACAGGGTGGGTGCGTTAGGTACTCATACACCAAAACAAATTAATGTGTGCTTGCATCGGAAGATAATGACTGCACCATGGCAGATAGGGACGGGGTATTCAACCTTTGCTTTTGACATTGTGCTTCGTTAAAGAACAAACCAGTGAAACTTTCTTTTCTTACAAATGTATCTACTGATTGTATCTTAAAAATGTATCTTGTAAATATATTCCATTCCCCATTCTCATTAAGGAACAACTACAAATTCTGGAAATTATTACATCAATATCATCATCCAAACAAAAACGTGCCTTTCACTCATTGTTAATTCTGTTCATTTCTAGTCAAAAATCAGTTTGGGGTGTCTTCAATACTATAGGATCTTTCCCCACCCATCTTTAGTTACCTCTTTCAGAATGGCGTTGATATTTTGAACATTTAACTTGATTAACCACTAGAGCCTGGCCGTATGTGACTCAATTACCTTGATCCTCTTAATGCTTCCAGGCGAAAACTTCTAGCCAACTCCTGATTAGTTTACTTAGTTGATTCTTGCAGCAGTTCACGATACTATGACCATTTCATATCATGTTTGCATAAAGTATATACAATTTCACAAAACCCTGAAAAACAAAGCCAAACATTCAACATCCTACCTTGTTTTTCGTTCTTCTTCAATTCGTTCCTTTTCCAGCTGCTTCAAACGATCTTCCAGTAAAATCTGCTCTTCGTACTCGTCTCTCATGACTTCTTTCCCAATCAGCCATTTCTCAAAGGATATTTTCTCTTCTGCTGTTTGCTTTTGAATGTCTCGAAACAGATCTTTCTTCTCTCTCTTTCCCATCAGTGAAATACGGCGCCACTCATTCCATGGTTTCTTTACTCGAACCTCTTCTTGGAGACGCCTTACATCTTCAGCCGAAATTGAGGCTACAGAATGGGATCTCACATCTGACCTGCCATTAAGAATTGCAAGCTATCAACGATTATTAACGGGATGCTTTTGCAATACTAATTCATAGGCAGTCCTCAGTCTTAATTTCGTTAGTTAATATTTCCATTAGCATGTTCCTTTTATAGAAAAAGAACACGACTATGCAACTATAAGCATAAGGCTTCTCAATTTCCTAAAAATTATCTTCGGACGTAAGGTAGAAGCAAAAACAAATATCCTGGTGCCCTCTAAAACTTGATACTGGAAGGTTCACGTCCCTTTGGCCTGTAGCGATATTATAGATATGACGTCAGCGTTATCATCAAGCAATCCAGAGGCAGATCCAGGCCACGGCAAACGCCTTACGCATGGCAGTCAGAATTTTCTCCAAAACTTGCAGTAGATTTCTAATCGATTCTAGGATTTTCACGAGTTTTTAAACATTTTCCTTCGTGGTTTGGCTTTATTTCCACCTTTGAGTAGCAATGACCTCCATATCCACGCTTAAATTTCGGTTTGGTGAATTACGAGAGGACGACCAAATTTGGCTACCCCTTTTGTCATTTGGCATTGAGCAGAAAATGAAAACGCCGCACAAGCCATTGTTGGAATTTTGTGATGCCGCACAATCCACTGCTAGAGAAATACAATCGATTGGAGAGAATACAAAATGATGTCCTGACAAATAACAAAAAAGTCCCGAATGTCGCACAATCGATGGGGACAGCCACACATTGTACTGGACTGTTCGGTCTGAGAACTTTTCAAAGCTTTGAAGCCCAGTGGTCAACAGTTTATTTTGGCGCTATTGAATCAAGGGAGGCAGGAAAATACCTCGGAAGAGAAGATGGAACTTCCAAGAATGGTTAGATCTCGAATTGTGGAAGGTACCATAGAGGAACTTGTTACATTTTCGACTGATGAGCGATTGAGCGAGGCGAGAATTGAGAATGATTGCACCAATGTGAAGGAACGATGAGGCCATTGGCATTGTTCCATTTGTTTCGCAAAAAATGTGAGAAGGGGCGTGGTTCCATCATGAAAACCTTGATACATTTCTTTGAAAAATGTCATTCCTTTTGGAGGATTCTAGATAAATAAGTTATTTAGATACATTAGGTGAAACCATGTGCCATACCTTCCAAAATCATAAAATTACGTCCAAAAAAATCTTTCAAGAAATCTTTCGAGCCGTCCTGAATTTTCACATCAAATTTAGACAAAATTCAACATTTTATCTGGATCTGCCTCTGTGCAATACAGTAACAGAGAATAGTTTTTAAAAATCTTATCCCCCACTTTTTGTGGTCATAAGATTTGGGAGTGCTAAAACGTAAATGTCTACTCCTTTTTATTTCAACTTCCATTCCATGATCTTGAGTTCACATTAAGCAAGCCTTTCTCGAATATTTATTCAACCTAGGCAAAAAGCCATGCTCGAGAAATGTTTATTTTTTTTATTCTTACGAAAAAATTTGTCCACTTAGAAGAAATCAATATTTGCTTCCAGTTATAGAGCAAGACTACAACTGAAATTGGCTATTGCACTTAAATTGTTGTGTTGTTTACTTGCCTAGGCCTAACTTCACTCACAAACTCGGACTGTGGTTGAACGTCAAGCTGCGTTTCAGGCTCTTCGCTTTCGCCACAAAGTGCTTTGGTTTCCTGGGAAGATTGTCGTCTTCCATCGCGCCTCCATGGCGGCAAAAAAACAACTTGCTGCACGCCCCTTTGGCTGTTATTAAATTGAGTTGCATTTTTAGAAGAATCAGGAGCTGAAAACTTCCGCGCATTTCTTATGGATTGGGGACTTCTTGAGGCAGCTCTGGTGTTTGGTGCTGCAGGTGAGTTCGGGCCTGTTGCTTGGCCTGCTTGCCTGCCAGACATTGGCCTACTGGAAACAAGAAAACCGGCGGACGAGTTTTGTTTTCCAGGCGTCTGATGGATACTCGGAAGATTAAGTGTTTGATTTGAAACTTTTCCTTGGCTTGCATTGGAATCAAATGTCTTTGCTAAGTAATCATCTGTCTTTCCTCGGCCTAGATTAGTAGGATTTCTGCATACTCGTCGGAGTTGCGGAGAGCTTGGGGTTGAATGTGATATATATTTCGACAAATTTGAGGCTTCTACTCCAGCAGTTGACGACACCCGTAACGAATTCGAGGCACTCGCACGCGAAATCTTCCTTCCTTTCCTTTCCGTAAATCCGGAATCCCTGGTACTGTCCATGGTTCTTTCACCAACTTCAGACAGAAGCAATTCTACAAGTTCTTCATCGTCAGCTTGAACGGCGATATCAAGTGGTGTTTCCCCGCGTACATCTCTTGCTTCGATAAGATCTATGCAGTTGTAGTCCAAAACCAACTTGGTCAGTTCTATGTCTCCTGTTGCAACTACCAAGTGCAATATATTCCTTCCACTGGCTGACCTCTTGCTCACGTTAGGCCCCAATCCCAACAATTTGCTTACAAAGCTCTTGTCACCAGAGGAAACCGCTATGAACAAGGCTACGTATAACCTTGTGTGAAACAGGCTTTCTGTCTCTGTTGTTTCCAAAAAGTCGAGAACTGTCCCTACTGCTTCGCGCAGGCACACGGAAACGAATGTTGTCCACTCCTGACCACTTCGCACGTATACTTCCGTGTTTGGTTCCCCCTTGAAACTACGGACCAGTTCCCAGTCTGCCACTGGGTGAAGACCATTCGTGATAATTATATTCTGTATTTCGTACGGCAAGCCGTAAGTCAGTTCTATTTTTCGCTTGAAGTCTGCAAAGGTCTCCAGGCCGTTTGTGTCGACCAATTGGCGCATTCCATTGGGGAGGACGGCTACAATGCTAAAAGACCCCGGCAGCTCTCCTGGGCTTTTGGATAAATCTGCCATCTCTGAAGGGGATAATTAGAACGTTCAAGTCTACATTCTGTCGAATTTATCGGCCAATATTAACACCAACTCTTTATGTGTGAATGGATTGCCATAAGTGGCCTAGGGAGATAAATTAAAGCTGTTATTAGTCTTTATAATAACATAACAAATAAACACTTTTACGGTTGAAGGCTACTCAGATTTCAACTCAACAAAAGAAAGTGAATTCAACCTTGAGTCAGCTGTTCGTGGTTATGCCCACAAAGGCCTGTTGGCAGGCGGGGATGGAACACAAGTTCGTGGAAAGACGAGACATTCTTGACAACCAAGTATTCATTAGCCAGTGACCAGTTTTCGGTGAAACGGTAACACTTTTTCCACTTGTAGTTGCTTTGAGCCTTGCAGAAGTGGTGATACATAAGCGTAGCTGGTGACACTTTTGCCTTAACAACTTTTATTGCTGTCACTGGTTCTGTAATGAAATCTGTTTATTTAGCGTAGGGCCTGATATTGAATAGCAACAGTACTCTATGATAAAAAGGGGTCCAATAAACAAATGGATACAAATTAGTCCCCTCGACGAGAAGGTCAGCCCCTCGAAGGTACCCCTTTCTAACCCCACTTACATTTGGGAAAAATCCATCCCCACTTGACAGCAAGCGAGTTTCTAGCCTTAAAAAGTCTATGCCTTGATTAGAAATGTACGATTTTTCATTTCAACTAATGGCCTTTTGCAATTAATGCTGACTGGGATCCGCCAATTCGCGTATACCGTTTGAGGTCTTAAATTACCAAGTTAATCACAAGAAGAGATGAGTTACAAGAACGCTCCTCTTTCTTATGAGCGAGAGAGAGCAATAAGTTTTTGCGTGCTCCAATCAAAAGGAAGACCAGCATGAGACTGGCAAAAGCCAATGTGTATAAAGGAGCCAAGGAAACAGACATGCACTTGCAAGTCAACGCGGCCCATGGGATTTCATTTCGTGGAAGCAGAAAGTCATGATCGTCATCACTCCCTTTCCAAGCGACGCAACGGGTTGCCTCATGCCATATCCACTAACATAGACAACGTTTCACACTGGCTGGGCGCAAACCAATTTCTGCACAGCTCTGGAGGCAGAAACTCTGGGACAGTTGCTTCAAAACCATCCTATTTTTTTAAATAATAAACATAAAAACTCACCAACAATGTCATTTTACAAGTGGTCGTTTGAAAACGCTGACCAAGTCTCCTGATGCAGGTTATGAATGAGGTTTATTGAAGACTTCAAAGTTGTTTTATTCTATGCACAGTAAATCTCGACTTTCAGTTTACAGAGATTAGCTCTAACCTGTTGAAACAGACAATGCAGGCTCAATATTTACAGGTTTCGATCAACCTTTCATTATGAGAACAGTTTGTTTCTGCCTGCCGTATTATTATCAAGTCTTTTGAAATATGGTACGCGAAATTGTCTATGAAAAGAACACAAAAAGGAGTTTTGTTTGCTTAAGCACGTAAGAGATGGTTTGTTGCCCTTCAAGTGAATTCCATGCACATCCGCACCTGTATGTTTTGGCTCTTGTTGTAAAGACTGAGCAAATGCTTGTAGATACAAATTATCTTAAATGCTATGAAACGATTTATGTTCTTAATCCCAAAAATCCACGTATTTGCAAATAATAATGAAATGAAATAAAGAATATAACAAAGATTGTCTGATCTCATAAACTAATTTAATTAGATTACGTTGCTTACAAATGTGTTATTTTCTACAGAAGTTTAATGAAAGAATTAAATTTTTCAAAGAAGATTGAACACCGCAGAATAATTTGAAAGCTTTTCCACTGGAAAAGATTGTTTAATTTTTTGCGCTCTGGGAACCTAGTCTCTTGGAAGCCGATTTCGCAGATGAGCCAATGCAATTATTCATTAGTAGCTTTCAAGCCGTCAAGACTGAGAGTTTGAAATCTAAGCTCTCTAGGTTTCAATAATATTTATTTCACAATAGCTAGAATTAGTGGAACCAGTATTCCATACTTAAAGTACTTTTCGTCCGACACTCCTCAGAGAATGCAAACGTCGAAAATAACGAAAAGCTGACAGAATAAATAGCCGCGATAAGAGTGTGATAAGCAGAGCGCACGATTGGTTATAACTGACCAATCAACGTTACTTAACACCTAACTTTAGAAGAGCCCAAGGGAAAAGACGAACTCTTTCTGTCTACAAAAAATGGGATTTTCCATCGAAATATAGACAGACAACCATATTTTCCATTGTAAGCAAATGCTCAGACCATTCAATTTTATTTGGATGTTTTGGTGGTCTTTCGTTGTTCCAAATACTTCTGCAAACTAGAACTTGCCTCATATTATGCGGCTTATCATCTTTCTACTCTGAAAATGATATTTGTATCATTTACTACCTATTCATAACTGACCTATTTTAGAAAAGAATGAAGTCACTGCCTATTACTGTAAATGATAGACTTAGCTCCGCGACACACAATAAATTTCTCTATTGTTCGATGCGGTGCTTAATTGTTTGAGGTGCTTATTTCAATCATGTTTATTTAGAAACCTTAAATTTTCTTATGTAACCGAAAAATGTTCCAACCTGATGGTTAGAAAGCTCACTTCAAAATCCGCAACTGGTTATTTATTGTGTCAGCTTTTGGTTACCTTCCGACGTTTGCATACAAAGAGCTTTAAGTATGCAAAAACTGTTTCTGTTTTTCAAGCTATTATGAAGTTTTGTACCACAAAGCACTTTTTCATAACTTTGCACTTCTCAGAATCCCATTCAAAATTGCTAACAATATGTTTTCAGAGGGGCAGTCACATCTTTTTTGTCAGTGTAGCAAGTTAAAAAGCAGCCTTTGTGGTGTTCTTGTCAAATGGAACAATCTCGTTATCAAATTCAGGGTTATGCATTGCAGGCAACTAAAAGACACCTCTAAAAAGGTTTCCTCAAAGTCAGGTGCTAACCAGAGTGATTTCATGTAACAATATTATAGATTGAAAAAAACTGCCTTGAAATAAGAGAAGAATTCTTTAATAAACAGATGAATGTTGAAGACATGAAGTACATGTTCGACCATTCCATAGTAACATAGCATCATCTTCATTGCAGTTTGACAGAAACTCCCACCATATTTACAATCCCCTTACAAAAGTATTGCACAGGTTTCCAAATTAATAACAGCAAGCATGATGTCAGCAAGTTTCATATGCAAATTTGTCCTATTAAAATTTAGATTATTGTGTGGAGAGAAATCTGAAAACTAATCAAAATTTGTCACATTCTGGGCCCTAAAGGGGATTGGTAATACCCTCAGAAAATCGCTCATTAGCAAAATTGCTTTGGCTGCAATTTTGGATCAGCTGGTGCAATACTTTATCAAGGGGAGTGTAGATACATTGACTAACTCTTTATAACAGAATTCATAATGATAGGTCTTGGCCTGTTTTTAAATACAAATTTTCTTTTTACAAAAGCAGCAACTTCATATTTGTTTTCAAGTAATCCATTTTCTTGGTCCTGCCCTTCTACATCCATTGACTGCTCTGTTTCACTTGCAAGTGGCTTTATTCTCCTGCATTTTCTTAATACTGCATATGGTTTCTCAAGCTCAACAACTTTGCCTACCAACAAGTGGTGTCCAATTATCAGATTTGGAGTACCCTTCAAGATAAAATGTTTTGAAGACTTCTACATTGCATTGACCTTTACCGCATTTTAATTATAGCTTGTTAATTTATAGAAGAAATATAAAAAATAATCAATGAACATTGACAGTAAATTATCAGCTCCTTGAATTCAAAATTTATCAAGCAACCTTGATTCCTACCTGAACTTGAGCTTTTTTAGCATTATACCTAGCAAGCATGCCTGACCTGTCAAAAATTAATGATAATGCTGTGGAATTCCTGCATTTGTTTTGTTATATTGAAAGCTTCAAATTACCAAATAAATTGATCAACTCCGGCACAACTAACCTTGTCATCAAAGTGAAGATTTCCTACGTACAACCCATTGAATCCAATGTCATCTTGGCTTTCTAATGTGCCTTGCAGCTCAACCATTCCCCAATCTTTTGAATCTCCTGTACTAGTTAAATAATGTTGAGATTATAACAATTAGGATAACTTATTTACTTCCATGAAGGTGTGGAAAATTTATATGATATTTCATGATAAAAAAACAAAGCAAATGTAGACCAGTTGTAGAAACCAGCCATTCAGTTTTGAGCAACGTCTGATCTGAAGAATGTAAACCAACCGATGTGATTATTGTGGGAGGAAACATAAATACCAAAGAGTTGGACATGTGCATGGTGAACTGAATCAACAATATGCTCACACCAATAACCAGACATGACCAATTCCGGGTTAAAAATTTTCGGAGAGGCACCTAAAGAATATTCTGAAAAGACTTCACTAAAACTCACAACTCATCCAAAGAAACTTACAGCTGAACCAATATCTGTACCATGTTGTCGTCCTCTCTCTTCACTGACCACCATTTAACAACATTTTCCCGCCAAATCTCTAGAACCAATTTAAAGGTGCAGTCCGCGATTCGGGGGGACAATAGCACCGTTCCTACCAAAATAGAGACTGTCACTTAACAGGCTGGGTCGAAAACCTGAGTAAAATAAGGGTTTGGCTGGCCAAGCTGTATTTGAAAATCTTTTCCTACCTCTAAAATCTCTTCAGAGTAAGAAACTTTGTTTGGTTCCCACACTGTAACCTCCTGTTTACTTTGCATAGAAACGAGGTTGCCAAGAAATAATTTTTTTGATGTTGAAGATGGCGCAGGAACGCAAACAAAAACAGTCATTAGTTGCTACTTCAGCCACTGGTACCTCAAATACAAATTGCTTGCAAGATGAAGCTTCGCCGATTGAGACACCAAGAGACTTTATGAATCGAAACGGAGCAGACGTTTTGGTTCGCGAAGCAGTCTTAGCTTTATTGCAGGCTAGGCCCGAAGATCCGATCACCTTTCTTGGGGACTATTTTGGTGTGCTTTTGGAGCCAAAAAACTTATTACTAGCTGCTTTTGAGAAGATCAGGATGAACCATTACAGTAACAGTATGTTTGAAGGCAACCTGGTAGAAGCCTATAATAAATTTAAAGTCAAAGGCAAGGAAGCTGGACTTAACACAAGATTACAAGGCGAACTTCACAACGAATTGCTAGTTATGTTGGCACAAGATATGGCTGTTAGATATTCAGAGCCACTGCTTAAACAGCTGATGAAATTCGAAAAACAAAGCATATCATTCACATTGTTTCGAAATGACGTCACCACCGTCTTGCTTTGTGAAGATTTTGTTAATACAGCGTTATCGATTTACAGAGACATCGATTTTAGTGGAAATGGAAATGCGCCTCGAGAAGTTTGCTGCCTGTTCTTAGACGAGCTTGAACATACTTTAAGTAGTGAAACAAAGCCTTCAAGTATGAACAAAATGTCTGCTGCTATTCTTAAAAAATATTCAACAAATGACTATACTGACTATAAAAACTCTATGACAATAGATGATTTCGTCCAAAGAGCATTGAATATTTTTTTAAAATCCACATGAGCTCTTTTTACACTTGTGCATTCAAGAAATTCATTTTATCTTTGTATAAAGTAATTTATTAGATTTGACTTCATTGTTTCTTGATTGTTTTCTTACCATCTATAAAGAACAGAAAATGTTTCACTGGTACAGAATGCAGAAATCTTTTACAAACATTGATTTACAAAAATTTCAAATGGAACACTTGAATAGAAATAAAGGGGATATTTTTCAAGCTTGTCACAGCTGGAAAAGTGAGAGAGAATTTCCTAGCAACCAGCCTTTCTTTCTTCATCACCAACATAAAAATATCAAGAAAAATGCTGACTGTGAAGGGCAGCATTTGTTGAAACAAGATGATTGAAGAAGATGAAACAAGATTGAAGAAAAAACTTTTATCAAAAGAAATGAACACTCCATACAATAATAATTTCAACAGCAATCTAATCAAAAAATGACATCTCATTAAGCCATTATAAAAATGCAAATGACATATAACTGTCATTAAATTGATCACATTTAAGCTAAGATTTTTCAATATATATACAGCCTTAATAATAAATAATTTCAGATAGTTATATGAATATGGAATAGGTAACAGCATTTCAGCTCCTTAATAACTCCTTTAGAGGAAATAATATGGACATGTTTATATATGTTGGTGTGTAAACAGAAGTCAGTAGAGAGCAAATGTACCCAAAAACTGGAGTAGAGAGTAAAGGAAGGGAGAAGTAGCAATCCAAGATCATAAAAACCCTGATGGGGAGTGGACTTTCACTAGAATTAAATAGATTATCAATGTACTAATGAAAACTTATTCTATTTATTAATCACACAATATGGTGTAAAAGGAAGGGCACACAGTAGCTTTTATAGAATATTTGGCTATGGAAAATCAGAACAATCAGAGCAAAACTACTTGATGTGTGTATGCCATATAAGATTTTTGCTTGCAACTGTTCCTTAATAATTCAGAATAAAACTGTTTTTGGATTTTCACTCAAATTTGAAGGAAATATAAACAGCTCCTACAACTTGTTGAAGCTAAGAGACATCTTGTGTCGTTGGTTTGAAACTCTCATGGCAAAATCGATGAGAATTCTGAAGCCTAAGCTTTTGAGTACAACTGTATTTCTATTTGCCTCAAAAGATTCAAAAAGTTTACGATGACAGTTGACAGGAATCAAGTCAAAGATGATAGAGAAAAGTCCAGCTATCCATGCTGTAAAACCATATACCATGCGCATCCTCCCCTCGACATCTCCGCTCAAGAGCAAAACTTTAACTTTTCCATAATTTGGGTGTGGATAAATTAATTCGTGTGGATTCGAAAAAAGCGTTTTTAATGGAAACATTATGACCTCTTCAACCTCGTCAGTGTTTGGAGTCAATGTCAATCGTTCATTAACGATGCCAATAACAAACGACAGAGAATAGGGACGAAGTCCTCCATCTTTTCTTTCTCTTGATAGAATACACACCTCTTCAAGACAACCGATTATTGTCACGTTTTCTGGTGAAAGGCCAATCTCTTCCTTTGCCTCTCTAAGAGCTGTGGCGATTGGATTAGAGTCACCCTCCTCCCACTTGCCTCCTGGAAATGAAACTTCACTTGGGTAGTTTGATAAGCCACGACTGCGGGCGGTGAAAAGTAAATGAAGTTCATCATCAATAACTACAAAAGGTACAAGAATCGACGCTTTCTCGCACTTTGGATATTGCGCTGGTAGTACATCATTTGGGCCTGCAGATGAGACATCAGCCTTTAAGCTAGGCTGGTTGTTTGCTTTAGTTAGACGAGCCTCCTTTTCTTTCTCAAAATAGATTTGGCACGCTTCTAGTTTTTCCCGAAAATCTTTCAGAACTGTTGACCCCTTCATAACCTTTGTGTATTGAGAACACGGCACATATTGCAAACGCCGCGTACCATGCAGCACCAGATTCATTTAAAAACTTGTTTGTACTGCTCGAAATGTGTTGAGACAACAATAATTAGTAACAAGTTATGTTATTTCCGGTGTTTTCTTTCTATTTCCGCTCGATAAAGGCTTTTTCCAGCCAATTTGTTATTGATGTTTTTAGCGGGCCTAGGCATGCATGTCTTCCGTTGCAAACTCCCGGAAATCTTTCTTTGAAGGGGTGGTCACGCAAAGTTAAGGTGGCTAAGTTAAGGTGGCTAAATTTATGTTTACATCCAGGTGGGCCTACTCTCTAGTCATGTGATTGCCATAGCAGCTAGGGAAGCTGAAGAATTTGAAACAGTGAGAAATGTTTGAAGCAGGAGGTTCCAAAGAGAAGAACTCTTCCAACTACCGATATGTACCCATTAACACACCGCCAAAATTCGAAGACTCGGTAGGGTTTGAATCGAGTGGCAGGGCACCCTCTTCTGGGTATCCTGATATGGAATTTGACGAAGACGACTGTTTGCCCCCAATACCAAACAGCTATGGGTTCTCAAGGAAGTCGTCGCGGATGAGGGCAGTCATTTCCCGATTACCCGACGGAACTGTACCACCATATCGGGCCGTTTTTCTTGTCACTAATGCAGCTTTTGGGGCTGGAATATTGAACATTCCACAGGCATACATGAATGCCGGAGGCTTGCAAACTGCTATCCTTGTTCAAGTGGTAAGCAAACTGAGCTTAAGTTTACAATTGATTATCTTGTTTAATGACCCAACTAATCTTTATCAAACAAAGTGCCTCTTAGTGTACCAAAGACCATTGTCTAGATGCACCTTTTTCGCGTCACAGAGCCCTATAAGTTTCTAACTTGTGATGCAAGAAATTTTTTTGAACTATATGATGTATCAAACCCTCATTACTCCCAAGTGCAATACAAACTACTGATGGCTTTATCTTCTGTTGATGTAAAGGTTGAACAGAGTAGCTCAGGCCAGCCCTAAAGGACTTTAGGATAGATGTTTTCTTCATTCAATGTTCATAAAAAATTGAAAATTTAAAGAACAGATGTTATGATGTCCCAACCATACTTTCTTCCCATTAGAATCTGAACTTTTGCTAGATTTGAAGCTGGGTAGCAAAAATGTTCTTAGATAACATTTAACATATAGCATTTCCAAATGGCAAGCAATTATATTTGCATCAAAGCTTTACATATTGCAATGTGAGAGAGACATGTGCTCAGAGGCAGCACTCTCAATTCTTCCAAACTTAGTATGCCTTTTTGGTGCTCCATAGATATTGCTGACATTTGTCATTGGTGCCTTCTTAATCATTGCAAGATGTGCAGGGAAGTCAGAAGCATCAACATACCAAGATGTGGTTCTGTTTATGTGTGGCCCAACTGCTAAGATGATTGTACAAATACTAATCATTATCTACTTTTTTGGCTCCTGTATTACATACATGATAATCATTGGGGAACAAGCCTCTAAAGGTATTGATCTTTGATAATTTGAAGACTTACCATAAAAACCTGCATATAAGCTGCCCACACACAAAAGCCACACTCTAAGTTTGATGCATAAAAATTCAGAAAAAAATGTTTTGTCTTATACTTTATCACTGCAGATATTTTTGAAAATCCATGACATTGTTCTTCATCTTCAAACAGTCCATAGAGTTCATCCCATTCCATTTTGATTTAATATCACTCTTTTCTCTTCATAGAATGAGCTAGCATCATCATCTTCATCACCATCATCACCTTTGCTTTGTTCCATATCCCTTCCTGATCTTTGTATTCTATAATTGCTTGAGTCGGATACAAAATTACTTTTTTGTCATCTATAACAGTAGGAAAGCCTAGTTTTAAGATATGAGTACCAAGTTCCACCTATAACTTTTGGGGGCCAAATGAAGAAAAATGTGAGGCTTATATGCTGGCTTTTACAGTGATTTGCTTTTGTAAGATGATGAATTTATGCTATATAAGTAAACACCAGCTAAACATGACACAGTTAAGTAATTATATTCTATACCAACAGAGAGGATACTGTTGATGAAAATTATAGTATTACTGATAAAAAGTGCAGTGTATCAAATCTTTATTTGGAAATAAAAACAGGGCCCTAAACAGTCATTGTAACCTCACTCCTTAAGTATTGATAGTAATCATGAAAATTAACTTCTTAAAGCTCTGTATTTGGTCAGCAACAATCTTTGCGAAGTCTCTACAGAATTATGCAAGTTTTTTCAAAAGAATTCAATATTTGACTTTCACTGCATAACTTTAGTAGAAACCTTGGATGATATTCTGATATCTTTGTGCATTTTTATTCTGCAAAGTTTACTAGCTAATTTTGTACCTTACAGTTCTAACATTTGCATTGAACATAAAATCCAATCCTCCATGGTACACAGACAGAAGATTTCTGATGGTAATAATATCATGCACTTTTATATTGCCGCTTTGCATCCCAAGAAGATTGGGTGTTCTTAGTTATACAAGGTAATCCTTACACTTTGAACGAATTAATTTTTATGACCGAGCAATTTGAACTTCTGTGCATCTGGAGTGATTTTCTTTGTTCTCAATTTGGCTAGCTTTTGATAACCCTGATAAATGTTGGCTGGGAAGCTCTTTAAGCTTGCAACAATTATGTTTCTGTTGTTCTGTGGTATCTTAAGTTTTGTAGTGCAAGATATTCACTTTAAGTTAAAGGGAATCCAGAATCGCAAAAACATGGAACTCAGAAAATTCAGACACTGAAGCCCCAAAAGAATCCTAAACTTTGGGACTGAATGGCAAGGAAATGACCTAAATTACGGAAATGGTGCATTTGTATGTTTGTGAAATAGGTCTCTGTGTGGTTTGCTTTCTAGTTTCTTTGGCGGTATTGGTGCCTTATATGTCACTGGAATGATTGTCTACAAATATTTTACTAGTGGATTTACAGCTGCAGAAATTCATGACAAAAGGTTTTAATTTCGTGATCTTTTTAGCTATTTAGTTATTTATTACAGTCTTGTATGAACTTGAATATACAACTATTTTTTATTTTCTGTATTTAGCTAGAGCTAACTTGACAAAACTATTAAAAAAGCAGGAGATCTCAGATTTCAAATTTTTTGCACTGAATCTGCTTTTGGAAACTTTTGTCAATTTACTTCTGTTTTTGTGATTTTTTTGGTAAACAGTTTATACAATAAGGATTGTCCAATGTGTTCTTATCCATCCAACTTATTTTAATTCCTTCATTACAGCAAGCATAATACACAGGCCAATGTTACCAGTGCAATGGCTGCTATTCCAGTAATATGCTTTGGCTACCAGGTGAGGCACTGATAATTTCTATTGTGCAAGTTATATGCTACTTCCGAATCACCAAATATCAGGAAAGCCCTTTTGGAGTCTTGTCATAGAATTTCTTCATAGGCTCATTAGTTTTCAATACTTCATGTAGAGAAATCATGCACATTTTTGAATTTATTCAAAATGACATCTGAAAAATCAGAGATGCCATAGACCCCATCTGAAATATCAAAAGTTTAACTGATGTTTGTTTAATTTTCTAAACAATAACATTAGATTCTTTATTTTTATTAAAAGTTTATTAAAAATGCCTTCAAAGTCTTAGGGCTAGGATATTGTGAATATGATTTCACATCTATGAGTGCTCGTTTGACACACCCTAGGGCTATCTCCTGAAGAATTACCCTTTATGGCATTAAAAGACATCAGAAGGTGTCAGAAGAGAACCATTATATGCCTTCGGCCAACTTTTTACCCCCAACGAAATGCATCTTGCAATGGAGGGCGTCACACATACCAAAACTGTGCTCCTGTTGGAAAATTAGCAAGCTCGAAAGCGCCGTTTTATTTACAAAGCTTCATTGAATGAATTGATATATAGTTTCACTCTTTGTAATTTCAAAAACGAATATGTGAGACAGAATTTCTGCTTTAAAGAGAAATTTTTGGTTTTTTACAGTGCCACGTATCTTCAGTTGCTGTTTACGCTGACCTGAAGAATCGAAGTATGAAGCGATTTTTCTTGGTCTGTGTGGCAGCCATGATTGTTTGCACCACGGCCTACTCCCTCTGCGGTGCCTTTGGCTTTCTGTCGTTCGGAATGGATACCAATAGCGATGTCCTCTTGAATTATGATGCTGATGATTTGCCAGCGAATATTGCCAGAGCTATGATTGTTCTCATAATATTTTCTTCGTTTGCAATCATCACCTTTTGTGCAAGGTAGGTTGTTTTCATATATGCCAGTAACTGTAGTCACTTTGACAAGATTAATTTAGAGCATTCTGATTCACTGTCTTTCGGTCCAACTTGTGAAAAATTTTGTTCTCAAGAAGACTTGAGAAATTAACAGTAGCTTTTTTAGATTTTGCTAAGATATTTTACGTTTGAAGCACTTGTTACTATGGGGCGCTGCACTTCTAAATCGATGACATTGTGCCTAAAATGCTCAACAGTTTTTCTAAACAATCAGTGGCAAGTGAAGTACACTTATCTTTTATCAGCTAGATGTCTTTTATTAGATTCTTTGTCAGGAATTTTTATCTAGGCTTTGATCTAAATTCGGATTCTTGTTAAGGTTCTATTTCACTCAAGGGCTTCTTCTTTTAATAGCAAATACTTTGTAAATTTCGGTACAGGATAAAAGAGGAATTTGGCGAAATGAGATTGGAAATTGTCATAGGTGGTCAAAAGTCAAATGTCGTGTAGAAGTCATAGGTCATAGGCTAGAAGTCATAGGTCATAGGTTACAGATTCAAGCATAGTATTGAATTCTTGCCTAGTTGCCACTGATTGTTGATTCTTTCAAAAGTTCGTTTTTTGGGATTGCTATTTTTGTTGACTATGAATAGAAGCAATGGATGTTGGAAAAACGATCGTGCCTTTCATTGAAATGTTCTGCATTTGAAATGCTCCCTCTTTGAAAAAGTTTTTTGGTAACTTTGAAATTTTTTTTCGATTTAATAAGATTGTTCTTTGGTCGACAGCCTTAATAATAATTGTTGACTGAATCTCAAGTCACAAGCTCCAGAAGTATTAACTTGTGTGTTAATTGCCTTTAAATATTGCTTTTGAACCGATGGCATTTAGTAAATCCCTTATTCGTAGGACTGCAATTGAAGATATTGTTTTGAAATGGCGCGGCCTGGGACCTGACGAGGCCGAACGGTACGAGAAGTGTCGAAGACTAATAGAGACAATTTCGTGGTTCGCTTTGACCCTTATCCTAGCTGCTGTCACGCCAAACATCGGTGTTGCTATCAGCCTCATTGGTGGTATCGCAGCATTGTTCATATTTGTTTTCCCAGGTTTGTTCATATCTTTGATTCTTCTTAGTTTGGTTCTGCTATCAATTCCGCTAGCATATAGCATTCAGCTTGTTTGATGAGAAACTAGGATGTTATGATGTGATTGTTTTTTAACAGTAGATGAGCAAATGGCCTAAGTTAACAGTGTCATAAGATTTTCTGCCCATTTCCACGCTGTCTCTGCCTCTTCCACCGTTCCCCTTATGTGCCAACTTGCTATCAGAGGGAGATAGCAAACGTACAAACAATTTCGAACAAAGCAAACATATTTTGCATTATAGGCAATCGCTCTAAACATTTTACCAAGATTGTTTCAATTTCCCATTTTGATTTCCAATTCCAACACCTGATTGCTAACTATTAGCACTCTACCGATGTTATTATCACAGACACAAAAATTGCCACCCAAAATAACACGTCCTTGTGTTTCCCTTCGCCAGGACTATGTCTCTTGCAGTCAGTCAATGTTGGATTAAGAATATTGACTTGGAAGGAGAAATTACTGGTATTCATAGCGTGTGTGTACATCGTGGTTGGCGTGTTTATATTTGGAGAAAACACGGCGTTGGCGTTGGGAAAAGACATCAAAATCGACGGCAGATCGCTCTTTTGATTTCCTCCCATAAAGACCAAGCGCTATTCGTCTGTCGTCAAGGGCATCTGATGTCCGATCGTGTTGATTTTCTCTTTCTTACACCACCGCCGCGAAACTTTTACCTGTTATGCAAGTACACCGAAGAATAATTTCCATGTTTGTTAATCTTAGTACTGATGTCTTTACGATATCCTTATCTAGTTCGGAAAAACCAAAGAGATCATTGTCTATAGACTCATTGTCTATAGATTCACCAATTTCGAATTCTTGCAGTGCATTTTGCGGCTTCAGCGATGCAATTTTTTTAATCATATTTGCCTGGTGAATCAACCCACACATTAATCCAATAGTAGACGGGGTATTCCTATGTGTAAAATCGATATTATCTGCTTATGCTGCAGATGCCTTTCTTACTGTTGATTATACATTTGTAAGAGTTAATTGCTAATAAATTTAATAAAAATAAGAGAATCGTTGATAGAAGAGCCCATCCGTGCCTCTCATCTTTATTACAGCTTTTATTATCCTCCCCTAAGGGCTATTAAACCTAAACAAATGATATATTGGCATTTGTTTCTTAGATTGTTCGATGTCTCTTTAAAGTGAAAGAAATTATTTTGTAGTACATCAAGTTAAATTTCTCTTCTATTTCGAGTTTGGAGTAGACCACGTTCGTGTAATTCGGAAAAATTCAGAAAAGTTCTAGTTAGCTGTTTTCTACTTATTATCAAATTTGAATTCCTTTTTGGTTTGAACATATTTAGAAATTTTATTACCTAAATGATATTCAGTTTTAAGACTGCAAATCTATTTGTCATCATTCGTCGAATCAATATTCGTCAAATCTTCATCAACGAGCCTGAAATGTTTTCCATTCAAATCGTAGAAATGACCGCGTGAAAAACATTATGAAAATTTTAGACAGTTTAGAATGCCGTAGTTTTTCTGGAACATATTTTTAAGGAACGGATTTCTATAATGTGTGAAAAATTGAACGATTCTGTCGTCGTTGCTTTTTATCTTTCCTACAGTCGACAAACTCCTGATGGCATACACGTTTTTACGAAATCATGTCAAAAACTTTTTCAACACTTATTTTCAGTTAATGCTTTGAATTTTTGTAAGATACAATAATTTAACGGCTAAACTTGTAACTATATTACCTTTTCGTAACCTGGTAGACTTTGGTAGTTGACAGGTAACTTTGATGTAAACACTCGTTAGTCCCAACATTTTCGAAGGCACTCAGTGCAAAAGCGATGCCCGCGTCGCTTTTCTTCTTGCTCAAAGGCAGTGAAAAGGGCTTCTACAACCAACAAGGCCCCTTAGATTAATTAAAGTTCTAAAAGCGCTTCTCCATTCCCCATGTTTGGCATTGGCACAAAGACGTTGAAACTTTCTACCCATTTTGGAAACCTTTATTTACAATTGTTACGAAATCGCGACCAGTCAAAATTTCCCGCCAAAACATAACCACATGAATCTGACGTGACATTTGTTATCTAATACTCATCGATGAAACAAACGCGACATGGGTGTATGCAAGATGCATAGAAAAAGGTTTTTAGGAGATGATAAACATTTAATTCATGTAAGTATAGCAAACCTTTAATATCTATAACTTTATGAATAACACATTGTATTTACAGCTCAGAAATATTGATGAGAGGTGATTCTTGGTAACTCATGCAGTTAATTGATCACTTTTTAAACCGGTCGTGGCTTTGAAATGAGCTATAACATATAGAAATTGTGCTTCAAGAGCAAATTTGCAATGAAATGTAAGAAATAATTCCGTGATTTTGTTTTCTGAGGATCCTTGTAAACAGACAACCAAATTTTGTTCTTTTTTCAATATATTATAACTTCTCTTAAAATCGCGATCGCGAAAAAGCCAACACTGGAAATGTGGCCACAGGCCTCCCCTACACGACTGGCAAATATCTAACAGATTCCTTAAAAAACGTAGCATCAGGACTTTTTTGAAGGAGGGGTTGTCTAAAGACCGAAAAACGGCCCTCCTTCCTCATTTCTGGCAATTTGATTGGCTTGATTCGATGGGGACTCCCGCTGCGGCGATTCCTTTCGCAGCCAATCAAGATTTGACGCCTATGCTTGCCTTTAATAGTTTTCAAAACGCCCTTTCAAAAACAATAAAAAAATTTAGTAACAAGAATCCCATAATCTTGTCTTTTATTTTGTGAATCGCCAGTATGTCTTGAAGGCAAACAGTTTCAATTGGTTTCGGAGAACTCTGCTAAGGATCTGGGGCACAGGTGGTGAACTGCGAAAATCTCGAAGATCCCCTAGTACTACCGTCACTCTGCGGCGATTGCAGTTGTTGAATCAACGCTATTAAATCTTGGCTCTTCAAACCTTCCATATTATCTGAAGCTATAGCCAGTCGCTCTCAGAGTTGAACCATAGTCGTTGAACTACTCGGCGAATGGTCGCGTATTCGCAGCGAAAGAGGAAGTTGAGTCTTGCGCATGCTCAAAAGTGCTTTCGCGCGACCAGTACGAATCAAGTGGAAACCTGTGTACACGTTATTTTTTTATAAGAAACCTAGCTTAGGTCCTAGTACTTAAAGTTTCTTGATTTTTCACTAGTTTCTAGTACTAAAAGTTTCTTATTTTAGGTAAGCATTAAGCATAAAATTTTGCGCCTTCCCTTGCATATTAATTGTATTAAAGTTTATTACACAAACAGAAAGATTTGATATCGTATCTCTTGTTCATTCTTCTTATAGAAACAGGGGTACTTTTTATCGAGACACACGATACAGTGTGGTTAAATTGTCGTATTATTTTCGTATTATCACCGAGACACAAGGTACGTATTACTTTTTGGAGTTTCTTAAAAATATTGATTTAGTTCCAAAGGATTCTTGAATTTTAGGGCTCTAGTACTAGGTTTCTTATAAACCGGTTTCTTATTTAAAAAAACGTCAATATAATTAGTGTTGAAAGAGATAATTTTGTCGTCATGTGACGCTGCGGTTGGCATAATGCATATTGCCCTGATGCAGTAGCCCACGCAGATTCTGGTAACCACGCAAAAAAAAGTATTACACCCACCCGCCTTTGTGTAACTTTTGTGAAGCTTCATTGAATCATTAGAAAGATTTGGATGAGGAGACGAAGAATGAGTATGACATTGCCCCAAGTCAGGAGCAGTTTGTTGGCGGGGGTCGCTTCTTCAAGTACCCACCCTGCTGTGAATTTTGAACCGATAAGTTTGTTTCCAGCGCAGTTTCTGTCGTCTGTCGATAAATCAAGCATTTGCTTGTCAACTTAATCAGATTTCACAGGCAGACTCCATATCAACAGTGCTGTGTTTGTCTCGTCTTCTAATACCAAAACATATTTCTGGTGAAGCATTTTGTATTAGAATTGTATGAAGAAGAGGTACAAAAGATATGGCAAAGTGGACAATTAATGACATTCATTCAGGACACGGAACGAAAAAGTTATTAGATCTTGACCGTGCTGTAAAGGGGCATTGGGATAACGCCAGCTGGCATTCGAGGCACGACCAACGACAGCTGGAAACACAACTGCAAAAGTATCGTGAACAGAAGCAAAAGAAAATGAGCGTCTTGAATTGGAGAAAGTTTGAGCTTGAACAACGCCTCAATGGCCGTTTCCATCAGGCTGCCAAACCAGGAGAAGAGGCATTGGCTGCCTTTACACGGGGCGAAGGGCATAGGACCAAGGAAAGGGAAACGAGGGTGCCATCACCCGGGTGTGTATTGGAAGCAACAAGTGACAAGAAACAGGTTCTTGAAAGTGACATGGCGAGGGATCAGCGAAGCAACCCATCCAGTAGATTTGTTGATAAAAGGAGAAAAACATTACTTTCGCGTAGGCAAGTTAACCCCACTATGAATATTGACAGAAGGAGAAAAACTGCAATCAACGTTGGATTTAGTCAGGGATTATCACCTTTTGAAATACAAACAAGTTCTGGGGACGGACGAATGACGAAATCAATGGAAAGTATCTCGGACCGAGAGAAAGCATTAGAGTGTAGAAAAACGTCGGTTTTTCCAGAAATTAACGAGGATCAACGGAGGCAGCCACGATTGTGGGGCCGTGCTAGATCCTTTACAGTCAGCGAAAAAAGCAATGTTTATACTTCAAAAAGGGACAGGATTGGGGACACTGGTATGACGAGTACCACAAATAAAGCAACAGAGGCGCAATCTTGTCTTGAAGAGCAATTTGAAAAACTTCAAATTGTAGATATTTAAGACCACACGCATTTTTCAACAACGAATAGACTCATCAGTTGTCTTGAACTTATTTCCTTCAAAGGAGATTGCTTTAAGCTTTATTGTCACATTAGCCCTTTTTCCCATTCATTTTTCTCGATATTTTCTTCCTTGCGTCACAACACCCCTTATCTGTTCACTGCTTGCTAATTTTACGCATTGGTCATGCTGATTCTCGTTTTCACATTCTTTTATGTAACAGCCTCTCTTCGGTACCTTTCGACATCTTCGTTTTTCATTGACTGTACTCTGACTAACTGTTTTTCTTATAATTTCCCATGCACACCTTTCCTGTTTTTAATAATTTGATTGGCTAGATTGTAATTCGTTTTCCGTAGAAATTCATATATCAATCGTAGACAAATGTAGATAACTAATTCACTTCTACGCGATCAGCTAGAGTGACTTCCATAATCTCTTACGGGAGTTTATGTTATTGGAATTATTATAACTTGTTAAACTATACAAGTTGCATTTATTTGACCGCTCGAAGTCTTTTGCCATCACATTATTGCGAGTTAACATTCTTGTATGCCAAATGCTTTCTGGTTCAAGTAGCACTCTAAAACTTCAAATCTTAAAGACTTTCATTTTTAAAGCTCGGTCCTTTTTTCTTTGACTGAAATTTGAAATTATCAGAAACGAGAGTGAAAAGCCAAATTCGTCAATACTGCGCAAGTTAAGTAATATTTTTAAGATTGGCTCAGAATTACTTGAGGAATGGGTTGGAAGTGTTTTTGAAGTGTTTTACCCTCTGCAGCGACTTTACACTCCAGTGGGTATTTCTTAAAATATATTTCAACCTACTTAATTCTATCTATATCAAATGCAATTAAATTTACCCTGTGCTGTTTTTTCGAAGAGAAACTTTTAGTCGAGGATGGATTTGGGTAATGACTGTTTGCTCTAACCAAAGTTAACGGATCTTTTTTACTTTGCTTTACTCTATTTTGAGCTTGTGCTTTAAAGCTGGTTGTTGGTATAAAGCATGATTAACTAAATCAATTGAAGCATGCTAAAAAATTGACATTTTGTATGCCAAATCTCGACCGGAGTCATCTTTTGTTTCCAAGATCTCTATTTCAACTTCCAGAGCCTTTAATTCAGTGTCATTTAGGAATCCACTTGCTGTTTTCTCTAAAAGTTTGTATACCGCTACTCCAAGCGCTAAGCCTCGCTCTTTCCTGCCTCGTTTGCGCATTTCCTTCGCCCTGCTCATCCTGCGTCAACTTGCATCGCACTCTTTGTTGCATTGCGTATACTAGTAGGAACACTTCCACTAAGGAAACCCACCCTCTATTATAAGTATTATTTTAGGACTATCCTATGGATTGACTTAGCTAATACATACGTATCCAGACGCATTCCTATTGTTTTTCTTGCTTGTTTCCCCTTGTAGAAACCTCAAATTAGCACATTTACTTCTTTTGTTCGTACAAGGAACTAGTTTGACATAGATTTATCGCTCTCCGCGAATCCTGAGTTAGCTAAGAGTTAGAGTTAGTATCACGTACACTTTGCGCTTGTGAAAGGCTTAGTGGTACGAGTCGTACAATAATGCATATTCGAGAAAACCGTATCTGCGTTTTTTCTTGGTGTCGTCCTGAAGTCGTGTCGAACATTTAGCTCGGAACCTGCCATATTTAGAAACCAATTTACAAGTTACAACAACATTCATTTACCTGTTAATTGATCTTGTGTTATCGGGGGGTTGAAGCTGCCGTCGAATGTTTTCCACAACAATCAGGGGTAGCAAAAATAACAGAATAGCAGGGTAAAGACCCACATAATATGAAGATCAGCGTGGTCAGTGCGATTTGGGAGCTCAGACAATAGGCTAACTTAAACTAGAATTATTGTTTGACACCAGTTTCTTCTACTTAACAGATTTAGGCAATTTAAATAAAGCTTTATAGTTACTCAGTTTTTTTACTCTTTTTTCTTGATAAAAAATTTGCATGAAAAAGAATATTCTTCTTAACCAGAAAACGTTGATTATGAAATATTTTTAAAAATTGCTATACTTCATCAATCCAGCTTGTGGTTTCTTGCACTCATCTAGCTGAATCTTGTGAAAGTACATGTCCTACTTCTTAAAATCTATGATTTTTCTATGCAACCATAGTGTTTCTTTTGAGTCCTTCGAAAATCTGATGATTCGCAAGCACCGTGCTTGAGAGACTGTGCTGACCCCATGAACCTTGTCTCGCAAAACCCCATTAAAGTTTCCAAGCAAACATCATGACGAAGGCATTGCAAGGCTGGGGAAGGACATCACATGTCTATTCTTTATAGCTAGGATATTCAGTTATAGACCTTGACGATCTTGTGCTTTTTAACTCATTGCTCAGAAGAGAAGAGAAGTGCAGAGAAGTTGACGACTCCACAGCTTGAAAGTCATTGTAAAAATATTCGTTTTGAGTTGATAATGAGGACGGTTTGAATTAAAAAAATTGCAGCCAGAGGAAGGTTATAACTTTTTATGGACTCTGCATTTCTGTACAACAGGTTTCGTGTCAAATTTTTCCAGATTGTGCTTCAAAGTTACCTTATTCCGGCACAAAGTTAAGGACCACATAATTTCTGATCTCTATCATATTGAGAAGGGTGTATTATTCCATCTACTTACGCAATGGCCACTTCTTCTTTAAAGAGAAGCTATACTGACAATGTGTTGCATAGGAAATGTATTGATAAAGACAAAATGTATCCTTTGATACTGATTTTAGTTTTTTGAGACTTATCATCATAATAAAGTTTGGGTATCCTATTATCAGTAGTTTCTTCAGCTGGAGTGCCAGAATAATAAAGTCACGAAGTATGTCTTAGCAATTCAAAATTATAAATCTGGAAAACACCAAAAGATGTAACAGAGATCGTATAAATGCGCTAGAAGCCTACCAAGGAAACGTCGTATGATACCAAGCATTCACTTTAATCACATTATTTACATCCATTCAAAACACACTAGTTTTTTAAGGCATTTGATGTCATCACTAGCCAAGCTCAATTCGAAAGGTTTTCTGTCGCACAATGGAAGAATTATAATATTATTTCGAAACGTCGGCAAACACGACCCTTAATCACAAAAAAGGATCCTATTGAAATTTCTATTCCGTGCCAATATCGTAGATCTACCATATTGTTAGAGCCTCGTTTTAAGACAGTTTTGTTTTGTGCAGGGACGAGAAAGGACATTTCATGTAAATCTTTATTACTTCCCGAAATAAAGCTAAGATTGTTAAATTGAGACTGTGTTTTTTTACTGTGAGCTTGGATCAGACTAGTTAAGCAAGCAATCTGAGAACTTATTTGCCTGACGGGCTTATCCTAAAAATTATCTTCAGTCGGATGATAGCACAAAGAAGGGCATCGTCCGAGGGTCCGAAAGACCCACCTCGTCCCTGAGTTATTTTGTAGAAGTTTTGCCTAGGAATGGATCCCCTATTTACAAACGAAGAGCTGCATGGCCAAAATGAGTCAGAGGGAGAACATACAACTGATGAGAGGGAGAACTTGTCCCAAAATTCAGACGAAGCATCCAGGTTGACAACACCTTGTTCATCCACTCCGAGCACTAAGCAAAACAACTTTGCAAAAAGGCCGACCCAGTTGAATAGATCTGACTCTGTCGGCACTGAAAGTGAGTCATCGTCTCGAACAAATTCCCCACTGATGGACAGAGTCGGTTTCAAACAGGTAAAGCATATTTTAGTCAGCCAGTCAAATATGATATTTCTTACACGAGGAATCTGTCTTTGAAACGTTCGTTTTAGTGTGGCCTTTAGTTTGCAAAGTCAATTTTGACTAACTGGGATAATGTGATTATGCAAAGCGTGTATGCAATATTTGTGTTTTCTTTGGCAGCTGTAATAGATGACAATTTTTCAATTTAAAAGAAATTGTTGCACTTCGAAGCCCCAGAAATGTACTCAAAATTTGGGTCGAATGTGTCAGCATTTTGTACGAATGCAAATCCAGGCACGAAAGTCTGGAACGTCAATATTTCAATCCAAAAATCTTATATAAAAGCAAAGGTTCAAGTTGTTTAGCCATGCCCTCATGAAATTCTGAAAGTTCAAAAGAAAAAGATTTGTTATAATTTTTTACGTGTTGATGATTTATTTGTTAGAAATTGAATTAACAATTAAAACAAGACTAGAGAGATCTTCGCTTTAAGCTGATTTGAGAATTTTTGTAGAGATGTATAGAGGGAAATGGTGAGGAAATGATTATAAATAATGGGTTTTCTTATAAAGGTATTTCCAGTATTGAGAACTACAGTGTCTTTTTGTAAGAAAAGTGGATCAAAGATCTCAATAATTGCTCTTCAATGATAATTTATTGAAATAATGTCATCAAATTGCTTACCCAGAATTTTTATTTTTGAAAAAGTTTTGATCTATCTTTACTTTTTTGTGTTCTAGCCAAAGACTTCTGACTCAAAAACTCCAAATGGATCAGAATTTGAAGAGGATATAGATGATATGGAGGAAGGAAGAAAAATAACAGTTGGTGTTTGTGCAATGAATAAAAAGGTGATAATGATATTGAAATAAATTAATTTTGATATTGAAAATTTTTGTCCTTGATTTTGAATTTTGATTTTCAAATGGGTTATCTTTACATTGTCATAATAACTATTAGTATTTATAAGATTTGAGATCTTCAGTGTGATGGCACTCAATTTTCAAATTGAGGTATTAACAATTACCATTTGCAACTACAGGAGTTTAATGTAAACTCTGTGATTTAGTGCTTCTTGAGTTAATGAACACATTGATGTGTTGCTGTAACTGCAACATCAGCAACAAGTTGCTGAAAAGAGCAGAAATGTTTTTTTGTGTTGTAATGCTTGTATTAAATTGTTGGAGTTCTGTTTTGAATACTTGGTCATATGCCATTTGCATTTTATGGAAGCCAACATAAATCTTTTTGCTGCATCCATATGTTTTTCATTACAAGTGATAGCTATCATAGAGTTTTTCAATATGTTTCTAACCCAGTTATTGCATCCTACTAGCAAAAAAACATCCCCTAATACTAAGCATGATGCTTCTCTCATATGTCAACCTTAGTATGCAAGTTCCAAGGGTCAAAGGCAATGTTCTGCTAAGCGGATTAAAACCCAAGCTGCAGTCATCTGTCTTAAAGATGATCAATTTGCACTATCTCACAATCTGCTTTGAATCATTGTGATAAGAAAAACTTCAGGTAGTCATAAGGGTGACATTTTCAAGATCAGATATGAATTATTCTGTTCGCTGGAGTTAGGTTATTTCTTGAAAAAAGAAATTAAAACAGGTTTAAAATAAAAAGAATTGCTCCATCCAACAACAGTTTGATAATATAAGTTGTTGTGTTTATTTTGGAGTACTTGTGCAGTCTTTGAATTTTATTATCCCATCATACTGAGGTTTCAATAAAATTGCATTGTCAAAGAAAATCAGCATCATTATTTCTTTATTACCTTCTAAAGCCCAGAGATAAAACAGTAAAAGTATTATTGAAAATGATTGGATCTTTTTCACGATGTAAGCCTTTACACCTCTCTGTTTTGACCTCCTAAAACTTGCAAATTCAATATTCTGAATCATTTTAATTGTTCTGAAATGGTTATTTTGGCTTCATTGTTTTATAGACCTACTCAAGACCAATGAAAGAGATTTTAACAAGACTCAGAAAAAGTAACTTGCTTCAATTCGAAGTATTCCAGGATGAAATGATACTGAATGAAGATGTTGAAAACTGGCCAATTGTTGACTGTCTAATTTCCTTTTATTCCACTGGATTTCCATTGGGCAAAGCAATGAAGTATACTGAACTAAGAAAACCATTTCTATTGAATGACCTGGAGACGCAATACTTATTGATGGATAGGTAAGCCATGATGCCACTTTTAATGTTCAGAATAAATAGAGCCAGCTTACCAGAAAAGTTAATGCTCCAGCATCTGGCTGTTTTCCTAGTTTTATCAAGAGAGTCTTTGTTGTGGAATGAAACATTTCTTCTATACAACTTAATTCTTTTTTAAATCTACAATTTTTGTCTGAGAGAAAAACATTGAAAACTTCAGCAAGCAAGTGCTTAAATGTTTTAATGTTTTAATTGATTTATGTTTATGTTTGATTTATGGTTTAACAGAGGTAGCATGTTTCCTCTTCTACTGCCCCTATACCTAATGCCTTCCTGTCTACAACAATTGATTGCCCCAGAAACTAAACCGATTAACAATATGGTGCAGTTTTCAGTACCCCATGTGGATGAAAGTCCCCAAAAATTAGAAAGATAAACCATTTTTTGTCGGAAGCCACGCCTATAAAGATGCGTGAATCTATTAATAATTTTCTCACGTATACAAAAATATCTTCTAATCCATAAAGACGCTGTATCCTGTTTTTTCACGGATGCTGATTTCTCTAAGATCGCATTTAAAGATTTTCAAGACGTTTTTGTGTGATATTTCCTGATTTCAGGATTAAGTCTAAGTATTAGACAGGACTCGAATTATCGACTCGCAATTCGTAAGTTGTGGACCAACATTCCGCTTTGTACAAGTAGAAGCGTTGTATCACATTATCAAAATGATAAAGAGCTATCTTGCGCCTAATAACGGTCTAGTTTCTTGTTGTGAGAAAAACTCTTGGAAAGAAAGATTTCACGCTAACATATGCAAATTAGAAGCAAGAATTCCCTGCAGTCATAGAAATTTGATTTGTTTATTTTTGTTTTGAATATCTTTACGAGAGAACAGCAACCACAATTCTACTGGTTTGATAAAGAAGAAAGCTGTCTTGTTAGTGTTGACTGCAGCTCATCGTGATATTGTGTACTGACTAGTTGGTTACATCGACCGAAAGATACTTTTAAGTGATAGGCCAATTTTCGTGTTGACATTTCAGTCACGAAATTGGATGATTGATGCTTGTAGCCCTCTTATTTACCTGTTTAGCCTTTTCGATAGTGCCTAGCGTATGACCTACAATGCCTGCCAAAAGTCCTTGGAACACCTCAGTATTTTCTCTAGTTTTTGCATTTTCATTTCTTTGACACGCCACAAGCTGTTAATCTTTCATTTTATTTCTTTGACACGCCACAATCCCACTGCTCCCTCCTAAAATAATGTTGGTAAGTATAGCAAGTATAGCATCTAGTCAATCTGGGGAAAAATTTTGGTGCAAAATTGACGATTCGTTTAGCAGCAGGACAACATTATTTGTAGGGGGGGGGGGGGGTGGGTGGTGGATGAGTGAACGTGAGTCAAGCTATGTTTTTGTACTACTATGTTTTTCAGTCGTAATGTGATGCTTTTTGTTATTAGGCGCAAAGTCTACGAGATGCTTGTCGATGCGGGTATCCAAGTGCCTCGTTATGCTGTTTGTAACAGGGACGAAAACAACAAGCCAGCTGATAGCGAGACTGATCTCATTGAATGCGACGACACAATAGAAATAAATGGACAAGTCTTTACCAAGCCCTTTGTCGAGAAGCCTGTTAGTGCTGAAGACCACAACATCTATATATATTACCCCCTGTCTGCAGGCGGTGGTTGTCAAATTTTATTTAGGAAAATAGGCAGTCGTAGTAGTGTTTATTCCGCTGAAAGCCGGGTGCGAAGGACAGGGTCCTACATTTATGAAGAGTACATGGCAACCTCTGGAACCGATGTAAAGGTGTGTTTTGGAACTAAATCCTTAATTGCTGTCTCAGCTTCATTGCTAATTGAATGCAGCTACAATGTGGTCGATTTTGCTTTGATTTTGAAGTCTTGGAATACTATGACATAAATGTGCTTCACATAATTTCTAACATTATGTGAATTGTCAAAAGACTTTTCTAAAAAAAAGTTTAAGGAAGAATTCGATCGTCTCCAAGATTAATGACAATTCAAGAAATGTTTGTCACGCCTGAGTTTTCTCACACCTCTTATTCTTCATTGAAAACGTCATTTCTAAGTCTTATGTCATTTGGAGCAATCTCTGTGGCTATGACATTTAGTTTTATGGGCCTCGATATTGTCATTTACTACTGAAAATTCTTTTGCGAAACATTTTTAACATGCAAAAACTAGTTCCGCTTTTTCTTGCCAATGGGAAAATTGTTTTCTGCAAGGATTGTGGCTTTGCAGAAGTCAAAGTGTGTACCTTGTTATTCTGGAAATTATGCTGATACTAACGATCAAACTAAGACATCTCTGACAAGGATGAACCTTGACAAAGAAAGTAGCTTGAAAAAGGTGCATGGCATCCATTTTGAAATCTTTTTTATTGTCAACTCAAAGCTGTCCTTATGTGACAAAATAAAAAAGGCCTCTTTGTGTACATCATCTCACTATCTAGCATTCTTGAATTGACCTGATCTGTAGCTAATGGTTTCTTCTATTCTTTAAGGTCTACACGGTGGGGGAAGAGTATGCCCATTCTGAGGCAAGAAAATCGCCAGCTCTTGATGGCAAAGTGGAGAGAGATGCACAAGGAAAGGAAATTAGGTACCCTGTTATTCTCAGTGCCAGCGAGAAACTGATTGCTAAACAGGTCTGCTCGATATTCAAGGTGAGATTTTTATTACGAATGACGATAAGAAATTGAATAAATAATGAGATATATGATATATTAGTTTGAAGACTTGTAAAAGCCCAGAAAAGATTAGCCAATAGTTTGTACATGGTATTGGTAGTCAATTTTTGCATCTTCTAGCAATGAGTGTGTTTCTCCGCAAATCAAGTTCATGAGATTTGCTATGCTATCCTGCAAAAATCTATGTGATGATTGAAACAGATGCTTGATCATAACATAATAGTTCTTGTCTCGGAAGCCAAGTCTTGTTTGTATTCAAATTTCCTTGCGATCAAAATGATTCTTCATAAGGCAAACGAGTCATATTTTGGGCATAAGTCATGTGGTGTCGAGGTGATTCTTCACTGGATGTTGTGGTACAGTGATGTTACCAAACTGAGGATTTTTCCCTGTTGACCCGGGTCACCGTTTGCTTGCAATAAATGATTGCTATTTATTACTATTGCTATTTATTCACACTTTGCTAGGTAACTTTTCTGTTGACGCAATGTTCGTGTTTTCTTCGTCAGCAAACTGTTTGTGGCTTTGACTTACTTCGCTCAAATGGCAAGTCCTATGTTTGCGATGTCAACGGCTTTAGTTTCGTCAAGACCTCCCAGAAGTACTACGACGACTGCTCTCAAATACTGGCCGACATCATATTCCAGAACCTGGCCCCGCAGCTGTGGATACCCAACCCCCTGATTTACCAGATTCCATCCTATGAGGAGGAGCCTGTCATGACTACCGAAGGCACTATGCTGGAGCTGCGATGCGTTGTTGCTATCATTCGACACGGGGACAGAACACCGAAGCAGAAAATGAAAATGATTGTCCACAATAAGCTGTGAGTAGCTCAAGCAAACGTATAGGAAATTCTGTACAGTTATATTAATATTACGATATTAATAATAGTACGAATATTAATAATAGTACGAATATTAAGCGTAGTAGCCGATATACTGTAATGAATCAATTTCGTTAGGAACACAGAAGGCCTGATATTTCCTTTGGTGAATCCAGGTTTAAATACATTAAAAATATGGTTATGAACGGTATTGTGTACTGCATTTCAAAGATTGTGTACTGCAACAGCTCAGAACACATTCTCTAACATTCACTTCTCTAAACTTTTTCTTATTTTTTCACACAGCTTTACCAAGACTATAATAATTTTATATACATGTCATTCTGCAAGATAAATTATATATATTTTCTTCAATTACACATAAATTTTTAACTATCAACATCAATTCAATGCCAAAGATCCACTTTAGCTCTGTCCCCTAAATCTAGGATCAGTCACAACAAACTTCACAACAACTTTTTTGTTTTTCTCAAACATTACTTGGAATTAGTTTCAATGTATTTTCTTTCTTCTCAATTTTTATTACCCTGTTGTACCGATGCCTTGAGGTCCTGCATTTGTTCGCAGTTGGTTTGATCTATTCGACAAATACGGTGGGCCCGACGAAGGAAAACTGAAGCTGAAAGCACCGAAGCACCTTCAGGAAGTGCTGGATATAACGCGGGAACTCTTGCGTGAATCGCAGGAGGGCGAAGAAATACGCGAGAATCCCGCAAAATTAATGCAGATGAAGAGCGTCCTCGAAATGTAAGTCATACCAGATTCTAATATCAGATGGGGACGAGATTATACTCCCCCACCCTTTTCAAGCTCTCTTATGGCCAAGCGTTTCTATGTAGGTAGTCTGTCTAGTGCTTGGTCTTTAACGTCTTTGTTTTCCTGAAGGGGTCTACCGCATGGTTTTCGTCGACCCGCCGTAGACCCAACGCAGAATGGCATTGAAGATTGCAAGTAGGTCATTCACGACAAAGCAACACTCTAGCCTCTGCCCTAGCCTCTCTTCTAGCCTCTCTTCTAGTCTCTCTTCTAGCCTCTCTTCTAGCCTCTCTTCTAGCCTCTCTTCTAGCTCATAGCCTCACTTCTGCCCAACAGAACTGAGCACACGCATATCGAGAAGAGATGAACGCTCATTAAAGAGAAAGGAATGTCAAGATATAGGGATAGCATTGATTTTTGTAACAATTCATCGAAACGCATTACTGTTCCACTGCTCAGATTTTTAATTGAGTCATTTTGATATTGCTGACCAGGCATCAAAGTTGTCAAATAAACCAAAAAAAATTTCCAATGTCAGGACAATGCGCGTTCAACTATTAAGCGTTTTTAGACAAGCTGATTGACCACATGGCTCATTTTCATGACGATTTTTAACCTATAAACTGTTTTCTAATTAACGCAAGAAAAAGGTTTACCCTTGTTTCATGGTAGCGAGGCTGCTTTGAGTACTTTAAACTAGAAAATTGGCTTAAAAAACTCAAGCAGCTTAATAATTGAACTACGGTACTTATTCAATTATCCGAACCTCGTTTATCCAGAGCTAATTATCCGGTTCGTAAAAAGGGGGGGGACCTTTGCTCATTTCAGCATAATTTGCAAAGAAACTAAAAATCAAATCTTGAAATTTATTGTGGGAGACTTGGTTTAGCAATTCCTGTTTCAGTATGAATTTCTTTGCTATTTTGTGGCAATAAATTGAAGTAATAGTAGGTAGAAATTAGTAGTCAAAATTCTCAGTGAAAAGATATTTGCAAGAAAATGAACACTGCTGGGGAAAATGTGTCCGGAGATTCTCCAAAACAAATGTGTCAGTGGCATTATTTTTTTTATCGCCATGTTCTCTTGTCAGTTTAAAAGCTCTTCTCATCATGGCAAGAAGGTCTGAGCAAATCTGAAAGACAGCGTGTCTCTCCATTGAAAACAAGCTAGACGTTTGAGGCGTGAAAATCACACATTCAGCCAAAGATTCATTTGTATTCTAAGAGTATTAAGTATCTAACAGTAGTTTGTAATGTGTGCTTTTAAAATAAACTTTCACAAAACTAATTTTGTTTATTTATGCTGGTTTCTGCCGTTTTTAGTATATTTTCGATTATCCGGAATATCGGATTATCCGCACGCTACTTGAAATTTTGTGTCCCGAGAAGGCCAGATAATTGAATAAGTACTGTACTCGAAAAATTGATTTTTTGCCCCACATCTCTAAGAACTTGTCGAGCCTATTGGGAAAAGTACAAATTTAATGTTCATCCAACGCCGCAACACCTATGTTCCCGATTGACCGGGAATATTACGCGAATAAGTAGATTGTGCTTTGGTAAATGCCACATTGCGTATTTCTATTTCACTAGCTGTTATGAATGTTCTCCTTCGTTTAGGTATGGGCATTTTTCCGGTATCAATAGAAAATTACAGTTAAAGTCTTTAAATGACAAGCGGAACATCGACATGAAAAAGAAATTCAAAGGGAGGAACAAGAACTCTGACCCCCCGCATGATGATTCGAACAATCCCACTTTGTTACTAATACTCAAGTGGGGCGGTGAATTGACTCCAATGGGAAAGAAGCAAGCAGAAGAGCTTGGACGGGCCTTTCGATGCATGTATCCAGGGGGACAAGGTACGACTTGCTTCATTTCTATCATGGTCCATCTAAAATTTTTCTCAAAGCTCCTAAATTAAAAGCAAAACATGTAAATAAAATGTTAGCAGCTTTTAAGCATGTTACCCGAGTTATTAAGAAAATTTGTACCAATCCATTACTTACTCTTTAGAAGTAATAGAGAAATATTTCACTAATTCTAAACAGTCTATTTCTTATAACTTTTTTTTGAAAGCTAACATGATCGATGCGATAAAAGTCCCTTCTAACAAAGTTTAAGAATATAATCAACCATTGGAATGGACAATGTGTTAGGGCTTTGGTCACACCGCTATCCAGTCGGATAGGCTTTTTCCGCCAGCTATCCAAATTGACAGATTTTTGGCTGCTCAAGTTTTTGTTGAAAACTGTCTTGGTGCAGCATTAGGGTACTAACGTAAAATATTAAAACGCTGCATTTAAACCGTTGGTCCACGAACAGTTTATGAAGTTTAGAGTGTTACAACTCCATGGTTTTTAGTTGGGTTGTAAAAACAGATAGATCATCAAATATCAGCTGATTATGTAGTCTTTTTAGTTCGTAGTTTGTATAGGATTGCTACAGATAACAGCTGTAGTTGGCCCTTGTCTTTCCTCCGTTCTATTTGTTTCTATTTATCTACCTTGCTGTTTATTACTAGTGCCAGTAACATTGAAAAGTTAGATCAGTTCAGCTTAGTTTATATCTAGTGTCAAGTACTCTCTCGGTTTGGGGAAGGCGATGGAATTGCCCTATCAAAAATATTCTTTAATGACAAAGCGGACCTTTTCTTTTGAATTTTTTTCTTATAAGTTTTTCTCTCTGAATTTATTATTTCATCATCTCATTTGATAATCCGATCAATACGAATCCCTGCATTTTGATATCCTGCTTTTACCAACCTAAGAAAGCACTTTTGTGTCTATAATCCACTGATACCTGAACCATGGGTGCCATTTTTCTTCTTGTATATTACTTGTAGGTTAATGAAATATATCCCAACTTTTGCCAAAATGTGTTTCCTTTAAAACTTCCATGACACTTCCAAAACAGGAAATTGTCCACCAAGCCCAAATGTTGTCTCCTCTGCTTCTGAAGGCCTAAATTTATGTTGGAGGATGTCATTTTTATGCCCATTTTTGCCAAAACTGTTTGGTAATTTTCCTTCAGCCTTTCGAGTTTATCAGTTCACACTGGGCTTCAACAACAACCAGCCTCACTTCACTGTACATACGGTGGATCCACTGCGTATGAATCATTTTTTGAGCATCCAAATTTAAAAAAAGAATGTCACAACATGGAACTAAATTATTTCTGTGTAGACGGGACTTCATTCCATTAATTTTTTCTGGCTCCCATTCATGCAACGGTTTAATCAAGAATTCATGAATCGCCATTAACAGAACAGCTGATACAAAAGCCATACTCGCATTTGGATTTCAAGATAAAAATGTTGTCAGAGATCTGGCAATTTAGGCCCTTTAGTTGTGTAACTGTTTCCATAACTTCTTTTTGGGGTGTCAAATATTATTTCTTGACAAAAAGTCGCCACCTTCCCCAACTGATTCTAACGCTTGGGTCTCTCTGTTCAACTAGTTCAGAAGTAGACCAGTTAATTTGAGAAAATAACCTTGGTAAAGGCGTGTTCAGGGTCTGGCATTTGATGGTAAACTCGGGTAATGCTCTGCTACTGAGATTCTCTTGGCATTCAGTTATTAGTAAACCTGTTATTTAGATAGCTCTCCATTTATCTCCATTCCTTGTGTTCGTCACATATATATGTAGAGATCGAGCTAGTTGTAGATAGTGCTTAATTGGAATAACCAATCTTGCAAGCCGTTTACCTAGATGGAGTTTTCTTGACCTGCCTTTCTATATATTACAGTCGTTAGTTTGCTAGTTAGTTTGTCAGCAGAACATTGCGCCTTCGCTATTTCAAGGACAAAGCATGCAGTGTATATGCGCAGTAACTCTACGACAGTCAGACAGTAGTAGCCTTAAACTTCAAAACCCGTTTATCAATTCATTCAGTGATTTTTATTGACGTATTAGTCACTGGAACATCGTACCTTCCCATTACCACCGTTTCGTTGCAAGCTGTTCTCTTTAGAATTTGCATTTAAAGAATGTCTGTATGTCTGTCTGTCTCTCTGTCAGTCTGTCTGTCTGTCTGTCTGCCTGTCTGCCTGCCTGCCTGTCTGTCTGTCGTCTTTACCCTACCCCTCTGACTACTTCGCTATACACCCCTCAGTTTGCTCCCATCATAAGCAACTGGAAGGTTTGAGCACACCTTATTTGATTTGGAAATGGAACTTGTGTAATGAAATATTGTTTTATTTTTGACCAGTAAATATTTTTGACCAATAAATCTGTACGCACACTAAAATTTTTAGAATTAATTGAATAAAAAAGCCCTGGATATTATATTAAGTAAAACATATTAAATGAAATTGATGCAAGTTTGGCGTTAAAAGTTAGAAATGAAGCTGTAAAGAACTCTAACCGATCATTAATTCCTACGATTCTTATGTGTTTCCTCCTATCAATGGGTGCATAACCTTCAACTAATACCATAGTATGAAATATAAGATATCTACATGTGATCTTTAATAAAATTAATACTTTTGCATTTATTCATCACGTTTGATCTATAGTTTGTATCAAGTTGTGTGCTGTTGTCTGGTAAATGAGTATTAATGTGGTTTGTCTCCTTTATCGAGAAAACAATCATGTTATAATTTCTAAATTCAAAAGTATTTTTCATTAGACTCTCCTTAATTCTGTCTCATTTTTTCAAACGTATCATATCAATTTTCTGTCATACACTTTTCTCATTTTGCTTCCAAATTTTGGGCCCTGAGGAATCTTTTATTGACTAAGGTAGATTGAAAAATGTCTCTTAAATCTCTTTCTAATACAGGTCCTTGTTATTTTTTCGTGGATGAATGTTAAAACATTCAAATAATTATGAGAAAATTTTGAAAACTTAGAAATTTAGTTTGATTTCATTTCGGTTTGTGAAAAAAGTGAAAAGGGCTTCTAAAATTCCAATCAAGGCCTCTTAGAATATTGAATGGCTTTGTATTAACGGTGTTTTGTTTTGCCCTTAGCCTATGGTCAGTACAGTAACCGCTACGGTAAGTCCTTAGGTTTACGTAGAGCCAGTTGTCGTAGCACAGTCTCCTCAAAACTCTTCAAGATCCCCTCTCCTTGTGACCAGAATAGTATGCACCCCCCCCGCCACACAATGGACCTTGCCCCCCTACTGCAGGTTACTCAAATGGAGTTATAGCAGATAACCACTCAGCCTGTAATACAGCCAAGTTCTTGCTTATTTTGTTCATATTTATGAAAATCCCCTTTTAAAAGCCGCAAGTATGTCAGGTTTTTCGCAGAACCATTTTATGCTGTTGTTTCACCGGCCTAAGTCACCACGGCAAGAGATTTTGATCGGCAAAAATGTACTTGAGATATTTGCCTGCCTAAATGAACACTGAGACAGTTTGATGGCCGGGTTGCACTGCGCGTAGATAGATAACTTTGTAGTTCTCGGTAAATTAATATTGAGCTCGAGGAAACATGAACAACATGCTGATTATAGGCATGGCCTAATGAGGGTGAGCCTAAAAACATTGGCCATTGCTGATTCTGTTTGCGGATTGTATTTGCATTTTACCTTTTAACGTGAAGTGTATATTATAATATTACGTAATATATTAACTTGCCTTTCTATGGAAACATTTCGGTTGTGCGCGTTATTTAGCTTTATTGGTCACTTTAACCAGGTCTGTGCGTGCATTTTGTATGAGGGTATCTTTCGTTTAGCCTTACTTTTCAAATCTTGTGTTTCACCCACCGTAAACCATGTCACATTGGCCATTCCTTACTTACCCGTCTCAGACTTTCTGTCTTTTGATAAGCACAACGCTGTCAAATTTTGTTCCCTACCCAATGCCGAGACACTGATATTGACATCAATATACCTTTGTGCCAACGTGCTCTTATTTATTCATTACTTAGTCAGTTTGATGATTTTGTGATTTCAATTTCACCTTTCATTTTCAACAAGCCTTTCCTTTTAGCTTGCCCCGGACATAATTTGTTCTTACTTCATATCACACCTTTCTCCCTACCCACACTAACGTGTGACACCCATGTTTTATCAGCCTCTGTTTCAAGCTGTAGCTCCGTATTTCTTTGTTTTACACAGGTGAATACGGGCTGATACCCGGATGCGGATTTTTGCGCCTTCACAGCACATACAGGCATGATCTTAAAATTTACGCCTCGGATGAAGGTAGAGTGCAAATGACGGCAGCAGCCTTCGCCAAGGTGAGTGTAGCCGGGAGTAAGCTATTTAATTTTGCTTGACAGATTTTGATTTTATCTCCTTTGAGTTCATTCCTGATTTTAGCTCAGCCTCTCTATTTAAGCTAAAAATGGTAGAATATTGCATTTTCACTAATTTTAATGTTGTTGGAGGGTGAAGGTTTCAAGTATTTGTGTTTTAAAAAAGTTTGACTGAAAATATCAATAAAGCACCGTGATAAGATCCGAGTCAGTAATGACATTTCATCCTCAGAGTGCTCACCCCATCGCTGCAAATTCACCTTATAACCCTAAAACCTACAACCCTTTAACCTATAACCCTTTAACCTATAACCCTTTAACCTATAACCCTTTAACCTATAACCCTTTAACCTATAACCTTATAACCTCGCTGTCGTTCTCCTATATCGCCTTTGTCCGTATTTTCAGTATTTTTCTGTATTATGGGCGTTAGGAATGACGTATTGGTTCTGTTCTCACCCCAGGGCTTGCTGCAACTTGAAGGTGAACTGCCACCGATTCTAGCCTCGCTTGTGAAAAACGATAAATACGTTAATGGGATGCTTGACACAACAGCAGATGTTTCTTTAAAGATGTTACAGTGAGTGATACTATTTTTGCCTCTTTAAAGATTATACGTCGAGGGAAGCTATTTTTGGTCACATTTAGTCGTCTCCTTTTGAATGTATCGTTACTGTTCTGTGGTTTTCGTCATGATATACAATAGGCATTCATAGATTAAGATTCAAGCGAGGTGTTCCTCAACGCTCTTGCTTAGGAACATTGCTGTTGATTATGGGAAATCCTATACAACGCTCATCGTTCATGCGCAAAAGAATTTACTTGAAAATCGAGTCAACCAAACAAACTAGTTTTGGCTAAAATTGTAATTTCGTCAAATTTCAGTCTTCCTGTTGAAATTTCAAAAACCGTTCAACAGCTTAAAACCCCATTGTGTAACTCGATAAAATATTTGTTTTCCTTTTATTTTCTGATGTTTGGTAAAAATATTTTTTTAACATCTATGGATTGTGGCTGTAGTAATGCGCCAAACAAATTGGACCAGGATTCATGTTCAGTGCATTACTAGAGCCCTAATTAATGCAAGCGCCAGGAAAGGTGGATTTTTCGATTTTGCTTTTCAATAAAAGGATGCGATATTTTAAATTAGAAGATAGGTTGAAATGGAAATTGATGTTTTGGAGTGAATGATGGTAATTAGAAGTGGAAAATGGTTATTTTTAAGGAGAAGATTTGTATGTATAAATGGAAAAAGGCATTTAGCAGATTGGTTTATCTTTATATCTTTATGTTGGGGGCTTCCCACTCTTTAGCTTTCTAAGCAAATCAATTGCTGGCAGCTGCTTGTTACTCCCTCGTTTTACTTTTTTCTTTTGTCGTAAGTATTCAATGTTTTGCAAGCTAAAGAGTGCCAGTGCAAAATAATGAGTATTAATATCGGCTTCTTCATGTTGCTCTGTTGGTACTGTTTCTCTAGTTTTCTTCGTAGTGTGAGTGTTGAAAGAGAAAGAGCCAGAGTGGCTGGAACTAAATCAAAAATGCAGCTGAAAATTTCATATAAGTCATGTTCTGAATTTTTTTAGTTTTCAATCAGAATTTTTAAAGTCTTACATTAATAATTACATCAAAAGGAGTACATAATTTTGTGTTTATTCTACATAACACCTTTCTTTTATGTTACAGTTGTGGATTCATTTCGTAGAGTAGGTTCTAATCTCACTGCTATCCAGCATTAGAATTATTAGTTAAATTATATAATAATCGTAGGCGCGATGCCTACAAAGACACATTTTGAAATGATCTTTTTTTAATACACACGACGAAATGCTGTTCCGTTTGACTAGTATCTTATATGGTTGCAAATTCCTTTCTGCATATTTAAGGATCGGTTGGCAGTTTTGTTGAAGGAGCGAATGTTTCGTCTATGTTTGCTACTTGACAACATCACAACTGACGGTTGAATTACAGAATCATTTTTCTTTTCAAGTCATTCGTCCTCGTTTTACTTCTAATTACGCTCCAATGTCATTACGTCGTCTTTTTTGTCCACATGTCATTAATCTGACGACCCTTCGTCTTATCGATGGGTTGAATTTGCATGATACAAGTGGGTTCACCAGGGAGTTCAACATGACCAATAGCTGTTCCCAGCAAAGGGTATATCTAAAGAAGTAGTTTGTCAATTCGAATGTTACCAAGAAACCTCTAATCATTACGGGTGCATAACAAATGAAGAAAAGAGTTATTAAAATAGCACCCGAGAGAAGACGCTTTTTGTCTTTTTCTTTGACTCTGTCGTGCCCAAATCGCTCGGATTCGAACGCGATCTGCCGACGCACTTGCCATGCACGAAGGAATATCTTCACGTAGAGATAGATGGTCAAACCCAAGATGACGTAAACGATGCCTGCATACAGTATTAGCGACACTTTTCGGGTTTTGATAGTGAAAAACGCAACGTCGGCTATGGAAATCAGCCACACTCCTATTAACACGGAGGCCATTGAACGCGTTGTCAATCGAGACTTGTGCCAATAAGGCTTGAACACGTAGATGTACCGTTCCAATGAGATCGTAAGCAAAATTAGTAACGATGCTAATCCAAGGAAATATCTAGGAGCAATTTTGTCTATGGAAGAGGCACAGAAAACCCCCGAACGGGCAATGTTGAGGTTTTCGACGAATAGGCTTGGCATGGAGTAGATCCCAGTCAACAAGTCAGTGAGTGCCATGTTCAGGATCAGCAGCTGACACGGTTCCTTCCATTCATTTGATCTGAGGATTGCAGTGACAAGTGCCGCATTCAACAAGACAGTGGGCACTGCGGAGGTGATGCCACACACTGCGCATGCGTAGCTGTTGGCGATGAATGACGACACGTTTGCCTGGACTTCGTTGCAGGAGAGCTCCATCCTAGAAACAGATCTGCCTTGCCTTAACCGTGTCGTGGTGCAGCTCGTTAAATACTACTTGGCCGTAAATATTGACTATAGCGCAAATCGCCTTCCGGTTACCAGAAAAAACATTAGCCAATAAAGACTTGATTGTTGAAACTGTTCTATCAATACATACCCACCAAAACTGCCTCATGCAACTTTTATGAGCCAACAAAGGATTTCTTCATTATGCTATTTTTATAAGAGAGAAACTCTATTGCTTACGTAGATCTTATCAAAATTTGACTAATATTAAATTTTCCACCATTTTTTTAATCTAGTTTCAGCTAGGTTATTTGGCGGAGAGACAAACAAAGAACTTTTAATGAAAATCCTCAGAATAGGATTGATCGACCTGAAAGGGTTGTAAATGTTGGTATTACAAGGGCTGTGAATATTAAATTTGTTGAAAAACATCCGGGTTTCAGAAAACTTTGTTCTTCATACTTCATGTTTTTCTGTTACACAATTGTTTAGAAAAACATTATAAGCAAGAACATTTCGGAATTTCTGTATGAGGATAGAATATATAAGAAGCTCATCACGCGTGAATGACATATTCCGTAATCATTAAATGACAGGCCACAAGAGTCAGGAGATTATATGAATGCAATCTGAAAATCCCCGAAGAAAGAACTAAGAGCAGGAAAATATTTTTTTGTATAATGATAATGCATTGTCAATGCTTTTAAAGACTGTGAAATTATACCTTCCTTTCAAATAAAAACTCAAATAAATTTTTTTGATCAAATCGATTCTTGGTTCTTCTTTATGGTTTTAAGTTTTAAGCTTTCTATTTATCTTCTTTTGTGACGTGGCTTCTTCTTATAGTAATTAATGTATTTTAGCTGACCCAGTGGCCCGGTATAATTAATGTACTATTATTAAACATTTCCATTATTAATATTACAGTTATTGTTGTAATTTTTACTGTTGCTGTTTTCGTCATTATTACTGCTGATACCATTATTGTTGTTATTGTTTTTACTATTAGGTATGGGAAATATTGACAATGGAGACCTCTATCGTGATTTTTACTAAATAAACTGACATTTTACTAGAAATATTAAAGCCGGCAATTACTAACGACATCAATTTATACCCACATGCTAATAGATAGTGTTGTGAATTTAGAACATTTCGACGCCAAAATCTTTTATTACTGATCATCAATATTGTTCATTTTCAAGCGTGAAATCAGAGCTGCACGATATTATGCATGCTGAAGATGACTTTACTGAAGACCAAAGGCAACAGGTGATTGTCTGAGTTTCTTAGAGAATCCTTTCAACCCTTTCATCATCAACCTGCAAACATTTGCTGGCAGTGACAATTCCATGAACCATCTAGATTTTTGCCTAGATCTGATGCTCAAAGTGGTACTCTGTTTTTTAATTAAATGTTTGAATTTGCTAGGATTTCCATTTTTTGTTTATTTTTTTGGCCTAATATGGAAGAATTTGACAGGGAGTCTCTCTTTGGCTTCACGTGACTGGTACTTAATCATTGGCACATCATGGTGCACCTACTGTTTAGTTGATAAGGTCGGCTTTGTTATGTACCATATTTATTAAGCAAACTTGATATCAAAGACAAATGTGAATGCTGTTCTTTGCAAACTTTTGAACTTTGCGAGGCTTTTGAAGTGACAAAATTTCGACAAGTATAGCAATGTCTCCTCTTTTGTTCTAGCTGGCACCAACAAATGCAATGTCCTTAATTCGTGCCTTGAATGGAATTAAAAATCCGCATTTAATGTGCGAAAAGGTTTATGACGGAGTAAGGTCGCTGACTGCTCAAATCAGTGCTTTGTGTGCGAAGCCAGATATTGACCCAAATGGTGCGTATTCGTGTCATTAAACTCCTGGAGATTTGGGGTTTGCCAGTTTATAACAAAAGCCTTACGCTCAGCTTATTTGTCATTTAGCTAGAGGTGTTTGTTGCAGCTTCTGCCAAAGGCTAATGCCCGAGAAGCGTTGTGCATAGCTTTATCTTCACTTGGGTGTTTGACAGAGGCTAGACAACACTCTACTTTCACTTTATTTTCAGCTCCAAACCTGTACCACGATGAAAGCATTCGATTGATGGAGCATCGTTGGCAAAAACTCGAGAAGGTAGGTCTTCTTACTGCCCTGTTTTTTTTTTCTTTAATAGAACTCCCCATTATCAGATCATCTTGTAACATTTAGATTAAACTTTTCACTATCTGTTTTTGATGATCTCATACATATGGGGATTTTCTGGTTCGCTTTAATTTATCTTTTGCACATGGGTATCCAATAATTTGCAGATTTTGTAATTAAGAGACAGATCTTGCATCGATCATGAAAGGCTGCCAAGTTAGGACAGAATTCGTTTTGGAAATGAGAAACACATTTGGGATGTATGCCTTTAGAATATTCCATGGCGCACCCTTGTTTCATGAAATCAGGAAGTCATGGAATTTCTAAAATCCTTTGAATGGTCTCGTGGTTTCTGCAATTGTGTTCTTGAATACACCTAGGACTAACGGGCTCATAATACTGATGCAAGGCTATTTGATGATAATACTGGATATCGGAATTTCTTTCAGGACTTCAAAATGGGCGATGGAAAATACGATATTAGTCTTATACCGGACATTTACGACTGTGCGAAATATGATTATCTGCATAACAGGTTGGTAGGAACCCTCATTTAATATCTTGTTAAGGTCATGCCTGGTAAAGAAATGATTTTTTAAGTAAGTAGTGTTTGAGTTCTTGTTGACAGAGCTCTGTAACTTGCGAACACATGAACTCCGGGCCGGAAATTTATAAATGTTGTGATTGAGAAACTTTAAGCAATTTTAGAAGAAGCAATGTTTAGTAGAGATATCTACAACGAAATAGAAAGATCTTATATACGAGTGCCTGATCGATAAGTAGAGGACAAGGAAAGTATTTTGAATGCCTCAGTATCTTTAGTTAATAGTGATGATTATTTACCTTAAGACGTTTTCAAAATTAGAAGCCAGTTATCAATTCTTTTTGCCTCTGCTTCTTCACATTAAAACCTAAAATTAAAAGGGCCTAAAAATAAAAAGGCCATGAATGTACTGCCAAAGCCTTTGAGATTTGAGCCAGTTTCCTTTGAACAGGTATCTATTTCGTTGATGCAATATTTTACCCGTAATTCTGATATCGCGTTGTATTTGACTTTCATTAGGTCGTTGGGACTGAAGAACATCCCAGAGTTATTCAAGATGTCGAAGTCTCTTGCGGACATTGTTATTCCCCAAGTACGTGTTCCCTTCTGCATTGATTCTAATATCTAAGACCAACTGTTGAACTTTTTTTATCTTGCCCCTCTCTTCACGTATTTTTTATTTTACTCGCATTTGTCCATTATGCCTTTTGATAATTCTTCCAAGCAATCATACAATCATTGAAGTATCGGAATTATTGTCGCTCTAAGGGGCTTGAGTTTGGAGCTGAAGTCCGTGCTGCAATCATAACGAAAATTGTGAATGGATTCTTACAGCTTGTTTGTGATTAGCAGTCGGGTTTGGAATTGTAAAGCGAGTACCAACTGCAATCGTTGCAAAGTACCAACGTAAAGCGACATTTTAGATGGTCGATAGTCTGCGAAAACCTGCAGTTGTTGCACTTTTGTCTGTATATCTTTCTCTCTCTACCTATCTTGTCAAATCCAAATATTTTTGAATGGTTTGGGTAGCTTTAGTCTTTAAGATAGGCGAAAAAAAGAACAACAAAGGGAAGACCCCTTAGAGTAAATTTTTCCAATTCTCTGAAATCTATCTTGGCAAATATGAAAGATCACATCCAACAATGATGTCTCTTCCGCGCCCTTGAAATTCAACCTATCAATCCGTGCTATAAACTCTTTTCCAATTTTCCCAACATGATGGTTTAATTTCGTTTTAGGAGTATGGAATTACCAAGGAGGAGAAACTAGACATTTCAGGGCAAGTTTGCAACCGACTGTTGAAGAAAATCAGAGCAGATTTGAAGCACACGGTCGACACAGAAAACGAAACTGTCCACAGACTGGATCCCAGGTTTTTCTGCTAATCTTTCAGCCTACCCCGAAGCGCTTTTTTGCATCAACCTTTTTATTCTGCAGCGATGTCTAAGGCTTGAAGGAAGCCACAAATTAACTTCATTTATCCTCGTTTTCAGGTATTCAAAGGATGTTGTGACCCCACACAGGCATGTGAGAACGAGACTGTACTTCACGAGTGAAAGTCACGTGCATTGCATGCTGGCAGGTCTTCGATATGGAGGACTTTGTGACGTAATCAGCTATAACTCTTTTCTAATACTCCTGTAGTGCTATGTTAATACATTGTCGTAAAGAGTAACGGTTGCTAGAGACCGCCAAGAAATTTGTTTTTATTGTGACTGTGTTGAAGAAAAAGACCCTATTGATCGATTTATTCTGATTCGCAAGTTGAGACAGATTCTAAGCCAGATACCCGATATTTATGCTACGTATATTCTTCAATGTTGCATATTGTTGTTGTGTCAAAAGATATAGGTTGCTACATGAGTTAAGCTTCGACTGCCATTTAACCATTTTCTCGTGTAAGTAAGATGATTGGCAAACTACACCCATAGCTGGTTTTAATTCTAGCTGTGTTAAAAACTGGTTGGTGAATTCTTTTGGCTAGGCATGGACGGTTGCACTGCAAGATGAGCTTTTCTTTAATTTTAGTTACTGCAAATAGAAAAACACAGCGTGCCCTTTAGCAGTGAACGTAGCTTACACTTCCAAGGTGCATCGACAAATGCTTCCACGTGTTTTCTTAACAGGAACTGAACGACGACCAGTGGAAACGAGCATGTGACTACATCAGCGAAGTCTCGGAGCTGAGCTACCTGACGCAAATAGTCCTGATGCAGTATGAAGACCCGATGGCGGATCCCCACTCAGACAAGAGATTCCACGTCGAGCTTTACTTTAGCCCTGGCCTAAAGACCCCTGACCAGATCATCAAGATGGGCAAGAGAAAGATGGACTCAAATAATAGAAGAAAGAAGTCGAATTCAAAGACGGAGGACGATTATGACAAGAGGAGGGCCGAAGGCAGTACGGAACGCTTTTTTAATTAACGCCACTTGTAAATCACTAACAGGCACGTTACTGCTACCATTTTTGTGGAATATTACTCCAAAAGGACGTTCTGAGAACACGTTTTGACAACAGATTTTGACGTTTTTGGAAGAAATGGGGTTTTTAGTTTGAGCAGTTTGTGCTGCATCAAGGTAACTGGAGTGCGTATTCGGTGGATCTATAACAAAAGGCAGATGCGAAGTATTAATGAATTTCACTGAAATTAGGGTTTTCCGTGACGCACAGCGACAACAAGGGGCTCTCTGAAGCTTGTTCGCTAAAGTGCTCTCTTTATGGGCAATTATTTATTACCAATTATTGGCCAACTTTATCTTTGTTCTTGCTTTCCCGTTAGGAAACTCGCACTCCAGAACTAGACGATCCTCTGACGGAGACAATGACGGCCAGTCCCATGTGTCTCTTGTGGAACATCGCGTGCCAATCACCGTTCTGCAGTACAACAAAGCAATTACCAAGGGATTGCGGTCTTCTCCGCCTCCAATGAAATTCCAAGGCAGGTCTTTAAGTTTGTCACCAGCCACACCTTTTGGGCGTGCTATTGTAAATTGATGTCAAAAGCAACTTCAATACCCTTCTGCTACTAGATTAATTCAGTTAGCGTAATATTTAAAAGTGAAAATAATTTCATTTCATGATTCAGTTTGGTTGGGTTTGGTCAAAACGTTGCTCGCACCAGACACAAAATCACATCATAATTTTCATTAGTAAATAGTGTGATATAGTATTATCCTTCTGCTAGGTGTCTTTGCTGCGTTTAACAATGAATAAAGTGTATACATCCCACTTATAACACGCTCCCGGGATGAATTCCAGTGCCTTGACTCCCATCGTGGAGTATCTCTAAAGCATTTGACTATATGACGTGGCCCTGTGGGTATTTTCAATTGGGTTTTCTTTTTCTGACAGGTCATATAATGCCTCCGCCATATTTGCCAAAATATTCGCTCCGGTCTGTCAAGTCTGTTGGTGGCAGAGGGCAATCCTCGTCACAGGAAAATCTCAAGACGTGCAGTGCAACATCGCTTAGCTCTTCATCGCAAAGCTCCATCTTGTCGGCATCCGGATCTTTGCGAGCCAGAAAGACGGACCCATTGATGACCAGAAATATTGGTAAGTGTGGCTTTTCTATAGACCCCGCGAACTTTTCTTTCAACTCATTTTGAAGGAACTTGCTCAGATTGAGAAACTTGAACCTTGAACTACCCTAACTTGAAGCAAACGTTTTCACTGTTGGTTGTCATGCCTGGTTTTCATAAAGCGCCGGTATTAGTTTACGAGAAGTCCGCGCCCTACCGGACTCATTTACTATCGGATTCATTCTATACCGGGTGTCATCGACTTTTCGTATTGTTTTTCCGGGGCAAAAACGTTCTGCTAAGAAACCAATGCGGACCAGGTCGCTTTCGACGCTGGATTACACTACAGGGAACGTGCCAACGCACGAATCAGTTACATTTTCACTATGCTGCTTTTCTGAGTGCTTTAGGCAAAAGGCACTCGTAGATGGCATTGAGCCATAGTCTGTAGGTGATATGAAACCAGGCTTGAAAATCCGATAGGAAATGATTCCTTTGCGGCATCCGTAACAATGGCAAGATGGTGCTCAGGCGGCTATCTTGTCGGTGATTGGTCAGCGTGCTTCTTTCGACACGTGATTTATTTTTATCAATGTGAAGTCATTTCATTGCAATGAATCATGGGAAATGGTGACGTGTCAACTGCTTCCTTGACAAATGTTCTTGCCGACCTATCGTCTGCATTGGGAAAGCCACTTTCGAAAATATTTCAACAAAGAATGGTTTAAAAATGAATTTTCAAGTTAACCCTTAATTTTCCATTTCCAGTAAAAAGGGAATAAATGAAAAGTTAACACGAAAATACCGATCAAATCATCCATGTAAAATTTATTTAACTTTTCCTATTTACTCAGCTTTCAATAAAAAAATATTCGTCGTTAAGAAAAAAGTCAGATTTAATTCTGCAAAAATGTAAGTTCCAAACCCCAACTCAATATCTTTCAAGTTATCGATGTAGGCATTCCTTTTTTGAATAATTTGTTTGTCTTTTTAAACATTGTTTAATACTTGAGATACTGTCAAGAGAATTGAGTTTTTAAAATGAATCACGGTGTAACAGCTTCGTCATTCTTTTGATTTTGAGCGCAATTTAATGAAAAAATACAGATTATCAGATCTTATGTACATGTTTGCAAATGCTGTAACACCTAAATGTGCTTCCATTATTCCTAATGCATATATTGATTATAATTCTTGGGGCTGTTCGTTGGTTGCTATGGAGACACAAACACGAGCTGCTTTTTAGATCAGTTTTGCAGGTCCTCGTAGATTGACAAACTGCAGTACAACGCCATTATGAAAAGGTGTTCCCGTAGCTTTGTCGGTTTATTGTTGCACTGGGAACTCTTGTAGGCCCAGAAAAGCTCGTCCTTCTTTTCATGAGCATTGGGCTGCCAACCTTGGAACAACAACAACGCAGCGTTTTTTATATCAAAGCGTAAATGAGGTACTTGAAAGTAAACACGTGAATCAAATGGAATGCAGCACTTTGTTATAATTGTTTACTATCAGCTGGTGCCAATTGTTTGGTAATGAAATGCAGGATGTTAAATGTTTCTTTTCATTTATTTCCAAAAAACCCAACATATATTTGCTTTAGCTTTATTTATCAGGATTTCCTCTTTCATTATCTGTTTGCAAAATCGTCGACTTTTCAAATTTGTTTTGTTGGTGCATATTTGTCACCCGTCAAAGAAAAAAAAGGAAACGTCCTAAAAGTTGTTGCTCTTTCTCAAACATCAAGGAACCTTTCCCTCGGGTCTTTTGCTCATCAAATTGATTCATCAGACACGTTGGTCACATTTTTGCTGAGGAATCTCTTTGACAAATTAAAGAACTGTAGTAATACCATCGATTATGCAGTGCTTCCCTCTGCCTCTGTATTGTAAGTAACGCGAGAAAGCTTCGTAGCAGTTTTGAAAGACAAGCCCTGCGATGCTTCAGTCTTAGTGCAGCTTGAGATTGTTTTGATATTCTGGGATATTTAAACAACGCTTGATCAGGCAAGCATGACGGGATGTGCATTGAACTGGGGGAACTAGGCCGTCTTGGAATTCAGGGTACCGAACTACAAATCCAATTGACTTTAACAGAGGACAACGACGCCGTAGCTTTTATCACGCTAATTATTAAAATCATAACCAACCAGCATATGATTATAAATCATATAAATATTCATAATGGAAATCAATTGTACTCTGCAATGTTTAGAGGGCATCATCTATTTAATAAAAATTGGTATGTTTTAAATTGTCGTTTTTTTTAAATCGAAATAAATTGCATGGATGTCGTGAGCTTGCGTTTTTTACCGGGTAGAACTCGTGTGTGGTTTTAATGTAAATCGTCTTAAAAGTCGTACGTATATCATTTGGGCTTTGTTGGAACACCTGTACGCTTTCCTTTGTGTACTGGTTACACGTGAGGCAAAGCTGCATGATTTGCACCCATTATGTACAACTGCAAACAAAAAATTTAGTCTATTGGTCGCTGCAAAGTTTAAATAGCTGTGTAAAAACTCTCAAGGTCAACTAAATGATTCTTTCTCTGGATGAGAGAATCCACTCAAGCCCTTCTATAAACGCGTCCGTTTGAAGGGATGGTGTTTCTAATGCGCAAAATAAGGAACTTGGCTCAAAGATCAACTTGCACATGTGTTAACAGATACTTTTTAACTGCAAGAAGTATACAAACAGTGAACTATTTTAAGTACAGTACTTGAAAAATCACCTTAAAATCCCCTAATCTGGCTATTTTACGATTATTTCATTACAAACAAGCATAATTCTAAACGCCTCAACATAAACCGAAGTAAAATTGATCTTTTCAGAATATCATTTTTCGCATATTGATCTGGCTTTGCTAAAGTGCACTGGCCTTATTTAAAAAAAGTGACGATTGGCTGAAAGTCGAAATAGTTCTTATTTTTCTGCGTTATTTCCCATTGATTTATATACCTATTTGTTTTGCATTATTATGCACTGTCTATTTTTACCTTGCACCTTGCACCAATGCAGAACAACCATGTCCTGACTCCGTACCAGTTTTAACCCACAGAAGGAAATTGTCTGAGCCAATCATGAACCAATCTTTCCGAATTCAGGGTAAGTTTCCTAGTAAGCGTGGCTTGTGAAACCTCGTCATCGTTTATCCTCGAACTATTTGGTGTGTGAACGAGGCCTCTACAACAGCAATAATTTGTCTGTGAACTCTCAAGTTCCTAATTGTAGGGGAGGTGGTAAACTCCATTTTTGAGAAATCGTACATACCCTTTTCCATTTCTTAACACCTCCTAATTCTGTATTTACTGCAAAAAGTCATCAACTTCTCCCTCCCCCTCCATATTTCTAGTTACAAATTTTGGAAAATCTAAGCATTTCAATATATTATAGCCCCCCATTTTAGAGTTTTTTAGGAAATGCCAACCTCCCCTTTTTATTAAACCCCCTGCAATTTTTAACTTGAGAGTATGCTTATGGTTTTTTCATTTTTGTGTGTGTAGTTCACTTTTGATGTCTCGGCGAGGGTGTAGTGACTTAATGATTGTACGAGGGGGCAGCATGATAATTTAAAACCTAGGCGTTCTGCTATAAGGTCAGTGTAGGAGCTGTACGCCCCTCCTCCTTCGTTTGTCTGTATGTCTTTCGTATAAGGAGTACCTTGTACCCCTCCCCTCCAGCACTGATCCAACACTTTACTAGCTCCCCTTGTGTAGGCGTTTGCTAAGTAGGCAGAAGAAACTGTGACGCACTGTTACATACTGATAACACAATGAACTGCAATCGACATGGCTGGGACCTCGCTGACAGAAGGAAAATTTGAATGGCCTAGTGCCGGCTCTGTGTCCGTTCTAATATTTTCGCAACAAGCAGTCTAGATCTAGTCTAGATTTATTTCGAATAAATGTTCCCTTACAAGCGAAATTCAAGTGGGTCAATATCCAACTTGATTTTGTTCGCAAAGAGCACAGACTGATCCAACAGATTCCATTCAGACACATGGACAGTCTTTTCAAGGCAACTGTTGCATTTGATCTGCGATGGTCCAGTTTCTTTTGCGTAACTGTAGTCTGTATGTTGCGGCTGTCTGTGTGAAGCATGATTGAAAAACTACCCTTGCATGCATCAGCTCTGTTCTCCGTTCAGGAGCTTGTATTTCCGAAGGTGTACCTATTTGCACGGAGGCAAGGGATTTTAAGGTTTCTCATCTCAAGTCATCACAATATATACAGGTTTAGTTAACACATGAAATCGCCTATCTTACGCATTGGTATGGCAAACAAATATGTCTATCTATTAGCTATTTTGGGTCTCAGTCTATTGGCTCATATACAAGTATCTGCTAAATCTTTAGAATGATGAAGGCAGATCTTTGCTGCGCTTTTGCGATCGGAAAATGATCCCTAACATTCCTTTCAAGGCTTTCTGCACGCAAGCGTTTTTAACGTTAGCAATCGTACTTAATTCGTTGGAAGATTAGAGATGAGCCTTTTCCCAAAATCTATGACATCGTCAGTTTTCAGCACTCAATTTCTCAATAAAAAAGTATTCGTTCTATCTAAGAATACCATTTTGGATTCGAGATCAGCCAGCTCAGAACATTGGAATACCATTGCAAAGAAGATTCGAACTCTTTGTCTTCATATACTCATCAAGTGCCTTAAATATTTAGACTGTCTGATTTTCGGTGTTATCACACGCATATCAGCCAAGTTAAAACTTGCTACAGGTCTTTTTAACTAACACTGCACAAGCTTGTTCCGGTGTCATATGCGTTTTGGTAACCTTATGAATTTCGGTCCGGGTACACAAACGCATGGCAATTTTGGTTATGCAAAAACGTACCCAAGCAATTAAGGAAGAGGTAACGAAAAAGAATGGTAGAATTGAGCCTTTCTCTTTGAACTGCACTCAACTAAAAATGACTAGTTTGTTTATGAAAAAGTCCTAACATCTCACCATGATAAATCCGTATGATTTGTAACACATTGCGTTTCACAATGTTACACTTTTGCATATGGTACCAAAACGCATATTACACCGGCTTTATTTGTCCCACTGTATAGCGATACACAGAGATGAATTAGAGTAGCAAATATTTCTACAAGCTACAGTGAGTCAACCAATGCTGACATATAGATAATGCCTAGCTCTTATGTCTCTTTGCAGGTCTGCTTGATGTTGTAGAAACTGTGCCGTCGCTGCACCCGTTGATCAGCCTCCACAACTCCATAAGCATGAACAATATGGACTGCTATTTAGCACAGATGACTCCCGATGACATGGAAGTGCTTGACAGCTCTGAATTGACCAGTTCTCTCGATCGATCAAGGTTTCTTCATCAAGAATCGGTCCCAATCTAAGAGGGGATTCCCGCTCGAGTGCTAGTTTGACTCCTAATCAAACCTTTTAACTTTATTTGAAGAAATATCACTTAATGTTTACGCTATTGATTGGACCGCTACGTCACGTGTGAATTCAGAGATCAGCGGAAAGTTTTCAGCAAGCGCTCTTGCTACTCTCCAAATGTTTTCTCTTTTAATGAAACTTGATTTGAATACTCATCTGCATATTGCCTTTTAGACTTATTTCCTTGCCACTTGCATGCGTCATCAAGGAAACGGTCTTCGTACTCAAGAATATAAATTAAGAATATGAAAATTTTATTGCTAAATGAAGTACTTGTGTAGAGTTAGTTTGATTCAGTTTAATTCGTATGCATTTTAATTCTCCAACATTTGAGCTCTTACGTTAATTAGAAATAGGGTTTTATGTTATTGTGTTATGAACATCAAGAATACAGTGTGCAGGGAACACTTTAAAGAGGAAGATGACAGACAGTTAAACCTAGAGTCTGAAAGAGGTCCTAAGCCGAAAAAAAACATACTGCCAGGTAATGTTACCATCAATAAATATTGAAAGATTTCATATCAGAAACTTTCTCGCTGGGAATCTCAATAAGTGAGTTTTAAATAAGAAAGTATTTATGAAAGAAAACTGCTTTCTATAGCGCTTAATGCGCCGGGAGTAAAGGAAATATAATGAAGATGAAGCAGATGAAGCAGGTAACAATTTATTAGAATAGCAAAATGAGAAAAAGCCTTTTTCTACTATTTTGTAGCACGCCCACTTAGTCCCCCCAGCCCTATTGAACACCCCCTACTGATACATACGTGCTCCCAAATACGCATCTAGTTTACAGCCCTGTAGATTTATGAAGTAAGGTATGTAAAGTGGTCGTATTTTAAGCCTTAAGTTTGGGTGATTTGTGAATTTCCTTGTTGTAAATAGTCAGAAGAATCCGAGTGCCGCTGTTTAATCCTAAAAATAGTTAGAAGTTAGGTAAACAAGAACTAAGCATCGAATTCAATTAATGCATTTATCGTGTGCATTGTGACTAGCATGTATTGTCCCTGACATTAAAGTCGGTGATCTTTTGGCAAGTCGCCGCGCGGTCGGCCTTTAGGCCCGCGAGTTCGCTGCGAGGTCTCCAAGACAGTGTGAAATCAACATCTGGAATTCGATAAGATGAAAAGTGATTGGCATGCCAAAGTATCTTCGCAAGTGTTCTCATCAGCATTGCCCAACCAAGTCAATGCAACGATATGGAAAGAAGGCTTTGAAGAAACTACGTTGGCTTCTCCATACCCACGTCGGTCGGTGGATAGAACGCTGCCTCGTTTAATGTCGCGTGTAAAGTTATATCTGCAGTATACATCTATACACACAATATGACAAGACCTTTAAAATTTTAACAGAAGTTGAAACTTCAAAGTTATGCTTAAGAGGCTTTTTAAGAACACATACTCACCATTTGAGCTAGTGTTAGATGAAGTACCATGAGATTTGCAAAGGAGCACATTATCTAAAATTCTCAATCGAGAGTAGGCGCGTGCTCCCCCTCCGATGCACAGATGAGTCTATGACAGACAAAATCTTTGAAATAATAGATGACAATTTTTTTAAAAATTTTCTGTCAAGCGAGTGCTGACGAAATCTCAAAACCGGAACATTCTGAAATATTCCTTCTTCCGCCCTTTAACACTCCTGCGCATCTGTTAGAAAGAATTTCCTTTACATTGTGCGGACCAGCAGAACCATAATTTTGCAAAGTGGAATGTTTGTCAACCGACGATCTGCCAGGGATACGAACGACAAAGCGATAAGATGAAAGTCCATCAGCAAATTTGATGCTGCAACTTTTGCATATTCTTTGAAGTTTCGGACAAAAAAGGGGAAAATAACAGCGAACGAAATTATGGTTTCTGCTGTTTCTCGCTATTTAGAATTTGAAGTTATAAAACTTTCATCAAAATGTCTTTGAACCATGACAGTGTTGTAGAAACAGCATTAGATATTTCTCTTGCTTATTTATCATGCCGAAAGCACTAACGTACCTGTTTCTGATTGGTTTCCCGAGTGTTATTGTTTTCCAACAACAACGCTCTGCATCCCAGATATGATAATCGGACCCGAAGGAGAGTAGAAAAGGGCTGCTGATAATGCACGGGCAAATATTTTGTGCTGTTTAGATTATCTTGAATAGAAAAATATATTTGAAGAATGAGCTTCTAGCAAGAATGGTAGTATTACTTTGCATATACCTGAAAGGGTCGTAATGTCAACTTCTCGAATTATGAATTCCGTCTTTTAGACACCACCTGTAGCCTCTGAGGAGACGCAGGTGCCACGCAGTTTTCGCCACGGTGATCAATTCATAAGGGCTGCCGTCGTGCACCGAGCAATGCTGAAAGATGTCGCACTACAGAATGTTACGTGCTATTTTGTTTTGTGTCATCTTGTTCACTTTAGCTAATCTATTAATAGCAGCAGGTTCACCGAAAAATTTAAACCCTAGAGATCCAAGTCATAGAGACAGGCTGATTGATGGTTTGTATTGTTTAAACATTATCAGAAGGCATTAGTAGACTTTAGTAGGCCATTGTAGTTAAAAAATTTGTGAAATTGATTTCATCTTGTCAAAGACAGGTATCACCTTTGCTGAGGGTGTCGTTAAAGGGTTACACCTTTTAAGCGGAGCTTGTTGAAATTAACACTCTTTACACGATAAACGACCGTACACCACAACATTATCACCCGCGTCCTCTTACTTGTATGAATTTGCTTCCCATCTATTGTTATCTCGTGTTATCTTGAAATCGCGACGTCCTGACCATTTTATAGCGAATTCCTTGTTTATTGTAAAGTCTATAAAAGTCGCAGGCTCCATTTCAAGACATACAACATCAAAGCAATAAAATTCTTTCTCCGTCATTTGAAAATTTGATTGCTTGATACAACTCAGTTTCAGCAAAAAATCTCCAATTATTTGTAGCCTCTTGCAAATATAATTATATCTGTTTTAAAGAAATTGTAACTGATGCTTCAATTTGTTAATCTGTAATAAACGCTAAGCTTAAAGGGAAATGAGGTGTACGTTAATTAATTTTATTCCAATGTAAGAATTTAAATACGTCTGTATGGAGATAAGTGGAATCATTGGTTGGATCCAACTTAGATTGTACCTTAACCTTTTCATTTCATCTTCAAGATAAATGTGAGCCCTATATTTATCAACTGTTGCTTCAAGGGCAAGGAAAATCATAAAAATTGACAAGTTTAGGGAAAATGATAGCAGGTTGCAGTTGGGTCCTGGAAATGCCTTGCTCTAACTAACATAGCCTCAAATGTGGTTGAATCATTCAAGAAAAAATTAAAGCAAGTTTCAAGTTTTTGTTTTGTTATGAAAGAAAGGCTGTTTAAGAAGTTTACTTGTCATTGGAAACAATAAGTTAATGTGAAATCTTGCAAAGTGCTTGAAAGTTAATTATTCATTGAGTTCATCAATTTTTGTAAAGAACATTAGCTATCCAGAATAAGAGAAATTGCAATTTTTTAATGCTTGAGCCTTCCTTTTTCTGATGAAACATATATCGGAAATGGTGTAATTCCATTTTTTGTGTGACCCAGTTTCTAGCAACTGGTGCAGTTTTCAAAAGAACAGCCATTCTTGTGATTCCTTACTCCAGTCAATGAATGTTTATGCTGGTAGACCATATCATAAATGTATTGTGAATGTACTTCAAGCAAGCTCAAAATATTTTTAGATTCACAAAAGGAAGATGTAAAAAAGCAACAAAAAGATGAAAAATCAGCTGAGCATAAGCCAGAAAATGAAGAAAAGCCACAATCCCATCAAAAGAAAGTTCAACAAAAAGAAATAGAGCCAGAGGAGAGAGATCATCACATGGATGCTGTTAAAGCTAGTGAGCCTGTTGAAAAGGAGTCTCACAAAGAACATGTTGCAGTCCCCGTAGAGTCACATGCGAAGAATGAAATAAAAGCAAAAAAGAAGGAGGTGCATGGTGATGAGAAGGAGGAGGAAGAGAGAGATAGCAATGAAACTGAGCAGAGAGAGGAACATAAGCCCACTAACAAGGGTGCAGGTGTTGGAAAAGTATTGAAAAAACAGGGACAGGAAACTGTATCAGGATTCAAGTTGGCAAAACAGCCAGAATGTATGGATGATATAAAGCAGCTGTGTGCAAATCTTCCAAAAGATAATAATTTTGCTGTCCTTGTTTGCTTACAAGATGCTGCAGCAGTAAGAATTTGATAATGTTACTCTATTATTTTATTAAGGACCTCAATGTTCTCAATACACTCTTGTCTCACATGATGGTCTGTATCTTCTGTTATGTGCAGAGTCTTAGATAGTAAGATGGTCACTTTGATTTTTACTAAAATGAGCTTGATAAAGTGTTAAAGCAAGTTGTAGCAGGGACTTGAGAAACTACTTTCCTTGTTTTTTGTTATTGGTTTGTGGTGATTATAATCATATAATCGCTTGCATTTAGTGAAATCTCTAAAATTCTGCAGTACTCTGTGCTTTTTTGACAATATGCAAAGCTTGATGAAAAAACCTGGTTTGATGAGCAATTTTTTTATTTTAGCAAGATGATGACCAAGTGTCTGATGATTGTCATGCGGTATGTGGAGTTGGATAAAATTGATCAGATTTTGCATTAAATATTCTGACTCCTCTTGAGTCAATTTTTGCATTGATTTGTCCATTTGACATTGACATTCATTTGATATGTCCAACTATCTGTCCATTACAATTGGTGACAATGTTTTTTCACTTGAGCTAACATAAAACTTTAACATTTTGGTCATGCTTCCCATGTCATTTCATCAATGCAGTAGAATCATTTTGATAATTTGGTGATGAAGTTTCTCATAACTCTTCTTAGAAAAATTTCCTTTTTATTATTATTATTATTATTATTATTATTATTATACTTTTGAACTTTTGCAGTTGCTTTGGGAATACAAAAAGAATTTGACATCAAGTATTATGTTTGACAAAGCAGCATTTGAAGTTTGTGAAACATTTCTTAGCGAGGTAGGTAGCTTTACAATTTTTTGCACTTTGAAAAGTTTTAATAATGATGCAATGGCATTTTTCTATTCACATGTCTGTCTTCAGGTCAACAAGCAAGTTGTTTATTTTATATATTAATTTTTTAAAGGCTATCTTCTTCCATGGTATTCCATTGATTAAAATGTGCTCCCATGTTGAGCCTTTTTCATCTGCTTGTAGAAATTGCTATTTTTTGTTGACTTGATAAATCCATTCACAAATCTCATTACATTTTTCATGAAAAAGGCAAGTAAGATTGTGATGAGCTGACTCAAGTTCATCAATTTTCAATGATGAATATTAAACCTTTATATATCAGATCAAATTCTGCAAAGAAGAGTTCCCAAACGATGGCTCCTTTGTCAACTGTCTTGTGGAGCACAGGGAACTGGCCAAGGATCAAAAGTGCCGTGCTTTTCTGCACAAAATGGCTGCCATTGTTTACAGTGATTATCGCTTGATCAAGGGATTCTACCATGAGTGTCATGAAGACGTTCGCAAGTTCAGCTGCGGCAAATTGTCAACAAAAACGGAAAATGTTAGTCGATTAGTTTGAACATTTTCACAGCATGTCATTTACACGTTTTGCTTCCCAGTTTCCTCTCGAAGGCTTCGTCGCTAGTCACTCTTGGTTTATCGTTGTTTAATTTTTAAGAGCAATTTCTTTACATCAATTTCCCTTCCTGTTTAATTATAGAGTTTAGTGACCTTTAGTGAATAAAGCGACCTTTAGGCAAAGTGCCTACGTTCTTTCCCCGCACCAAGCCCCATTTTGACCCACCCGTTCTTTTTCACAGGATCCTCATACTCAAGCCGAGGTTATCGAGTGCCTCGAAGACAATATCAGCACCGTTTCGGAGAAATGTCAAGTCGAGATTAAGAAAGTCGCTGCGTTGTCTTCAGACGACTATCACATGGATCGTGCAATTTTCTACGCATGTCAGGATGCACGCACGAGATTCTGCACGAATGTACAAGCTGGGGACGGACGGATCTACAAATGCCTCATGGAACACAAGATGGAAGAAACAATGGCGGAAGATGTAGGCCCTTATGTTTGTTTGCATCATTTTGGTCAAGCAGATTTTTACAGCAGATTGTAGATACACTAGATGCATTGAAGGTTTTTTCAAATACAAGTGAACCAGGAGAATCGATGCTTGATTATAGTCTGTGAAGAGAATAGACTGGGACGGACGCGAGGCATCACAGCTATCCAGTAGTGCATGGTTAATATATGAAAGCCTTTAAAATTTTTATCAAAATAGATTTATAGTGGAGAATCAACAATCACAGCCCTATAGAATGCACTGTGCATGTTAGTTATGCTTTTCAAAAGTCGTTTTGATTTCCACCATCGCGCGACTCATCGTTCGTAACCACTAACCACAAAGACCAGGGACTTGTGGCCAAACGTCACCTCCATAAGCTTGATTACTTTGATTACTGCTTTAGGATCCCAAAGACGTGGTTAATAGAGAAGGCTGTTGTTCTTACCAACATGGATTTATTCTTACCAAGCTCAGAGCCAATTCTTAAAATGTCAATCTATCAAGCTAGTTATTGTGATTTCTTTTAAGAGAAACCTATAGTTGCTTCTCCTTTAAAAACCAATCTTTTTTTATTGCAGTGTCGGGAGGCTCTGACAGTCAGACAGAAACTTATGCAAGAAGATGTCAAGGTGCGTATTTCAATATTGATTTGCCTTTTGTTAATTATTCTGCTGTTGTTTGCATTGGAGCTGCTGTTCACCATGGAGGTTTCAAGACAGTGACCTAGATGCTTTTTCCATAAGAGCTAGATTTGTAGTTTAGAGTTGACGTATGTTTTATCTTTTTTAAGAATGTGCAGGGTGTTTTACAGAGTTAATTAGAACCAGAGAGAATGCAAGTGGGGGGGGGGGGGTGGGCTTGTGGGTAATGTGACAGGGTTTGAAAAAGGGAGAAGTCCTGAACCAGTGCAATCTGGCCGTAAGCTACCTGGCGATCTCGTGAAGCTCAGGCCAAAGCTGGGACAAGCATTCGCACCGCTTCACTCTTGATACACGCTGGAGCTGTGGCATTGCTTTGGTGATGCGCACACAACCAGCGCAAGAAAGAGTCTCGCACCATTTGTGGTTACAAAGGCTTCGAAAGATAGAGTTTTATGGTGGCGTCCGTATTGATGTCTTCTAAAATATTGAGCTGTGAATAAATGATATAGTTTTTATTCAATGTTGGTGCTGAGTAGTTTTTTGATTGTGATTAACGCAGGTAAATCATCCTTTGTGGGAGCAATGTGAGAAGTATTTCGAAGAATTTAAGTGCGAAAAATCCGGGGAAACCGCAAACGGCAAAGCATCACACTTGATCTTGTGTCTCAATCAAAAAATAGCAGATGGTAAGTAGCTTTGGTTGTTTATCAAGTTTGGGATGCCTCTATAGAGTCATGTTGCATCAGATGCGACATACTGAAGGCTTTTGTTTGATTTTCCATTCACCTGACCCGAACGCGAGAAAAGGCCTTCGCCTTTTTCATTTTGACAAATTGACTATTTTTATTCGCTACGTCATATGTCGACTTGATATTAATTACTTCAAAGTGAGAATGCTAATGCTCAAAAGTGGTTAATTTCTTTTTTTCTTATATTTTTTCTAATTTGGGTAGGGATTGGAAGCGTTTTTGTAAACTCTCTTTTTCATCCTAGTTTCTTTTTTCTTGTAAATTAGGCAAAGAGGTAAGTGCAAAATGCCAAGTAGAGATGCAAGATTTCGCCGCCCAGTTGTTTGCCGATTACAAGTTAAACACGGAAGTCGTGGCACACTGTAACCAGTTCTTGGAAAAAGATTGCAAAGATCAATTAAAGGCGGAAGGTGGTGCATTGGATTGTTTGCTGTCTCTAGGCGACAAACTGGATCAAAAGTGTTACGAAGCGGTATGCATTCATTCTTCTAGAATATTATATCCAGTAGTTGGTAGGGTGGGAGGTTGCATTCGGTCATCGCTTTTGGAAAGCCATGCTATTGCTTTGGACAATAGTCAATTGTTTCCTTAGCTTTGTTTCATCAAGATTCAACCAGGTAAATTCTGTGCCAGTTTCGTAATTTCTAGTATTTTGTCACAGCCAAATTGAATATAATTCCTTCGAGCCATTCATACTCGGAAAGCTTATTTAATCTGCTATGTTTTCAGCACATGCTTTTTTTCTAGGTTCATGATGTTTTAAAAGAAACGAATGCAGGAGGTGACTTCAAGATTGACAAGCCATTGTTCATAAAGTGCCAGTCGTTTATTGAGACCAGTTGTAAAGGGAAGCCAGAATCGCTGTGAGTTTTTGTAGATTTAATTTGCAAGAGTATATGTAGCATGTGGCGAGTAAAATGTTTACCAATGTTTACCAATGTTTACCAATGTCTACCAATGTTTACCAATGTTTACCAATGTCTACCAATGTCTACCAATGTTTACCAATGTTTACCAATGTTTACCAATGTCTACCAATGTTTACCAATGTTTACCAATGTTTACCAATGTTTACCAATGTCTACCAATGTTTACCAATGTTGCGTTTTTATTCACAAGGAGTGCATATTTAGATCTATTCAATGTTTCTAAAAACTAGACGGTCTACATTCTTTCTATTACTATTACTTGAGTGTAAATTGGAAAGATAGAAGCAATAACAAGTTGATATGTCCCAATGAATTTTTGACATCTTAATTTCAACTTGCAAGAATATATATATTTTATAGAAACGTCGCCAAGCTCATCATTGAAGTTTAATTTAGTTCTAGACTTCAATATGTTTTTTTTTCAATTTGTTTCAAGTAATAATGTCTACGTTCTAATGCATCCAATTGTTTTGTTTATCTGTTTTTCATTACTTTGAAGAAGTCCAAATTTGGGTAATTGATTATTGACTAGACCCTAGGTTGAACACTCGTTTAGATTCTGCTTTTGTAAAGTCTCTGTCGACTTCAAGATTCCTTAGCTGTTTTGTTGTTTCAAAATATTAGAGAGACGGAAGCCTGTATAGTAAAGTGTTTTCATTACGTCATTTTTTCGACACAGAATACTAAGCTGTTTGATGGACAATATACGATCCGAGTCCATGCCACAAGATTGCCAGCAAGAGCTTTTCCATCTACAGTTTTTCCTTGCAAGAGATTTCAGGTATATTTCAGTCTATTTCTTGTCTATTCGCTGATGTATTTTAAGGCAATTCACCTTTTTTGCGTAGTCCTCAAGCCTTGTCTAAAGTCAGATTAACTGTTTTCTCTTTTATTGTGGCTCTGTATATATACCAGACATTTAAATTCCCTGTAACAGGAATACTTCGTAACTAACTTTAATCTTTGGAATGCAAAACAATTCGACGCATGTCACAGAGACAAGTCACTCAAGACTTGACTCTTATTATCACGATGTAACTTGAAGGTTCCTGTACTTTTGTTGAATCAACCGAAAGCTGTTGTTTTATGCTGGCCCAGACAGGTGGCCAATGTAGGGATAGACAAATATAAAAAATGGCAAAGGCAGTCGGTAACCTAAAGGCCTGTGCACACTCTTCATTCCGAAATGCGACTTGCAATCAGAACACTATATTTACGTGAACGCAAGAACTGCAATGCACAAGTGTTTTATTTCCAGTCTGTGTAATACTGGTCGATTTTCTTTCCTAGCCTCGATGAACAGCTCTTCAAAGACTGCAAGGACGATGCGAAGCATATTTGCAACGCCCCAGAATTTAGTGCCGATTTCGTTTCAGTGCCGCCTGGAATCATTGTTGCGTGTCTTTATCGGGCGTCAATGAAGGACATTAGCCAAGAACATCAGGTATAGCTTGCCATACTTCGTGAGTAGTTTCTCTTCACCGGTTCTTTTCTTTCGCATGCAATTTTCAGCAAGTCTTTTATGGAATCCCCCACCCAGCAAAATTTACAGTTCATAAGTCAGGGCCATTCACCGGCCACCCTTTTTTGCAGTCAGTATTCACAGCTTCCCAAGAGTTTGTACTTTGGGCCTAACCATTCATTTTCTGTAATGGCTGTTCGTGCACGGCTACAGAACTCGTGCATGTTATTTCTGATATGCTTTTGAAACTGTGCAAATGTTCACTGCCAATGTCTCCTGCTATTTCTTAGGCCTCTCCGAAGTGTGCTGCACATGTGAGAAGAGTGATGCACGCGAGGGCAACCAGCGTGAAGCTCATGCCAGAAATCCAGAAGCCCTGTTTGAAGGACCTGGGAAGCTTCTGTGTCGGAAGCGTAAAGGACGGAGAGGTAACTACGTCACATTATCGAACTTTCTTTGTTGTTTTTACACCAGTTTCATCAATCAGGCTTTGGTGTTTATATGGGACTTGTCTTTGGGCTTCAATGCAATCGTCAATCTTGATAAGTCCAAATGGTTATCTTGAGTTATATTACCGAGCATCTTGTAACTGCTTTAAGAGCTTTTTCCTTTTTGTAGGAGATTAAATGCTTGCAAGATCATTATGAGGATTTGTCTGCAGAATGCAAAGCGGCTGTTGCCAATTTCACCGAAATGGAATCTGAGGTTTCAATTGGTTTTTAATTAAGCAGTTTCATTTTGTTTACATGTATAGAACACGTGGCCAGTAAAAGCCTAATATGCTTGGCAGTTTCCTCTCGATTGTTTATGTTAATAACTTACGATACAGGAAGTACACACAAGACAAGGCGATTGGGGCAACGCGATGTTGTCTGCATTTTGAAGTGGAAAATAATTGTCACTACACAGTGATAAATGTAGTGTCTTACGGTGTAATGTTAAAAAAATTACAGAATTTAGCACCTAACTCTGTTAGGTCTGTTTCTACTTCAGTGTAAGCTCTTTTCCGTAACCCTTTTCAATTCTTTGTAGGATTACGAGTTGGATAAGGACCTTATCGATGCATGTGCGCCAATGGTTATAAAATTTTGCCAGGTAATATTCTGCTTATTTGCACCAAAATCTTTCGGCGATTCTTGGCTAGGAATTGCATTTCCATCTACGAAATCATATCAAATATCACGACGAGACGGTGCAAGTTAACTTTCTCTTATTTGAAATGCTGCTAATATTTTTCATCTTTCAGTATTGCTCTGAGAGTAGTTTGTTCTGACACGTTTTTTATTGCAACTTAGGACGTAGTTAAAGATGGCAACCCAGATGAAGTTCTTCCATGTCTGATCAAGAACAAGCACAATGCAGAAATGGACCTACAGTGTACCTCGGCAGTCGAGCACTGGCAAATCGTAAGTAAACATTAAGTAATCAGTCTTCAGTCGACTCAGTCCTATTTCTATGTGCCAAGCAAATAGATAGAGACTCCTAGAGAAGGTGAGCGTATCGTCTTCTAGCAACGCTGTTCGTCCTAAATCCAGTTCCCCGAAATCATGCAAGCGTTAAAGTACCGGCTCGAAGTAAACTATGGCTCACCAGTCTGCGGATCCAGAACTCATTCAGCTTTTGGTTATTGTCTGACATTTGCCTACTCATAATGGCACTGTCTGGCGAAAAAACTACTTCGAATATGCAAGAAAATGCTGCTTCTCGCAGTTTAAAGTTTGGTCAAAAGAAAATATATCAAAAGACAATCTATTAGTATGCAAAAACTAGTTCCGCTTTTTATTGTCATTGTGAAAACTTATCATTTATCTACAATTTGTAGCTCGAGTTAAAAGACGTCAAATTTTCTCATAAACTGAAGAAGGCTTGCTATGATGACATTGAGAAGAATTGCCCTCAATCGAAATCAAAGTAGGTGCTCTCTGTTATCTTTCTCCTTTCGAAAAGCGAAATAATGCTTTGGCCTTGCATTCTGAGTAATCAAAGACCTATTTTTTCTTTGTATTTCTTTGTATTTTTGACATTGTTTACAATCTCATCAACTAGCTATTTCTCACTCAGTATTTCGAGGATTGGTTTTCAAAAAGCCAAAGAGTAATGTTTTAAGCACCATTTTCAGTGGAAATGCTCGCCCGTCATTAACGTGGCACTTTTCCTATAGTACGAATTGTCACTCAAGGCATTCAAAGTGTAGAATTATTGTAGAATAAGACGAAGCTGTGGATTGTTGTTCTTGTCGTTTGGAAGTGCCTTATATACCATCAAATTTGGTTTTGCATATTGTTGGCATTTTAACATGCAATTTTCAAAGTTTTTTACATTGACCTTTTCTTGCTCGTTTATATTTTTAGGCTCGATGCAGTGAAATGCTTGAGTTCCAAAATTCAGCAAAACGTCAAGGAAAGCCGGCCATCGGCTGTGTCCCAGGCATGTCAAGACCAAATCAGAGCAGAGCTCATTGAGGAGGTATTTGAGCTTAACCAGTTAATTATTGTGCCAGGGTGATTCTTTAACTTCTCCTTCGCGGTGGCAACTTTTCAAGCTGTATGAAATGCTTCTGTGTAACCCTATGATTGATTATTTGCTTACTTTTTTATAGCACGAGGACATTGTCAACCTTGATCCTGAATTCCACAGTGCGTGCGAGGAAGATCTCACGAATAAGGATAAACCTTGTCACCAGTACATGCATCAAGGGCAGGCCAAGGTAACGCAGCTTTGAACGAAGATGCTTCAGTGTGCTAGGATGCCAAAGGACTTCTCACTTTAATGGCAAGAATGGTTCTTGCCACTTGACTGTTTTCCTCAGCTAATCTTCCAAAAAGCAAAAACTTTTACCAGCTTCTGGTATTTTGCATATGCTGGATGCGTTCCTCTAAAGGGTGTGGCAATATACGCACCAATTAATACGATGTATTCTCTAAGGCAAATAGCTTAGAAGATATCGTAAGGCAACCTCACATGGCCGTTATTTTTCACTGTATTTGTTAAACCTTTCTCTCTCTTTAAAGGCGGAAGAATGTCTGCGGAAACACTTCGATAGTTTGACACAAAAGTGTCGCTCTGTATTATTCAAAGTTGAGGTAAAGTAGCATTGTTTTCAGCAACAATATCTATTTTCACATCTTTTAGAAAAGTCTTATTTCATATGGGGAGAGCATGCCAATCTCGGCAGATTATTGTAATCCTATTCTTCTAGTCGTCGAGGGTGACACAAAATAGCAAGGTAGCCAGTTGCACAAAGTAAAACATACCCAGGGAATATTAGAAACAGGAGGGAATCAATTTCGGGTAGCATCCCCCTCCTTTCAGAGACTCCTCCAGCTAAGTTACCTGAAGCTTTGAGTATCATGTTCAGATTCAAAGAATGGTTTTATCAAAGTTTCTTTTCATTTTGGCTTAACCATTGTTGTTAATTTGGTAGGGTGTTTTCGTATTTTCAATGCAAAAGCTGAAATTTCAATTCTTTTTTCAGCTCGAGGAAGCAGAGAATCCGGCACTCGATTACCAACTGACACACGCGTGCAAATCAATGTTAAAGGTTTGAAACCACTTTGTGATACTTATGTCCTTTCGAAGGTAATGTGTGTGCTGCATTTTAGAAAAAACGCCTGTAATTTCCATTATGCTAGCTTAAAGATGGCATAGACCTAGTCGAAAAGCCCGAGATACTACTTTTTACCTCTTTGACTGCTCAACCACGCGAGGGCCTAGAGATAGTCGACTAATCAAAAGCATTTGGCCAGTGACCTTCACCAACCTTATCGCGTTTTTCTCTATTGTTGTTATAAATGATCTAATTCTTTTATGTTTCTTTTTCCTGTAGAAACATTGCATGGATTTGACACCTTTAAAATACTTGGATTGCTTGAGAGAACACGAAAACGATGTCGAAATGACAACTGAGTTAGTATTTACTGAACGTTTAATTAATTAATAGTTTTAATTGTTATCGTAAAAACTTCAGTTCAAACTTTCAGGCTCTTGTTTGAACTCTATTAATCGATCTGGTATATATCCTTGATTATCTTCTCTTTCAAAAGTTCTCAATATTCTGATGCAAATATGATTTGAAATTCTATTGAAAGTCTGGCCTATATTACTCTATAATCTTAAAACTTTTCTTTCTTGTATTCTACAGGTGCAGAAACGTCCTCTTTGAAAGAAAGAAAGAAGGCGCTAAAGGTTTGATTACTTAGACTTCATTGAAGTGGCAGTCATTTAAAGTAGTGGTTCATCCCACTCATCTTTTTTCGTATATGCTTCGAACTCTGGTGGTGACTATTTTGGGAATTGAGAGTCTGTTCCTCATCCATTTGTAGATTTCCGCCTGGACCCCGATATAGCCGAATTTTGCAAAGCCGATGTTCGAAAGTTTTGCAAGCATATCCCAGAGACAGACAATAGAGGACAAGTGATGAACTGTTTGAAGAAACAGGTCGACGTAAGTGAATCCTAACTGTTAATGAGATACGAAGGGATGACGTCACAAGTCTGAAAGCTCGATTCTATGGTCTTTCCTTGTAATTTTTTGCCAGCTTAGGGCCTGTTTTTGCTGTCGAGAAGATGCACTGTTTGATGATATCCAGTTTGTTTAGACCGCCGTGTGTTGATCACAATATTCGTGATATTTTGTGTTTTTCACTGATCAAATCGCTGGAAAGTTGGTCAGCGTCTCTACGTAAGCATTCCTTGACAAGTTATTATGATGATAGTACATCGCAAATCAAGATGTTGCATTTCAATTTGCAGGGGGGCAGGCTAACCGAGGACTGTCTGGATTACGTGAAAGCGAGGATGGAAGAGGCTGCCCTGGATTATCGCCTCGACCCGGTTTTGGAGCAGGCGTGCGCGGATGAGGTTTGTTGATATGTTCGATTCAGGCATTGTTGTCATCGGTCCATATTGGCCTCCCCAGCGGATGCCGATTAGCAAGCTGCAAGGCCATCTTCGGGTGGATGAGAGGCACGCCTCGAAGCCAATTAATTTTACCATTTGGACATTTCAACCTTCTGCTTGCTTCGTTTTGCACAGGAAAATGTTTGCCGTTATTATTTGTGCCTTTATTCATATAATTCTAATTCTATTTATTCGTAAGAATCAGCTTTATTCGGTTATCCTAATTTTTATTTCATTTATGTCATTTCTTAGGGCAATCTTTGCGATTTGCTAACGGGGCATTGTCAGAGATCTTTCCTTGTTTGATACATTTCGACCCAGTTAACCGAAACTCCAACACTTTTTTAAGGTTGGCAAGTTCTGTAGCAAAGAGATGAATGACAAAGGACACGGTGAAATTGTTGACTGTCTGAAGAGAAACTACGAGAAACTTATGAGCAAAAGTTGTAAAGAGGTCGGTGGCATTTGCTTTATCATTCACTCCTAAATTTACTGCTTTTTAAATACTACTGCATTGTAGAATCGCCGGGGCACTACACCTCCTCCTTTATCGTGATGCTGACATATTTGCTGCATCAACAAATTCACTTCTGCTATGAATAAGATAGAATGAGACTGAACGAGTATTTTTTCATTCTCCGTGCGTATGATTCAGTTGCTTAGCTTCTATTTGAAACATAGATTTTTTTGTTTTACTCCCGGAAATATTGCTTAAAAGGACGTTTGTCTCGCTGCAACTTGAACTGGGCTCTATATCAAACCACAAAACTCATTTCTACATCATTACTCGTGATTTTCATGCTTGTTTATAACTCGTTGGTGGGATTTTTCTTTTTAGTTTTTAAGTTTGAATCTGCTATTGTATAATTTATGCTCACTTCCTTGCCATTTTCTATGCCATTATATTGGTCTTGTGGCGTTTTTTACTCCCCAAATTGATGCGTTCAGTTATGTGGTTGTTTTCTGACATGATTTCTGTTTACAGGAAGTGAAAAGAATGGTAGGGGAAGGCATCACAGACATTCATGCTGATCCTCACCTTGTTCAAGAGTGCAATGTAGATATTCAGAAATACTGCACCCATGTGATCGATGAGAATGGAAAAGGTGAGTGTGAACTAAAGTTCTGACATGTACGATGTTATGTAAAAATGTACAAACAGGTTATGTTTTTGTTATGTTACGTTACGTTACAATATGTTATGTTATGTTCTGTTGTGTTATGTTATGTTATTTACGTTACGTTACAATATGTTATGTTATGTTCTGTTATGTTATGTTATGTTATGTTATGTTATGTTATGTTATGTTATGTTATGTTATGTTATGTTGTGAAGAAATTCACCCTGCCGACAGTAGGAGCCATTGGTTTTAATATGATGATAAAGCAAGCAAGACGGGGGTGGATGTGCGAACCTTGCGCTGTGATAAATATTCTCTCTTCTTTTGCATTTACCTTACCGGCAAGATAAGGCTGATCAAAGCTCTGTTTCATCAAAGCTCTGTTCTGCTTTTGGTATTTTCGTAGCTGTTTGTTTGTTAAGCAAATTCACCCAAGACATGACGAAAGCCTTCTGATTCGGTAAAGAACAAGGCTCTTATTTTTGTTCATTCAAACCTTTACTTATTTATTGAGACAAAGATTGCCACTGTTTAAATTATGTGGGATAGAGAGGTTTGTTTTAAGCCCAAATTCTGTTTCCATAAGATAGTATCAGATTCACGATCACCCCCATTCTATTTCTCATTTCCCCCCTTTCTAGTCGTGGAATGTCTGTTGGACGTTTACAATTCGAAAACACTAGTGCTTGTCAAAGACTGCAAGAAGCTGATTCGAAAGCGAATGGAGCTTTGGAGTGCTGTGGATGTGGTAAGCATCGTTTAATCGCCTTTACTTTCTACCTGTTTCCAGAGTGTTTGATAGTGCCAGATTAGGAGTGCCCGGCACCTAACCCCCACAAAGCCTCAAAAGTTCAAAATCGTTTCATTCCCAATACTCGTTTTTTGCTCAACTCTTATTATAAACTTATTATCCTTTTTTTAACACGTGTGTTTGAATTGGTGGACTGTTTCCTGTGCTTGTGGACTTCTTCAATTCTGGAGCTCCACGTCCAGACTTGTATCTGTATTCCTCACTGCCGTCGGTGTATAATAAAAACACTAAAGCCAAATTGGAAGCAGTATTTCAAAAGCCTCCTGTTTCTCATTGCTGAAAGCAACAATCAAGGGATCGCAGGCTGAATTAATGCTATTTATATATACCTTAGATAGCAATAAGACGCACAATGATAATTTCTAGAATTTCCAACTTTACATTTTATTTGGGTCGTCTTTTTTCTCTTGCCTTCATTGAGACATTCCAATTCATTTCTCCCGAATGACGCAAGCTTTGCATTTTGCTTTTCAGACCATCAAATTTCAGTCTTTGAATGACGTCATTTCTCATGTTCACGCATCCCCAAACCGGCAATATATATATACTGTTACACTTTGTCTGTTAGCTGTTATTTTCATTGGTGGCCTGTGTTGTGGACGCATAACTAAAAGAGTAGCTAGAGAATACAAAGATCGGTAGAAATGAGCTCACCATTTACGGTTGATATGTTAGGGTGGCCTGGCTAATAGCTTCAAGTTGGTAGGAAAATTTAAAGAAAAGAAATTTCCAGACCGAATGGAAATGACTAAATAACTAATTCGAATTAATTTTCACAAAAATCATTGCAGGTTAATCTTTTGCACGCAACTCCCTTGACATCACTAGTATACCTTTAGTCTAGCTGGCCGAGAAAACTGGTTGAGAAATTATTGATAAAGGTGAAATTTTTCTTAATTATCATATATAGAAATGAATTTGAACCATAATAGTCCAGTGTTCCCATCCAGCTTTAACATTTGTGACCCTATAGAATTTTGTTGTTGCTCTGTAGCTGTTGGTAATTGCGGATTTATGCCTCGAATAAGCCATAGGTGTTTGGCACTACCAGCTGTCTTTCAGGCGACTGTTCATATAATGCAAAGTTTTTTATTTTCTAAGCATTCAAGAACGGGATTACTACTTATACATCAAAGCTTTATTTCTTAAATTAGGTTGTTAGTTGTGATAAATGCGGTGTTTTGACAACTCAATCGCAACGTTCAACTCTTTTGTTAAAGAAAACATCGATAAGCTTGTCCAGCGCATAAAAGATTTGCTACAATGATATTTAATGAGGAATGGACCAGCATTGGTGTTAGCAAAGGAATCCCAGCCTCTGTGCATACCCAGCCCCTTGGTATATGGTCTCTGTCCGGCATAATGAATCAACCATAAATTATCTTTTTGCACAGAATCTTGTGGCTCGTTTTATTACAGATGCTAATTTTGCCCAGACATATCAAGGCAATGAAAACAATGCGGTGACACAGAATGCCAGTTTTAGTAATCAATTATTTTATCAATGTTTCGTGAACTAAATTAGCTTGTAGACCCATTAGATTCTGAAGATATTTTGATTTTTGTGGTACTGAAAGTAGTATAGAGCTGCAATCATCCTTGTGATACATCTATAAATTGAATTTCTAGCTTTTCATCTGTATTTTAATGTCGAGATTACAAATTCAACATTTGTCAGCTAGGTAGATATTTTGATTTTGATTCTGTGCAGAGAGTTTATAATAAATCGGCGTTACATACACAAAAAAGAGTTTTTTCAGTTGATTGAAACTTTAGGTCGAATGCGTGGAATACACAACATACCTTAGCATAATGTTTGAAGAAAGAACCCCATGCTTCTTTTGGTGAAAGTTTTAAAGTAGAAAGTAGAAAATATACATCTGGACATTCTGATTCTTTAGGTATTGTAGATGCTCTATTGGTTTACACAAAGTTGTTAAAACTGATTTAAATTGTTTCAATCAAATGCAATCGAAAACCAGAATATGCAGCATGATAGGTTTTTGGTCAAAAACATTTGTTTGAAATTATAAGCTAAAAACATCATATGAAAGCATCATTCTTTCCATTTAATAAATTATATAGCAAAGACAGGAACAACCTATTAGAGTCATTTATAAACTTGATGGATTTCAATGACTTGAAAAATGGGTAATGTTTTTCTGCAGTATCATACTTTTACTTAGCCAAGGTGCTGTATGAAACCATTGTGCTGGAAGGAAGTAGTGCCACTTAACAGCAAACTTTTTATGGTGACCTATCTGTGCAACTATTGACTTGTAGTATGTCCTTAGATTAATGTGGTGCTAAATACAATAAACAGTGTGCTGGAAATATGATACAAGTTGCCAAAATTTATCAGGTTTTAATCTCTTAATTCATAAACAGTAAAAAATTGACATGAATTCTATACCTGCCTTCATGTGTGTCAGCAGGGTTACAAATTTAGCTACTCACTGAATTCTAATAGGTTTTACCTACTAGGTCACTTAATGTACATTCATTCTTTATTAACCGTTCACTTATTTCCCAAAGTTTTTTGCCAATATCTGGATCTTTAGCTTGGTCACAAGGTTCAGTTGCTAAACAGTTACTAAAATAGTAGCCACCAATGTTTTCCATCTCTGGAGCAGTTGCGCAATATATTGTTGTTGCTGCAGCTTGAGCCTAAGGATCATTGATGAAAGGTTATATAAAATAATTACAATAGAATACAGGGCAAATGCAATATTAAGAGCTAAGATCTCCTTGCCCCTATCCAGTCATCAATATTTGGTTTGATACTTAAAAAAGTGGATATTTTATGCATAAGAAGAAGATATTTTTTGAAACAATTACTTTAATTCATTTTCTAGACCAATTAGTCAATATTTTCTTGTAGTTTCCTTCTCGTAACAGGTTCCATTTTTCTTTATACTTTCTTTTATTTAAAATTCATTTATAAACACAGTGATGTCCGTTCTGTGTCGACATACTTCTTTGCCAAATATTTTCAATAGAATGTAAGAGAAAGGGTCAATCAAATACCTTTGATTTTGTGAAAGGACGGACCATTAGGAAAAGAAGCATCCCAATGCAAGAATGCCTTTTGATGTTTGTGTACACAAAGTTACCAGGGTGAACAGCATTACACATCACATTACGGTCTGACAAGCGGCGGTTCAATTCATTGGAGAAAATTATGTTGCAGAGCTTTGACTGATTGTATGCCAAGATTGACCAGTATCTATCCTTTTTAATTGGCAACTGTGACAGTTCCATTGTTGTGGAATACAGGTCTGGATACCTAGAAGGAAGCCAATATGAAGATGGTGTCTTAGGACATGATTACGTGAGCATATATTGTAAAGTATTTATCAAGGACAATTCACAAGTATTAGAAAGGATTATTTTCCTTTAAAAGATTTTGGTGAGTGCAAGGGAAAATGCAGTAAAAGTGAAACTTGCATAACAAAGTAGAAAAAGAGACCTGAAATAAAAAAAAGTTGATAGCTGTGATAATTTTGTCATTTGTCACTTTCCCCTTAATTAGATTTCAAAGTAAGCACCATGCAAAGAATCAAAGGATACCTGTGTGACTCAGAGGAAACAACAACAACCCTTGAAGGAGCTGACTTGCAAAGGACATCTGTTAGAAGTTTAGTCAGATAAAAGTGCCCAAGGTGATTGGCTGCAAAATGCATCTCAATGCCATCTTCTGATTCCTCATATGGTAGACCATAAACACCAGCATTACAAATTAAGATATGTAATGGCCTAGAATTGAGTATAGATACAATGATAAACGCAACAGTTTTTAATCATTCCAACTAAATACGTAGACTAGAATTCATAAATGACAAAAAGATTATTGTATTGAATACCAAAGGTTCTGAAAAGCTTTTTATGAATGGGGATTAATGAATGATTAGTTCATACATACCAATCTTTAGATTTGAATTCTTCTGCAAAGTTCTTGACACTTGCCAGCGAGGAAAGGTCCAGTTGCATTACATGAATTGGTTTCTTGATGACCTAAATGAAATCAAAAGAGGCTTAAATTTTGGCCAAAAATCACTTTGTTTGGTCACAACATGTGCCCCCTTTCTCAGAAAAACTTGGTACCAATATCAACAATTGCCTTTTTGACACCAACTACGTTATCAGCTCAGCCTACACAGACCTTTGAATACAGGCCAATAGGTATTATGTTATCAAATTTGAGTTTTGACTGTGAGAGGAGATCTTGATTTCCATACAATCTGATATGCCCTGAAGTTTTAAAGGAGGGAACCTAACATCAAAATCAAGAAAAATAATTATTTCATGATCTACCTGTGCTTTCCTAATATCGTCAGCAGCCTTTTCTCCATTAGTCACATTTCTGCAGGCCAATATGACATGACATCCATGTAACGACAATGCCTTTGCAGTTTCAAATCCTAGAGTATAAGACATTAAGATTAACATATGTACTTAGCAGTTAAAATCATTATCTAAGAAACAGTGTTTGATTGGATGACAAAAGAGCTAAATAAATAAATATGCAGATGGCTGTATGCATATTGTATTTCTCTTGATTAACAATGCTTTCAACAATAACAACAATGTGTCATGAAAACTATTTGCAAATAAATTAGTAAAAACATATTTGGAATATTGAATATTAAGAAAAGTGGCCCACTGCTGGTGTTTAATTTTTTTAAAGACATTTAATGTTATAGCAACTAAAGGTAGTTTTTAAGGGAACTGAGGAGCTTCTGCTTGTTGACTTGTGTCCTCTTGGTGTGAACACTCCTTGTGATTCCTATGTCTGGAATTACAGAGAGTTTGGGACGCTCCTCATGCTTGGTGAGAGTTTGGTCATGCCAGTGAGTTGAAACACGAGCCCTTGGGCCTGTAGTCAGCACTCCTCACACTGCTTGAAACATGGAAATGACTTACCAATACCAGAGTTTGCGCCAGTTACAATGGCAGTCTTTTTAGAAAGATCTTGACCTCTTAAAACTTCCATTGCAGTACTTGAAAAATCAAATTTCAATTTCCCTTTCTTTTTGTCACTAATAGCTCGTGCCAATCTTGGGTCCACATACGTTGTACGCTTGTTAACAATGCTAAAGATAGAAAATATTAAATAACTATCAAAATCGATGTAGGATCATTGGATTCTGTGTTTCCTAAGAAATTCTACACACATATCCAAAGTATGATTTTATACATACTCCATATATATGGCTTTTCCTTCTTCATCCTTGCCGATACTCCAACCAAATGGTAGCTCTATGGAAAGATAATGGAACTTAGAATTAAAGCAGAAAATCTTGAGAAATATCTGTTATATTCAAAACCAGGTAACTCACAGCCATATGGTCCAAACAACATGAATTTTTCAGTATATGATAACTAAGATAAAGATAAAGATTTCAGTTCTGTTGTTCATTTTGAGAGCCATAGAAACCGAGATACATAATCAATGACACCAATAGGAATCGGAGAGTAGCTCTCTGTTGCTACTTATTGGTTAAAGCCTGTTGCAAAGTATCAGCTACATCTTAAAGAAATGCAATTGTAACCTTTTTTGCTGCTTACCTTCGCTAAGATATTTTCGCCGACTGGTTTTTGGGTTTTCCCACTGTGTAGTTTTTGAATTATGACTGGAAAGGAATGGACAGTGTGTATCAAACAAAAAACTTAAAAACCATTAAAGATTCTAGGGATAACTGAGGGAAGGAGTGAACACAACTCCTCTCGTAAGATGAATATAAGAAAAATTGTGATGAACAACATAGAAGCTGGGTCATTCCATGCCAAGTGGTCCAGGGGTCCCACATGCTCCACCTCAGATTTTCATAAAACTCTGTCAAAATGTTTGTTTATACAAAATAGGAACTTCCTGAAAATTCTAGCTTGATATCTTATACCATTACAGAGATATGACCCTTTAAAGTTTTCCCATTTTGTTGTTGATTTTTCAAAGAGGAAACACAATTTTTCCAAACTTTGAAGTCTTGCATTTCCTGATCCAATTGTCACAGTTCCTTAAAATTTCATCCTCTAAGACATTGGCAGATGCAATTTTCGCAAAAAGTATGCAAATTTGAGCCATAATGGCGGCTGAAAAATGGTAGAAATTGACTTCAGGAAGTAAAAAGTTCCAATTTTGAACGAACATGGCTGAAAATTTAGATGATTAGTAATATCAGTTTTCATTTTTTAAGGATCTTTGCATGGTAAACTGCACATTTTTAAGAAATGAGAAGGAAGAAATGGTTTTTTGTAGAAGTTATCAAGCCCTGAAAATGGTACCAGGCCAAATTTTCAAATATTTAGCTCCCATTTGAGCCCCCAGAAATATACGATAGAACTTTTTTTAATGAGTGAAATTTTTTTCACACATGAAACTGTCTATTGTTCATTCAAATCAGTAAAAAATATTGTGGGTTCTCAATGGGAACTTACAACCTTGGGTATCCAAAGAATACACAAATCTGCAAAAATCTCTCTCGCAAGAACATAAAATGATCCTCCTCACTAGTGCACAAAACCAATACAACACTAAGTCATCAACGATAAAAGTTAGTTATAAATCAAGGAAGGCATTTTTGAAAATAAAACTTTCCAAAATGAATTTTTTTTTGCTAATTGCAGCATTGTGCAAATACGTTTATAAACAAACCGTACCAACCATCCGAATGAGATAAGTACCATGCCGACTAAGATAATATGCTGGACGTGCAGATAAACTGGTGTACATCTAACAGTTTCAACTTGCTGATAAAGAAACTCTTCCTTCTCATATTTATATGGCAATTGAATAAATTATTAGCGTTTCACGTAGGCAAACAGGAAAACCTATGCACATGCACAAAAGCTAGGACAACTCTTACTCCACGTAATAGACTTTTCCATCTTCTGTAACTCTCATTTCCCATCCAACGGGTAACTCCTCATCACTATCAGACATTAAGGCTTCAACCTCAGGAGGCGTCACGTCTGTCGCCATCTTTATTTTGATTCAAAATGAAAGCCTCTCTTTCAAGTTCGATTTCCGCACCATCGCCCTTGGTGATTTTGGTTTTTCAGTCTTATTTCTTGAAACTAAAACATCTTTAAATTCACCAAAGCTTTCTTGAGACGAACATGATTGTGTGACTTAGATGTACATAACATCCGAATAAATGAGCTGTTTATTCCTTTTACAATTTGTACTCCATTTTACTCTTATCAAGAGTCACATGTGAGAATTGAGGAGCGCATTGGAAAAGTTTCAATAAAAGGTAATGCTAAACAAAAAGCAGAATGAGGACACAATAATACTGAAATGTTAGTTGAAAGAGAAGCGTTGGACTATTCACAATTGTGTATGCAGCACGTGCTTGCAAGGTTATAAGCAAGAGAAAGGATTCGGTCTCATTAGAAATGGAAAATTGTGACAAGTCTCAAGCTTGAGGCTTCGAAGCTTTCTATGGGCGCAACTAAACTCTTCTCTCCGACCAGTGCAAAATAACTATGGGATGAGAGGGGGGCTAAACTAGCCACGAACAGGGAAAGTGCATCTCTAGCTCCTCTTAATGATTAATTTTTTCTCCTTTCCTTCTCATACAAGTTTAGGTTTGCAGTGATAAAACTTCAACAACAGGCCTGTTAATGAAGGTTCCATCAAATTCTTTTGAATTAAAGCTCCGACGATACATATTTCGATTTAACACAGCAGTGCGCGCTATTATCCGTTTTACTTCTTGTCAAATTTCATGGGCTGCGCAGTAGTTTCAATGAGGAGGGGGGAATGGCACGATAGGGAGCCAACCACTGCTTGAGACCACGCCCTTTAGAAAGTCGGAAAACACCCTCTAAATATGTGCTTGCTTTTCTGCGTCGGAAAACATGCTCTAAATATTTGCTTGTTTATATAAAGTTTGGCTCAGAAGATATTTAAATCAGTGACTTTGAACCTGTAACATTATTAAACCTTCTAAACTTAATTTAATCTACTGATATGCCGTCTATACTGTGTGTAGAACGGGCTGATATAAATGCAATTAAAAAATCAAAATTTTTGATCATAGATATTCCTCCTCAAAATAAAATCACTGCAGATGAACCGACAGCGGTTGTGATTGTGACGTTACATTTGCTACGTCAGATTGCGCCAGAAATGCATAAATAGCGACGCATCGGCATTTCCACTGCCTAATTATTAGGTTACGAATGAGCACAGCTACGTTCGCACTTATATCGAAACAAGCGCATTCTTGCATAGATATAATTTCTCGATACTTGAACATGGATAACGTATCATCTGTGATGGAAATTAGGGAAGAAGAAACTTGGCAGTTCTTGCCAATCGACTCTGCAGACGAAGAAGCGTGTCGTTATGAAAGAAGTAAAGAGATCGATCTTAATGGTGAAGAAAACGCCGATTCTTGTGACTCTTTGGAAATCTCAGTTGAAGAGGGACTTGGTGCATACAAGCCAGAAGACTATCCCAAGTGTATCCCCAGGTATGTTGTATTCTCCCTATAAGTCAGTGTGTACTTCAATTTTTAACTAAATCATGTAAAAAATGTCGTTCATCGTCACTGCATATATTCCCAAGGCTTGAGTAAAATGCAACTGTTTTCATTTTCACAGCAACGAAGCCTTGGCCTCAACCAACAGCAATGACATCACCAGCAATGAAACATCTAAAGTATTCAGCTTAACTGTTGCGGATCAGTATTACGAGTTTTCTGATGACGACGAGAGGTAAATTCATCAATTAAGTTTCGAGTGGATCTTTCGTCTTAATCATCAATCGAATCCTAAGGAGAAAAACAACTTACTTTATTTGCACCATGTAGGGGGAAGGACATATAGTCATCTGGTGTCAATTGCAGAAGGTGCTTACAATTTAACAGAATTAAAATAGTCCATGATAGGTTTGTCTCACATTAGATGTTGGGAGAAATCGATTACAAAGATGAGTTCTGAGCCGTTATTGGACAGTTCAGAATGCTCAAAAACGTGGAAGGAGGGCTCAAAGAATATACTTAAAAAGTGTGACAAACTTACTTAAAATTGATGATTGGATAAACAAAATACAGTTAATAAGATGGGTAGGGGCCGTGTAACCAGCACCATTTTGATTTTTGGCAAACTTTCTTCATCATTGCAGGCCATAGATATTCACGATCGTCCATCTTTCTATCCTTGCAGCTATTGCGAAGAAGTTGCCCAAGCATTTGGTCTTGCCAGAAGTCCGAGAATACCACTCCCAACTGCCGCATTGGATCAAAATCTCGAGGACGAAGTTAACACTACAGACTATTCATGGAAAGAGGCTGATGGAAGGTAAATCTATTGATAAAAATATAAAGAAATTAAAGTTTTTGCGTCGTGATTCAAATTCTATTCTTAGCAAATTGTTATATGCACATAATTAAACGATGACAAAATACTTTTAGAACACTTACTTGCTAGTTTGTTATGATTTCACAGATCTTAGAGAGGTTAATAATTTCAACTGACAATAAGTAAACAGAACGGTTGTTTGTTTTGCGAATGGCAGCATGTGAAATGCTCGACTGTGGATTAATTTTCAGTTACTACGAAGAAGAGCCAACACTCGGCAATGACATCAACCAGTCACCTTCAAGAGATGACCAAACGATGCACAGCAATCAAGAGTCAGGCTTTGAGGACTGGAATGAAGCCGATCAACTGCATCAGAGGTTAGTGCTGATGTGTGCCTTGCTACTTCATAGTTGAAGTATCTCAACTGGGGAGAAGCAGCTAGTTACCATTCGATTAACTTGTAAGATGTTCATGTGAAAGATTTTCTTGTACTTTGTTTATTGCTACTAACAAAGTAGATGCATTTCACTTGCAGAACAATATTAGCACTAAAGAGCGCGATTCAGTCAAATAATTTCTTCTCAAACATCAGTTTACCATCTTTTAGAAATACTGTGGAAGCGACACTGCATGATGGCAACGCAGAAATGGCCCAGAATGGTCAGATATTCTTTGGACTGCATCAAGAACCTGGAAGAGATGCTTATCCAGGAGACGAATCACTTGAAGGCTTGAAAGTGCAACTTTCAATGCTCGTCAGGTAATCACAATCCTGTTTTTGCCATGAGTTTTTAGCCGATTGAAGCCGTAAACATATTTTTTGTAATTAAAAACCGAGGCAGACCTGAGCTTTACAATCAACTTGCTAACTGTCTTCAACTTATCAGCTTTCATGCCTCTTGATCTAGGAATTGATCTAGTTTTTGATCCAATCATCAATCTTACAACCTCATTTCCAGAAGCAACTGATAAGGCCAACCCATTTCAAAAAGGAGGCTCATTCTCTATGCCAAGTTCTGTTTTTCGCTTTCTAGGAGAAGAGAACTTCTTGTCGAAAGTGTAAAGGAAGTTGAAAGACAACAGAATGAGAGACTGAGTTATTATTCAAAGAGGGTTGATGTAAGTATTTAAAAGTCTTTGTTTCCCGAAAAATAATTTTCGAAGAATTCTTTGCTCCAGACTGAGATGAAATCTTGACATTGTAACTTCAAGTGTCACGATTTATAGCCTAACTTTTTAATAATAATTCTCGTTGGAAGAATGCAAAAAAGGATCGTTAGATATTGGGTATTAATCATATAATGTTGAAATTGTTTGAGTCATTTTAACACTTAATGACAAGAAGAAGAAAAACTGTTTGTGTCTTTGACTTTCCTTACTGTTTAAGTGGAATTGGCAACACACTTATGTATGCTATCTATTCTTTCGGAATAGTTCTTGCAATTATGCAATTTTAAAGGAGGTACCCCTAAACAATTCTGCATCAGAATTTTCCAAGTCACGTGCTAACAATTGTACTTATCTTCTTCTAGTACGAGTACGGTTACATTTTGGAAGAACTGACTCGTCAACTTCTCATATCAAATGACCAAGTGGCCGTGGCCCAGCTGGACATGCAATTGGCTGACTTTGACTTGAAAGATGCGGAATCGAAGTTGGACAAAGCGCCACTTGAACTAGAATACTACAAGTTCGAACTGACCAAAGCACACGGTCAGTATGCGAACGAACTGTTATTCTTTTTTCATACCAACAAGCAAATCTCCGGAAATTTGGAGTACATGCAAGAGCAACTTGTCGAGGAACAAAAAAGATTCAAGGAAGAGTTCAAGGCTAAAGAAGTCCACCTTGCCCGCCTCAAAGATGCACTGCATTTTGCAAGAGACAAGAGAAGCTTCACCACGGGGCTTTTGGGAACATGTCGAAAGAAGAGGCTGACGAAAAAGCTTGAGAAGGACAAAGAGTTTGTGGCTGCCCATGAAGAGCTCGCGAGAAAGGAGCACATGAATGCAGAAATGTGCCGCGCTTTGGAGAAGCAGGACTGTATGATTGCTGAGTTGAAAGCAGAGAGTGACCGTTTAGAAGAGGAGCTGAACGTCAAGGAAGAAGAACGGAGAAAGAGAAAGGGAAAATGGAAGAAGAGGCTTCTCTCTTTCTTTTGCATTCGTGCAGAAGACTAACAATTTAGTCGGTTTTTCGTTGCATTGTAAATAGTCTTGGCTTGTTAGATATAATGGATTTGATTTGAAGACCATTGTTTTTCTCAATTCCGCCTGCATTTTTTAAATTGAGGGTAGTCATTTTGCAAGATCATTTGCGGATGGGAAAAGCACTCGTGAAAGGTCGACAATGAAATTGCTACACTTTTGAATCCATATAAACGTGTTGAAAGATAATGGTTGTAGGGAAGATATAACGCTGAAAGACAGCTTGATTTTAGTATTTGCCGTAGATATGGAAGCTTTAAAATTGGAGTGGTAGCTATGATAAAAAATGTATGGCAGAAGTAATACACTCAGAATCCAGACATCTCTAAACGAGAAGTTGATGATATTAATATACTTATTGTGAGAGATGGTTTTCATCATACAGAAAACGAAAGTCATTTTGTAGACAAAGACATCATACGTCCAGAAACGCGAGGCCCCGAAATAGAAATTACAAATATTTTTCTATGTGCTCAGACATTATCAGCTTTAGTACATTGTGCAAAGATGCTCCGACGAGTCTGAGATGCTTTATGCCAAGAACGAAGCATTCCAGAAATGAGCGTAATAGTGCAGCCACCTTGCCTTGCAGTTAAATTGTGCATTTTATGATACTATCTACTTCAAGATCCTACTTCAAAAATGCTCCCCAAAAGCTATATTTAGACAAGGGTACCTGTCCCCAGTCCAATTTTATGGTCCTCCTTTATATCTTTTGAACAATTTCAGTTAGAGACTCGACATTTAAGTATCATATTGGTAGTCTTGTTAAATTTTGAAGTTTCATAAATTTCAAAGCATACCGCCAGTTCAAGAATCCAGATGCGATAAAATAATCCTCTTTTTATCTGCTTTGTTTTCTGCCTTTCTAAGAAGTTTCGTGTTCTGCCTTGAGCAAATGTACAGTCGACAGTCTTCAGAAGCATTTTAATGAAGCAATGGAAAGTTCCTAAACTTGGAAAATGGAAAGTTAGAAATTTATTGTTGATTTACTTTAAAAAGTAATCAAAGTTAAGAAAAAGGGGAGAAAATGTAAGAAAATGGTACATCAATTGTTTATTTACGGTGCCCTTTTGAACGACTCTTTCCTTTGCTCTTTCTGATTATACAATGAGCCTGTGCGCTATTCATTATTTCAAAAACTTTGTTCTATAGACAATTACTTTTTAACTGCAAGTGATCACTTTCCACAAATAGCAAGCCGAGAAGGCATTAAAATGCAAGGCTGAAAAAAGAGACCGTTTTAGACTTACTGTTTCTTATGAGTATGCTTTACGTAATGATGAGTTTACCGCAGCTACAAGCTTTTTGTCACCTTGTTATGCATACATTTTATGAAGAAATTTTAACTTCCACTACGATTTTTAGATGGCTGCGTGATCCTCGTCAAATTCTCTCGATTCAACTGATAGAGACCAAAAAGCACACTTCTGAGTTTTTTCTCTTCTTTCCATGAACTCGAGGCTCGTGTGACGTGAGATAATGGCGGGAAACTTTGGTGGAAACTGTTCTCTGGACTAACTTTAGTGCGTGTTGAAAAGCTTGTATAAATTATACAGAATAAACCATGGCAAATCGACGAAAAAGAGGAATAGAGGGTAAAAATATGTTTGCTGTTTCAATATAATCAATACATGCACCCCGTTTATTGATTTTAGTTTACATATCGTTTATTTCTTTCTGCTTTTTATGCATGTCAACAATCCTGGCATCACTAGCCTACCACTAAATTAGAAGCTTCTGATTTATTTAAATTTGTACGGTCAAATATTTCGGCTTTTCAATTATTATGCGGGTGAAGCACACACAGTTGTTCATTGACATAGCCACATGACACGAGAGCCTGTTTCTGATAAAGAACGTCGTGCATATATAAAAACATTCTAATTTACGACATTTGAATTGAGGATTGATCTTCTATTTTTGCAAACGGCATTTAATTTTTTCGGATCGCAGAAGATTTACAGCTGTATATTTTAATTTTTTTATCAACAGATAAATTTAAACAAATTTTTGTATAAAAATTAATGAAGTTATAGATTATACATAGTTCATGGTAATGTTTTGAGTTCCTATTATGTTGACATTTAGATGTTAGGTAATCGAGACTTGTGCAAACCGTGCAAAACAAGTGAGAAACATGTAATGTTGGTTGACATTGCAATAAATACCTTAGTGTTATGAACTTGCAATAAATACCTTAGTGTTATGAACTTGCAATAAATACCTTAGTTTTATGAACTATTGCTCCTTTTTATTGCATCATTCTTAATTGTTGCTTGTTTGAAATCTCTGAGATGTTTGAAAATTATTTTTGCTTTAAAATTTTAAACTAATCAACCAATTTATTAACATATATGAAATGATTATAATCACTAAATTGTTCCTTACTTTAGATGGTAATGATGAGATTAATACCAAAAAAGTCAAACAGGAAGAAACTGAAGACTTAATTTGGGAGTGGGAAGATGACGGCAACAAATGGATGCAATTTTCTGAAGGTGTTAGTAAAGAAATAAGTGGAAGTTTCAAAGGGGGAAAGCAAAAAGCTCCTTTTGTGCATAATGGTACTAAATTTGATGCCATATTTGCTCGCATGGTCCAAAAGAACAAAGTAACATGTTGGGAGAGACAGATCAGATTGATGCCACAAAATAATTCTGAATCAAGTAAGCCATTTAACATCTGCATACTTTTTGTTATTTGTTCTGTATTCAATATGGAATTGTATAAGTACCTCAGCATTGCCAAATTGTAATTGGATATTTGATTTTATTGAGTATATGATTTTAAGTGTTTTACTTACAGAGATGGATTTTTTCTTAATAAAGCCATCCAGTGCCAAAGGCTGTCCATCACATTTGCAAATTATTCTGCTCATTTTATCAGTTATACTCCTCTGTAATTATTTGCTATTTCATGTCATTGCAGTAGTAAGGCATGGGGACAGCTATTACTCTTCTCAACTGTGATTAACATGTTTGAATGTATTTTATTGCAGGAAAATGGCAATGGCAAAATGAAAAGGGGAAATGGTGTTTGTATGATCAATCTGTTCAGAGGTTGATTTATGCTGCCCAAATTTATGACTTAAAACAGGTTGAGTTTGTAGCACAGGGAAATACCTATGTATTGAATTTCAAGAGAATGGAACAAGCTAATAAATCAACCAAAGCCAGAAGAAAAATTAGGCAAGTTGGTGAACAAAGTGATGGTGGGTGTTTCTATCTATATACCTTTTCATCTTGCACAGTTTGGCAAGAATACTTCAATATTGCTTGGATCTACAATGTAAACAGATAGTAGAATTTAGTTTTTAGTTCTCTGATAATAAATTTTAGATTGAGACAGTAAATCTTAATTTAAATTTTTTTGCCTATTTGCAAGAATACTGTTTGAGTTTCTTTGTTAATTTAATGTGAAAATATGAAATTTCAAGTGACATAGAGATATTTTTCCATAGCATTGAAATCCTGGATGTTTTGTGAATGTTTTAAGCAGTAATTGTTTGTTAAGGTGAAGAAAGTGTTGCAGAACCTGAAATACCAAGTGCAAAGAAGAAACCAAACACAAGAGCTAAAGCAGTTGTGCCCAATGTTACCATCAAAAAAGAAAATGGCCAATCACCAAATAATGATAAAGGTATATTGAAGGTTTTTGGCTGAAAAGTTGTTGGTATAATAGGAAAAAAGCACAAATATTTGAAACAGATGCTTCTAGGCAGTTGGATTTTAAGAAACTGTCAAACTGTTAAATTTTTTTCATGAAATATGTATCTCAGCATTTGTTAATTATGTTTGATGGGAGGGCTGATTTAGATGCAATCACAATGTGTATTTCTGTCAGTTTACAGGGCTTAAGAATGCCTCTGTTAATTGTCTAGAGGAGACAGAAAGTACGAAGAGAAGGTTTATTGAAATGTACCTTTCTTTCTGCAAGAGGGAAGATATGAATATGTTTGCACCTAAACTGCACTTACCTCTCCTCATTTTTCAAATTTCCGTTTTTCAGGCTGGCTGTAAGTCAAGTATACATTATGGCTACTTTGTAGTATAAATGTTTTGCAGCATTACACTGAAGCATTATTCTATCTGCTTACTTTTTTGTTATTGCCTTTCTAGAAAGTATTGAAAGTAAAACATTGGTAAAGAAAGGCAAAGCTCCTGTTGATGCTGAGTGCCCTGTTAAAAACACGGTACATTTGCAATGCTTGATGGATGGCTTCTTACAATCTCAACTTGTCTTTGTCAGAGTAAATTCTTGTCACTGTTATTTGTTATCTGGAACTGCAAATTCACATTTTGTTTTACCCTTTGGTTATACAATCAATTGACTCCATTGATAGCCTTTATTTCAATTGTTTTACTAGAAGGTTTTAGTCTTTTCTTTTTGGTTATACTTTTCATCAAACCATTTTTCCAGTTCTTACATATCTTCTTTGATTCAATGCATCTTCTGTTTCTGCAGTACCATGTTTATTCAGATGGTGATGGTATCTGGGATGCAATGTTAAATCAGGTAATTTTTCATATATATATACAGCGATATTTATGAAATAATGATATTTGCTGATCATCATTTTGATCACTTTATTATAACAATGGTTGGTATTGTTCCTAATAACTCCAAGTTTGACAGCCGCTTCTACGCCTACTTCAATCTCCATTTTTTTATCCACCCATTGAAGCATAGCATGTAAAAACTACTGGTGCACTAGTCCCAATCTTTTTATTCTTTCATTTATCATTAAAACTGCCAAAACACTCTTTATAACATTCCTTTTTCCATTTTAACCTTGCCATGATTACTTCTTTTGAATTCTCTTTCCGTTCTCAGCTTTGACTTTTTTCACACCCTCAAGACGTTCTTCTTCCGAATCCCACTCATAAAATCCCAAATTGTTCCATTCATACAACACAATCTTACCTCTTCCACCACGTTTTTTCTTCCTTATAGTCGATAAACACCGCTTATTTGATGAAAAGCACTGTACATACGCAGAATCTTTCTGGTTGTTCTGTCGTTTTTTCTAATTAATCTTATCAGTCTATCTTTGGCTTCACATCTAACGCGCGCATTCTTGTCATTAATTTTGGATTTTAGCTCTAAACTCAGCCTGCCTTATATCAGCAATAATTTCCCCATCATTTCCTTCTCTTTAATTTCACACAATTTTATGATCTCAAGGTTTGCCCTGGTAGTTTTTTCTGTTTTCTTTTTTGTCCACATCTCCCGTTGCTCCTTAACTCAGTAAATGAATTCCACCAAACATAGTCTGTCGTACGTATGTTCTTCCTAAATAGATACACTGTTTCCACCAGGCTATTTAAATGGTTTCGCTCTTTCCAGAGATTATCATCAACAAATAACAAATGGTTTAGTCTATGTTCTCCCTGGCGCCATACTTAGGATGCCGGCTATCTAAATGGTTTCTTTCTATCCAGAAATTGTCATCCATAAATAGCAAATGGTTTAGTATATATTCTCCCTGGCCCCGTTCTTAGGACGCCTCTACTTTAAGTGAGAAGAGTGGGATAACGAGCAGGTTTACGAGATTTTCTCTCCCCTTCCATCATAACCGATATGAACTGCGTCCAGACTTTCTTCTCATAGCAAGGGAACGTTGGGTTTACGTCTTAGAGGAAATCATAAGATTGGAACCAATTTTCAACAACAATATAACTAGGAAAATACAAAAATGTATCGTTTTCATTCTCACTTTTCAGCCTTCTTACCTATCCACTTGATATTTGTGAACACTCCTGCAAATCTTTTATCGACACATGTAACTTTCTTTCTATTCACAAAAACAGCAAATGTGCTATCTCTTTTGCAACTTTCAAGTATCTCCATTCACACTACATATTTTGCTGTAGTAACACGGATCAACCCAAGGCTACTTCTCTTTTAATAATTATGATCTCTTAATTAACTTTGTTATTTTTTACTATGATTATAAATTTTCTTTTGTAAACCAGGGCTAGTGGGCTACAATTTACATATAAAGCAGAAGAAGTTGTAGTTGTATTCTTAATCGAAATCGAAAATGAAATCTAATTTAATGAAATTTTAACCAACATGTTTGGCATGGCCTTCAACCAAATGAAGTTCTCCTTTCTTATTTTTAATAATCAATCTTGTAGACAAATCTTCGAAACAACAACAACAAATTTTATTTACTCCAACTTCTGCAACATGACAAATCGAAGCAATATGCAGTGTGGTTCCGTTGGGGAAGAGGTCTGTTTATCATGCGATTATCATGTTTTAATTAGGGGTTATCATGTTTTAATTAGGGGTTATCATGTTGATATTCTCATAAGTTTCTAGAACTTTATTTTTACCTATAATTCGCTCTGGTTGAAGTTCAGGTTTTGTCATTCCAAACTAGATCATTTTAATATTCAGGGTGATTTACGAAAAGTTACTTGCCTTTTTCTTATCGACAACTTACATCTGTTAATAGTGTGGAAGTTGGATTAATTTTATCAAGTTTTGACTTTTCAGTAATATGGCTGCGTTTTGACAAATAGCCTTTAATCAAAGGTTTGTTTAAAATCTATCAGAAATTTATTCTTCTAGTTGGGCTTGTTGGCCAGAAGAATTTAGTTCAGTTTGGAAGCAACTTGTTGGAAGCGAAAAATGTTTTCACTAAAAAGTACGTCTTTGTCGTTCTTTCACTACTTCTCCGAAGAAAGATACGCTTGGGAAAAAACCTTTCTTTTACCTATTTCTACTGCCGATAGGTAAGAGGGTGGGGGTAAACACATATGCATATTTAGAAGAGTTGTTTCGGCGATCTGTGTTAGCGTGTGTTTAAACCATCTCTGGTTCCAAGTTTCCATGAGAAAATACACCATGAAAAGGTCACCCAGCCGCCACGAAGGAGTCCATGTTTCTTCCAGCCAGTCATATTAATAGCACCTCAACTTGGCAAAAAATGTTTCATGAGCCCTAGAGTCTTCTTTTCATTGCAAAATTAGTTTGTTTCATCATCCAGTAGATGGACACATTTTTGCACTCTAGATTGATGACAAGCAATTGCAAGTAATTCTCAGTCTTCATTATATCCGTTGTCAAGCTATGGGAAATATTCATTTTTTGCAGGAGTAGTTTCATTTTTCGTTGGCAGGTTTTCAGACAAGACAAAGAATGAATGGGAAGACAGAAACAGCTTCGAGAAAGTTCAGGGGAAATACGACTTGCTGAAAATGGACTACGAAGCTAGTTCGAAGGTAAAGGTTGTGACGTCTTTCCCGTATAGCTTCGAGAATTCTAATTCCGTCAGCAAGTGGGGTCACTCAATCTTGCTCCCGTGTCGGAGCTTTTAAGAACTGTCATGTTCTTTAGTAGAGGGCAAGCTCCAAGAGCGGATTCTTGGATCTAACGTATGAAACAACGCTGCCCACCATTAAGTAAGCAAAATGGAAAAGGGGAAAGGATATGTTCTGGAGCCAAGCGTAACTTATCTTAAAAAGGAAGATTGAGCTATTTGCTTCCTATTGTAATCGATAACTTTCTACAAAGGCATTTGACAATTTTCTGATTGATTTTCTATCAAGCTGTAATTCCATTTAGCATCTTTCTTTAATAGTCTCGACTTTCTTAATTAACCTAGCACTTCAAAGTTTTTCTCTTTTAGCAGTGTTTGGCGTCCAATTTTTTCATTAAAAGTTTTAACCATCAATTCTAAAAATTGACTAAGGACATTAAAAATCTCTCGAGTGTATCGATGAATTTGCTTACTCGCTCTTGTTTTCAAGTTTATGCGGGAATGAACTGCCTAGCCGTGTTCCCGTTGTTGTTAAATCAAAAACGCAGCTTACGGTCAGAAGTGGTAAGGCAAACAATAGAAAAGAATGGCTTATTGTATCTCAATAGAAAATTTTACCTAAATTTGATAAAAGCAATTGAAATTCCATCCATAACACTATGGAAACAATGCGTGTTGGCAAAACAGACTACCTGCTTTCCACCTAGGTTATTCATGGGGGATATAGCTCAGTGGTAGAGCATTCGACTGCAGATCGAGAGGTCCCTGGTTCAATCCCGGGTGTCCCCTGAATTTTTGTTTTTTTCCTCTCCTTTTTCCCACTGCTTTCCTCTTCTTCCGCATTTCAATATTTTGACCGTCTTGGGCTTATCACACCACTCGTGGAAACGGCCTTCTTCTTAAAAAGGAAATAGATGAACATCAGGAGGCCATAATGGTGCATAGTTTCAATAATTACAAAATAATCCTTTTTCATCTTCTTGGACTTATTTTTACTCTGCACTGCCTCTCAGATGGCTTGAGGGGTCAACCCCCTTAAAAGGTATGTGTCCTAATCTGAATGCAAAAGCGTTTGAAGGACGGGTACACATTGGCTAGTGAAATGTGCTGTGCCAGGTTAACTCTTGAAATACATTAGACTAACCCCTTAAATTTCATCATGGGACAACTTATTTGTTGCCAACTAATTTTGTAGAAACATTTTTATTGAATTATTTATCTCGTTTCTTTGGACATTGGGTTTAGACTTCTATTCTTTTTTACTAGGATGACGGAGATCAGGTTGATGGGGAAGTTAGCGACCAAGTGAAACGGCCAGATTCCAAACTGGACAAGCGAGTTCAGGTTGGTAGTTACTTTTTGTAAGGCCAAAAGTCCAGTCGAGCTAAAAAATAATTCTCTTATAGCAAAAAAGACAACATAATTTCGTTTAGTTTAGAAGAGGCACCCGGTGGCGTAACGACCCATCGGCCATTGCCCCCTTCAAATCTTGAAAAAGGACCTCTTTGTAAATAAAAACTTTTTTATAGGAATACCTAATTTTTTCCGAGCCTCAATATTCTTGTAAATTTTCGATTTTGAGCATAAGATTATTCTTAAATTATTCTTGCCAAACCGAAGGTGTAAATTTGCCTTCAGATAAAAAAATATTAAATCTATTTTATGTTTATATATATATATATCACAATAGCTTTCGCACACTTAGATTACTTCTCATCCAAAGCTCCCCAGAGTATGCCACGTCGGAAAATAACCAAAAGCTGACTCGATAAATAGCCAGTTACGGATCGGAACACTAGAGGGTGATAAGAATAGCGCATGTTTGGTTATTATTGACCAATCTGGAGTGCCATTTTTAAAGATGCTTTTGTTGGGACGAAACGTCATCTCGTTATTTTGTTCGCTGCAGGCATTGGTGCAATTAATTTGCAGTGTTGAAGAAATGGAACATGCTGTCATGGAAATGAAATATGATGCCAAGAAAGCTCCATTAGGTAGGGAAGTTTATTTGCTCATGCCAAGTAAGAGAAATGGTTGCAACGCCTGATTGGAAGTTTCGGTTACTGCAGATTATTGAAAAAGTAGCGTTGTTTGGTGAATCATAACTGTGATGGCTCTTTTTTTTAAGGTAAGCTGACCAAAGAGCAGATAAATGCTGGCTACGCTGCTCTGAAAAAGATCGAGTCGTTTATTCGGCAGAAGAAAATCGGCGATGGAATTGTCAAAGCATGTGATGAATTCTACACGAGAATACCGCATGTGTTTGGGTAAGTTCATTACCCTGATTAATTTCTGCTGACAGTTGAATCATACTGACGCGCCATTATAAACAACCAATGTATTTAGACTTTTAGGAGCGATCTAGCATGGTGCAAACAATTCATCTCTTCATTGATACCCTTATTAATAATTATTTCATGTCTAAATGTCTTTCAAACCACTTTGCAGTTAATGATGCACTTGAAACATTAGAATACCGCTTTCCTCTTCTAGGATGCAGAGGCCACCGTTGATAAGGACAAAGGAAGACGTCCAGAGCAAACTGCAACTTCTAGAGGTAGCACTTCATGTAGCTATATTGGTCTATAGACAGAGAACAGGAGGTGTTACGCGAGTAATCCAAGAATTTTCAAACATCAGATTTAAAAACTTTCATGAAAACGAGCTGCTAGCTGCTGACCTCGTTAACTGATTGTTGAATGCGTTGTGTTCAAGTAATAAAAATCGAAATGATCGATTATTTTATATTTCACCATTGCGAGAAACAATGGAAATACATTTTTGCACACACATTTGCTAAAATATAGATAATGTAACGCTTGTGAATTTCATGAAGAAGTATTGCTTTGCAAATAAAAGGATTTGAAACATTCTCTTATTCTTTTGCATCCCTTTGCTTGTCTAACCACATACAGACGTACACTACAGTGAAAATAATCATTAATATTCTTTTCAGGCACTTGGTGATATTGAAATTGCTCTGAAGGTTATCAAAGAAAACAAAGATATGATGTTGAATCCTATCGACAGGCATTACAATGCTCTTGAGTGTGGAATTGAAGCTATGGAACGTGATGATGAAGTTTTCAAGGTTCGATTAGTTTCTTTGATTCGCGGCCCTGTTTGTTCTTAACCAACAGTATAAAAGGCTGTTTTTCTCAACGAAGTTTATAGTATAGGAGGAGTGCAGTAGGCATCTATTTTATGCGTATATTGATTCGATCCTCAATGAATGCCTAAGTACTTTGTCAGAAAAGTGGAATTTGACTTCCACTATGCGAAACTTCATTCCCTTTTCTTGGTTATCTTGAATGTGCTGTTCCCTTGGTCTGAAAACGATATCTTATCCGATTTCACGGGAGAGGACCTTGGATTCAGTTTTTGATCATGGCGTTTTGAGTTTCCAGAAGCTGGTATATGCCAAGTAAATTTGATTTAGTCTCATTTATCCACGAGCGCTTAATGCATATTGCGTATCTTATGTAACTCGCTCCTTGGGGTTGGAATCGTTGATGTTCGTAGCCTGTCCAAGTTATAAGACACTTGGATTAGCACTGATCACGGATCAACTATTCTACAATCTTAGTTTATCAGTTCCAGAAATTTCCTAGATCGAATAAACTAGAAGGCTGAGCAAAATTCCATTTCAGTACTTACTGTACAAAAATATTCGAAAAGATCTGTTGCACGTCACTATAATGTTATAGAAGAGGGAGTTCACTAAAATGGATCTGACTAAATTGATGCTCTGGAAGTTATCTGACTAAATTGCCAAATTTCAATAATCTTACTGTATATTGAACACTTGCACTATTTTATAAAATTGCAGTCTTTTGGCTTAATTCAATTGACCATGTTTTACTTTGTATGATTGTAGGTTATTGAGAAATATTTACAAAACACCCATGCCAAAACCCACAATACGTACAAGATGGAAGTGCAAGAAATATTCAAGGTTCAAAAAGACGAAGAAGTGAATAGCTTCAAGGATTGCGGAAACAGGTAACTTCTGTTCTCTAAAGAACCTTTCCAATCAGATTGTTCTTCTGTGAATGTCTTCAATGTTGTTGATCTATAAAATGTCCTTTGATTTTGTCCCAGTTGTCTTAATTCTTAGATTAAATATCATTATCTTGAGTATTTGGTTTAGCTACATGAAAAATGTTTGTTTTCTGACACTATGAAATATGTTGTATGCAGTATTCTGTGACTGGGGTGGCGTTCTAAGTTTTTTTAAATTTTTCAGTAAGTACTGAAATCATTTTTCCTAGGTGGTCCTGACTGTTTTTGAAATACTTCCCTTCTCTTTTAATCCTAGCTTGGGGCTTCTCGTTAAGCAAAGGACAAAATGAAAACTTTTAAATGCCCATGTTAAAAAAGGAATTTGTTTCGTACTAAACACCTGAAGGCGTACTTTATACTATGGCCTATTTATGATCCTACTTCATATGCCATACTAAATTCGATTCAGTGTTCCAATGCTTAAGATGATGTAAGTGTCCGTTAATTCAAAAATGTTTTGCAGGATGCTTCTTTGGCATGGATCCCGACTCACAAACTATGTTGGTATCTTAAAGCAAGGGTTGCGGGTAGCCCCACCCGAGGCACCAGTGACGGGGTACATGGCAAGTGAACTTTGTACTCTTTTTGTAATACAATGTGTAAACAGGTGATTTTTGGTACGAAACTTCACAATAGCTAAAAATAGCGGAACCAGTTTCGCACACTTGAAGTACTTTTTCGTCTGACACTAGAAAATCCCATTCTTTGTAGACAGAGAGTTCGTTTTTCCCTCTTCTAAAAGTTAGGTGTTTAATAACATTGATTTTGTCAATTTTAACCAATCATACCCTTTTTTCTTAACACCCTCTAGTGGTTTCGATCCGCAACTGGCTATATATTCTGTCAGCTTTTGGTTATTTTCTGACGTTTGCATACTCTGAGGAGTGTCGGACGAAAAAAGTACTTTTAAGTATGCGAAAACTAGTTCTGCTATTTCTAGCTATTATTTACAATTATAAATAAAAGCCAGAGCTTTATACTTATGTTTTGTCCTCTGACAACCCACACCATTAACAGCTGTTAAATATTTTGAATATTTTGCAAATTGTTCACTGTTAGAAAATTAGCTACCAGTGCCAATTGATAGGGTAAAGGAATTTATGTTGTTTGGTTAATAACCATTGTTGCAAAGTTGTTGCTAATGATTTTTTTTTCAAATGAGTTGAATATTTTTTTTTACTGATCATAGTTTGGTAAAGGAATTTACTTCGCTGACATGTCATCCAAAAGTGCCAACTATTGTTACCCTTCAAGATCAAGATCTGTCGGCCTTCTATTGCTCAGTGAGGTTGGTCTATCTACACCGTATGTTTCTATACAGTATTTTTAGACAAAATAATTTTAATTTCCAATGCAAGAAAATATACTGACCAATATATGCAGGAACAATTTGCTTTCTCTGCTGCCTTCTTGTGATGTAGATGGTTGTAGGGTTTATTTAATACTTGTATTAGCCAATCAGTTTGTATATATCCAGGGTGTTGGCAAAGGGCCATTTACCCTGATTATTGCAAAGAGATCATCATTGCAGAGTCTATTTCAGCCATTATTTATTATGAAGAGCAAATAAGTAACATTGTTAGTATGTTTTAGGTTGCATTGGGAAAGCCACGAGACTTATTAGCTGCTGATTATGAAGCTGATCAGTTACCTGAAGGAATGCACAGTGTTAAAGGTCTGGGAAAGACAGCCCCAGATCCCAGTGAACAGCATATTCTGTAAGTTGCCTGTCATAGTGACATATTAATTGCAGGTCATTTTAGGTGTCCAAGTAATCTTTTTCTCATAGCACAAGCTTTCTTGAGATGCAACTCAATAGCAAGTGAATCTTTATGACAAATACCAGATGTTCATTGCTGCATAACTGTTTAAAATAATTATGGCAATTATCTAATTATTTGATGTTGCATTATTCAAAGGCCTGATGGTACAATAGTCCCACTTGGTACTCCTAAAGACACTGGAGTTGTTAATCCCAATGGCTACACTCTAAATTACAATGGTAAGAGGATGTTTTAATTTATTTAAAGCATGCATTAGTATTATTTCTAGATTTGGCTGCATAAAACTCTCTTGATATATTTTGAATATTCAGTTTTAACTATTACTTTTGTTGTGATGATTGACTATTAATTATGATTGACTTGTACCTACTCATTTTTCTAGAGTTTATTGTCTATGATAAAAGCCAGGTAAGTCAATTTCTTGTGCAGTTTATTTCTTATTTTTGGTAGTCTACTTCTTGGAAATTTCAATTTGTTTGGGAATCTTTTTTGTGACAGTATTTTTACCATATAAAAATTGCTTGATAGTCTTTATCCTTGCTCAATTTCGAAAATGTAAGCTAAATATTGCCCTTATAATTAGAAATTCCACTTTTTACAGGTCAAGTCCAAATACCTTATTCAAATAAAGTTCAACTTTTCTTGAAATCAAAGAGACAAGATTCATCATATACAAAAGTCTACTACAAAATCAAAAGGACTTTGGACTTCATTGTTTCCCTTTTTTTAACATTTTGTGAATGTGAATGGCAAGTATTTAAGTTACCCTCACTTGGACGAATGCCGCTGTTTTCAGAAACTGTATGTTAAAGTTGTCTGTTTTCAGATAGTTTGCAAAGGGTAAAACTAAAAATGTAAAGGATAAAACATTGTGTCTCATGTCAATTTCAGAGCGACAGTTTTATATGGAAACCATAAGCTTATAAGTATTTTGTCTGAAGTAACTAGGTTCAGTTTAAATGTTTGTACTGTGTTAGCATATTATGTTTAGTTGTATTATATGATGCCTGCACTTGTATGAAATTAGAATCAAACCATTTTTAAGTTCATTGTGTCAGCATGAAATTAAACTTCAATACCTCTGAAATTTTCTTTCATGCTTTGAAGGTCTGTTAAAAGCCTAATTTTATTTAGAACTTAAAGTGACATATGTCCAAATAATTTGCTTTGTTACAAATAAATGATTGAATCATGGTAATCACAGCTGACAAAGAACTTCCCTTTAGTCAGACAGATTGCTAAACAGGAACAAACGTTGAGTCTCGTTTAGACCTTCATAACCCAACATTAGCATGTTATTTTAAAGCATCGAAACTTTAAGAATTCAACATAAGCTACAGGATTTCCTTTCTTTCTATTGCTACATTTCCAAATCATCAATTCAATCTCAGACACCAAAAAACAACAACTGAACTTTAAGTGTACTTTCATAGTATATATGATCAAGTGGCTTATATCATACTAAAATCATCTTCATCTGCTGGTTTACTTTTTGTAACATCGAAAGAAATTACATTTGGATTATAAGACCATTTGGGGAATACCCGTTTATATAAATTCAAACAGACTGTGTCATGTTGTTTTAGTTGTCCATCAAAAGAGCACTTCATGTGTCCATGTGTTCCGAGAGCTTCCTTGATATGACCATGTCTGCCATATTTGGTTCTCAGTTCAACTGGTTTGAACCACAAGATATCTTCACGGTTAAAAAACATGTGACGAACAACAACTGACCTTTTGTTGATTTTGTATGGGTGCCCACTCAGTACAATTTTCTTCAAAGTGATGCGATCAGGATCAGACTTGTAAACAGTGCCTGTAGCAACTAGTTGACCGTCTTGTGAGAAGACGAGGACAGGGGCAGGTGGGAACATCACAGGAGCATAGACTGAGGCCACAGCAACACTCTCTTTTGGCAAAAATCTTTCAAACTTGAACTTGTTTCCAGTAGTGTGCTGTGAGAATATTGGTTGATTCCAGAATTTTCTGAAGCCCGCATGGAAAACCAAATGTTCTTTTGCTTTGACAGGCTCTGAGTATGACTGATGTTTCTTGATGACATAATGCATAAGAGTCATTTTCTGCTCATGGGGCAGCAACCCAAAAAGAACAAAAATTCCATTTACATGCTCTGTGACAGCCTTTGGGACATTTGCCACATGAATAGTAACATACCAGCCAGGCAAAGCTCCATCGGTTTCATCATTCATGACTCGCTTCTTCATTCTCATAAAGTTCTGGAATTGAAATATCCTGGCAAAGTCATAGGGTAAGTTCTCTTTTGGATCCCATGGTGATGTACGGAAACTTTTTAGTCCCCTATACTTCTGAAACCTTACCCTGCCAGGGATATCCAAAGGTGTGTCAATTTCATCTGGAAACATTTCATTTTCTCTTTCTGCTCTGTATATCTCAAGCTGTCTTCTTTCTTCCTCAAGGTCCATTTCCTGGTCATACTTAGAATCAGGGACATTTGTAGAGACTGACACTGCATCTGAATTGTCAATATCTTCATCGTTTTCACTTTCTTCTTCACTATCTATCATCTGCTTATGTCCTTCATCATCACTGTCAAGATCATCCTCATCACTGTCATCAAATTCATCATCACTTTCAATAATCCATGCAGCTTGGTAGTCAGAAGTACCCTTTGGAACTTTCTTTTTTCCCTTAAAGGGCCTATCACTTGAAGATTCTTGGGTAGACAATCTTTCTTCTTTTGCTAATGCAAGGTCATCATCAAGCATTGCCTGTTCTCCTTCCATTGGATCAGGTGTCACTTCTGATTCAAGTGATGTCTGCAAAGAAGGATTTGATTTTGCAATTAGCTTTACATCTTCTTCCATTACTTCTCCGGTTTCATCATCAATTGACATGCCATCAGTTCCCGCCTTCGGGTGTCTTCTTTTCAGCAACTTGATAGAGTTGGGGTCAACTGGGGCATCAATTTGAAGCATCTGAAAATCACCAAAACTGGGTATGTGAACAAGTCCATTCACATCTAGTTGATTGCCTCTGATGTATCCAGAAACTTTCAAAACCCCTAAATGACTTGCTTGGTCACTTTCATCTGATTGAGGTACAAATTCTACTTTATCAGCCAACAAGTATGGCCTGCAGTCTCTATAGAAAATTGGTCTTTGCTTCTGATTTACAACATGCCTCAGCAAAATGGAAGCTTCCATTTCAGAATCAATTGCATAGAGCTTTTCATCAGGAAACCAAGTCTCTAAAGATTTAGCTATTTGTTTTTTAACATCAGTCTTCTTTCTCTCGGGCACATTTTTAAGTCCTTGAACAACATGGACAGTGCTTGGCAGTCCTTGTGCAAGGAGGCAGGTCAAAATCTGCCCAGCACGTGGGTCAAAACTCGCCTCTGCTGCAGTCAGGAACATGATTGTGTTGGCAACTTTTCCACTAGTGAGCACAGAGTCAATATCATCCATGTTAGGCGATAATATTGTGAACCTTTGTCGGTGTTTCACTGATACCAACGTTGTTGAATGTGAATTGTCTGCCCTGACAACAGAATCATCACTTGTAGATAAAAGATTTATTACTTCATCCACCCTACAAGTTGAATCTAGTGGCACTAATGTCAACACATGGGGTGGCATTTCTTCCTTCCCAATATTTCTTTTCTTGTCTAAAATCTCGTCCACTTTACTCTTCCGTTTCTGCTTGGCTTGCAGCCGCTTCTGTGCCTTTCCCAAATTTTTTGCTTTCTTAGACACAAATTTGACATTCACCCGGCCTCTGTTTGAGTTATCTAGCTGGCTCTTTGTTCGATGTCGACCATGCTTGTGTGCCTTGTTCGATTGCTTCAGCGGGCCTGGTTTGTGCACCGCTTGATCTCCTTTTGCTTTCGCCATGTTTACGAGCACGTGAAAAAGGCCTACAATTTTCAGTGAAGTTTTTTATCTCCCAGGAAAGAGGTTATCCCAATATGGCTTCAGAGCTACCACAATTTTTCACACACTTCCTTTTACTTACAACGGGCTGTTAACTAATATTTAAAAGTACATAGTTGGTGTATATTAGGGGATTTGGAATTGATTTCTTTGTCTAAAATTATAGAGAGTAGCTTTAAAAACGAACATAAAATCCACTTTTTAGTTAAGGATGTTTTTGTCTCATTGAGCATGGGAAAAGAATGGCTTCTTCAATACGAGGCTGCTGAAATAGCACGATGGTGTAGTAATGGCGGATATATAGATGTTGATCAAAAACAGCTACTGTTACGAGCAGTGAATAAACAAGGCCTCAGTCATGTATGCCTTGTACAATGAAATCCATCCACCTACTGTGGTCGAGCACTGCACGAGTTGCAATTTCTTCTCAGGAAAAGAGACCAACTTGGTTGTGGCGGGAACCACACAACTTCGAGTTTTTCGTCTTATCGAGCTTGCTGAGGTAATTCTGTAAGGTTTATGCAAATATATTCATTGAAAATATAATGTTAAATGTAACATATAATGTATAATGTAAACTGTAAACATTAAAAAAGTTAGCTAGCTATTTATCACTTCTCATATTGAAATTATTAGTTGTTGTCCAACTTGAATATTCTCAAATGATATTGATGCATTAAGTGGAGCATTGTGTAGTTTATGGTTGCATCAATTAGTAGCCGAAATATCTCAAACTGAAACTTTCTATATCAAAATTCTTTTAAACCTGTGCTACTTTTGACTCAAAGGATAATAAACCTTGATATTTGCCATTGCTCTAAGTTATTCTTTGGTAATTAATTGATCTTTCAATCTTTTGTATTTTTAGAATGAGACTAAAGGAGAGTCTGGAGGTATGTTATTTTGCCTTTTGTGAGATTCATCATTGGAAATATATGTTTTCCTTTATGACATGTGTCATTTACTTAAAAGAATTGATGTAATCACTATGTTGTAGTTTAGAGCTACATTTCAATGTTTATGGCTTCATTATGCAAGGCTGTATTTAAAAAACAAGCTGCTTCTAGGAATACAGCTAATCTACATGTGTAGGTCTTACAGTAATTCTTAGCTATTGCATAGAAACAACCAGGAAAACCATGTTATGGTGTGCCTAAGAGTGGAAAGAGATGTCTTTAGCAAGTCATCAGATGTGTTGTACACAATTTCTTTTGAAACTTTGACTCTAACTGAATCAGCAACAAAGATTTTCGGCTAAAAGCTAAGCTTTTAGAGATATCACGGCAGATGGAGATCAAATGATAGACCTGTGGTAGTATCTTAGCTATCTAGAGGATCATTGGGAAATGCATTATAAAAGTTCATGATTTTATAACAGCAATGATTCTAATGCAAAATTTGACAAGGGCTTTGAAAATTCTCATGAAAACTCTTAACCTATGCTTAGAATATAGCCAAATTTCTTGGGAGAGAATAAGTTATCTGCTAATTATCAACAGACATAGCAATTATTTCTAGCTCATCATCAGTTTCTCTTTTTGATAGTATAATCTTAAAATTTCTCCTGCAAAAATAACCAGTCATTTCCAATGTTTTGTCATCAAATTCATCATCATCATCAGGTGACATTTTCATGCTATAATTTGTGGTTAGAAATTTGTAAAAGGACATTCAGCATAGATCCATAAAAACCCTTTGTTTAAGTACTTTTTCCAAATGTAGAGAATCAAGATTCAATCCCAGCAAGTAGATTTAAAAGGATATGGTTTTGTCCATTGTTGGCAATTATGGGCACACATTGCATGTGTAATCATCAGATATATGCCAATCTTGAGAAGATCTGTGATCATTTCCCAGAACTCATTTTCTTTGTTGCCCATAGAGAAAGGAAAGGTAAAGCTAGAACAGCTTGCAGAGTATTCTCTTTTTGGGAATATTACATCCATGAAAGTAGTGAGAATTGGAAGCAACAACAGAGACTCACTAATACTTGGTTTCAAGGATGCAAAGGTTTAACTTTTTTGCCTTTTAATCATTGATAAATGACTTTGATAATAGGTAGTCTATTTCACAATCATAATATTTGATACTTTTTAGAAATATATTTATATAGCTAGCCTTTATGGTCTGAGAAGCAAAGAAATGTGATCCACACCCTAACCTGAATAGCCACTTCAAAACCAATGCCAAAATGTTTAGCTTATGTTTTCAAGCTTAAGAGCTATTTCATCCTTATAGTTTGGAATTTATGTTTCCAATGTTGGAAGTTCAGACTCTGGATTGAGAAGTTCTTTATCTGTGAACAATGCCTGAGTAAAGCAACAGTTCTTGCTATCTTAGTGTTTGGCATAGTTATCTAAACTTTCATCCATGTTTGGAATTAATTTCTTAAAATTTGTCAAATCACTTTGTACTTATATGTCATATTAATTACTACATAATGATTTTTCTATATGATGATATGCTTTATAATGCTTTATGATGAAATGCTAAACTACTAAAATATTCATTGAAAAATTTTCCAACAAGCAATTCTTTTATATTCACAGCTTGCTATTGTTGAGTATGATCCAACATCCCATGATTTGAAAACTGTCTCAATGCACTATTTTGAAAATGAAGATTTAAAGGTTTGCTTTTGACTTTCATTTTTGCTTCAATTATTCACAGTAAAATGTTTTGATGGTTTGTTAAAGGGTACAGTCATCCTGATTTAAGCATAAGCTTTCATAGTCATAAAGTCACAAAAACCAACTATAAATTTATGTCTGTCCCCTCCTGTCAAGTCCAGGTCCTTTATTTTACGTTATACCCACAGAAGGGACTGTAAAATACTTCCTATGAAATGCATGTAAGTGCTGAGTTTGCATTTTAGATGGAAATTTTAGTTTTGTGTTCCTAGTATTATAAATATAATAAATATATTTAAGATATGTTGGCATGAATTATTTAAAATTGTAGGTATTTATCTAATTTTATGCATTGTACATACTGCTCTGTTTTTCACAACTTATAATTGCCGGTTTTTTGGTTCAGCATTTAATTTCTGTTCTGTTATATCTATCTCTCTCTCTCTCTCATCTGAATTCTTCTCTTCCAGGGCGGTTACATTGAGAATATCTTTGACCCTATGATTAGGGTTGACCCTGATAATCGCTGTGCAGTTATGTTAGTTTATGGCCGACATCTTGTTGTTTTGCCGTTCAAGCAGGAGCTAGCTGTGGATGAGTCAGAGCCGGCACAAATATGGTTCGTTTCACTAATTTGAGATACCAAATGTTTGTTAATGTCCCTAATGCTTCAATGCTGGCTAAAAATGCTCATTAAAAAAACATTTTCAAGATTCGTTTTCCAAGTTTTGCCAATTTTTAAGCATATGCGACTAAGCTTTTAGTGAATGCTTGTAGTCAAATTAAATCAAATGTTTAGCAATGAAATTATTGAGATTAAGCAATTGATAATATGATTACCTGGGATTTTTGACTGAACTGGCACTTAGTGAAACAATTAGTCAATAAATCAGGCAATGCTGGGAATAAAATGGTAGGGGTGCAATGAATCGCACTCCTTGTGGTGCCAAGGCGTGTGATGTTGTGCAATTACTTACTGGTGTGCAATGGTGTGCAAGTATTTAATAGCATAGAAAGCTGTATATAAAGTTGAGAACCTAACTTTATCATAAGAAAACATAAGACTAGTCCAATCAATACAGTTTTCTTAAACAAGCCTTAGAATTGTCAAATCCAACATATTAAGAGGACCAGATTAAGAGGATCACTTGACCACCTAATCCAAAATTGTTGGCTCTGCGCAACGTATTACAACATTCGTATAAACGATCAGTTTATACTTTCAGCCTCTCCCTTGAAAACGATGCAGGCGTTAATCTCATCTTTGAACTTCCTGCGGAAAATTTTTTTTTTCGAAGACAAGGAAGGATTCGCAAAGCAAAGCGCGTCGAGCAAACTGAATTTTTATTAGCGTTCTGGAGGCAGAACCAAGTTCTTGGGATGTTACGGCCAGTCTATACAAATATTAGAAGGGAATAAAACAGTAGTTTGGAGAGTCTAGTAGATAAATTGAAAGGTCTAATTGATAGCACCTATCTGCGCTCGTCTTTGTGCCTACGAAGGTTTTTTCCTTTCGTTTTGAAGTTCTCTGTTTTCGTTTCGACACCACGGCAATAAGTAGAGCGCCTTCTGTGTCGCTACCATCGTAAAATGAAGAAAAATAATACTTAGTCATCAGTTTTAACTCATTGTGTAAACGGGTACATCGATAAGCCAAAGATGACAAATAAAGTCCGTCAGTTAAAGCTGATCAGTTCTAACTGACCGCGTATTTCAGCTTTGTAACACGGAAAACGGAAACCAGCATATCACAACAACTGTCTCTATGAAGTTCAAGCTTGTCGTATTTTGCGTAAAAAATAAAAAAGGCGGCGACTATCCTGCTTCTAAAGGAAATTATAATATTCTCCAAACTTCGTTGTAGTATAATAAAAGCACAACATTGAGCAGTATTGATCATTCTAGAATGAAGTGTTCAGATTATTTGTGGCGTGCGATGAACCGCACTCCTTAGCAATTGAAGGCGTGTGCCAAGGCGTGGGCGTGCGATTCCCAACATTGACTGATAAATGGCATATTATATGCAGCATATAATATGTCATTTATGATGAATTTTATTTGATGATTGTCTGATGATTGCATATATGAAGTCTTGATATTTTCAATTGCTTGTTTTGATAAAGCGATTTTTGATTCACAGTGACAAATCCGGATCTGTCCTTGCTACTTACACCATTGATCTGCGTACAGTCGATGACCAGCTTATGAATGTCACTGATTTCCAGTTTATGCATGGCTACTATGAACCAACCCTACTCTTTCTATATGAACCTGTCAAAACATACGCTGGGTAAGATTCTTCTACCAATTTCAGTTGCTTGGTCAATTTAGCTATCATGCCTATTTAAACATTTTTTATTTGAAATTTGCTTGTTTGAAACTTGCATTATGGCAATATTTTTTCCATCACATTAATCCAAATATTCCCTCTTTTCGACCGTTTGAAGAAGTTGTTGAAGTGTAAAACTCTTCCCTCCTTTTAAACTTAGAGGGTTCGCTATACAATATTTTGAACTATTGACGCTGTCAGAACGACGTTGTTTTGTGCTCCGGATCTCCCAATATTTCCGTCATTTATAGTTGCTAACCATACTTGCATTTCATTGTTAAGTACCATGTTAAAATTTTTTTAACAGTTTATTCAAAGTTGATGTAAAGTTCACAATGGCATGTTATAACGAAAGCAACATTTTCACATACTTAAAGTACTTTTTCGTCTGACACTCCTTAGTTATGTTTCCGCTTTTTCTTGCCATTGTGAAGTTTCTGCACTACAAAACATTCTTCATTAACGTATAACTGCATATTTATAAAGTATAACTGCATGGTCATTGAACCATTTTTAAAGATTAGAAAAATGAATGAAGTTCTGTGTAGTGATTTCCAAAACCAAACTTACCTCCCTCAAAATGATAATAACTTGCTTTGTAACTTGCTCGGAATTAGAGTGAGAAACAAACCAATGTCTAATGATATTAATACTTTTCGCTAGTCGGGTTGCTGTGCGACAAGACACTCACTGCATTGCCACCATTTCGTTGAACACAACGGAGAAAGTGAATCCAATCATTTGGTCATTGACCGGCCTCCCATTCGACTGCCACGCAGCGTTGCCAATAATGAAGCCTCTAGGTATGTGCATTGTATGCATTTGTTGGCCATGTATGTTAATAGGTATGTCATGGAGGTTGTGTGCAAGGCAACTGCTAATTTTATTGAAAAATCCATCCCAGTTCTGTTTTCGTTTCTCTAGTCGTTGCATGAACCATGGAACTTCGGCTAAGACAGATTTTGGCGCGTACTGCCATTCAAATTGAGCTACCTCACTTTTTAACTAGCCTTGTTGTGTCAGTTTGAATATATTCCTGACACTGTTTGTGAGAAAAAAGTTATAGAATACAAAATTATTTATCGTCTTTTTGTGCTTCACTCCAGTCTGTGCACTTCAAAGTGGAGTAAAAGTGCCTCAAATTGTATTTTTGCATAACGAAAAAACAGAGTGACGTGGCTGTGTTCTCAGTTTGGCACCAGGATTATCATTGTACTTCCTAGATGATTATCTCACGAAAATTATTAAAATGTTTTACGTTTCAGGCGGGGTTTTAATCTTTGCCAACAACTCGTTGATCTATTTGAATCAGAGTGTTCCACCATACGGGGTGTCACTTAATAGCATGACTGATTCATCAACCATGTTCCCTTTGAGTGAGTATGAGAGCGTCTTTGCAGTGTACTTTTCAACGTATCTGTGTGCATTTAAAGACTTGATCAAGCATGTTCTACTGTTCTGTTACATTTACATGCACTATGTTAGAACCCACAACACTCTGTATAAATTATGTAATGACTTCTTGAAGTTGTCTTGCGTTTTGCTTGTCTACTTTGAATGGTATTCAACATCTTATTCATACAATACCTTTGATGAAACATTTACATGAAGTCGAACAGCCACTTCACATAATAGATTTTTGCCTTATCTGAAAATTCACTTTTTTACTTGATGTGTTATTTATTATCGTCGTGTTTGTAGGAAAGTTTCTTCTTGTCAGCTTTGTATCTTTTGAAGCGCCTGTCATTTTATCTCCTTTTTACTCATTTAGAAATCCAGGACATCGTGCTGACCCTGGAGGGTGCCATGGCAACTTTTATTTCTAACGATGTTTTGGTTTTATCACTGAAAGGAGGCGAACTGTAAGCAAGTGTTCGTCTTTCTTGGTCAAAAGGCGCATAAGTTAATTTGCCATTGTTTTTTGTAAAAAATGAAAATGGGTTCAGTGTCAAGAGAGACAAGGATACAGCACTTGCTAGTCGACGATCTGGTTTTAACTGATTCACATGGTGCAATTTAAATAAAAGTCGACCCAAAACCAAGATCATAATATTGTCCATCGTGCGCTTGAAGTGATGATTAAAGTAATTCTAGCAATAGTAATATCAACTTAATTGTTTATTATCATGGTCATTGCACGCCAATGCTAGTCAACCTGTTCATGTAAAAACTTTGGTCATTTTTTTTTCAATTTCGCTAGTGCATAATTCTCATTTGCATTTTCTGATAAATAGTACTTTCTGATAATGTGTATTATGTGTAAATGTAAAAGCTAGCATAACTCTTAGTATTTTCGACTCCTTAGGTACGTATTGACTTTGATCACAGACGGACTTAGAAGCGTCCGCAGTTTCCACTTCGACAAAGCTGCTGGCAGTGTTCTTGCCTCAAGTGTATGTACTATGCATTAAGTATCTTGGTGTACTTGGTACTAATTTTTTAAGTGCTACACTGCTTTGACATGTATATTAATGATTGACATTGCAAAAATAATGATACAGGAAATCATTTGAGACCACTATTACCATTATTTGGCTGTTCCACCGGTATCAATCATGCACCATGTTGTTTCGTTGCACCCTGCTTCATTAACAGCAAACATTCGCTACAGAATTAAAAGCACACCTTTTTAAAATATTCTCATAACAGATTTGCACTGTCAGCGATGGCTTTGTCTTTCTCGGGTCTCGACTTGGCAATTCGCTCCTCCTCAAATACACAGAAAAGCTTCCCGAAGATGAAACATCAGGTCAGTTTCTCGCGTATATGACACTTTGAGAGTGCCGCAGCGCACACATTTGATCATGACATTTTTTTTATGGTATGTTTGCATCGAGGAACAAAAAGAAATAATCAGAGGTAGTTAGTGGGTTAAAGTAATTTTATGCATGTAGGTGATTTTCTTTGTGTTTATGCCCTATTATTCAAGACATTTCTTAGCTATTTAATTGTTTCTCATAGAACCTGCTTTGGGTAATGGACCTTCACCCCCACCGCCACTAAAGCGAAGAAAAGTGGACCCCAACAATCCACATATACTTGGTCAGTATGTGCTGATAGTGATCCTCATTCGTCCCTCTCTGTCCATTATTACTTGATGCAGTTCTTGTCAGTCTTCAGCGAAATGTTCAATTATTCTAGTCTGCACTCAAAGAGAATGTCTCTCTATTTACTTTTCAACGTCTGTTTTGCTTGCCATGTTTTTTCGTGTTATTCCTCGTCGTGTCGTTTCTTGTCATGTTATGAATTGTCATGTCGTTTCTTGTCATGTCATTCCTTGTCATGTCGTTTCTTGCCATATTATGAATTGTCATGTGATATCTCGTGTCCTATTAGCCCAAGTCTCTTTTGATCCTGGTTTCAAAGAATTGATGTTTCTGCAACGACTAGATAGCTTTCTGAATTTGAAAATGTTTCATTTTATCTGCTCATGTTACAAATATTATATCCTAAAAATATATTTGTTTGAAGTAAGATGTCATGACACTTTGGTATTATTACAGATGACCTTGATGACCTAGAAGTGTATGGCGCAAGCGTAGAAAGAAACAGCGGCTCCAAGCTAGTGTCCTATTCTTTCGAGGTAAGCATGTACACAAGGGTCGATAAGCTGTGGCAGTGGTTGTCCTTGAGAGCAAGCCCCTGCAATAAGTTTCACCTTGCCTTATAATCACCGTAGTTCCTAAGCAGAAGAGAGCGAATTGTAAGCAAAAGGTTGATTGAACTTTCAATCAACGTAGGTTCTTTACGCTGTCTTGCAAAGAATCTTTTTTTGCCTGATAACGAAGTTATCTTCTATTTTAACATATTATCCAAATCAAAATATTCCAGATCTTTATAGGTTTTTGTTCTGTTAGTTTTATTGCTAGGTTCACACACTATCCTTTTTACATTTGGTGTCTTGACAGTAACCCCCTGTTTTATGAATCCTCCTAAAGGTGTGTGACAGTCTTCTGAATATTGGCCCATGTGCGGAGAGTGCCATAGGACATCCTGCCTTTTTGTCGGTTAGTATTTATAGATATCTGTTTTTATTGTTACTTTTAAATGGAATTGACTGCAGCTTGGAGACAAGAATGCTATCTGCTTTAGAGGTAGATCAATGAAGCTTTAGCATTTGGTTTTAAGTTGTAGCCGCACGCCTGGTACTGTTAAGTTCCTTAACCATCGATTATCAAGTGAGCACCTTTGATGCATTCAATGAATAGTCTTACTGGATGTGACGTTAAATGTTGGTCCCAAGGCCTTGTATGTCAAGATCATTTAGAAATTACCAATGCCCGAGACATATAAGCTACTATATCTTTTTGGGTTTATATTCTTCATGTATTTTATGTGTCCACTTTGTTCCGCTTTCTGTTTAGTCAATCTGGAAATATGTTAACTTATTCTTGTTACTGTATCTATTCATGTTCCTTGCTGCTTTTGTAAGTGCTTTGTTACTGCTCTTGCGGTTACTGAGCATTTCTGATCCTCGTTTCTTCTTATTTTAGGAAGAGGTAAGTCAACATTGGAATACTTCTTCATCTCAACAAAATGTCCTTCAATGTTGGAAGTGAAGCAGGCTGGCTCTTGTCACAAGTAGATGTGTCATCATTTGCTCCTGGGGGCCGCCTCAACGGGTGTTGTCACATAATCACTTGAAGTGAAAATTTCAAATTTATGGATTTATTATCTAGTATCTGACTCAAGAATTGATTGAATCTTAATCATATGTTTTATAATTCTTAGGCAAGCTTTGAATGATTATGTGCATTTCAGATCAACCTGTTGTAGCAACAAGTTTCTTGAGTATCCTTCTCAATCTTTCTCGTAATCTGTTTTCATTATTCTGTTAATTCATCCTCATTTCTAATAAATTTTGAATTTCCCTTGAAGTTTTCAAGCCTGTCGCAACCTGATCTGGAGGTTGTTTTCTGTTCAGGCTATGGAAAGAATGGTGCTCTCTCAATTTTACAGGTAACTTTCGGTCTGACACCACTTAAAGTCTCCTTTTCGTTGGCGCTCACTGTCCGGGTGTTTCTTTTATTACACGTTTATCGTGTTCCGTCACTTATTGTTGTATCCTTTACACTGTCTGCCCTTCAGATTCCAGTATACATGTTGAAGATACCTAAAAAATTTGGTGTTGCAGCTAGAAAGTCCAATGCCATGCTTTTAAACCCCCAAACGTTTTGTTATAGTTGCTTTAGTGATTTTTTAGATGTTTGTAATAAAATTTAGTGTAGCAATGCTTTGATTCGCAAACACCAGTCCAGTGCAATCGGTTATTGAAATTTATTTGCTTGTGCAATGACGATGTCATCGGCATGCCTCCCCCGTTCTAATGCTGTATGATTTGTCTTCTCACAGCATTCTTCTTTATTTCACAGAGAAGTGTTAGGCCTCAGGTTGTAACAACCTTTGAGCTTCCCGGGTGCACTGACATGTGGACTGTATTCTCCGACACAAAGGTGAGGCTTTGCCTTTATTTTGCCATTATTTCTCTAAAAACATATATTCTGGTCTCACGATAAGAAAATTTTAACACTAGACTTTCGTTCAAAATATTTTGATTTGGCCGCTATTCCTTGTTAAATGTTTGAAATTGTTTTTGGGACCCATGTAAATAGTTACCTAAATTGAAATGATGCGAAGATTTATATTATCAATGATATCAATAAGTCAGAGTCTTTTTGCATATTTTCCTTTTTATATTGCATAGTGCTGAATCTAATTTGTGGTTTAATCTTATTGTAGTCTAAAACTGTATTTTGAAGCGTTTTGTCATTTCCAACGCGTTTTGTCATTTCCAACGCGTTTTGTCATTTCCAACGCTTTTTGTCATTTCCAACGCGTTTTGCCTTAGTCTGAGGGACTGAATCTTTTTTTAAGTACGACATTTGTATCAGCAACTGGTCGAATTCAATCTATTTTGATACGTTATTCCTTATCAAAGCTTCAAAACATTTTAATTTTTTATTTGTGTTTCTCTTCTTCATCTGCAGTCTAGTGAAAGCGATGAGCGTTACCATTCTTTTCTCATTCTAAGCAGAGAAGATTCCAGCATGGTATGTGCTTATTATTTCCATGGCCCGTTGTCTAGCCATAGTAGCGATTGGAAGATTATTGAATGGAGTACTTCAGATTGATTCTTCTTCAACGGACACATCGAGCAAAGCAGAATTAAATCATTGAAACTCATTCATTACTTTTGCCATTTTTATTTGTTGCACGATTCAGCGTACAAGGTATTCTTATTTACTCTCTCTCCTCGTTGTGTGCCTGTTTACTGTGAATCCTATTAAATTATTGTTTTTACGTTTCTATTATGAAAAATATGAAAATATAAGTCATTGATCTATTAGTAATGAAAAGTTTCTTGCGTTTGATTGAGTTTAAATTACTTTGATACTTGTGAGTAATTCAGCGCTGTAAGTTCTTTGAGGCTTTGCGATCTGTAACTGTGAGTTCTTTTCTATTCGGCTTCCTTTCTAAAGTGCATCTAGCTTCCATCTTTTCTTTTCCGGTTCTTCTACGTTCACACCCCCGGTTGTCTCTCTGCCCTTCTCATCTGCTGCTGAACATGTTCGGCTTTGGGGCCAATTGAATTCAGGGTCCTTGACACGTGCCACGACAGAAGGCCCTTGCCTTTGCAGCCTTAGGTTCTTGTAATATTTGTCCAAGAACTCATGCTGTTGGCCCATGATGGACCCCCGTCTGCAGAGGTTTAACCAAGCAACAGATTGCCTCGATGTGAATCCGTAGTCTCGCATCAAATAGCAAGCAATCATGGTTCCAGTGCGCCCCAGACCTGCATGACAGTGCACAGCTATTTGTTTTTCGGGTATGGAGCATATCTCCAAGAAGCAATCCACTTGCTTTTTCGTTGGTATGCCCCCGTCTTTTATCGGAAAATCATATAATCCAATACCTTCTGCATGGACCTCTTCCGGGGAATATGCCTCTCCGTATTTTTCATCATTTTCAAAGTCTTTGCTGTTCAAGCGTACAATATCGTCGATATTTTGATTCAGCAGCTCTTTGATATATCTTTTGTCGATTGTCATTTTCCCATCATCTTGCTTTGCTTTAGGATCTTTCATGGCAATTATCTTATTTGGAACCACCCAGTTCATGTTCAGGCCATTTTTCAGTGCATCCACTCCATCTAGTGTGAACCAGCCGTGTTCTCGTACAGCAATGATGATCCCATTCAGACAATCCCAGACACTCAGTCCGTACTTTACACTGCCGTTGTGGTCACAAAAACAAGTGAGAACTTGGCTAAAGATGCCAGAAAGCTTTTCCATTGTGTACTTTGTTGACCACTTCAAATACAATACTGCATACGCACCCATGAAGAGACAGGAGTGTGTTCTCTTTCTTGTTGAGTACTGGTCCGTCCTGTGAAGCAAAGAATTTGATCCTCTCAGAGACGATTCCTGTTCATGCTAATATAGCTTATGTCTGCACCTACCGGCATAAACTGCTAAGCACTATCTTCTAGTCACTAGCAGACCTTTCATTAACAATAGATTCTTTTGCAGGCTTCTATATCTAAATTTATGTCATATCTACGAGCAATTTTTGCAATGCCTATACGTATACATGCATGTCCAAAACTCTAAAACATCATCAGTTTTGGTAACTCTGAGTAAGACGTTCTTTTCTTTGAGCTCATCTTTCTCTTATTTGAGACTCTTTTTGTTCTCTAGATAATCTTTTTTCGTTTCTATTCCGCAATTACTTTGACAAGGAAGCGTTTAAGGCGCAGTAGAAGTCAGCATTGCCACTTCCTGCTCTATTCTCACCCGTCATTGGTTACGTAGACAATTGACCCAAACTCCTTCAGACGTCGCTGTACCTCTGCGCAGTGTCGGAGAATTGATTTGATGGATGGGGGCGTGAACTTTCTTCCGGCTTTGATGATGTAGTGCTCATCCAAGTCAACTACTTTTCTTGGAAATTCTCCTGGTGATTTCCGTACTTCCGTTTTGTATGCAAAGAACAATCTGTTCTCTATTATCTCCATTCTGTTCGTGTGTGTCTCTTCTCCACTAATGCTGGTTGCTAGATCTCTTCTTCTGTTCTGTAGCCGGTGTTGCGGTCACTTAAGTAAGCTCCCTTCTTATTGTGACGTAATTTTATTGGCGTTTCATTGTCGCCCACAATACTTTGCGTTACGCCATTTGTTGTGAAACCTATATCAATCGTGATCAGAGGAAATCACTTTGTTTTGCTAAGATTTCTCCCTTCCAGTCATTATATCGTTACAATGCAAAAAAGTTAGACTGAGTTGGATAACCTTCTTTCCATTTTACGATACAGTTTAAGTCTTTTACGATACCATTTCCTGCAGTTTTCTATAGTATAATATTATGTCATTTATCAATATTTTAATATTACATCTCTAACCAAGTATTTTCTGAATTTAGCCTATATATAAAGTGCTAAGCCACTTTCGAAACTTTGAAAAATCTAAAAAGAGGTCTTTTTCACGCGTTTTTCTCCCCCTTTTTTGTCATTACACGTTCACTATCTAATGTGAAATGGCTAACCTTGGTAAATATTTCGATATCACAGATCATTTTTTATGTGTTATCAAAATGAAATTAATCTTGATGCAACGTAAAACCGCAATTATTTCTCAATAAATGGATGCCATTTCCCGAACCATTCTATGTTCATATTTTTTTAACTCCTTAAGCACGTTATTCTAACTCTCTAGGTTCTAAAGACAGATGACGAAATAATGGAAATTGACAACTCTGGGTTCAGCACACAATACCCAACGGTTTTCACTGGAAATATTGGGAACAATAGATTCATTGTCCAGGTATTCCCTCGAGTTATTCAGCCAGTGACACAGCCTTGTTAAGCAGAATGCAATAACTGTCGCAATGTTTTTGATGACGTAGAATCTTTGTAATTGGTTACGATTGCAGTTTTTGAATGCAAGCTGAATTTCTTGCTCTTTATTGTGTTTAATGATATTCTTCGTCGGTATATTGGTGTCTTGAGTGTAAATCAGACTGAGATAACGGATTAAGACTTGAATTAGGTCAGGTAAGCTTACGACTGTAGAACTGTAGAATCGTGACAGTTCATCGTTTGTAGGAGATTTTTGGTGAGTTTTTCTTTTCTCTCTCTAGGTATGCCCAATGAGTGTCAGGTTGCTGCAAGGAGGTTAGTGCATTCTTTCGTTTGGCAATGTTATGTCTGACTTAGTAATTTGAGATTTCAGCAGTTTAAGGATGTCTTTGCCGGTGGATTTCGGAAAGGTCATGCCGACATTCATATGAATTGTTGAACCAAATTTACATATCATAGTTCTCCGGCCCTGTGTTATTATTGTAAGTTTGCTGCCTTTTTAATTGTAAGTAAGAATTATTGTTAATGCTGGTTCTTTTTTTAAAGTTGTTTTCACCTGGTAAATGTTTTTCCGAAGAGCCATCGTGGAAATTTGATATTGTTGACTCGCTTGAAATTAAGGCAACATTTTGTGGGAATAACCTTGCGCGGCAGACTGTTAAGAGGGCTAGCGAGTGCTTGCTTAGCTTCGCGTTGTATTTGCGTGAATATCTAAAGCAAATTTTTCAGTCAAGCAGTTGCAAGAGATTGCCATGGACTCCGGGTCTTCGGCCATTGTTTTCTGCTCAGTGGTTGACCCACACATCGTCTTAATGGCCACCGATGGGTCCGTATTCTACGGCAGGCTGCTAGAGGATGCCTCAGGGCCACGCCTCAAAATTCAAAAGTCGTCGATTGACAAGGTGATCTTCTATTTTCGCTTGTTTACTTAAACACTGGCTGTTTTACCGCTGTTGCAATGCCTTCATTACCAATGTTGGTTTGTCGCAAGGAATGCTTTGAAAGTGTCCTACCTAGCAATGGTAGAGTGTACTGACCGTTTTGTACCATCAAGACTATATACACTTCGTTACGTTTTCATCCGTTGACCATAGGATATAACAGGTAGATGACGATTTCATATCAAGGGGTCCAACGCTATCTTTCACCAGAAAATCATGAAACCTTTTGTTAGTCAGTGGGGTCAAGAGGTATTTTTTAGTTAGCATAATAAGGGGTCAGCTATATGTTTGTTTAGATGAAACGCATCTTGATATAACCAGCACCTCTTTTTCACCACCATTTGACGTCCCATATTTTAGATAGTGGCAGAGGAGAAAGAGTTACCTCTGCATGCAAATAGCTACGCTTGGTTCCCTTTGACAGTTTCATGGCCGTTTTTTCAACAGATAAGCAAGCGTTAAAAAGGGTTTTTCATACGTTACGTGTCCTATTAATTTCGTTGTAGCCCCGTATTGAATGTGGAATGGACACGAGGAATACACTTCTAGGCTGATCAAATTTATATTTTTGAATTCACAGAATACATACATAGTATCCTAAATTGCATCAAGTTGATATGCAGTTTTCTTCAAAATCTGATATAATCGTAGTTCTTGAATCGGGTGGTACCAAATAATGTACTGGTTTTGAAATGACCTCTTTCATGAACTGTGCACTTCATCCACCAACCTAGTACAATATTCGAAGAGCCGTTTGTGATCGCTCTGTAATAAGAGCATAGCACCTGGAGACAGAAAATTCGCCATTTATAAGAAAAGATTAAAGTTATATATTTATAGTTGTATATAGTTATAAGATTATAGTTATATCTAGAGGCCAGCGTTACGCTTGCAGTACAGAGCCCGGATGTTGTCACTTTCCCATCACCATTTCTTCAATTTTGCCAATTATGAATCCCTAAACGTTACCACCGACCATAGTGCAGCAGAAGTTCAACAGATTTTCAGTGTAGCGTCACTTGGCCAAGCTTTCTTGCAATGTTCAATGGTGTTTGATTATGCAGTAGTGCACACGAATATCTGAAATGCTGTCAAATAGATATTCAGCCTATACGTTTAACGTTTGCCTTACCGAAGCAATGAATGAACTTCATAGTGACACTTACCCTCATGTCATTCATGTAAGCATAGGTAGGCCCATTGGTGCCGAGCTGTTTGTAGTAGATGTCGTAAGAGCCGTCATTCTTAGCGTGGACCAGGTATATCTTCAGGTGGTAAACATCTGGAGCGGGCCCACCACTTACTTGGGCGACATCAGCCACAAACAAAAGGCAGAGGGCCGCCACTACGAGCTTCATCTAAAGAACAAGGAATAGTGTTCGGCACTGCGGCTAAGGGGCTAAGGGGCTAAGGGGCCCATTTTCATTTATGAGGTGGCGAGAATTGTGAAGAAAGTTCGGGATCACTTCTCTCTAGATGCCATGTTCTTCGTAGTCTAGGCTTCTAATATAATTACATTAGCCAATAAAACAAATCGCCATTTTCATCTAGCCTAGCCCTTCTTATATATTATATACAGTTACTCGAATAGTTTCTCGGTGCTCACTAGTTCTTCAGTGTATGGAAGAATTTTGACTTGTTTCCTTCTACTGGAAATGACATTTCCCTCCTAAGCAACTATATATAACCACTCCACTGGCCGAAGACTAGAAGCATTGGGTGTAGGAGACTGAAAACGTTCTTTTATTTGCATCATTTTGATAAAAACTAGAGCGTTAATAAAGAAGTTATGTTTTATATAAATAAAGCACTTTTGAGTTGTACTTGCCTTTGCTTGTTGACTTGATCCTTCTATGATCATCAGCAGATGTTTGCAAAAGACAGGTTTGCAGCACTTTAAGTAACACGCGAATGAATGAGATATGGGGGATGCCAATTGAAAGGGGATCACCATTGACTTCTTTGAACTCATTCATTTGATTTGGTCTGTTAGTTTATATATTAGTTTTCCACCAGTCCTTTTTGCCCTATTGTTTACACTTTTTCGAAAAGTGAGACTGCGAGTCTCATTATCAAGTGGCCAGCTGATGTTAGTTTGACAAGTGGAATTGTATTGACAGTGTTTTAATTTTTATTCACTTTGTTAACACCACTTTCTTCCTTCTCATTCAATATACGTCGCCAATATCCCTTTCCACCATTTGCCTACCTAACGACCGCCCCACTATACATCTGCCTCCTCACTTAGCACTCACACTTTCCATCACGATGCCTCATAACATCCACTGCTTATCATATTGTCGTGCCTATCATATGTAGTTCAGTTCCATCTTTGTATTTATGATAAGCTCAGATAAAGTCAACGCGCATCTTTTCTGACACTCCTTTGGCCCCAAGTTCTCTGCTCGATAAAAACGAATCGAACAGTGGGCACATAATGGACTAGATGGCACATTCGCAAAAAAGCCACTAATTAATATCAAGTTACGGACAATTGATAATTGGCTCAAAGTTACACACAATACTAGCATTCTGCCGTTCTAATCAGCTCAAATGATCAGTCCCCATTTGCAAACCTGCTTCTTTTTTAAGTCATATCATGTTTGCATTGATGAAGACAACAAGAAGTATTTTTGTCAGTACAGTTACTTTTTTCAGACCTCAAAGATAGCGGCATGCTGCTTATACAGAGACACTAGTGGTCTTTTCTCTACCGAGCCATCTGAGATGACAGTACAGCTTGAAGCCAGCAAAATCTCCAGTCGAAAAACAAATACACCAAGGAAATCAGAGTCACAGAGGTATAAAGAGAGTCATAAAGTTCTCAAAAAAAATTTCAGTTCGAAGTATCTTTTTCGCCTATTTTGAGTCATAGCCACTATGGTGGCTGGATTTTTATTCATAACATGTTTTCAACGTTAAGGTGCCTTACAACATTTCAAGATTTGCTACAAGCACAAAATTAAATGTAGTGGATTATAAGCATTTATTAACATATACTTCGTTAAATGAGTAATCACGCCCGTTATGTTTATGCCTCTTTAGTTTCAGCCTTTGCTTTCTTGTGCATATTTAATGTGAACTCTCCTCATTGAACATTAAGACAAAAAATTTTGCAATCGATTTCAAATAACCCTATGTTTATGACCCCCTTCCCGCCCAATGTGAAATTTCTACGCAAACAGAATGATCTCTTTGTTGTTCTGAATCCAAGTTGTCCTGAATTTCTCGCCTCTTTGTCACAGCTTGGATGAAATGGACGAAGACGAGTTCTTGTACGGCGATTCCAGTTTTTGTACTGAAGAAGCTGTAAAAGAGGAGTCCCAAGAAGGCGAATCAACGTTGTAAGTTCATTCCCCTGTCTTTCTCTCTGGTACCCTGTGAACAGCCACCTGAACTACTGGGGCTGCATCATTTGATAGCTTTTCTCCAGTCAACTTTGTTAGATAAATTGTTAGACAGAAAAATGGGAATGCAACTCTTTTTTCTGTTTTTTAGCAGTGATGCACCGGGTGAAGAAGCCAGAGTAACTAACTGGGTGGTGATTTGTAGAGAGAAAGGAAGCCTAGAAATCTATTCCGTTCCAGATTTTAAGCTAACCTTCTTGTGCCAGAATTTTAGCAACGCACCGAAACTCTTGATTGACAGTGGTAGTCCCAATCCGCAAAATGGCAGGTTAGTATTGCAGAAATTGAAGTTATTGATGAACTTTTGACCTATTGACCTTTTGACCTATTGACCTACTGTAGATTGATTGTTTACGAAAAGAATTTAATGCATTTTAAATAACATGGAACTTTTATTAGTTTATTTATTCCTTAACTCATGCCTACACTCTACAAGAATATTCTTCTGCTCAAATGTCGTCTATTGGTGCCTCTAGGGAAAATCAATGTAAGATTGTTTTACTCGAATGACGTTCTGTGAATGACAACTATCAATTTGATTGGTTGATGCGTTGCATGTTTTAGTCAATCAAAGGACTCTGTCATCAATGAGGTCTTAATCGTTGGTATTGGCAACAACGGATCGAGGCCACATCTTTTCGCCATGCTTGACCAGGACTTGGTCATTTACGAGGCGTTTCCTTTCTCAACGTCCCCCGCAGAGAAACACTTGTTACTGCGCTTCAGGAAGGTGGGTTGATTCGTCATGAAGGTAGAATGTAATTGGACACATTTATGGCTCAAACAGTTTGATGTGTAGTATGTAATCATACTAATAATCGAAGCTAATAATCAGACAATCATACCAGTTGAAGGAGCATGCTATATGTGCAATTTTCGATGAATTATATTAGGCATTAATTTTGGTTTTTCATAGGTTTGTATCAATTTGTTAATGAGAGAAAAAACAGAAGCGAGGCTAGCAAGACTCGCGGATAAGAGTGAGTGTGCATTCTACCAAGACTATTCATTTTCACTCTTTTTGATTTTCACTCTTCAAAACTCATACCTCAAAGAGAAATAACTTGGTCGACACTTCTCAATGACAAAATGACAAGATGACACTGTTTAACGACCAAATGTCACTTCAGTCTGACAAGAGAATCAATTTGCTCGAAACTTGCGAATCCTCTTTTGATCGCCTCAGGTCTTTGCCTTGAGTATGTTTTTAAGCAGCCATGAAGTGCACAAAGCTACAACTCGTTCTGCAATGACTTGCCCGTTTGCAATGCGGGCCATAGTTAGATATGAATGTTTGATTGCGAAGTAAATCGAATGCAGAGTGCCGGTTATTGGGTCAATGCGACCTCCATTGCGACCTCTCGGCTTGTTGCGCTGTTTAGTCCAGTGATTTTCCTTCCGTCTTGTTGTAGGTGAGTCTGACGGGAGGCGCTTCAAGGTGCCCGTCTTGCGCGCATTCAAGGACATCTCGTCGTACACTGGCGTAAGTTGAAACGTCACATTCATTAAACCGCAAATATGAATATCTAGATGATCTGGATCTACTGACATCTTTAGATACACAGGAAATTGTTACATCTGATAGTACACTTAGGTAGAAGATGTATGCCGAGTAATTTTTTGGAGGGGGAAGTTGGACTTTGTTTTTCACATCTTGAAAACCATCACTGAGTATGTCGGTGAGCTTCTAGCGTACAAAACCTGTGGTGTTGCTTCGAGTTCTGCTCTAACCGTATTTTCCTGCATTTTCCTCCCTGCACAGGTTTTAACTTATATCATTGCTTCTGTCCAAAGAATTTGGACAGGTTTATTTGTGCATGATTTGATTTTGACGAAACTATATCAACCCTTGTGTAAACTTAGTGGCGCTCTCCTGCAAGGAAGTTTACTTAAAAATCCCTGTTAGTTGTTCTTCAAGTACCCATATGAGGTAATGTCTAGCTTTGTGCTTTAAACAATGATACGGAGAATACAAGGATTTATTTCTTTTACCAAGAAATATACACTGAATGCAAATACTGTCAGAAGTTGCCGAGTTTCAGATATTAAATTTAAAGATCTAGAGTTTATGCGCACTGTTTCTTTCTTCAGGTTCAGCTACAGAAAAGTTAATTCCACATTTGTGTTTCCAGCTTTCCTCTGTTTATCAACTTGTTAGAATGCATACATAAGGATGAGCATTTGATTTGGGAGTACAATTATTGTATTTCCAGATCTGAGCATAAGAATTATAAGAAAAGCACAGCCAAATCTCACTAGAATAAGTAAAGATATGCATCATCTGTTGGGTATCCAATAATTTAATCAGTCACCAAATGCATATCTCTGCCATAAACCGGTATGATTGGCGCAAAACTGAATAGTCAGAATAATTTCAGATTCTACATAATAATTTGTAGAGTATGCATAATGTTGTTGTAGCAGTGCCCAATTAAGCGTCATTACTTGTATCGTAACGATGATTGAAGGTGACTTTGTTACGTCAGGTGTTTGTGTGCGGACCCTGCCCGCATTGGATATTCATCACCTCGAGGGGGTGTCTGAATGCACATCCGATGAGTATCGATGGTGCTGTCACCTGTTTCGCCCCTTTCCACAACGTCAATTGTCCAAAGGGATTTTTGTATTTCAACAAAGGGGTGAGTTTCACAACGTATCAGTAACTAATAGACAGGCACATCTCTTCTACGCAGTAACATCTCTTTTGCCACAATCCCCCGTCTTGACTTGAGGCCAGTTTTTATATCAAAATGAGAATCTTTATGAATTTTTTATAGTGCAATTTGAAATTCATGCAAAGTACCATAATTTTGAATAGGTATCTATTAGTAGTTGTTTCTTCGAGGATCTTGGCCTATACAGGGAAGGGGGAGGGGGGTGGGGCGGTTATGAATTGGATAATCGATTTGTGGTTTAATTCGTTCTACGCATGATATCCGTCTTTGTGAATCTCAGTTAACCGATGGAACAGTAACTCGATAAAAGCCTTACTTCAGGATGAAAGAAATGTGCACGTTCTCGGTCATTTTTATAGTTTACCCCATGCAATGAATATCGATGAACGTTTACTGCATACTGCTACAGTTCTCTATTTGGCTTGTTGGTAAAATTACAAAACCCAGTGCTGAATGCTAGTATCCCAATTATGCTTAGAAAAGATCTGTTCAATTTCACTGTCTTTCCCCTTTGTTTTCACTTAGATTCATCTGACTCATAAACTCATATTTATTTGCTTATTTGGTAGGGAGAGCTTCGAATATCAGTCCTACCAACACATCTAACATACGATGCACCATGGCCTATCAGGAAAGTGCCCTTGCGAGCTACCCCCTACAGTGTCGCATACAATAAGGAGAACAAGGTAAAGCTTATTTAGATTTCCTTTTGCCAGAACAAATTATGGTCGAATGATGTCCCCTCGTGCTCTGTTTGGGTTTCCCTCGATTGCCTTGAAAATTTATTTCACTATGGTCCACCCTTCCCCTTCCTCATTTATGGCATTGATGTTTCTCTTTTATCATTCTCTTCATGTTTCATAGAGCAAGAGTTTTTCTCATTTGCAGGTTAATTTATCTCTAAAGGCAGCCGCGCGAACTTTTTTGTGCACCTTCGCGTCTCAGGCAGCACCTCCTGCCTCTAAAAATCATGAGCTTTTTTCGTTTATTTTGTTTATTTAAAGGTTTACGCTGTTGCAACAACGACATTAGAGCCAAATAAGAAAATTCCGAAGTTCAACACGGAGGATAAAGAATGGGAGACGTTGGAAAGAGGTTATTTTGGCATTTTTTATATTATTACATTAATAATATTATTACGATATTTCGATCAGCAATATTATACGAACATAATTATCCAAGTTAATTTGAAAGTATTTCTACGAAGTGCAGTGCTTGTTATACTTCAATGCTATACTTTGTGATTGCAAACATAGCAGAATCTTGTTCAGTTCCATAAACACTTGAATGTGTCTGCAGTTGTCAGCCTCCCTCGATAGATATGTTTTTACAAGCAGGAATGTTCATTTTGCAGATTCTCGCTACATCCCTCCAGTCATAGAGCGTTTTAATATCCAATTGGTTTCACCTGCTAGATGGGAAATCGTTCCCCATTTCAAGTAAGTTTATTTTTCTTCACATAAATTTATGTTTTTGGAGGTTACGATGGACATTGATTGACAGGAATAAGAACTTCTCAGGAGTCTAGAAAAATATATTCGTAGAATTATTGTGATCGTTAATAATTTAACACAGAGTATGTCAAATATCGACTGAGTGTTTTTCTATTTAGCAATAACAAATTTTATCTTTAATTTGTTCAAAGTCATTGGCTTGTAAGATAATGTTTTCTGTTTCGAATATGAAGATTTGTTAGGGATTATTCCTATAGGATTTCGTGCAACATAGGGTAAGGACTTTTGCTCTTTTAAAGTCAATTTTTCTTTTCTTTTCTCTTAGAGATGTTAGGTATTTGCTTTTGTTTTGAATGAAGCATTCCTTGTTATAGCTATGAATTCGAAGAGTTTGAACACATATCTTCAATGAAAACCCTTGAATTGAAGAGCCAGGAGACCCATAGCGGCTATAAGACATTCCTAGTTGCTGGAACTTTGTATAATTTTGGTGAAGATTTGACTGCAAAAGGCAGGGTATGTTTTCCGCTTGATTATCTTTCCCATTCACTGTCTATTTTAGTGGCGGATAAAACGGTATGATTTCACATCGAAAAAATTTGAATAAATCTTTCAACTTACATTTCAAACTAACAAGGCAAATTCTTACGCATATTATGTTTCATGTTAGGTGACACTATAAACACATCAGTGACTTGATTAAGTGATTTTTGCGGAAGTCAGATATCTCACCAGATATCTAATCTATCCGAAAAATAATTCGATAAAGAAGCAAGTCAGAGCAAAAAGTCTAGCTATGTCCAGCCTGAGAAATATATATTTCATCAATTAATCAGAGTGACTCAGTTTTGCCCAGGGAATTTTACCTTCAAAATTTACCTTAAACCGTATTGGGGATTTTACTCTTGAAGCGAAATGCTACATGCAGACGTTTAAACCATTGGCGCCGAATTCGTGGGACTTAGGGCCGGAGCCCCTCTTGCAGGGACACAAATTCATTTCATTTTAAGGGAGCTGTACTTTCAACAGAACGCGATTTTTCGATGAGAGTCTAACTTTTTGCACAGAAAATTTGATCTTAAAAGAATGCAACATTGCTAAAAGCAGACTAAAATCAACAAAACGATAATTTTGTATTTATTTCTACCGTCAACTGTTTAAGAAATTGATTTTTATTTTCGCTTTTCAAATTGTTTCAGAAAAGAAAAAACTAGCAGTGAAATTGCATTATTTTCGCGAAAACATCGAATAGAGACAGATTTCTTGTAACAACTTTAAAACCATAATGCATTTGCGTCCTTGTCCTTTTTATTCTATTTGGAAGACTTCAGCCAAAACCTACACCATCCTCTTTGAAGCTTTTTGATGCCAAAAATTATTCCAGGGAAAGCAAAATAATGTCAGTACACTTTCGCAGTCTATTTCAAGGGAAATCAAAAGATGTGATTCAACATTGACTAAATCAGACGACTTTGAATCAAACAGTATTAGATCCCTCTGAACACAAATCTTAATTAGTTCGCATGCCGCTTTTGAATCAGAGGAAAATCTTAAAAACTTCGCAAGAATGATAAAGAATTGGAATGGGGCGTTTTGTTAATGTTATGCATGTGGCTAAAGATGTTATTATCGACTGTCGACCTAGACCAATTTACATTCTGTAAACTACACGTTTTTTTATAAAATCAAAGTCTATAAGATTGTTCAGGCTCAAAACTGCTAACATAGAGCTACAATTTGAGAATGATGCCAGGCTCAACCCTCATCAAGACTAAGATTTAATCTGTTTTCTTCCAAAGCAAAATACTTTTCACGGGATTAAAATAATGCCCTTGTATTAGCACCGTATTCGTATCATAAGGTTTTGTATTTTAACATTAAATTTGTTGTTTTGTTTATTTATTCTGAAATTAATGATGAAGCAACACATCAAAAGAAATTTAACATTTTTCTTTGATCTTAAGGCGAATTCACACCTTGTGTTTGGCAAGAAATAATTTAAGAATAATCTTACGCTCAAAATTGACTGCTGACAATTAACAAATGGTACCGTTGTCATTTGCATTGTGACATCCTGTCAATATGATTATTTTATTTCGTTTGGATATTTGTCGCAGTAGTTAAGCTTGTTATGAATTCTTTTGGTAGAAAATAGACGTGGCCAACGTTCTGTAAGACTTTTAAGGGCGTGTCTACGAAATTTTTCCCATCCTCTTTTTTATGTCTTCAATGGCCCTCCCCAAACTCAAACGCTGGATCCGCCCCTGGATCCGCCCCTGGTCTACTTATCAACTTTGTTTTCTCTTTTAGTATTTTTTAATTTCATCTCATCCCATTCCACTTTTGATAAACATTTTTGGGCGTTTTTTCATAAACTACTAGAGCCGATTTAATAAGCTTTCGGGGGTCTCACCCCACGCCCTTTTAATACTAACATGTCTGGTTGTCTCTGTGTTCCAGGTTCATATATTCGACATTATCGACGTAGTACCAGAGCCGGGACAGCCTCTCACCAAACATAAATGCAAAGTACGTCTAACCATTGATCACAGCTTGAACGTGTTATGTTTCATCGGCATTGTTTTTATGCTAATTTTTTGCTTGTTTGGTATTACGACCCCATTTTGCATGTTTGCTTTGTTTTTGCCTGGGTCATTACTTGATAGGCAATATTTGCAAAATCGCTCGTATTCTGAAACATTTATCCATTTAGTGCTTGTATGCAAAGGAGCAGAAAGGCCCAGTTACGTCCATTTGCGCTGTTCAAGGATACCTTCTAACCGCACTTGGACAAAAAGTGAGTTCTGATATCACCTTAGTTTTTCTCTTGTTTTTGAGCTTATGCAACTTTTGATGGATAATACGCGATCCTTTTTGTATTAAAGCAAATTTTTAGGACCAGCCGATAACATCTCTTTTTTCTGGTATTCCCCTTATTTTCTGAAAGCAATCCATGTCCTTTCAAGTTTATTTCCACACAATAAGTGGCATTTTGCGATACCTACCCCTTATTGTGGCATCGGTTCCAGAGCAATCGGGTGACATAGCGGTTCTACTATGGAAGAATTCAGTTCCTCTTTTAAAACACTTTAAGTTGAATGACATACGAATATATTATGCACTCATAACAGCTGACCCTAAGCCAACAAGAAGACCTGTTCCATTTCTCCTCGCTTGAAACGAGAACGTGTCTTCTGGCGCTGTAGTGGCTCATGAACTGATGCTTAGTGAAAATGTCGGCTGCTGGCTTCTCTTCAAATTCACTGCCAACAAGAAGGCATTCTCGTACGCTTCTCTGTTTGAAGAGCAATAACCGAATGACTCTGCGAGGCCTTGTGGCCTCTGCGAAGTGATCGCGTGAAACAACAAATTAAAGCCGCATTTAAACCAGCAAGTTTTTCTCGACTTTGAGAAGTTTATTTTGCTGCTATACATTGGGGTAGATTGATGAAATTTTTCAATTTTTACTTGACAGATGCATTTGTTCAAAAGTTGGCGTTAGACTTACCGGAACAAATTCTAAGAGATTTTTATCATTCTCCACGAGCAATTAAAAATGATCATGAAAAATTTGTCGAAAAGACTTGCTTATAACCTTCACGGGCAAGGAAATTTATTAAGAAAAATTGCGAAGAAAAGTTAGTCTTGTAGATGTGGCTTTAGTTTAGAATGTATCTGAAATCGACACCCATCTTAGCATGTGCCGGGATAGCTCAGTTGGGAGAGCGTCAGACTGAAGATCTGAAGGTCCCTGGTTCGATCCCGGGTCACGGCACTCTTTTTCTTTCCCTCACTCTTTCTTCGTATCCATTTAATTTTGGTCGAGATAATGTTTAGAAACATGTGGGAGTTATTAAGTAAACTACTCAACAGATTTCTCTGATTCGGGCAAAGTTGAAATTAGTGTCAAAAATTTCGAAAACAAAGTCACTTGCGACCCGAGGAAAGAATCCATCTTGCGACACGAGTTCATTTTCGAGAAGGAGCCACATATAACGAGACGCCAAATTGATAACAGCAACCCGAGTGTCCTCAACAGTCCAAGCTGAAGAGTAAAAGCGAAACACTAGACTGGAAACTTTCCAGCGCGCCCGCAATATCTTGCCCGCGCACCCGTCTGCACGCTTTTCGATATTGGCCGCGCAAAATAAATCAAACGTGAATGTGGCCGCGCAAATAATCTTTCCGCACCACAGCAACAAATCAAAGACCATAACAAAAGATTTTTGCAAAAATAGGGTCCATCGCCCTGATTATTTTATTGCAGCCGCGCAAAAATTTTATGAAATCCTGACGAGGGCGCGCAGTTTAGGAAATTTTTTGTCACCTTGTCCGCGCATATTACAGTTTGGCGAAACAGGTTGCCCTAATTAGAGTAGGGGCCAAGTCCAACCAAAAATGGACTTTCAAATATAGGCTGTCTACACTTGAGTGGCAGATTGAAAATATTCAGAAATTATAAAGGTCTCCCCAAAGCATATGCGGTTTCCTTTTTATCGATTTCGCATTGCTCAGAAATATCACTCCTTTGGAAGTTTGAGAATGATACCTGTAGTATCCCTGTGGCAAACATTTGGAACATGACCTTTGAACTTCACCAAGGTCTTTTTCCAGTTTTGAAGCTAGTTTTTACGAATGCCAATTCTGAATACGGAGCGTGAGTTTTAAAGAGGCAAGATTTTAGAAAGTCAGCTATATCTATGTTGTTTTCATAAACACGGAAATGATTACGTCATGTACGTTACATACATTTGACATTTGTTGATGTCTTAATATTAAATATTCCAGGTCCTAGAATTATTTTTGGACCCTGTTTTTTGTGCGATTGTAAACTTTTCGTAATATTGTATTTTTATTTTCTTTATTGGCTCTTCCATTAAACCGTTGAGTTTGCATTTTAGAAACACACATTTTAGAATTATCTTGACGGCATTCGTGCATGCAATACATTTATACGCAATTCTCTGTTTATTCCTAGATTTATGTGTGGAATTTCAAAGATAATGCAGATTTGATCGGAATGGCCTTTATTGATACCCAAGTTTATGTCCACAACATGCTTCCAATGAAAAACCTCGTTCTCACGTCTGACATTGTCAAAAGCATCCAACTCCTTAGATTCCAGGTGTGTTTCTATCCCTTGCCATTTAGCAATCTTCATTTTTTCTCTCGACTGGATGTTTATCATTTGACTGCATGTGTGTTCAATTTTTGTTGTGTTTATCATAGTCAACGTGACTAGTTAAACTTTGAATTACTCGATGCGTAGATGTACTTATGTCCCTTGCGCTGTGACAAAAGAGGTCCATTTGAACAGGAAATTTTCAAATTTTTAATGCTGGTCGCTTTTCGTTTGTGACTTTTCCAGTGACACCGTAACGGCCTTCAACTGTTTTGTTTCTGTTCTTAGCTTCCTTACCATGGACGTTTATGTCTATAACTATCTCACTTTGGTTTGAATTCATCAAACCGCTTCATAGAGAATTGATTTTTGGCGTGATTTTTAGCCTCGTCTGATTTGGCTGCTGCCTTGGAAGGATCCTTCCTCGCGGGCCTTCAGTTGCGGCACCTTATGTATTGGCCTCGCTTTGACGCGATGCGGTAACATTTGCACAAACAGCTGTAGGCCTGATACTACTGTCTTCACCATTTCTTCGAACCCATGTACTTTGCAGCCTTCGTTTCACTGAGTTGCAGTTGTTTATTAGCGTGGCTTTTGCCTTTGGGTTTATCATGATGTAAATCAAAGGGTCGAGTAAGTAAATGAACCGGAAAATGTATTGCTCATACTCATTTTTACCGATAACTGCCCGCACGATTTCGGGTATCCCTTCGAAGAGAATGAAGGCGAGAAGCATGCACGTGATCATTCGTACGAACCTCGTGTTGTCCCTGTCCGCATTAGGCTGGTTATTGGCGGGGCGGCGTCTGTTGAGGCGGTAGAAAGCAGATGAATACGTCACTATGAATAAGAGAAGGAATATTGCGTCTAATACCAAAAATATGACGTGGAACATTTCGTCTGTGAGATACATTAGATAAAGTAGAATTGTAGTGGCAATTCCTATGAGCCAGAGGGCCCCTGATAGCAACACGTACATCCGGCCTGTTAATATCACTTTGTACTTGAGTGGAAAGTTGACACCAAGGAACCTATCGAGAGTGAGAAAAGTTATTAAGAGGATCCAGGTTATGGCGAGTCCCTGTATCACAACTACCGCAATATTAAAGTCTTGGTCCAGAATGATATGGACGTCAAATGACAACCATGCTATTGACAGAACGAAGTCCACGGCACTCAGGTTTTTTATAATTATTATTTGATTGAACTGTTTGAAATCGGTCTTCATGAGGATAAAGAACCCCGCTGCATTCAAAAGTGCTGCAAGGGAAGACCCTGTCATGGCCACCGGTCTCAAAACTTTGAAAAGCATCGCTAAAAGCCAGGCGGTGCTATCTTTTCAAAGCCAGTTGCCAACCATTCTGCTTGCAGTTCTGTTTAAACACGAGAGCTCTCTTCTGTGGAAAAACTCTTTCATGCCTTCGGCTTTTTCTGTTTTTGGTTAAGTCTACAAGATAGGAGAGCTCTTAAAGTGAATGTTGCGAATTTATATGCGAATCCTGCGAATTTTTATGTGAATCCTGCGAATTTTTATGTGAATCCGGCGAGTTTATATGCGAATCCTGCGAATTTTTATGTGAATCCTGTGGATCTTTATGTGAATTCTGTGGATCTTTATGTGAATCCTGTGGATCTTTTTGTGAATCCTCAGCAAACTGTCGCTAATTACATTCTAGACATTGTTTCTTTATCCGCAATGTAAAGTGGTCATCTCTCCGCTGCTGCTCCACTTATCTGCTCCACTTATCTGCTCTACGTATCTGCTCCACTTATCTGCCCCACTTTTCCACACCAAATTATTTGCCCTGTGACTGGTTAAGTTTCTGTTTTTTATCGTGGAAACAATGTGTGTGTAGACAAGCATTCCCACCCATGCAGAGAAGGCGAAGTGGTTTCTTTCAGCTATTAGGCCTTCTTTAGCGACTTTCTTTGAAAGAATTCCAACGGTAGTAGCTACTTGAGAAAACTACTTCTAGTTGTTCTGCCTTGATAAACTGGAGTTTGGTGCAGCTGCAAACGGCAGAAGACCTAGCTTTTAATCACTACAGGTGGCACCAGATTGAACCTAGTTAAACATTTTGTCAATTTGCTGCATTTTTGAAGTTGTTGTTTATGTAGTTATTGTGGTTTTATGCGTTTTATTTCGATTTTTGATCAGCATGAATTCATTTTTGCACGCTTTAGATAAACGGGTTGATGTTTCGGCGTGCTACGAAATTAAAATGTGACTGAAAATTTTTCGCTGTGTAATTAAACTGAACATTTTTTGCACTGTAATTAAGTTGACAATTTAGAATAATTCTGCTTTATTGAGCTGGAACACAAATCATGAAGCCGGCTTTCTTGAAGTCAATTCGAATGAAGATGTTATCGCAAATTCGAATGGGGCGCCTGTCGTAAATATTTAGAGTCCATTTTGCATTGCAAATTTTGAATTTATCGGCGCTGTGGCTTGGTTAGGAGAGAAGGGGTGACGAAACGATGTAGACTCTGTACAGAGAAAGGGAATCAGTTCAGCAAGCAGTCTCATTAGCTGAAATCATAAAAATGACTTGGATCCGGTTGGATGCCGGGGTATAATGATGATGAAGCACAGAGAGAGACGATGATTCGTGGCTATGAACTTGACATGTTCTAAGTAACGATACACGTGAAAACGTAGAAAGCGTAGGTTGCGGAACGTGTGATACGGAATCAATACGAATACGAAACGAAAACGAATGAAGCGAATACAAAAGGGATTAGATTGATAGGTTAATGCCCGTTAGGGTCCAGACTCCGGTACTGGGGCCCAGACTCCAGTACTTGACAATGATGGTGATTACGATGGCGGTAAGAGCAAGAGGAGCGAAGCCGGAGTGCTGGACATTCACGTATACATGCTATCCTGAAAATGCGAAGGAGCTGCTGGAACAACGCAGCGCACCAGGTGGAAGAAATCATAGGCATCGAAGGGAGGCCAGAAAGACTGGAGGTGGCAATAGCCAAGGGTTCATCCAGGCACCACATGGCTCAGGTCAAGTGCGGGGAGTCCTTTTTCGAAATTGGCGAAAACTCCCTGAAAAGGAAGGATAAAAGCCAATTGAAGTAATGCGTGACAGACGGATGCAGGACGCAACGGAAGAGGCCATGGTGGAGGAGTTTGGGGAATCCTGGCTCCACAGTCAATCGACCGTCGATCGAAGCATTGAGAGACAGCGGACCGAAGAGTGGAAGCAGCAGACGATGCAACGCTTTCAGAATGCCAATCTGCGACAATGGCAGAAAACTGTCCTCCGGTTGGTACGGACGAAGGGGCCGAGAAGAATCACGTTCGTGGTGGACGAAGAGGGCAACACCGGCAAGAAATGTCTCGCCGAGTACATAATGGCCACCAATAACGGCTTGTGCTTGACATCAACGTCTTTGCGAGACATTGCCTACGCTTGGGAGGGCGAACGATACGTCGTATTCTATGTAAGTAGGGAAAATTCATCAAAACTCAACTACTCAACTTTAGAAACCATAAAAAACGGAATCGTATTCAGCACCAAATATAAGTCATCAACCAAAGTTTTCCCAATCCCAATAATCATCTGCATGATGTCAAATGATGACATCAATTTTGCCAAACTGATGTCAAATGACAGGTTCCACTTTTGCAAGTCTTGCAGTGATGCCCAGTGTCCCTTTCTCTCCAACGTATCAACATCCAACTCTTCGGTCCACTGCACACGCATCTTACGAGCAATGCACTTTCTTGCGCGCTTCAGAAACACCTCTGTAACACTAAATCTTGATAAGATGGAAGCGGACACTCCTTGAAACTTTCGGTACTCCATTGAAACACTCCCAGCATGTCCAATATATTTTTCATTCTACAAATGTTGTAAAAAAGCTTATAAGCATGCCATTGAAGCCAAGTAGTAGTCAATTTTAGCCCCCTCTATCCCTTCCAACATAATGTGATCGTCCTGAGAGTACTGAATAAACTTGAGGGTACGAGGGCAAATCTCATTCGCGTGTGCTTTTGTGCGACCACCACCAGTAGAGCTGCACATCCATTTGGCAAACGTCTCACTGAAAATGACCTCGTCGGGAATTATATTCGAACTACTAATAACATCGTTTGATTCGTCGATCTTCTTGTCACATGTGTTTTGCGGCGCAGCACCATCATCAATGACATCCTTCGAGCATTTGTCAAAATAAAAGAACCAAGGATGCGAATTCGTAACATGCTTTCTGCAACCTCTTTGACTACGGAAGCCTTCATGTTCGCAGTCATGTATAGGGCACTGGAATATTCCGTGCACGTTACCCACTAACATCAGCCTTTGCCGCCGATTAAGTAATACAAATGAGAAAGGAAATCAGCCCAAAGGTACTTAGCGCACGCAGAACGTATTCAGATTCATGTTGGAATGTATAGGAAAAGCGAGCGAACGGAGGCCCGCAGTTCCCAAGACGGCTCGTAAGCAGCATATGCTCATATTGATGAGATGCTCACAACAAAAAGGCACAAGGGGACAAAGGGACAGTTCCCTTGGTCCAGAGGACCTTTCTTGGTACCATTGTTCTTTTTAAAAGGATCTATTGAACATTAGCCTAATGCCAGCAATTTCTTACGTGTCCATTTTGGGCACCCTTAAGGGCATCTCTACCGGATCTATGGTTGCATTGGCATGGGGGACACCCGAGAATAACAGAGTGAGGCACAAAACATTCAGCACTCTTGAACAAACGAAAACAAAGCTTATCTGGGACTCCAAATTTGGGAAATACTGATGATGATGATGATGATGATGATGATGATGATGATGATGATGATGATGATGATGATGATGATGATGATGATGATGATGATGATGATGATGATGATGACGATGATGATGATGATGATGATGACGATGATGATGATGAGATTGATGATGATGATGATGATGATGATGATGAGAATGATGATACTGTACGCCCAATCAAGTGCCCTGCGTATTCTAAATGCAGTTGCTGCAAAAGTCCATCTGGATTTCTTGCAGGCTTAAATTTTGCGGGCACTTTCACAAGAAGGAAATTAAGGTCACAGTTCACATCTATAATGCATGATTTAACATCACCAAATTCATGCTTGCGTGCTTTTCAATTCTAGGAACAGTTCAACAATCTGTCTTTAGTCAGTCGAGTAAGTCTTTAAATTGTTCAACTTGCGCAGTGCGTAATGCTTCTTTTTCCCATTCTTCATATTACCTCGTGAGTTATTTGCTGTGTAATTCCTTCTATCCCGATATCGAATGCTTCCTTCAATGCCCCAGTGCACATGACATAGTAAAAATCACTTTCAAACCTTTGTTGTTCCAATTCCAAATTAAAGATCAACCATTATGAAAAGACCACATTAAGATTATTTGAGACACTTAGAATGAAACTCGCACAAGAATCTAATATCAAAGACAGGTCATTCTACCTTAAACTTAGGCCTTGTTCTGACTTACCATGACGTCATAGTTCCAATACTATCACGTGCTTACTCGTTTTGTCCATGGCCCTGCTTGCTTGGATCATTTATGATTTGACTTTTATGTCTTGCCTTGCAGGATGTGAAACCGCTGGAAGTGTTTAGCTCAGAATATTTTGTTGATGGCACTATTCTAGGGTTTTTAGGTGAGTACTCTGGCACGCACGTCATTTCCCCATGGAATGCCATTTCCCCCAAAAAACCTCTTAGCAATGCCACACCTGCACCATGACCATCTTTAGTGTGTTGCGGAGGTGCAATGATGTTGTGATTTTGTCACATGTGTAACCTACTTGCAACATCCCTTTCTCTAGCCAGGAAAATGGTCTAACCTTAGCTGCCGCATTAAGATATCGCAGTTTTCTAGAATGGTGCAAAAATGTTCATTAGGTGTGGCCGACTCTTCTAGCGGCACTTTCTTGCGTCTCAGGGTTGTTGTATTCTCCTCGACTTTAAACACAGAATCTAGCAAGCAAACATTCTGTATTTGAAGCATTTGTTCACTTTTCTTTGCAGTTTGTGATGGAGACAAGAACCTAACTTTGTTTTCGTATCAACCGGAAGGTATTTATCATGTTCTGATTTTATGCCCAGTTGCGCCCGGCAATTTTGTCTTCTCGTTAGCTAGTGCAAAATGAGTTTCATAGCCTCGGTAGCTTTGTCTGCATCTAATGGCTGTAGTTGCGACAGGGAATCAATCTGTTTATAACCTCGTTCTGATTTGAGAACATAACCTGTTTAGGCAATTATTCGAGCCATGTTTTAGTTTTGTGAAACAAAGGACTTAATGATAATGAGAAAAATGGGCTAACCTGATTAATGAAATGGGCTAACCTGATTTCCTAGTGATTATAGCATCGCATCACATCACAAAAGCCCGCAGATAAATGATCACTTTTGAATCAGTTGTTAATGGAGTCCTTCTGTCTGTCTAAGCTCTTGAAAGTTTTGGCGGTCAGCGGTTGCTTCAAAAGGGAGACATCAACATCGGCACGCATGCCAACACCATGTTTAGGGTTAAGGTTTGCGAGGAACCAACCACAGATCTGCACCGAAACAAAGACAGCAGACACGTGACCTACATGGGTGAGTTCGTTTTTCGTCGTCTTTGCTCAACAAGAAATTTATTGTTTTTAGAACTTTTTTGTATTTTCTTCGAATTACTTCCAGTTTAAATCCGAGTAGAAGCTGACTCAGTATGATTATGTTCTCTAGGTAGTTGTGGACCTAAACAGATAATTGAGGGATAATTGAGTTGATCGTAGGACGCCTGGCCTTGTTAGCTTAGAGACTTTGCCTAGTTAATGTATATTCAAAGTCAGTTCAGAACCATTTATTAACGCAGCGTACTAGTAAGAGAATTAATCCAAGTGTATTGACCACAATTTCCTAATTTTTCCTCTTTTTTCGCGTTGAGCCTTGAACATTACAGAAATGCATAACATTAAGCTCTTCCCATGCGGAAAAAAATTTTCTGAAAAACTCTGGTAAAATTTAATATTAAAATGTGATATTTGTGTTAGCTCATAAACAAGTAGGCCTTTATGACAAGAAGCTCTCTTTTTGTAAAAAAATACTTGTCCAAACGCAGTTGGTTGTAACTTTATCTGCAAATCAAAACGATGTCCACCAATTGGTGAATATCTCTAACCGACGAGACCCCCGTGAACTGTTCCTCCGAAGATTCCCAAAGGGAAAAGGTTAAATTCCCAAAGGGGTTGAGTCTTTCAAAAGATGTAGGTCTGCTCCACAGTGGTGACTTCTCCGGTGTACAATGGGTAATGCGAGTAGATCAGCGCCTTCCTCTCCTCCGCAGCTGAACGAAACCGGTTGCAGTTTTTCGTTGCCTCTCCGACAAATGAGTTCGCCATGAACTGTGCAAATTTGATTACTTCAGGTGATCGGTATATTTTCAAGGCAGGATGCCATTCATAGCTTGGCTTCTCTGGATGCCACTGTACGCCAAAAATCGGATACCTTTTAGCTAGAAGCAAGCGAGTAACAGAGAATTATGAAAATTCATTGCGAAGTTCCTTAACTGTTGACCTGGGATATATCGTACTTGTTTTTTAGGTGGCCGTCTGAAAAGTTCATTTTTTTCTTTATTTCCTCTTTCTAGTGGTGCTAATTTATTATAAGTGCCAAATCGATCAAACCTACAAATTAACCTAGGGCTACGACTGCGAGAAAATACCCCCTGCTATACCATGAGACCACTGCTTTTCTGAACTATACGACGAAATGAATAGGTTACGTTGGGTAGACTGGGAACTGGTATGCACAGGACTAAGTCGCAAATAATGACGGGGGTTCTCTTGCCCAAAGGACCGACCAAAAAATGATATTGATTGCCTATTGTCATTCCCCACAGCAAAGATTGAACAGGCTACCTTCGATTGCTGCTACAAATTCCACACCCCTTGTGTCCTTGCTGGTCGTGAGCATCTTGTAGGTTGTCCTCAGGCGTCGATTTCTCTTGAAGACCCTTGAGTACACACCCCAGTTGTGGCTGTTGTAAGCAAGTTTTCGTTGCGTGACCAGTCTTCGCAGGCGTGAACTCAAACCCGCGAACATTCGGCTCTTCGTGAAGTCCGGCTCGAGGCCCATTGTCATTGATATTCTTTTCGAGTATGTCCGCTGCAAGAGGTTTCTTTTCGCCGTCAGTTTGGTGAGCAGCTGGAAACCGAGGCATATGCCCATGATTGGAAAGTTCTTGGCCTTGACAGCGTACTGAAATATTTCACCCCCAGTCTTGGCGTATGTCGAAGTCGCCAGGCTGGATGCTCCACCAGGGAAAACGACGCCATTGATGGAGCCCAAGAGCTTGAGGAGCTCCTTCTTGTCCATTCCGTCTTTGATTGGTACAACGCGGGCACCTGCAGATTCGAGCCATTTCACGTAGCTAGCATGCATGTAGGACTTTCCTCGTGTCAATGGAAATCGCTTTAGTATCGCCTTGTTGGTAAGCGGTTGTGCTAGCACGCCAATTATTGGCCTTCGGTTCTGGCATATCGGCGTTCTAGCATCCACAGCGTAAGCAATCGTTGCAATTGCTAGCAGAATAATTGACTTCATCTTGCGTACTCCTCTCCGAACCGAATCTGTTTGTTTATCCGGAAATGTTTGATCTCCTTTTGAATCCTTCCTGTTTCCTGTATTTGGCAATCCTGAACGGTGATTGGCTCGAGTAATCCGGGGATCACTTCACCATCTGAATACAATGCGCCGATTTCAAGATTATAAAAGTTTCTCTAGCAACTCTTGGGCTTTTTGGGGAGTTGTAATTTGAGAATCCACTCTCTTCATGCGTCTTTTTTGAAAACATATTTTTCTGAAAATTTGTTCTTCTTTGAAAAAGGTAAATCTATATGCAAAGGTTAATCACTTGGTGTGTCGCAGATTTTGAAAGTGCTAAATCTGGTTCAATACTTGTCGTACAAAAATTGCCTAGCAAACCCACAAAAGGCTGCACGCGTTGAACGGTAGCCTGTGCGTGCGGTCTGGACGAAGGTTTTTTTGGACAAAATAATTGTCCGTCTTGCATGAGCCCACGTTGTTATTCTTAAATCTTTGCTCAGTTGTCCTGATGCTATACCGTATGACAACCTTTCTTCTGTCTGCAATGGTATGAGCAAACTTTATCACTTCTAATGTTAGTGTACAGTTGGCGACTGCGACGATCGTCACGATTATATGGAAACCAGGCTTAAAGTTTGGGTTCGTATATACATGCTATATGAATCATTACGTAGTGTAAATAAGTTGGCGTGGGAAAGGAAGGGCAAGGCGAGCTGTGAATATCTTATGAAAAGAGGTGTAAGTAGATGTGTCCGATGGGTGAAGGTGTAAACAAAAGAGAGGAAATGTTGCCATAGTTGAGAAAGGATAGGGATGCAAGGAGATTCCTATAGGTGAAGTAAACAGGGTGATAATGGATGGCTGGATGAGGAAAAAATAGGAATAAATGGAATCACTACAATGTCATGTAATGATGGCAAACAAGTGCAAGCGCAGGCAACAGGGACCAAGAAATATCTCGTTGAACGGCATCGATGAACATGTTCAATATCAGCAAGTTTCCATGACAACAACAACAACAACAACGAAAACAACAACGACAATGTCAACGACTACAATAACATGGCAGTAAAAATAGCAACAACAACCTCAGATGTGACCCGCTTGGTTTAAAGCAGTACTCAGTCAAACCTAATGCCAACCTAATTGACACTATTTCTATTTGGTCTGTTTATTGGACATCTTAACCAAAAAGCTTCCAGAAATCTTCTTCCGATTCTAGTTTTGCCTTCCGTTTCAGCTTCACGCAAAGTCCGTTTCAGCTTTTAAAGGAGGTTATTTACATCTAAGATCACTCACTTTTCTGTAAACCTCTTTCATGCAATTAACCTTTTTTCTTGGCATTGCATTGTTAAAGCCTGGAACCGTCTTTATTAGAATCGGCTTGCCTCTATTAACATTATGCTTTCAAGGTCCAAATTGAGTTTTGGGAGGAGAAAGTCCAGGGTTAATTTGAATATAGAGCGAGCACACATCAACGATCTAAACTTTCTTATTTTCTTTATGCTTTTGTCACGCTACGGCATTTCTTTTTAAATATTTTACGTATGTATATGTTATAAATTTACTTAATATGACATTGCAATTGATCTTAAACAAGCAATACTATTGACAAGAGCAATTATCTACCTTGAATTGTGAAACAGAACAGTTCTACTGCTTTGTAGTGACCTCTATCTTGCGCATGATAATTTGGTATAGAAATGTACCAATGTGTGTTTCATCATTTCACATGAATGAGACTTTAGGCACCACTCGGGGGACAATAATCCTAGATTTGTGACAAATCATTATTGTGACATTTCTTATACATGTGTCATGTAAGGCATCATTGAGGATCTACTTAAGAGGCGGAATCAGCAAAATTGGAGTACTACGTCGTATATTTGTGCTTGCTTTCTCTTTTGCTCTGCTTCTAAGAAGCATAATCTTGTTGTTTGCAGCAACTCTCGATGGAGGAGTTAGTCTTGTCTTGCCAATGATGGAGAAAACCTATCGCAGACTGTTGATGCTACAGAATAAACTGATCGAATGTGTACAGCATGTCGCCGGACTGAATCCAAGAGCCTTCAGGTAAACATTCCTTTATGTGTGCTCAACTTTGCGAGGCAGAAGTTTCTTCTCTGCATTGCACTGAGCCTGGTAGGTGACCTGCATATGGAGTATCGTTGACCCAGCTCAAGTGCAAGGTGGCCTTTCTCAGATTAAAATGTAGACTAGACTGAATGAGCAGAGTAAGAGGCAGTTATTTCATTTTCGAGGGTGTAAATCGATTCAATTTCCAAATAGTCGGTCTCAATGTTACTACGTTGTTTGCAATCATTATTTTGCAAAAATATTCAAAATTCGACGGACCTTAAAAATTAACACATTTTATTTTTTCACGTCTACTAAAACTATTCTCTTATTTATACACTTCTTGAAAGTCATCCATATTCTGCTATTTTTAATTTTCTATGTTTCAAAGTTAATTCGCCATGTCTTTCTTACGTCTCTTCACTTTCTTTCCTTACAGAGCAACGCGTCTTTCAAGGCGCCCACTCACCAACGCCCACCGCAATATTCTGGACGGAAGACTTATTAGGAAATACCTGGGCCTCAATTTCACAGAGAGGCTAGAACTTGCCAGGAAAATAGGAACGACGTCATCACAGGTAATCAAGTTTAATTAGTGTTGCCTCTAGTCCATAGGGATGGTTAAGAGGCTGTGCTACAATGCCTTGAGATCCTCAATGCTGGATCCTCAATGATGATTGGAAAAAGAGAGCCTTCGTGGGAACAAGAGCGCAAGTCAGAAATCCTCGTAGTTGAATATTTAAAAGTTTTTTAAAACTGTTTGAGATTATTTTGAGAAACTGTCGTAAGAATCTGATGATGAAAAATGATGGTAAAAACTCTCCTTCAATTCTAGCTGTTGGTACTAAGGCACTTTGATGACGCTTTCTTTATCTGTTTCATTGCTTTTCTTGTTTAGATACTGGACGATTTAATGGACATTGAAAGATCAACGAACCACTTTTAAACCAGAAGAAAAGCATGTACAAATGATGTTCCCAGTAAAGAATGAGGATTCTGACGATTTCAAGAGTCGCCATTCAGTGACGGTCGCAAAGAACCTTTTGCTCAGAAGTACATCACCATTTTCGATGGCGTTTTCTAACAACTCCTACCTGCCAGTTTATTGGCTCAGTTGCTGTTACTACGGCGTTTTGTCGTGTAGGCGTTAGAAGTTGCTAATGACAGAAAGAAGCTGTTTTCTTGTTGCAGTCAGGTGGTAATTCACGTTTCAATGAGAAGTACATGAAGTTTTGAACGACTAACGTTTCTCAATTTATAATACGTTTGGTGGTTCTTATGCACTTTTTGCGATGGTGATTGTGAAGAAGTGATGACGATTGAAAAATTCACTAGAAGTAGGGAACAGATTACTTATGCTTTCTTCAAAGTTGTGCATTCAACATCTTCCCTTTGGAACTTGACAGCCCGTCCTTGCATACCAAGACATTACTGTTTTATTGAAACCGAATTTCGCTGACAAACTAGTGCTCTTGTACATTTGGTATTTAGTAGGACGAAACCGCCTTTTTGATAGATTGGTGATTTTATGAAAATTTTGATGAAGGCTAGAATCAAATTGAATTAAATTTGCTGTTGTTTTGTTTTTATGACAGTTATTTGTATTTCGTTATACCTGAATCCAACTTATCAAGTGTCGTACCATTAGGCTGTTCTAGAAATTAGTATGTTATCAAGGCACACCCAATATTTGAGGTGAACAGGGCAAGAAGAAATCTCATCTCACAGCTCAGATATCCATCACATATAATAAAGGGAAATATAATTTACTTTCTGTCTTAAAGCTCTTTATATATTTATAAACTTGCAAACTGATGTCATTTCTTCGCATAGATATTGGTTACGTACTGACCTCTGTATGAACAATTTTGTAGCTTTATAGTCTATTCTTACCCTGCTGCCCCAGACAGAAACACACGACCAGAACTACCTAGGCGTGACGCTTGGAACTAGGCAGGGATAATATCTCGAATCATCCCAGCAATCTTTTCGCTTGCACGAGCCCAGTTATCGCTAAGCCACAGGTCCAATAGAAACCATATCCAAAATCAGGAACAAATAGATGCGTGTGTGAGCTTTTTTAATTTTTGGTTTTGCTTGGCCACTGTTGCTACAGGCTACCAATTTTATGCATCTTCAACAAGGTCAGTTGCTCCTTTATTCACCAATGCTGCAAACAATCCTGCATCTCATGCTTGTGTAAATATGCACTTAAATTTTGGTTTGTCTGCAACTGAGCAATTTCAAATGCACCTGCAAAGAGAGTCTGTTGCGTTCGTGGCTTCTCATCATTCAAATTTCGAATTGCTATCTACACGGCCACATCTTGTATGCAAATAACCTGCATGAATACATATCACTGGATAACCTAATCTCGTAAATGCCAAAGAGATGCAGAAGATCAGAATCCCCGTCTTATGAACCTTATGCACAGTGAATTAACCAAGGCGGTTTTTAGCGTAGCCCCTTTATTAGATTCGTGATGTCTCTTATTATTGGAAAAAGTTACGACGAATTGACATGACGAATATTGATCAATAAAAGTTGGCTTAACCTGACAAGGCCTAGGGTGTAAATTTGAGAGAAAAAGAAACGCTTTTCACAGACGAACTCTGCTCTTTGCAGAATCGAGTTCACGATGGCACTGATTTACTTGGTAACGAATAACAGTGCTGGGGTTGTCACGTGTAAGAGGGCCATTTTCCACAAATTAAGCATCGATGCTTGGATAGATTACTGTTTCTCGCAGATTTTATTCAATCTTTTACGCTATTATGCAAAATAAAGCATCAAGTAGATACTTTCAGAACTTTCACTGAAGGTTTTGATAAGAAACTTGTATCTTATCCTTCTGGTTACTTTTCACTAAAATTCTGTTTTCCTTTTGGAAGAATAATGCCTGGCTGTTGAATTCAAACTCAAATTCAAAAGGTTTTTCTTGTACCATCAGTATGGGTTAACGACTCTGAAATTGGTGTAAAAAATGACTTACCTCGGAATATAATCAACCATCAGTCTGGGATTATACACTTTCATAGATATCTTTTGTTCTTCATAGAATATGACGGTATCGTTTTGGCATTATTTGGATGGATACAAATGCTCGCAATTCTTTCAGGAGCGAAAAGACTTATTGAGGTTTATTTTGCAGCAAATGGCGCATCTCGCAGCCGATGGTTTGCTTTCGAAAACTCTTTATTTTATTTGTTAGCTATACGCCAGACACACACTGGACAGGTCAAATATGTATAAAAGAAACACAGTAGTATTTACTACACCAGAAACTAAATCTCAGCGGAAGAATCAATCAGTGATTGACAAAAGTGCTCGCATTAATCAAGTAAAACCTGGAGCATATTACAAGGCTCGAAAATAGTTAGGGGAAAGGGAAAATCGAATGGCTTACAGATTTATGCATAAATTGAAAACGGTCCTAGGAGTGAACGCCCCCAGTTAAGCACCGCCTACTGAAGAATCTGAAAATTTTTTATGGATCAAATGATTTTGCCACAGCTGAAAACATGGGGCGAATCAAGAGTAAAAATCCACTGACACATAAATGCGATTTAGAGTCAAAACATAGGTATGGTGTGGTCAAAAGGCGTGGTTACAATTAGTTTCGAAAAATTGAAAGACTCGTAAGTCTGAAAAACTGAAAAATTTGAAAGATTCTGACTGATTTTCCGTAAGCAGGATAAGGCAGTATTCAGAGGCGCTTTTAAGGTTGGGGGGGGGGGGTGGTTGTGGGGGTTACAACCTTTTTAGCAAGGAAGTGAATTTTCACATGGAAATGCCCTTTTCCCATGGATATCCAATGTCTTTATACCCCATTTCTACCACGAAACCCCTGCCCTTAAAATATCCTACTTGCGCCCCTGAGTATGATCTGACAGGACATCTGAGCCCAAGCCAGTCCATACGTTAGCCCCTCTTGCGCTGTGCACCTAAAGAATGCGAGACTCTTGGTGGCCATTTTGAATTTGCTTCCTATTCAACTGAAAACGCGCGAAATCTCGAAGTTTCCACTGTTTACCGTTGGAGTTGTCCTCAGGTAAAATATATGCGTTTACATCTTCACCTCTTTTCAAACAAATGACCATATGAAGCTGAACTGTTGCCAAATGCTAGGTGTCCAGTTTTATGTATATACAGCAAGTTTTCTTGTTCTCAGTTAGTGTTTTCCTGGGTCCGATGTTGTTTCGAAACAAGATTTCATCCCTACCTAATTAGGTTCTTAGGTTCTTAGCTAAGAATCTGAATTTTTGACAATTTTTTAGCAAAAATACACCAGGTTTTAGATGCTTACTCGCCAAAATTCTTGCTGCATCTGTCCGTTAAGACTCAGCCTTTAGATTGCACTTATGGAAAGCACCCTGGAATCCAATTTTATTTTGCAGGTCTGAATCTTAGTACCTTTGTATGTAAACATCCTATTATGATGTCGACGGTACTTACTTTTATAACAGCTGAATTGTTTTCGTGCGCCTTGATTTGGTTTTCGCAGTAAAAGTTCAACGCCACTTAATATGCACAATATGTTGATATTTAGCCTATCGAAATTTCCTTGAACATTCAACAAATGATCTCATATTCAATTTTTGGTTTATGCAGGTGTTAATTTGTTCATTGATATTCAGAACCTAGTTTAGTAGATTCTATGTTTAATTTTTTCTAATGCCTGACTTGTTTAAAAGTCTCAGAACTATTATTAGTTGGTTAAATGTTCCCTCCTTCTTGTTTTCCTAGTGAGATGCTTAAAATGACAGGCAGTGAATCAAAGTATCCTCACTTTGAAGAGTTGACTGAGATGCTTGGAGTTATTATCAATGAAGATGGAGCTTTTATGGATACTGCAGAAGATTTAAAAGAGGTCTCAATCAACTTTTCGCAATGATCAGATAAATAGTTTTGATCAGAAAACCATCTCTATTTATTACTAAACATTCTTTCTCTTGATAACAATTCATTCTTTCATTATATGGGTGAGAATAGGTAATGATATAATTGTACATGTAATATCAAAGGATATGTGAGCGTTAAAACTGCATGTATAATGGTAAAGGATTTGTAAAGTTTGACTTCTGGCAAAGGATGTATAGAGGTTTAATTATTTGTTTGACATAATCAATTTTTGGTCCCATTTATAAGTGAAATGTATGTCATTCCAAAAACATTTAGATGATTTCAGCATTTGGCTAAAGGACTTTACTTCCCTTTATTTCTTTTATTTTCCCAAATATTTATAAAATTGACATTAATATTGTTGACACAACTATTTTCATAACTTAAATGGTTATGCAATGCATTTTTATTTCAGATTCAGCTTCAGTTTTTGAGAAGAAATGAGTGTCAGACCTTATTTCACTTGAAAAAGTGAACAAGGTTTGATAAATTTATTTTATATTCCTGTCTTTATTGGTAGTATTAGTTTTGACTTTTATTTTTTAGGCAAGAAACAAGCTTAGAGATGCGAAGAAGCTTCATTTTGAAAAGGAATTGCTTGTAAACATAATAAAGGATATTTTATTGGAGAAAAGCGGCAAAGTAGATGATGAAAGCAGAAGTATTGAGGACAAGCAGGTTTGAAAGTTTTTGATACGCATAACTAGAACAATGTTCCACTGAACTTAGAACACTGGAATAAAGCTCCTCCTAAGTTAGAAAATAAACCTCATAAACATTCATTAACAGTCTGTTAATATGATTACATGTATTACAGTCTTTGTAATATGAGGCGTGCGATCGCCCAAGGTGTGCTAATCATCAAACGCGCAAAGCAAAGAATTTGCCACAAAATTTTTTTCAAATTGCTCATGTTTCGAAGATTTTCAAAGCAGCAGTAACTCAAAGTCGCCAAATTAGGTCTCCTTAAAAGCAGCACCCAGTTCTTGACAACAGGTATGAGAAACAACCGATAAAAAGCGGTTCGCATTACACACCATCGCACACGCAAAGTAATCAAGGCGTGCGAAATGCAGCACGTGGCCTAGTTTCATATTACAAAGAGTGGTATTATTTTGAAAATAAGGTATATATTATATTTGTCTAACTCATAGAAGTAATGTCTTATTCTATAATGTATAAGTGTTAAATGTTTAAGTCTATAATGTTCAATGTTTATTCAGTATATCATAATGACATTTCATAGATACATCACTTCTACCTGATCAAGTGACTGTTTTATGACTCTTACATTAAATGTTGCACAATTATAAAGTTTTTATATCTAACTGATAGAAAACAATTTTTAGTCGTATTAAGCATGTTAATTCAGTTGCAAGCAATTTCAATATTTGATCTATCAAAGAAAGCACCCGTTTTCGTGTTTTTTGAAATCTTGAAGGCTGCAATATTCTTGTTTTGATATTTAAAGGCTGTACTGATCAAGAGCACTGTACTTGATAGGTGGAGAGCAATGATAAATGAAATTTGACAGCTCTAAATTTTCCATTTTATCTTTCAACCTGAGAGTGTTCACCAAAGAATTGTTGTACAGCTATGATGATAAGCATAATGAACAGATGCTGTCAAAACCAAAACTGTTCTTTAATGAGAAATAGTTTCTTTGATTCGACTCCGCTTAGGCATACTCGTTGCTAGCAACGTCTGTTAGGACTGCAGAGGCAAATCACTTGATGAGTATGAGTTGGAGTGATGAAGGGCCTCACAGCTGCAATGTTTTTGGCCTTACTGATGAGATGCTGAATAGTAAACATAAGAGAAAACAGCAAGTCAAACATGTAAGTAATCATTTTCTTTAAGTCTCATTTCAGTCAGAAAAAATTCTTTTCTGATGCATCACTAGTGATCAACTGCTCTTTGACAAAAATTATTTTGACTAAGTTTGCTAAATTGAGCTTTTATCTTTTACCTTTCTGCCATTATCATCAAACTTTGGCTAACAGATTTATTAAATACTTAACTCCTTCCTTCAGTCCTCTTGTCATTCTTTTATGCAGCAGTTGATAATCATTTTCATCTGCTAATCTTTTTCAGACAATCCAACAGTATTTCATACCTGATATAGAACAAAGATTGAAACAAAAATGCATGGAACTGATAAGGTTGTGGGACTCAAATACAGAGACTGGTATGCTCGTGAAGTAACTTTTGTTTTCTCTTCTTTTATCCACAGCTTAAGCTTAAGATGCAATGCCTGCATTAATCTTTATATGCATATATGACATAGCAACAAAAGGTATTCCAAATAAATTCACTCGAAATGCATTGCTTAGTCATAAGCAGTGTTTAATTGTAACTCACTGCTATTCTCTGTTTGCAAGAAGGCTATTGTCTTCCTCTATACACATTTACTCTTATATCTATAGAAAGCGATGGTCTTGCGCTTGCAAAAGCTGGTAGCCTTCCTAATTTTGTTGACAATGAATTAACAAAAATGACAGAAGAGGAAACGAAGATCAGAAAAGAAAAGGAGCTTCATGATGATTTGCTCCTTCAGTACAAAAAGGCAGGTGACTTTTTTACATAAGACTCTCCATTGAAATCTGAAGTACTCTTTTTAAATTATCGTTTATTTGAATCTTACTGTGTTTGGAATTTTTCTAGTTCTGATAGCTTCAGTTTTGTATGATGCCTTTGTGATATTATAAGTTCTTGTAATAGGTAGCATTGCGAACATGAAACTTTAAGAGTTATCCTATTCTGCATTCAATTTATCCAAACAAATGACATTTAACATTTAATTTACCATTTACCATTACAAATTTATAATTTACCATTACCAATTTACCATTTATCATTACCAATTTACATCTCATTATCACTCAAAATGCAAGCTTTAATGCACTTGAAAGTAACCTTCAGATTTGTATGGGAACCAAGAAAGTTTGGAAAACAGTTTAGGATTTAATGACACTTAATCAAATTGATGTGAAAATTCCACTTTTGACGCAAATTATTTTCTCTCCTCGTGTGAAATAGTATTTCGAGGGACATAGATGGATGATAATTTACTGGTTGTTGAAATCCCCGGCAGATCTTTTTCAAAGTTTGGGCGTGACCTTTCTTTGATCCGTCCCATGCTCTTAATCGCTAGATGCATTTTATCTTTATGAGAACGATTGTGAGCCCTTGATTGTTTGATCCTTGGAGCTTAATCAGATCATTTTCTGTTATGCTGATCTGTTGTGCAATGTCAAGAAAAGTTTCTGACTTTCCTACCGACATTTAAACAGATTTTAGGCTCCCCAAATGTGACCACCTGAGTCTTTGAAATAGGTTCTGGAGGAATGCATGGAGAGTTTCGAAAAAATTGCTAAGATGCGAATACTTGACTCAAGGACAGAGAGCACAAAGACTACTGCTGATTGGTTAGGAGCAAAATGTGAAGCAATGCAGCTGAAAATAAAGTATGAATTGTTTTCAAGTCGTTGTAAATTAATTTTTATTCAACTGGTGCATCTACGAAAAATCTTGCCTGCAATCAACTGCTCTCTTGACTGCTACTGTGGCGACTTTAAGAATATCTTTGGAAAAGAACCTTTACCAGCAATGTTTATTCTTATGTCGTGGCTTCTAAGATTCGTTTAAATAAGATATACCGTAGTTTGACAATGAAATTTCGCTTCAAATCATTTCTTGGATGTCTGCTAGATAAATTAAAGTGGTATTTGTTCCTGAACAGACATAGAAACGCCACTGTGTGTTTTCAAGGGTTTGTCTTCACCCGTTTTTGTTTTTGGTGTCGCTGAAGCCTACCACCTTCTATACCCTCTTTATTTCCTGCATCTTAGGCTCACAGTTACCCAAATCATTTCCATTATTGTACAAGTCTCTTCTTGGATTTTAGAGTGTAGCCATTCCATGTTCGCACATGTCATAGCTCTAACCTGTTTATTTTCTAATGTAATACCTCACTTTATTACTTAACAATCCTTCTCTTGTCTTAGGGTTCTCCAGTCTCAATTGCTGAAAGATACTTACAATCAAGACACGATACCAGCGTTAAAGCAAATCAGGTAAACTTGCGCGTTTTAATGCTCTTCATTTTATGCTGTGTTCACTTCAGATTGTGCAGAAAGGCTGTCCGATGCAACTCTTTTCTCCAATCACCTTTTTTATACCGAAATAGAGTGTACTCCCCAAAGTCCTGACTACTCTTCTTAGTCTTGGCTTTTTCCCATTATGAACAGTTTATAGTTGCTCCGTGTTTGTGTTGCTGTCAAGTAACTGACAGTCCTGCTTAGAAATGACGTCTTTTTCCTTTTCATTTGTGATGGTAGCTCAACAAGTGAAGAGGCTTGATTCTGAAGGCCTTCTAATTGCGTATAAGAGTGATATATAGCACAAGCCAGCTTGGCGGGTATAGCCGGAACTTAAAAGTTGCACTAATATTGTTGCTTCAATGCATATATGTGCGTATGCTCTTTTCATCTGGTCTTTATATACCCTTATTTCTTATATAGGGACTCTTTGAATGTGGCGCTTAGGGACAGTAAGAAGGAGCTAGTACGACTTGAACAGAACCTTGAGGTTTACGATTCTATTGGTTCTGGATTCGATTCCCTGGTGAAGGAATACGCCAAGCTGACTGCAGAGATTGACAATAGAAAATGGGCCTTGTCCGAGCTGAAGAGGACCCAGCAAAGTGGAGATCGTTGAGACTCCAGGTTTGTCAACAATGTATTGCCTTGCACTAAGATTTAAACATCTCTTAGAGTTGCTTGCAACTGCTGATTTGCAAAGCTTTCGACCCGGAGGTGCATGCACTGATCTAGACAATAATCGTTTGCCCAACGACATGTCCCTACCCCCTGATATCCTACAGGCAATTAGCTTTACTGCTGGGACAGCTCGTAGAAGAAAATGTGAATTAGTGTAATGATATTTGAACTAATAGAATCATTTTATATTCTAAGGCACCGGCCTGTTAGAGAAAAGCCCAGTTTTTGGCAAAACCTACGTTTTCGATGCTTTTGATATATGATTTGTTCGCTTTCTTTAAATATAGAAGTAAAGAGTTTTTCTAAATAAAGGTGTGTCAGAGTCTCTTTTCCCTGAAAGGAAGGTAGACAAAGTTTCTTTCCTCCAAAGGAGACTTTTCTACCTTAGTCTGGATCCTTAGTCGGAAACATATATTCTTCCCTGAACATTGAGCCCCAGAGTTGCAGCCATTTTTCTAGTAAAGTTGCAGACAGGTTAACCGTTTTCTCAGCCAAATCTTAAATGACGTTCATGTTGATTGACACTTAACCAAACTACATTATTTCACCTAAAGAAAGGTTGTTTCAAGAATAGAACCGAAGGCTGAATTAAGGCCTTAAGAAATGATCTTGACCTTGCATTATTCTGTGTGAGAACACACGAATCTACGATATTGAAGAAAGATAATGAAAGTTGGGGAAAAATTGCATCTTTTTACTTCATCTCTTGTTTCTTGTCACATGTGACATTGTAGAACAAGGGTTGGATTGGAGGGGGGTGTGGTCATCGTCCGACGAAACAAAAGCAGCAAGCCTCATCATTCTGCCCTCGTGACCTGTAGAGAATTTCCATTGAAACTCAGAGCACCGTTGGTAATGTTGAAAGCGTCCAATTTAATAATAATCGGCAATCCGAAAATGCTTGTTTGTTTTAGTTTTCCATTTGTTATTAACAGCAACAACATCACTGACCTCTCTGCTGTCGCCATCGCACAGTTTCCGCTGTGTTCGCGCGCTCCAAATGTGGAATTTTGTTATTATCTTTATCGGGAGGTCTAATTTGGAAGCAGATGCTGTTTAAAAGTCATTCGCACGTGGCCTGATATCATTCCATCCGAAATGTTCTTTATTGCGTGATTACGCAGATAGCACTGTTTGCATTAACTGTTTTACCGCCCCAGCAAACAACCGCATCGACTTCAGATAATCAAAATAATGTAATCGCCCTGTAGACTCGGTTGCTTTAGGACAGTGGCTCTCCAACACTGAAGCATTAATTAAATGCTGTTGGACTCTTTTAGCTCTCTACGCCGAAAACATGCCTGCGTACTGTTTACTTGAAATTTCACAAATAAGATTATTGCAACTATATTTAAATATAATATTCTCAACGTTCTTGCATTACTGACTTTCAGTTTCAACTGTATGGAAACTAGCCGCCATCTGGAAACCAATCTCAGAAAGTTTTATTCTGCTAATGAGATTGCCTGTAGGAATCGCCTTCCTGTCTTTTCCTTCATGAAATTAAGAATGTAAAAAGGGCTTTTGATTTCTATTTCACTTAAAAGTTACTGCGGCAATTCCTTGGTGCAATTAGACTTTTCATTTAACAAGACTCCTTAATTCAATTGAATGTTCCTTTTGTTCGGCTTTTATTTGCTGAACTATAAGCCATTTTTTAGAAAAGTTTTATTTTGATTATTGTTCAAAACATTACAGTTATTTCCCACAATCTTTGTTTTCATTTTATTGCCCTGATTCTAATCCTTCTCAAAAGCGTTTTATGTGGAATCAGACTTTAGCATCAATGCTAAAAAATTCTGAAAGTGCCTGAAATGATGATTCGAGTAAATGCTCGACATCTTTTTCAATCAAAAAAGAAGTTATAGCGTTTATGTTCGATCAGACTGAATCGTCAAGTCTCATAACCACCCAGGACACTAATTCGAATTATTAAAAGTAATTTTAAGAAGGATTGTACTGGAAATGCATACTTTGTTTTTTAACGAGGTGAAAAAGGTGCGAAAACTTGTTAGACATAAGTTTCTCTGAAAGCATGAACAACATAATTGCCATTCTGTTTAGAAATGTATAAGATCACGATGCTTTGTTTTGTTTGGTTGATACACATAATATCTCCAACTTTTTAAATCAGACCTTGGTATGATCAACTCCCTTCGCTGCTTCACACGTCAAAATTTTTTTGGTTTTACGTGAAATGATGAACAATCTCTTGGCAATTTGTCAAGGCTCTTGCTGTTGTTGTTGCTACGGCTCTTGCTTCTGTTGTTGTTGCTGCAGCTCTTGTTGTTGCTGTTGTGGCTCCGGCTCTTGTTGTTGTTGTTGCTGCTGCAGCTATTTCCATTGCTGCTGATTATCAAAGATTTTGTCACCATTGAAGTCCCTTTGCTAAGCCACCGCCCTGTTATTTTTGTTAAGCGATCTTTCTCTGCATATGCCAACCACCTGATTAAAGATTGAGTGTTTACGCAACAAGGTTTAGGCACTGCATCCTACATAATGATCGGCATTTTGTATAGAACATTCTAAGCTGAGCCCGATGAATTGAAGTCACACAAAACCCCTTTGATCATGATGGCAAATACCGCGAGCCTATATTTCTATTGGGATCTTATTCACGTCTAAAAGATTTTTTAGATTTTGCTTGACTTTAACTTTCACTTGTGCGTAGATCATTTGCAGGTGACCAACAAGTTTGACATTTTGACATTGTGCAGTTTTCCAGTGGATTAAAGCCGTTTATTTTGTAGTCCTTCTTTTTGTTTCACTGGTTGTTGAATTCAGCAATAACGATTGGATTCCTGCCTCCAATGCGATTACAGATATGCTTAAAGATGGAAGAGCGAGCTTATATGTTGGCCTTGGGAAACTGCTGTAGACCGATCAAATAAAATTATTAAGTTATAATTTTTCAAATGTAATTATTCTACTGTTACTATGATCAGTATTCGATCAAAATTATTCTTCTTTGCTCGCTGCTTTGTTTTTCTCTAATCAAGATGACTCGTTTGATGTTATACTTTAAGCCATTAATCGTACAAATTTGCTCTCTACTCTTCTCTTCCGGTCTTTTTTCAATGCTACGACCTCCAATCTAGCTTTCATACTCCGACATAAGTGATTTCCTTGGAATTGCCACACTGGCCTTCCCATTTCGAGGCTTATCAAGTTGTGAGTCCGATGCCAATGCCTCAGTGGTAGTGTTGACAACATGGGGTATGTTAAGACGAGCTGTTATCCAATGCAGCCAACATTCGTTCATTGAGCAAGACATCTTAATGAGAGGGAAGTAAAGATTGAAGCCAACCTTGAGACTCTTGCTCGAATAAAACCATTCAGTGGATCTGCAAACCAGTATGAAATGGCCATGTATGCACTTTCATGCTAAAATGGAATCAAAAGCAGTTTGTTGAGTCTGCAGGAATTTTTGATTCAGCTGAACTCATTGAGGGAAGGTTCAAAGATTATCTTGAATTTGTGAATTTTGAAACATGTTCAATGTCGATAAGCATTTCTCCTTATTCAAAATAGACTAATAAATTTGGGCGTGGATTTTTTGTAAAACGTCCCCACGATTGATATTTTTCGCTTCGACTTGACCGTTTTATTTTCTGTTGTCACAAGTTCATTTAAACCATCATCCAGTAATCAGCAATGTAAATTACGATTTTGAGATATTGTTCCTTGGCTTTCAGAGCAAGTCATTCAATTTCTGAATAACTTACTAAAGCTCTTTAGACGACAGATATAGGGCAGATCGCAAAACCAGTCAAAACCAGTTGAAAAAAGACGATGACAGTCACAGATGAATTAAACTGTTTTACAAAAACCCTGGAGCTTTTTGTTGGTAATCATTCAAGCTTACTGGCTTTTTTGTTAAGAAATAAATTTGGTTTCACGAGAACATTTAATTTTTTCGAACTAGAAATAATTGGAAAAGTAATTTTTCTCGTCGTGAAATTGAAAATTTCACTAATTACAGTGCCAAATAGGTCTTTATTTTCAGCAACATTAATTAAAGCTTTGCGATATAGTGGATTTTCAACGGAAATCTTAAACTAGACTTGTAATATATTTCTGCAGTCAATTTTAAAATGACATCGCGATTTTTTCTTACAAAATATTTTGTTGGGAAAGCCAAGGGAGAAGTCAATTGCAGCCTCTTATTGGTGTTCAGAGTAACGCCTCGTTTTTGTCTGAATACCATTTCTGTAACGATTTTATCAAGCAGCAGGGCAAAAGGAACCTGTTGATAGTTCATGCTAGCATTTTATTTCTGTTGAGTTTGTTGATTCCTGTTTTATCCCTACCCAGTTCAATTTTTTTTATTATTTGGACGAAAAGGTCATGTGCGACAAAAGACTTTTTTAATCACGATGGAGTAGCAATAGCAAATGAAGTTAGCTTTGAAGTTTTGAACGGATTTTAAAGTTATTGAATAATTCATACCTTACCTATTAGCAACAGCAATTCCCTTGTTTATACTTTCTGTCCTTATCTTTGCAGTAATTCCAATGTCTCTTTCTCTCTGTCCGTTCTTCCTTGAGTCTAATCGCCTTAGTCAAAACAACGTTTCTGGCCTAATTCCGCTTAGTTTCTTTTTACGAATGTAAGCTTTGTTCTAAGGCTTATTGGACATTATGTTTAAGTGATGTTGTTATTGTTGTTGAATATTTTTGTCTGTAAAAGTTTGTAATCTAACTATGTAACTCCAACTATGTAATCAGCGGCCGAGTTAACATTAAAAGCCGAGACTGTGAGCCCCGCATATGGAATGGAAAACAACAGTTCATGGCCTCGTGAATAGTTTACTTTACTGGGCATCTAATTTTTCAATATGAAGACCAAACTTTAATCTACTTCAACTTGGCCTCAATGAAGATGTAGGTCTTTAATTCTGTCTTTTCTTGTCAAAATAACCGAGCTTTTGGCACTACATCTTGTAGCAGTAAATGATACTTGAAGAATAATTTCAAACGTGACACAAATTTAAAGTTCTGCATAACTTCTTCTGTTGCCAGTTTTGGAAAAATAACGTTGGACGTATTTAATGGTTATGTGAATTAATCAATTGCTACAATATATTTTATCCTTTAAAACCTTTTCGCTGCATCCCTCTGTTGCCTTGGAAATTGGTTCTACTCAAAGCCTTGTCAGCATGTCTCTTCTTTAAGTTTTTATATTTGTTTTATTAATCTCTTTAATAGTGACTTTATCCGCCAAAGAAACCCTGGTAGTCATTAACACTTTCTTTGGGTCCATTCTGACAGAGAAAGCAGCCCATTCCTTTCTAAATTGAGCCAGAACTGTCAGCTTAACAGACCACCTCTAGACTCAAGAGTACTGTGTAAGGGAAGGCTCAACTGCATTGAAAGCAAAGGGTTGGGATGCCATGATGACTCTCAAGCACAGACAAAGCCTGACCCAAGAGGCGTTCTCTCAGCTCGCGTTCTTTGTTGATGAATGCAGCCCCTGCATGGCTGTGCTATTGTCTGCTGAATGGACATTGTAACTGACAATTCTGATTTGCACCGGACACCTAACGACCTGGCGAACAATACCCACCTCGCTGTATATGCTTGGTTGATTTGGTGGCCGTGAAACCCAGGTGATTACTTGCGCAACAATGACAGTTTTGATACGTTGGAATTGATGCTGCGTTCGATTGGGTTGGCTGTTTGGCTGCCATACTCTTTCAGGGTGTTGTTCAATCAGATTTCACTTTTGTCTCAATCAAAATTCCTTCTGTTTTGTTCTCATTAGTCTGACAACAGCTAATATTGTTTGTGGTTATGAATTACTGTCCTTCGCGGTTACCTCAAATGAATGGTTGGATTTGTAATAGCACGTGCTTGCGACGACTTCCAAGGCCACTGAACGCTTTTCCAAGTTTTGGGTCATACCTCAATCCATACGCATTGCGAGAAACAATCCCACTATGTTTCTTGCCACGAACATTGCAGATTAGTGATGTTTCGTAAATAGGACAATGTCATAATGACATCACAGCCAGCTTGTTTGACTGAGCGACCAATTTGTACAATCTATTTTGAGAGACAGATACGAAAGCTTAGCAAAGAAGCTACTGTTTTTAGGAATCTTGAGTCGATTGGCATCAGAGGTCAGATGTATTTTGTAATGAGAAAGAAGGTTATGATGAACACTTGCTGTCATTTCACAGTAAGGTGTAAAGTCTATGTTGTATCCCAGAATAGTGATGGAAGATTTGAGAGCAATGTTCTATAAGCTATTGCTAATTGTACCGTGTCAGGGTTAGCGGATGGATCATTAGAGAAGCTCATGGAACGCTGAGTATCTCTCCTTGGCCCAGTGGGTACACTTAATATTAATATCACCTTTTCTGGCCCAAAAACGAATGTTACAAATCCTGAACTAGGCTAAGGCCACTTCAGATGAAATCAGAAGACCTAACCCAATTTTTTTTAGGAATCTTGAACAGCTCCAAATATATTAAAAGCCTGAGAGGATTTGTTTTGCCTGAATGGAGTTATGAAGTATTTGTTTTATAGTCCCTGCTTTTCTGTACGCCGCCTCGAATTGTTTCAATCCCTTTTGCTTTGCAAAAGTTATTCGAGATTTCCCGCTTTGAATCGCAACAGGAATGAGACGACTTCACAACTTGAAACTTCTTTATGTGCTATAAAACTTTTTAGGAGCAATCTTCTGGCTTTGTTTCGGATATCTGAGACAGCGCGGCCCAAATGAGGACATACACGATGCCGCGATGCCGCTAGAGTACGGTGCCGCGATGCCGCGAAGGTTGGCTAGAGTGCGATGCCGCGAAAGCCGCTGCCGCATTATAGCGCGACCCGGCTCGCAATGTTTTCTGTTTGTCTCGATCGGCTAAGGAGATAAGCAAGAAAAGTCTTATTACCGTAAGAGTTACGGCGACCGAAATGGCCCAAGGCTGTGCACCGTATGCGAACGGCATCTTTGCACGCTCTGAGCAGGATGTTAGTCTGTCGCTGTTAAGTGGCTTTGACTCCTTGTCCTCGCCGTTATCTCTCTGTGCTCCGATGCGTAATGGGTACGCGCCCAGCGCCAGAGTCTCCTGGCCTTAGCCCAAGGCTTTCGCCCGCGGTAAAACATTACCGCAGTTTTCGATATGTAATGCGGGTGCAGTCCTCTGTGAAGATACTGAAGAATATCTAGCAGAGTATTGAGGTTGATTGTATTGAACTACTGGGGCCTGACTTTGGTAAAATATTCCCAATAGTATGCCATTCCTTGGGTAAGCTACTAGAATATAACTCATCAGTAAGCCAGCCTCATTAGTGAACCATACACTCTAACACGATCCCAATATTTGAATCTTGTTGGTGTTTTAGCTTCACCCATTAGCCGGCGGACACTTTAAACACTACTCATGGCCGCACCTTTTAGGCTGCCACTATCCCTCCCCCCCCTCTTTCTCTATCCCTCTCTCTCAGCAGTTATGGTCCTCACTGTATGTGACGCCTTTGTAGAAACGATATTCGAAATGTTAGCCTACGGTCGTCCCATCTGCACCCAAACATTGCACTACCTCTCATCGGTTTATGCATGAGTCAACGTCTTAGCTTGTCCGCTGTAATCTGCTTAAATCGAATTTAGAAGGAAATTGGTTGATGGGCTTATTTCTTTCAAGAGATAAGATGTACTAACTATTTGCGTGAGTAATTTTGTAAAATTAAGTATATTTGATTATCATTGGTTGTAGAATGATGTCTACCTTCACGGAGAATAGGATTCTATTGTCTTTGTCATTAATCTGCTGACACTGAAGTTTTCGCCCCCTCAGCCATTAATCCCGTAGTCAAAGAGACGACTGCAAACTCTTTAAAATCTCATATTATTTTATCTCCTTAAAGTAATTTTTCGGGATCTCTTTCATCCTTTCGTCATATTTTTCTCATTTTTCCTCCAGTTGTCATGACTGGACATCTTCAGCCCTCAGAATCTAAACATCTTCTCCCTTACTGTTTCTAATCTTCTTTACATTTCATAATCTCAAATCTAGTACAAGATGACATAATATATGATGGCGACAGAACATTGTAGTATACATGGGGAACAAGGGAAAGGGGAGGGAACTCACTTGAACCGTTTTCCGCGGATCGACCGTTGTTGACATTGAATTGGCTTTTTCTTTATGTTTTCGTGCACTTTTCAGGCCAGGACTGGCATTCTCGATAACAAGTCGACCCCTCTCTCTCTTTCACTCTCACTGCCACCAGTTAAACATTCTAAAAATACCCTATATTGCCTGTCAAAACCCATGTATACTCAACGAAACACTGCCAAATTGGAATGCAGAAAGGCCGTTTTTAGTTGCTGAATGTTCCGCTAGGTAATCGCTTTCCTTGAAAAGCCAGCACTCTTGCAAAAACATTTGCAGCGCACCCATGACGGGGGCTGTTATTTTTCAGTTTTGTGATCCTTTTGAAGGGATAAAACGACGGTTTTGCTGTATTTAGAGTGCTGTCAAAGGATCCGATAAATAATTCATTCCATACATAAACAAGTCGAATTCGTCCTTAAAACAAGCCTTTTTGTTATTCACCACCAGTGAGTTGCACCAACGGCTTTGGAGAAGGACGTCCTGACAAAAGATTCAATCCTCTTGTGGTAAGGTTCAACTTAATTTGCCAGATGGATTTTCAAGAACTATTTGGTCTTCATATTCATTTTTGCTCTTGCAAATTACTAGATGTTTAGTAAGGATCAGTCTATGAGTTTATTTATGAAATCGAAGTACTGTGAAAGAGGCTACCACTAGCGTTTTTGCTGCAAACTTGCATTCTATCTACTATTTCCCACTTCGTTCGTTTTGCCGCTGTTTTCTATAATGATTTAAACTCCATGAGAAGGTGAAGCCAGCGAAGCGGTATATTTGGTAATTAGCATTATCGTTCTCTCTGCCACTAATTACCATTACCATTTATTTTGATCCAGTTTCGCATTTTAACTTGACCTTTTATGAAAATATTGCAACCAGAGCTGTGGAGTCCAAAACAATTGACAGCTCCACTGCTGGGAGTCGGAGGGATGTTTTGCCTGTTAATGTCACATTCTAGGTTTATTCTTTTGTTCTAAACGCTGAAAGTGATTGTAAAAAGAATTTTTGTTTTGGGTCGGTAATAAGGGTAGCTTGAATTATAAGAATTGCAGCCGACTGAAGGTTATAACCTTTTCTGGACTCTGCGAAGCTTTGCAATCAAATTTTTCTCTATTCGTCCAAACCCGCTTTTCAGAAGTGTATGCGTTTTACAAAATTACGTAGTGCGGTTTTGAACTTCTAGTTGAATCCTTACTTTTGTCTGTCCAAAATACTGTCTATATCGCAATACAGCTTGTAGATTGAAGACGTATTCGGAATCGCAGCAAAGGATTGGTCTTGCTGATCGTAAATCGTCGCATGTTCTATTTCTTTTTAATTTCAACATGTAGACCTTGATCCTTCTGACATGCAGCTCCAATGAGATTGTTGATAACGAGCACGAATAGGGAACGGAGCACACGTTAGGGATTAACATTAGGTCATTAAATCCTTTTGGATTATTCATTTTAATTTTTAATGGATTACTGTTAAGTGCCCACGAAGCCGAATGCATTTTATGACATCGGATTTGAGGTGACTTACTGCGCATGCTCATGTTTGTTTAGCCATATTCCTATAAGTTGATTTTGATGAATAAGCGAGCAATGATTCACCCACGAATTAATCAGAATATGCAGCGGCATTTCCGCAAACAAGGCCGGGTAAATGCGTATTCACGAGAAACGGAAATGAGAAACGATTGTAATTAGCACGCACGCTACCGTGCAAACCTTCGCGTGTTCGTGCGTTTGTTTCTTTGAATTTGTTTGTTTTTGATTCACCGAAATGGGACTTGATCTCCCAGCTCAATTTGGGGGCCTTTGTTTTGAGTAAATCGGTCTCGATAAAATTTCATATAATCTTCTAGAGAGCGCTTCTTTCATTATTAATAAATACACGCCAATTTTCCTTATCTGCCAAACTAATGTTGGACACTTTGCACAAAGTTTATTTAGACTGGTGCCTACTGCTGAAGTGCAAATAAATATTATAATATTTATATGTTTTCTGGGGCTTGCATTTACATAAATTTCATAATATGTTTGCTCTGGTAGAAGACTTGGGTGATAAAGTTCATTAGAACATTAAGAAACCGTTTTCTAACTTCAAATCTAGAATTAATAATGTTCTTGTCTCATTGCAAACATTAGGGAAATGTGTTCTTTGGTTCATGATTAAAGCAATTCTTTCAGCAGGAACACGGTCACTTTGGGCATACGTTCTATTCATTGCCACTTTTAATTCCCGTTGATATTGACTAATTGCAAAGAATGGGAATTTCTCAAACTTTGCCTCGAGCTTCGAATAATCACCTGTGCCTTTTCAACCTGCAAATGAGCTTATCTTCACACGTATTTTTGCATTGGGATCCAACAATGGCGCTCTGATCTAATTTTATTCCCTCCTTGTTTTAGCTCCATGAGAAATGCTTTAAATACCTTTGCGGCATCGTGCAGTATTATCAATCAATTGAACCCTACTTGTGAAGGATTTGACCTGAACTAAATTCAAATATGAAGTAATTCGGCGACCATCTATTACATTTAAGCAGCAAAAAGCCTTCGTTGCCCGCATTGACACTCGTAAATAGGCAATAAGGCTTGTGAAATTAGAGCGGTTAGTTTGATTGTTACAACAACTTCTTGCCACAGACAGATCTTTCAAAGGCATTGTCGTGGCGTGTACCCAATTCAATGAGATTCTTTGCCATTGTTTCATGTGGACGTGCGTCAGCCCTCAGTTACAAACAAGTAAAGGAACATTGCGTTCAAAGAAGTCAGCTCTGATAACTGGGCATTATCGTGAACTAGCATTGGTCAACATTGATGCCTGGATTCCTGTAATACCACCAACGGGCATCAGAGGCATCTAGACTGCTTTGCCATCGCCGTACTTCAACTCGAGAAACATGGAGTGCAATATCATGCCACCCATATCCGCAATGAGCACTGCTACCATGTACTCGTTGGTGTCCATAAACATTGTCACATCGATATTAACCGTCATTGTCAACTACTGTTTCGTCGCCGGAATGCTTGGCCAGAAGAACCTGCTTACTCCTACAAATTTGTTTATAATCTCGCTTTCCGTTAGCGACTTTCTCGTTGGCCTGATCGTGCAGCCACTGGCCTGTGCCCTGCTGCTTTTGAACGCGTCCGGATCGACAAACTGCGTCTTGGAGAACCTTGTCTTCATATCGCTGAGCGTCTTCTGCGGTGCCTCCGGGCTTTGTGTCCCAGTCATAAGTCTGGACCGGTACATCAGAATGAAGAAGCTGCAATACTACATCAAGTATGTCAGCAAACGGCGGGCGTGCATCGCAATAGCCTGCATATGGGTAAACGCCTTGGCCTTTGCGTTCACCCCCTTTTATGGAGTGCCCCAAGACATATTCTTCATCATGCTGATTATTTATCTTGTCGGTTGCGGGCTAGTCATGTCGGTTGCGTACAGGTCGGTCGTTCAGCGATCCGTCGTTTTTCAGAAAAAACATGACAAGCAAAATGAGGAGTGCAAGGTAATTTACACCAAGAAGAAGACAAGTTGCCCCCAAGACAAGCAGGAGACAAAACAGTCTTTGAGTCTAATGGAACACGACCCTCAAATGTGTCAAGGGGCATCCGAGGACAAGATGGAGCCCGATTTGACACCGTGCCAGTTTACCTTTTCTGAGGAGGTCGCTAGTAGCTCCAAATCCGCGTCGTATCAGGCACCAACAGCTGAGTCACCCGACAATAAGAGCCAGTCTTGCTTCCCGTCCAAGTGTTCGTTCTGCAACGACGCAGAGGACATCCGCAGTGACTCCTTCGAATCAAGCCAGGGTATGACGTCATCAGACCGACCCCGTCCCGACCCTAGGAAGCGACTGGCGAGCAGCCTTGAGAACTCGAGGCAAATGCGAATCACGGTTACCGTGTGTCTGCTCGTGCTGGTGATCATCATATCGTGGATGCCCACGTTCGTTTTCAGTCTGATTTGGGCGCTGGACAAGCCCAACATGAACAGCCACGAAATGGTGGTCACCCTGCATTACATCGCCCTCACGTTCGGTTTCGCTTGCTCGTGCGTCAACCCCTTGCTCTACTGCTCCAGGATACGTGACGTCAGGAAAGCAGCCATCGGTGTCTTCTGGAGAACATTCAAGTGCGCGTGCTGCAGTAAGCATTGAGGGAATGCAAAGTGCTTTAGAAACACGACCTTCTACTCGCGTAATATCATTCAGCTAGGACCCTAGCAACTTCAGCATCGAAATCAAATTCATCAAAAGCTGAAATGGTCCGGCACGCTTGTTACAGATGATTTTGGATCTGACGATCATAGCGCTATTGTCAATTATTAAACATGAAGAGGAGTTTGGGATAAAATTGTTACGTTTTATGGGATGAAGTTGTCAAATGCAACCAATCTAATTAGAGAATGTAGAGTATATTTCATTGAGATTTCGCCATAATTTTTCAAGTGCAAATTGAAATGCATTTATCTTCATTGTGTTTGACGTTTTGACGGTTGTCAAGCTTGATTTTTCGATTGACATTTTCTGACAATCGAACACCCTTGACGTTTTCCTACTTTGCTTTAGGGTCGAATTTCACAGCATTCTAGAAGATGGGAATCAGAAACTATCTATTCTTCAATCATTTCATACATTTTGATTTATAGGTTCATTTTATGGCAAATAATAAAAATCAACATTAACCAATACATTCCCAACAATGATAGCCTCCCAGCATAATATTCTAACAATATTCAAGACTATGCTTTGCTCCATGAATTTTGTTGCCAAGAGAAGGTTGCGTAATCTTCATCGATAATTATCTATTTTCCTCTCAGTGAGAGCGTCTTTTGATAATAATAATAATAATAATAATAATAATAATAAAAATCAGAGAAGGCATGAGGAATGCCTTAAAGTTTTACTTAACCTGGTCATTCATTGGTGTTTTACATCAAAGTCCATGGAATAGAACGTATGCTCTTCCCTTTAAGTGACTTCATGGAAACACGCTTGTTTTGCGTTCGATAATTGAAATTTCAGTTGGAGAGGCTGCTTCTCTTTAGATTCAGTAATTAATTTGTGTATACCATAGTGTATGCGAAGAAATTTGTATGCAGATTTCGGCTTGAAATTTAGCTTTGCTGATTGCAAAATTTTGTTCAGTCATCCATAGCCAATGACATCATGTCAGTTTCAAAATTTGCAAGAAGACAGAGACTTGTTCTTGTCGAAGTCATGTCTGCTGATTTCGTTCCTTCTAAAACAAACTATTTGTATAGCCTTCACCCAGGCCCACATTAACAAATAATGTTTAAAACCAAACATGTTCAGGTAACCATAACCGTTTGAAACATGTCAACCACAACTCAACTGTTCTTTTGTTGTCCATGAATCGTAACTTTGGTTTAATTTTTTCCTAAAAACCAACGATTACATTTCGGAAACGGGTGTCTTTTCAACGTTTTTAACTTTTAGCCAGATTATTCTTTCAACTTTCGTCACTTGCATTTAAATCAAGCGCAGCTTTATGGAAATATTATGTTCCCTTTACCAGCGTGTACAAAACAGTATAACCTGTTTACAAAACATTGGGGATTAATCCCAGCTTAATTATGCCCGATTAACATTTTAGATGGATCGGTTCTTGATGGAGCTTTCCCGAAAAATGCCGACACCAGCTACTATCTATTTACAAGGTGCATCAACCAACTTTTGAACCTGTTTACACGGGAAAAACAGAACGGTTCCAAGCGGTCCCGATTTTGTGCGTAGCCGAAGGAGCACAAAGCAGATACGATGAATGAAACGATTCAAACAGTTTTCGTGTAAACGCACGACCCATCATATAAGCCTGGAGCCGTTTTATATGGCTCCCGCGCAAATGGTATCAGAGGCGGATCCAACAGAAAATCTTAGGGATGCTAAAGGGTGTTGCCCTTATATTTATACCCATGTCACGCCCACTTTTACTTCAAGTTAATGCTGGCAATGCCTACTTTGATAATCGTATTATTTTGACATTCAAAAATTAGGTTATAGAGCAGAATCATAGACAATGTTCATTTTTAAAGCCCTTTTACTAGAAATGCTAGATAAAAATCACTGTTATCTCTATAGTTTTTACACCTTATTAATCAGTTAATGAAATTTTAGACAGCTAGCCAAAAATGATTGCTTGAGCCAAAAATTGGAGCAAACTCTTGGCTTGATTGTGCCACTAAAAAGATTGTGCCACTAAATGGAACTGGCTGCTCCATTTTTCTTCATTTTCTTTCCTGTGCCACATCTGCATTCAAAATTCATAGATGAAATCAAACAATGATGCCAGTGATATTTGTTGTCAACATTTAGTCTTAAAAGTTTGAGCTATAACATTTTTTCTAGAGTAGTTTATTTCTATCAAGACCTCGCTTTTTTATTTCAAAAAACTGATAATTAATAAGAAATTCTTGAAAAGACAAATCAGAATTATTAAAATCTTGATACACCCTAAAGAATTTTAGACATACAAATAATCAAAATTACTTTAAGCAAAACCTGTCACCCTATACAATAGTGCAAATGCACAACCAAGAAAAATGATAACATTCTATGATATCGTGTTGCTTTCTAGCAAGTTATCAAAACAGTGCGATATCAATGATTGCCTACAATGATGCTCCCCCTTAAAATTCAGATCAGTTGAGAAATGTTTACATACTGCTAAATTATAATATACACGCTTTTTTTACAAGGAACCACTTTATAAGGGACCTACATGTAGAAGGCCGAAATATCTAAAGAACTTGTACTACTAAAAACGAAATCACTAAGGAACTTTTCGATTTGAAAATTTTTTATAACTGCAAGCATCAAGAACTAGAAAGCCGGTTCCATTCATTTGCAGCCAATACTCGCATAGATTGTTTGCTATTCGTGTGTCAAGTGCTTCATTGTGTTTCTGCAATGTTACGGCTTTTTGTAGTCAAAGCACCGAAAGTGAGAACTTAAGCAACTTTTAAGGAACTTTTGGTACTAAAACCTGAACAATATGTCTGATTGACTCATTTGCCGCTAGAAGGTGATTGACAGGGTGGCGCAAGCACCAATGGATTCAAAGTAGCTCATTGGCCAAGAGTGTAGTTTGATGGACAAGGAAAAAATTGATTTCAGCAATATTCCATCCGCCTTGGACAGCTCAAAATGAAGTTTATTGCAATTTAAAATTCAAAGCAAATGTTGGCTATGCTAACGCACGTAAGACTATGTTATTAGAGATCTAGGAATGCATTTACTACGCCTTAAAGATTGAAGACGTTTTTCAGAGGCTGGAGAATGTTCTATCCTCTAGGAGTTTTAATGACCTTAAACTGTGTTGCTGCAAGACCCGTGAAGGATATTAATTCAACATTTTCTCTCAATAATCTAGAATGTTAATCATAAATAAAAAATCTAGAATGTCTTGATTAAGTGCTCTTACTGCAGCCCCAATTTGCATCCTGATTAGACTCCATGGCGCTTTAAGATTTCCCTCCTTCTGCATTTTTGAAAAGCAGAAGTTTTCAGGAATATATGTTAAGAATCGGAATTCAAGTTAAAAGTGGATGACATAACCAGTAACAAAAGAGCAGTCTTGAAAAGGCGTTCGTTCTAGAATGTGGCCCTTTTAATCCAAGACAAAAGTTGGTCTGGACAGGCCTGGACCGCGTTACCTTCTCCGCTCGAGGATGCCTACTGCTCGGCCACTTTCCTTGTGGTCCTGCTTGTTCTCTTTGTCCTTCTTGTTATTCAGTTTTCATCATGCACGATAATTTAGATTGGCAGTGCGTCTTTAAGTCCAATAGTCAAAGGCTGCTGAACCTAACCGAATATATTGTCAAAGTTTTATTTGTAAATAAGGTTTCAAATATACCAGATATCCTTGCCAATTTACTTCCGATCACCTGATACGACAAAGCTTTATTTACATGTGCGTTAGAGTTTGAGTTGATCAAGAAAACAATTATGCAATCAAGAGAAGTCCTTTAGGAGAAAGTGGCAGTTGGCTGAGATGTAATACTCTAAATGGCATGCATTTACAGCCAGATTCAAGATTGTTGTAGATTTTCATCAGAGTTATTGCTTCTTATCAAAAGCATTCATTCACCAGTCGTGTCGAACTTTGAACAAAAATCAGGGCTCTAAGAAAAATTTCACTAGGCTTTTTTTCACCATTTACAAGTTCTCGGAATTTCCGTGAATGCACACAAAAACAAGGTTTTCTGATTTTCACTCATGACCTCGAGTGGATACTGTCAACCAGGTACATGAAAAGAACGTCAATGCACGAATGCCGTTCGTATTCAAGTTGTGATTGGTGAAGTGGCAGTGGTGATTGGTGAGCTGTGTCGCGTGATTAAAAGCTTTGCGACCCGGAAAACCGATAAAAATGCTCTTTAGTGTTACGCTCTAGTTATAGTGTCGACCACAGCGTAGGAGTTTCCACATTACGCCAACTGCAGCTCTTCGTATTTCTCTGATACGCCAACAGTACAGCAAAGGATTTATGGTGGACGCTGCGAAGCCTATTGATGAGGTAACGTAGTAAAGTGTTACCATAGTGCTGCTGCTATTTGAGGTTGGTACCCATAATGCCCACAGCAGCCCAACGACAAACGCTGGTAACCATGACAACACGACCACTGCGACAAGCATAGTCACTGTGACTGTAAGTTTCAGCTGACGCGAGTGCTCAATCTCAAGCCTCTTTTTGACCTTTGCGATTTCTGAAAGCGAGGCTTCCATTGTTCCTGATTCGATGGCAGGGTTAACAGGTTGGTGAGTTGAGGTGGTATGTGGGGTATTCGCTGCTACCTTTCTACGGGAACGGCCTATTACAGAGATGTAGGCCGCCATCATAGTGAATGCAATGACTAACAGGTAGGCTATCAGCATGCTATAGAAGACAACAAGTGACACCCCATACATTGGCATGAAGGCGATGATAATTGCATTGACCCAGGCTAGACAGAGGACTGAAGCCACCCGCTTCTTCGTCACATACCGCGAATAATACTGAAGCTTCTTCATGCGTATGTATCTGTCCAAGCTTACAAGCGGGAGGCACAAACTCGATGCGCCGCAGAAGACTCCAACTGTGGCAAAGGTGAGTTCCCCCATAATGCAGCTTTGTCCGTTGAGCAAGAGGTGAGCGAGAAACATCGGCTGACCGATCAGGCCCACCAAGAGGTCACTTATTGATAACGAGGCCACTAGGATATTCGTCGTTGTTAGAAGGGCCTCTTTGCTGAATATTCCAACAACAAAGCACAGGTTTATAAACACACCTGATATGGCCGTGAACACATTGCTGAGTACGAGTGTATAGCTTGTTGCTTGATTCATGCGTGCCACTGGTGGAAAGTTAGAGCAGTTCATCTTTAATTCCAAGAAGCAAATATTTAACAGGCGTTGTCGATCTTCCAGCAAGTTGCGGTTGTGAAGTGAACCAACATCAGATGTGCTATTATGAATGCAATTCCTCTCTATACACAGCTCTCTGTATTAATTCCACTCTTCCTTATTGTGTCACCAAGTCATCATCTTTGGCTAGGCCATCTTTCCATTGAATGGTTTGTTGCAAACGCCTATTGTTGTTGCCTAAAGCTCGTAGTCAAGGTCCTTAGAACGCACCCTCGCAGTTTTCTCGTCTCCCTAATTCAACTTCGATTGCATCAAGTCTATCAACTTCAAGAAGCTTTTGTGTGTTGACTCTCAGCTTTTGCTACTTTCAACACTTTTCCAATTGAAACGGATTTATTTTTGACATTCATCATTTGAACTGTCCTTCGGCTACTACTTTCCTTTCCAACTATCTCAGATAGGCTTCCGATCTCATCATTTCCTTGTCGGTAAGCTAGCTTCATCCAGCTGTTCATACAGACTGCATGAATTTAGACAATTACATGAACAAACTAGGGTGTAGAAACTGTGCGTACGTAATTAATTGCAAGTACAAGTCAATGGAATCGACATTTTCAACAGATACTGCACTTTTCCGTTGCTTTATACAATCCAGCCAATCGCCAACTAAGGAATCAGTTACCATAATAAGGAACATAACCAGTAACACAAGAGCAGTGTTGAAAAGGCGTTCGTTCTAGAAGGTGGCCCTTTTAATCTAAGACAAAGGTTGGTCTGGACAGGCCTGGACCGCGTTACCTTCTCCGCGTGAGGATGCCTACTGCTCGACCTCTTTCCTTGTGGTCCTGCTTGTTCCCTTTATCCTTCTTGTTATTCAGTTTTCATCATGCACGATAATTTAAATTGGCAGGATGTCTTTAAGTCCAATAGTCAAAGTGCTAAACTAACCGAATGTATTGTCAAAGTTTTATTTGTCAATAAGGATTCAAATATACCAGATTCTTGCCAATTTACTTCCGATAACGTGATACGACAAAGCTTCATTTACATGTGCGTTAGAGTTTGAGTTGATCAAGAAAACAATTATGCAATCAAGAGAAGTCCTTTAGGAGAAAGTGGCAGTTGGCTGAGATGTAATACTCTAAATGGCATGCATTTACAGCCAGATTCAAGATTGTTGTAGATTTTCATCAGAGTTATAGCTTCTTATCAAAAGCATTCATTCACCAGTCGTGTCGAACTTTGAACAAAAATCAGGGCTCTAAGAAAAATTTCACTAGGCTTTTTTCACCATTTACAAGTTCTCGGATTTTCCGTGAATGCACACAAAAACAAGGTTTTCTGATTTTCACTCATGACCTCGAGTGGATACTGTCAACCAGGTACATGAAAAGAACGTCAATGCACGAATGCCGTTCGTATTCAAGTTGTGATTGGTGAAGTGGCAGTGGTGATTGGTGAGCTGTGTCGCGTGATTAAAAGCTTTGCGACCCGGAAAACCGATAAAAATGCTTTTAGTGTTACGCTCTAGTTATACTGTCGACCACAGCGTAGGATTTTCCACATTACGCCAACTGCAGCTCTTCGTATTTCTCTGATACGCCAACAGTACAGCAAAGGATTTATGGTGGACGCTGCGAAGCCTATTGATGCGGCAACGTAGTAAAGTGTTACCATAGTGCTGCTGCTATTTGAGGCTGGTACCCATAAAGCCCACAGCAGCCAAACGACAAATGTTGGTAACCATGACAACACGACCACTGCGACAAGCATAGTCACTGTGACTGTAAGTTTCAGCTGACGCGAGTGCTCGATCTCAAGCCTCTTTTTGACCTTTGCGATTTCTGAAAGCGAGGCTTCCATTGTTCCTGATTCGATGGCAGGGTTAACAGGTTGTGAGTTGAGGTGGTATGTGGGGTATTCGCTGCTACCTTTCTACGGGAACGGCCTATTACAGAGATGTAGGCCGCCATCATAGTGAATGCAATGACTAACAGGTAGGCTATCAGCATGCTATAGAAGACAACAAGTGACACCCCATACATTGGCATGAAGGCGATGATAATTGCATTGACCCAGGCTAGACAGAGGACTGAAGCCACCCGCTTCTTCGTCACATACCGCGAATAATACTGAAGCTTCTTCATGCGTATGTATCTGTCCAAGCTTACAAGCGGGAGGCACAAACTCGATGCGCCGCAGAAGACTCCGAGGGTGGCAAAGGTGAGTCCCCCAATGCAGCTTTGTCCGTTGAGCAAGAGGTGAGCGAGAAACATCGGCTGACCGATCAGGCCCACCAAGAGGTCACTTATTGATAACGAGGCCACTAGGATATTCGTCGTTGTTAGAAGGGCCTCTTTGCTGAATATTCCAACAACAAAGCACAGGTTTATAAACACACCTGATATGGCCGTGAACACATTGCTGAGTACGAGTGTATAGCTTGTTGCTTGATTCATGCGTGCCACTGGTGGAAAGTTAGAGCAGTTCATCTTTAATTCCAAGAAGCAAATATTTAACAGGCGTTGTCGATCTTCCAGCAAGTTGCGGTTGTGAAGTGAACCAACATCAGATGTGCTATTATGAATGCAATTCCTCTCTATACACAGCTCTCTGTATTAATTCCACTCTTCCTTATTGTGTCACCAAGTCATCATCTTTGGCTAGGCCATCTTTCCATTGAATGGTTTGTTGCAAACGCCTATTGTTGTTGCCTAAAGCTCGTAGTCAAGGTCCTTAGAACGCACCCTCGCAGTTTTCTCGTCTCCCTAATTCAACTTCGATTGCATCAAGTCTATCAACTTCAAGAAGCTTTTGTGTGTTGACTCTCAGCTTTTGCTACTTTCAACACTTTTCCAATTGAAACGGATTTATTTTTGACATTCATCATTTGAACTGTCCTTCGGCTACTACTTTCCTTTCCAACTGTCTCAGATAGGCTTCCGATCTCATCATTTCCTTGTCGGTAAGCTAGCTTCATCCAGCTGTTCATACAGACTGCATGAATTTAGACAATTACATGAACAAACTAGGGTGTAGAAACTGTGCGTACGTAATTAATTGCAAGTACAAGTCAATGGAATCGACATTTTCAACAGATACTGCACTTTTCCGTTGCTTTATACAATCCAGCCAATCGCCAACTAAGGAATCAGTTACCATAATAAGGAACATAACCAGTAACACAAAAGCAGTGTTGAAAAGGCGTTCGTTCTAGAAGGTGGCCCTTTTAATCTAAGACAAAGGTTGGTCTGGACAGGCCTGGACCGCGTTACCTTCTCCGCGTGAGGATGCCTACTGCTCGACCTCTTTCCTTGTGGTCCTGCTTGTTCCCTTTATCCTTCTTGTTATTCAGTTTTCATCATGCACGATAATTTAAATTGGCAGGATGTCTTTAAGTCCAATAGTCAAAAGCTAACCGAATGTATTGTCAAAGTTTTATTTGTCAATAAGGATTCAAATATACCAGATTTTCTTGCCAATTTACTTCCGATAACGTGATACGACAAAGCTTCATTTACATGTGCGTTAGAGTTTGAGTTGATCAAGAAAACAATTATGCAATCAAGAGAAGTCCTTTAGGAGAAAGTGGCAGTTGGCTGAGATGTAATACCCTAAATGGCATGTATTTACAGCCAAATTCAAGATTGTTAGAGATTTTCATCAGAGTTATAGCTTCTTATCAAAAGCATTCATTCACCAGTCGTGTCGAACTTTGAACAAAAATCAGGGCTCTAAGAAAAATTTCACTAGGCTTTTTTCACCATTTACAAGTTCTCGGATTTTCCGTGAATGCACACAAAAACAAGGTTTTCTGATTTTCACTCATGACCTCGAGTGGATACTGTCAACCAGGTACATGAAAAGAACGTCAATGCACGAATGCCGTTCGTATTCAAGTTGTGATTGGTGAAGTGGCAGTGGTGATTGGTGAGCTGTGTCGCGTGATTAAAAGCTTTGCGACCCGGAAAACCGATAAAAATGCTTTTTAGTGTTACGCTCTAGTTATACTGTCGACCACAGCGTAGGATTTTCCACATTACGCCAACTGCAGCTCTTCGTATTTCTCTGATACGCCAACAGTACAGCAAAGGATTTATGGTGGACGCTGCGAAGCCTATTGATGCGGCAACGTAGTAAAGTGTTACCATAGTGCTGCTGCTATTTGAGGCTGGTACCCATAATGCCCACAGCAGCCAAACGACAAATGTTGGTAACCATGACAACACGACCACTGCGACAAGCATAGTCACTGTGACTGTAAGTTTCAGCTGACGCGAGTGCTCGATCTCAAGCCTCTTTTTGACCTTTGCGATTTCTGAAAGCGAGGCTTCCATTGTTCCTGCTTCGATGGCAGGGTTAACAGGTTGGTGAGTTGAGGTGGTATGTGGGGTATTCGCTGCTACCTTTCTACGGGAACGGCCTATTACAGAGATGTAGGCCGCCATCATAGTGAATGCAATGACTAACAGGTAGGCTATCAGCATGCTATAGAAGACAACAAGTGACACCCCATACATTGGCATGAAGGCCATGAAAATTGCATTGACCCAGGCTAGACAGAGGACTGAAGCCACCCGCTTCTTCGTCACATACCGCGAATAATACTGAAGCTTCTTCATGCGTATGTATCTGTCCAAGCTTACAAGCGGGAGGCACAAACTCGATGCGCCGCAGAAGACTCCGAGGGTGGCAAAGGTGATGTCCCCCACAATGCAGCTTTGTCCGTTGAGCAAGAGGTGTGCGAGAAACATCGGCTGAGTGATCAGGCCCACCAAGAGGTCACTTATTGATAACGAGGCCACTAGGATATTCGTCGTTGTTATAAGGGCCTCTTTGCTGAATATTCCAACAACAAAGCACAGGTTTATAAACACACCTGATATGGCCGTGAACACATTGCTGAGTACGAGTGTATAGCTTGTTGCTTGATTCATGCGTGCCACTGGTGGAAAGTTAGAGCAGTTCATCTTTAATTCCAAGAAGCAAATATTTAACAGGCGTTGTCGATCTTCCAGCAAGTTGCGGTTGTGAAGTGAACCAACATCAGATGTGCTATTATGAATGCAATTCCTCTCTATACACAGCTCTCTGTATTCATTCCACTCTTCCTTATTGTGTCACCAAGTCATCATCTTTGGCTAGGCCATCTTTCCATTGAATGGTTTGTTGCAAACGCCTATTGTTGTTGCCTCAAGCTCGTAGTCAAGGTCCTTAGAACGCACCCTCGCAGCTTTTTCGTCTCCTTCATTCAACTTCGAATGCATCCAGTCTATTAACCTCGAGTAGCTTTTGTGAGTTGACTCTCAACTTTTGCTACTTTCAACACTTTTCCAATTGAAACGGATTTATTTTTGACATTCATCATTTGAACTGTCCTTCGGCTACTACTTTCCTTTCCAACTGTCTCAGATAGGCTTCCGATCTCATCATCTCCTTTACTGCAAGCTAGCTTCATACAGCTGTTCATACAGACTGCATGAATAACGACAATTACATGAACAAACAAGGGTGTAGAAACTGTGCGTACGTAATTAATTGCAAGTGCCAGTCAATAGAATCGACATTTTCAACAGATATTGCACTTTGAAGCGAGCTTTTGAAATTTTTCGTTGCTTTATACAATCCAGCCAATTGCCATCTAAGGAAAACTTTTAACAAACTGTGACGTTTCGTCAACGAGTTTTTTATTTCCCTTAACACCTGCTTACACAATGCAGTGAAGTGCAGAAGAAATCAATGGATTCATCTATTAAGAATATTAAGATTTTTTTCAATTTAAACAGACAACACTGTATCTTTGTTATCACCATCAAAATAGCTCTAGAAGTGATTGGCATAAGGTTAAGAGAAAGATACTGTCAAAAACACTAATTTGCTTTTGGCACTCACTGGAGGCTAACTAACGATTCAATGTCTAAAACCTGATCGCCCTACCCAAAATTGAAATGAATCTAGGGTACGTATTCGTTATCGTTTAGCACAGCGTGATGGGCTGGCAAGAAGGAAATCTATATTTAAGTTGCAGCATACAATAGTTTAGTTCATACCCAACATCTACCTTTCACAACTCGGCAGAGCTAACACGTCATCCAATAGTGAAGGAAGATTATATACATCGTCCGCAACGCCTATTTGCACTGTAATTTCCACTGTTAGTGTTACTAACAGCATTTGGTTATATGAGTGTTAACATCCACTTGTTTTCACGATGATAGGAAGGAAAAGGCGTATCGCTATTGCTTGGTCACAGCTGCTGCAGTGTCTAGCCAATATGGCACTTTTCGCAAATGGTACGAGGCTATAAGCCCCCACATTTTGGCCAACCATATAAAGGTAACCAACCATATAAGCCTTCTGTGACCCAAAAGTGCCCCTTTCATGTGAAAAATGGGAGTGGTCATGTGCCCCTTTTTGATGTGTCACCCCCCCCCATTTTTAAACCCTGCATGTCCCTGCATGATTGTCACCTATGGTAATGTTAGTCATGTACGGAAGTCCATTGGTGCCCACAACAGGCATGCAATTGGCCTTTTTGATAAGTGTTGGCTACCGACTTTTTTGTAAAACAGTAGAGCTTTTCTAAATATCTTTTGTCATGATTGTTAAAATCTTCCTAGGCCCCTCCACTTTTCAACCTGCGTCGGTGCCCATGATTAGTAGTTATACTTGACTTGACAGAGAAGGCTAAAACGTTTGATTAAAAGTATGGATATCACCTGTAAACACGTGCCAACCACTGGTAGAGATTTCCACAAAGTAAATTTTGCCTTTCTTCTCATCGAACACTTTGCCGCTGCTTAACTAGCTCTCATTTCTGGCATTGGAGTATCAAGTTGGGCCTCCTTCTAAGATGAAACAGAAAGAAGTGGAGAGAAGTGGATCTTTCTTCATGCCAAGCAATAGCCTGCATCCAGCATCTAGAGTGCATTCTAGGCGCAGGACGCAAGGCATTTTGTCGGAAGTAGTTGCTACTTTGCAAAGTAATATATGCCTTGATATGCGTTTGGCGAAGAAAAGATACGCATACAAAAATTACTGACTAAGCGAGAATGCAGTACTTCGTCTCTTCTTAATCGGAAACCCGTGTGTTAACAATGGAAATGGCTATATACCTTCACCAGCAAAATTTATGATATATTTACTTGGGAATTATATTTGCTCCACTGAATATTCAATGGAGTTTCAGAAAGACTTTTCTATCATTCGTTTCTGTTTAATTAAGATCTCCGAAAAACGTTGTTTTTCTTCAATCAGATAATTTGAAATTTCAATACAATCAACTCTACATTTGGAAGTTTCTTTGACTCCTTTCCGACCTTTGATATCACAATTTGCTTTTTAACTTTTACATACTAGATTTTGTACCTACCATCCTTTCATTCCCCTCCCCCCCCCCCCCCCCCCCCCCCCACCCCCCCCCCCCCCCCCCCCCCCCCCCCCCCCCCCCCCCCCCCCCCCCAACTACTACTTCGCTGCCACAACGATCAAAATTAAAACAAAGCCACTAAATCGAGTCGAGGCTGGCACTGGACCTACTTTTATTTCGACTGTTACAAGTCGCAGGTCATGTGTAAATATTATAAATTATGTAAGATTTGTGTTGTGTGCTGGTCAAAGTGCTGGTCAAAGTTTTTGCGCTGGGGAAATTAACAGGTTTGGAGCTAGCACAGAAGCTAAAGATGAAGTACGGCTCCTGTGCGAATTGCAGTTGTCGGAACCCAAACGGAGAGGGTAGAACTTCTGTTATTGTGTACACTTTTGTATGCTTGTTTGGTATCGGCTCTTGGCTTGCAATAAACGGCATCTGGATGGAATTGCCGATTCTCGTCGAGCATGCACCAGAAAAATGGAGCTTGCCATCATACCTTACAATCATCACAGAGCTTGCGAATGTAGGCCCCTTGTTTTACTTTGTTGGCCGGAAATTAAAGCCAAGTATGGTTCACGAGAGACCAACCGTATTCATTATCGTTATACTTGGAACTTCGGCCTGCCTCCTGCTATCATTTTTGTGGGATAGGACTTCGTACATTTTTGGGGCAGAAAGGAGCACTTGGTTGATCATTTTGGCATTTTTTGTAGCGTTAGTTGACTGCACTTCCACGGTGACTTTTTTGCCGTTCATGGCTTTACTTCCTGGTGTGTACATGGCAGCTCTATTCACCGGCGAGAATTTAAGTTCACTCTTGCCCAGCTTCTTCGCACTGATTCAGGGGATAGACCATCGTACCAAGGTCTCAAATACTATCTGTGGTCCGAACATCACTTCGTGCCACAATGTCACCATGACAGTGTTCACCGGCCTCAATTTCGGTCCAAAATATTTCTTTGTGTTCCTTGCAATGATGATGCTCATCTCCGGTGGTGCGTTTCTTGCTCTTAATTATTTACCCCATATAACCGCTCACCACATCATGAAATATTCGGAGTTGCAAGAAGGCCAAAGGGAAAATAATGACAGGCAATCATACCAGCGGACTGTCTCTTGTGAAGAAGATAACCAATCCTTGCTTGATAGCAATTCCCTGTTGGCCCAAGAGCACCAAAAATTCCCATCAAATTTGTCATTAGCATCTTTCCCAGGCAACTCAAGTGAAGTATTCCTCTCTGCAGATTTCTCAGATAGCAGAAAACATTTCATTTATTTGCTGGTTCTGCAAGCATGGATTAACTGTATAAGCAATGGTATAATTTCTCAGATCCAAGCCTTTGCCTGTGAGCCATATGGAACAATGGCATACCATCTTGGTAGGTCAAGCCTTAGCCAACTATATCTAAAATTGATAATTTCTAGCTTTTGTTGAAAAATGGAAGCTATTAGAGCAATAAAATTCTCTGCTTTTATTTCTTTAATTTTCATTCATTTGAGTTAAGTCACTGCAGTCTTTGTTATCAATAATCTGAGGTTTCTAATCTTTACTAAACTTAAGTAAAATGAGAATGACCTATCTATTATTTTTCAGGAAGTTTTCCCTTAATTGGATATTAATTTGCCTTTCAGCGGTCACCCTTGCTGGTATTGCCAGTGCAATAACATGTTTTGCTTACACATGGTTGCCAACAAAATCAGTCAAAGTCATATCGCTTTGCTGCTTCCTATACACAGCACTTAGTGGATACATAGTTTTGCTTGCTGCCCAAAGCCCTAGTCCTCTTCTGAAGGGGACAAAAACTGGGAGTGCCCTTGTGGTAAGATAGAACAAATACATACTAGATTTTTACCCCAAATTACTGGACCATTTAGCTGGTTGGCAAATATTATTAAATTTAAACTGTTTAAGTGGTACTTTGGATAAGTTTGAGTCAGGCCTGGTTGTATATCAGTATCCTTTGTCAATTTAGGCATCAGGCAATTTTCAGTGTCCTGAAAATAATAGCTAAAAGTAGTTGCATGAATGAAAATACAATAAATTTAAAAAAGCTTAGTTGGAAAGGTTGGTTCTGTTCTCATTTTGACATATCAATCAGAAATGATCTCCCAACTTGAGTTTAAAGAAAATGTTGTATCCAGTTAACTTCAATGAACTTAAACTGGATGAACTTGTTTAAGTATTCTTACATCAACAACTTTTAGGAGAATGTCTTCTCACCAGTTAACTAACATGCACTCTAAACATTCCACATAGTGTGTATGTCACTTTCATATGTAAGAGCCTGTAAAGATGAGTTTTTACACATCTTGTTCAATTGATATTTTTCTTTTAGGTTCTGGCCTTTTTACTATCAGGGATATTTGTAAATTATGCAAAAGTTGCAATTTGTACAATATTCAGAGAGATTGGTCATGATGAGCTGTTTTGGTGTGGAGTGGCAATACAAATTGGTTCATTTGTTGGAGCCATCATTATGTTTCCACTAGTGAATGTTGCCAAATTATTTAGCCAATAATCTTATCAGATACTAAGCAAATCTTTTGAAAATTTTAACACTATCTGTAATTACTGACTTTGTAACAATAATTGAAGCTTGATAATGATGATATAGTTTAGAAGAAAGCTAGGAGATTGAATTTTAATGGTACAATACTCAACAATTGCAAGAAAAGTGAAACCATGATTTTAGCATAACAAAGCACTTTTTGTCTGACACTCCTCAGAGTATGCAAGCATATAAGATGACTAAAGCTGACAAAATAAAAAGCCAGTTGTAAAGCAAAAACACTAGAGAATGGCGAGAGGATTTGGCAGCTGCTCTCTTTCTTCATGAGATTTTGTCCTTATGCTCATTGGAACATGGTTTGATTGGCCATTTTTGATTGTCAATAATTCATTTTTTGCTTTTTGCATAATTTGATTAGTGTCATACAAAAAGGGACTTTAGTGTGCTGTGATTACGTTTCCACTGTTTCTCTCAACTTTTTAACAAATTTTAAAAGAAGATGTGGTATGATAAAGAACTTTTATTATAACTTAGGAAAAAATGAAAACCTTTATGAGGCTAGTAATATCATGAGTGAAATATTCATTAAAGAGATTATCAAATAAAGAACTGTCTTTTGTGTATTTCTTCTGATCATACCATTTGACATCAAGAGCTATAAATTGATACATTATAGAATTGTGGCTCAAACTCTACACAGTTATGCTAAACATAATTGATGTATCAGTCTTCTTCTTCCTCCAAATTTATATTATTACCAAATTTGCCATAAAGCTTAACCTTAAGTTCTGCTAATGTTTTCTTTAGTTCATTAACCTCTGCTTTCAGTTGAGATATGTCTACCAGCAACTTGTCCTTCTGCTTTTCAATCAGTTGATTGGCATTATCTGCTGATATTTTCACAAATATCTCTCCAATGCGAAATGTAAATTTAGTCAAGGAATTTTGCAATTGTTAAGCACATTAAATTTTCCTGACTAAGGTTATCTCATTTTGTCCAAAAGCATGTTTAGTATAATATGAGAGTATAATCTAGTATATACTAATAGATTAGTATAATCTTTTTGAGAGCCCATGCTACTCTGTGTGACATGTATTGTAGCAGACTTTCTCTTTGGTGTTTTCATTATACTTTTTTACATCCAAATAACCTCTGAGGTAGCTTCCTTTTTTCATTATAGATAACTTTAAACATTTAATTTTTTCAAGAATGAATCTGATTTATTATTGGATTGGAACTACAAGACTAAACAGTTTAGTATTTGGTAGCAAATATTTCTTCAAATAATGTGATGTCTTCAATGCTGCTAGAAAAGGATATGGGACCAAATCATCTTCATCTTGTAACAGTAGGTCATCTGCTGCATCTTGTAGATTCATCAGCTCTTTCTGACAAAGAAGAACAATTCACAAATAAAAATGAAAGTATAAACAATAATTTGTAAAGACAAAAATAAAAGAACAAATAATCGTCTAAGATATTGTTGAAATGTTTTTGTTCATCTGACTGTATAAAGAAGCTAAGTTGAAAAATGTTTTGCATGTTTATCTAAAAAAAGAACAAAGGGCAAGATAGCTACCATTGGCAAAAGGACCTGCATTTCCTGAGTATCTCATCCAGAAATAAACTTCGCAAGTGCACAAAGTATGATTAAACTTGTTTTTTAAGGAAATGTGATTGGCTACAACATGCTATTAAGTGAAATATAAATCACAATTTATTCTTCTCACTATTCGTGCTTTCCACTTTTTGCTTCAAAACATGCAGAAGAGCATCAGGAAAATTCAGTGAAATTTTATAATGTTGAATGACCATTTTGAAATTATGTCTACTACCGTCTTTTTCTTTATATCTGATTTCACATCATTCACTTTTGCATTTGTGTTTGCAAATGTATTTATCATTCCTTGGTCTTCTTTGGTTATTTGAACTTCAGAATCAGCGGAAATCTAGAATTTCAATAAATTTTCCATTAGTGCATTTGTAACGATTCTGTGTTCTTTGCTAGCGTGGAAGGAGATGACATGCTTAGGCCCGTAGGCCCAAGCCAAGTAAGACAACAGCGTAGTCGATAGATCAATGTATTCCCCAGCTGTTCCAAATAAGACTGGTCACCAATAATGGTCACGAAACACACTGAATATAACACTGAGTATAATTGGAGATGACAATCAACAGTAAACGTCACTCTACAACAATGAACGTGTTCACAATAACAGAAATGACGCATTGACATAAGACAATACATGCTTGTTACAAAGATTAAGATCAATCGCAGACACTGCACGCAACACAACTAATTAACAAAACCCTAACACGTTACACATTAGCAAATAACCACACTTTCACAAAAATATGCCACCTTGAGTTCAAGTGTGCAATGTAAAATTCTGAACACAGGCTTGCCTTACTTCAGTGCATGCCCAAGCCTTGGTCTCCTAAGTTGGAATATCTGTTGACAACTGTTTCATTGTAAACTGATATCTCTTTAAATTTTCGAGCTTATTTGGCTATATTCACTACCTTGAACGTTGTTGTAAGCATTGAATGAAGAGAGAAAACTACATCAAAACTGAGTATCTAATTATATATATAAGCTAGAGTATCAAAACTAAGCTTCACGATAGGTATCTAATTATATCAATAATTTGATGTAATTAAAGTAGCTGATGTACAAATCACTGAAGATGGTTTTTAGCTACAAAGAATTCTGAGAACATGAGCAATCAGAATTCCAGACTTCAGTCAGTTATTAAGGTTATCAAGTTAACAAATTCAGTTAGTAAAGCACCTTTGAGATATATTCTTAGAAATATGTTCCATACACAAAATTAAAAAATCAAAAACAGCAGGAACATAACTGTGACATTCTTAAAGTGCCTAACGTACGGGGATAATCTACTTTTGACAAACCTTTGACTTCGCAGCAGCTGCAGCTACGGCCGCCATTTTGAGCGCAAGATGATAAGTAAGGAGAGGCTCGAAAGAAACATCGAAACGAGTTTGGTTATTTTTTTCAGATAGCGTTGTTTAGAAAATGGCGGAAAGTCCAGCCTTGGCAACAGTTAGCAAATCACGAAGCTCTTTGGCAGGAGGGAGTACTACAAGCCTGGCGAGCACCACCACTAATGAGAATGAAGAGCAAGCTCCAAAAACGTCAAAAGAGAATAATAACTTGGCCGAAGATGACAAAGCAGAAAGCAAGTCGATGTCACAACAGCAGCAAGTTATAGCACAACCTGCCCCTAGACGCCGAACCAAAGGTATATTTGTGATATTCTGGCCATCTTAAGCTATCAAGTATAATGGAAAATTTAAAGTTCAGTTTACTCATAGATTTCCTGGCATGCTCTCTACTTCAATGTCTGTGATCCAGCTTTCTGAATAAGTAATAAAGCTGTCGATTGTTGAGAGTTTGAAATCTTTATCCAATCAGCAGCGAGTTTTGGCTGGTCTCAAGTAATACCGACATCTGCTGTTACAAATGATGCTCATAGTCCATCTCCAAACTTGACTAGAATGCTTCATTTTAGAATAGACATTCTAGAATAGCTGCTTTTAGTGTTTATTGATGTCTTTGTGATAGAATTTCTTCTAATAAGTTTTTTCTAGCATGAAAACTGTCTAATTTTGCTTCAAAGCATTCAACTTCAAGGAATAACATTGAGAAATATATCAGAAAGGAATTAAAACGAAAGAATAACATAAAGAAATTCCCTGTTAATGTGTTTTGTCCCTTTTTTATTCTTTAGCTCCCGAGCTGCCTGTCTTTGAAAGAAGGAATTGGCTTATTCATCTGCGCTATACCATGAAAGAATATGATAAATGCAAGGTGTGTTTTTATCCATCAAAATCATGTCACACTTTTTGATAGCAGTTGTCACCTTTAAACTTTTTTTTCTGCCACTAAGTCAGAGTATAAGGAATCGTTTTGCTGATCACTCATTTGAAAAAATGCTCACATGCTGAACTATTCTTTTTGGTGTTCTTGAAGTTATTCCATCATTGAATATCCATAATATCTTGACTGAGTGATTATGATAACTCATCAAACATGTTTAAACAGGCCTTACTAGGAAAATTTTGAAGGTATGTGTTCAATCACATTTCTAGAACAATGGTGTGCAGTTTAAAATCTGGTAGAGTCACATGGATATTGATTTTGAAGAGCTCTCTTAAGTAGGAAACAAATATAGATGTTCACAGGGGTGTACCTTCTGGGGGTTTAGAGGGGGTACACCCCCTCCCGTTTTTGGAAAGTTGGACAGTAAATTTTAGGGATGGACTGGCAGTGGATGTGTATCTTGACTTGGTATAGTAAATTGGTGTGTATTGAAACTTTCTAACCTCAATCAAAGAAATAATAAGCAAAAAGGTTGACTCTACACCCAAAAAGTTGAGAATTTCAGAATTTCACAAGTAGAGTCAAAATAACAAGATGGAGGGATCTTAGTTGCTTGTAATTAACAAGAGTATAATTGAAAAGACAGTTAAAATTCAAAATATATAATTGCATGGTAAGTTATACATACATTGTCAAGCAAGATTACAATTTTGGTCATTAAATTCATCCGTTTACACCCCCTACTACAAATGGCCAAGGTATGCCCCTGGATGTATATCAGTGGATGAATTTGACATCTTCTATGATATTTTTGTCAAGTACTGTTTGTACTCAAAGATCTCTATGATGCCCTACTTGTTCCACTTTAGGACAGGGCTCAGTTCCTTTATTTTTCCTTCCCTTTTCTTTGCAAACAATGCCATTTTTCTCATAACCATCCAAAAACAAGAGTCAACCCACAACCCTTGAACGTGGGTCAGCAATTTATATATATATTTAATTGTCTTCAAGAAATTTGATGTTTGTTTCATTTGAACTATAAACAACTGGAACTTTGCAACAAAATGAAGTCTGTTATTCTCAAAGGACAAATTATCAGACTCTGAAAGTCTTTTGGTAAACCATGGGCTGACATTGAATATCTTGCTTAATGCAAGAACAAGGCATGTGCTAAGTGGCACTCCTAGGAAATGGAAGGCTTGCCCCAAGGTGTATGAGAGCAATTGCACTCTATTCCCAGTAAAGCCTTTGTTTATATGAGGGCTATAAAGCCCTTGGTCATGTTTTCATATACTCTTAATTTTTTCATCTTAGATTTATATGAATTGAATAAGGCCTTTGGTAACTGATATTTTTTCCATGCATCTCCAATCAATTGTTTAGCTTGAAGTTGGCTGATTATATAAAATTTTGTATCTCACCTAAGTACTTTTGTTTACAGAACTTAATTGCAGAACAGTTGATGGAAACAGGGGGTGCTTGTGAATATGCCCTTTATGTGCAAGGTGAGTTTGTGTTTGTTGATGAATCTTATAGAAAGTAAAGCAGCTCCAATTTAACTCCATTTTTAACAGGCCTAAGCTAAATGCCAATGGATTTGGTATTGTTGAGAGAACAGTCAAAATTCACCCTGTTCAAATAAAGTCCTCAGAAAAAATTAGAATTCCTAGGCTGTTTTGTTTAATGAGAATGCTTGATTAACCTTAACTTTAAAAGCCAAGGTATGTTTAAGACTTGTTTGCACAAAGTTTTTCATTTTATTGAGCAAGTAAAGATACACGCAGTGAATATGAAAATTGTCTCACATTAATATGACCACTTTGCTGTGTTTTGTAACATGCAAAATTAACTGTCATTCTATAAACTCTAATCAAATTAACTTTGCGGATGCCACAAAGTTTGTAAACAGTTTTAACCTAGATCAAGAAGATCAGAATCAACTTCTTAAAATATATGCCATGACAGTTAATGGTGCCACTCTTGTTTCTTACAGTTAAAGACAACTATTGAGTTTTTGACTGGTTAATCAACACTATATATTGTATAGAAAGCTTGATTCTATTATAATAATGAACTTCCAGATATTCTATTTGAATACAAGTTTGTGGCAAATTTTCATCATTTTTTAGCACTGATCTTAAGGGAGGAAGGAAATATTCAAAGCTCATTGGAACAATTTCAAAAAACCACCCAGCTTGATCCACAAAATGTTAATAACCTAAAGCAAGTTGCGAGATCTTTGTAAGTTCTTGTTTATCCATTCATATTTTTGAATCATTCTTCTACAAAGAGTCTTTTTTGGTAATGTACCTTTTCTACTTGTAATTATGGTTTGTGTCTGTTCAGCAGACACACTTTTAGGAAGATGTAATGCAGTCTTCTTTATTCATTTTTGGCTTGCAGTATTTAAACTTTTTAACATAAGTCATACTTGTATAAATTTAAAATGTTTTTGCTCAGATTTCTACTTGGACGTCATAAAGCTGCTTTGGAGGCATATAACGAGGCTGGAAAATTGATGCCTTTAGACTGGGAAATTATGCACAATCAAGGTTTGCACTCAATGCTTTTGCTTTGAAGGATGCTTTTGACTGCACAGCAGTGGCACATCTTTACATGCCTAATAAACAGATAATATTTGCATTTGTTATAGCATTTTGTTACCTCTGGATGATTATCATCATTGTGTTCATATCTCGATTCAACATTGGTGGAAGTGACACGTCTTCCAATCTCAATGCTCTAATTTAGAATTCTGCAAGATCCATTTTTGATAAGGCATATATGCAGCATTCAACTCATCTAGCCACTTTCTCTTTTTATAAAGCTCCCAAGAAGCCTTAAGTTGTTCATTATGATTTTACAGGGGTTTGCTACATGTATCTTAAAGACACAGAAAAGGTATTGAACTTTTGTAACCTTGTTCTTGAAATATTCCGTTCCTGGCCTTAGTGGGACAAATTTTGAAGATGTGTGCTAAATCGTACTTCTAGAGCATTTCGAATGTGCAATGATGGGCAGTTGAAAATCTGGTAAAATCACATAGATGTTAACAGAGAAAAACTTCTTAGACTCCTTTCAAATTAAAAACCAATAAGGGTGTGCATCACTCGACGAATTTGCCATCTTTTCTTTGTTTTTGGCAGTACTGCTTTTACTCGAACATCCGATTTTTGACCAATAATACCCTCCTTGCACTACTTCGAAAGTGATCGGTTCCTTCATTGCTTTTTTTTTGCTTCATTGCTTCTTTGCAAACGATGCCATTTTGTGATTTCAAAGAACAAGTGATGAGAGTTTGAAAGTTTTCTAGTAAATGATGGACTGTCGTAGTAAAAACATCTCGCCATTCCCAGTTAGGCCTGCCTTTTCTGTATTTTGTAAAACAAGATCAAAGTTTCTCGTTAACCCAAATGTTACATTATATTTTTCTAAAGGAAGAATTTTGTTTTTAGGCCATCCAGTCTTTGAAAGCAGCCATCCAGTACAGTAAACATGACATCAGCTTTGTAATGCTTGCAAAATGCTATCTGAATGAAGGAAATCTCGAAGCCGCTGTAGATGTTTACAAAAAAGCTGTTGAGTGAGTTTATTTTGTTGATTCACCAGCCCTGTGCAAATGGAAACTTGGTGCGTTTTGCTGAATTTGCCGTCTTTTATGAATGACATGTCAATCACTGGTTTATCCATGACATTCATGTAGGTTTTGGTCACCAAATGGTGTAACTCATAGTCTTGGACTATTTTGTTTTCTTGCAAGTGTAAATGACATCAGTGCAGCTTTTCCACCTCCTCCAACTGACAGCAGCTTGTTATCTGTCACTTTGAAGGTTTTCTCCCGAGAATCCCGATCTGATGACAACGTTGGGGCTGCTCTACTTGCAGGTAGTAAACTAATTAATTATTACTTTTACGTCACTACTGCTGCAAAACAGCTGCAGTGTGTGCTATATGTCCTCAGTATTTTTAGTCATTCTACAGTGTTTTTCTTTCAATGCTCCCAGGCCTTTACTGGTTATTCTATATTTGATTTCCTTATGTTTAGTTATTCTTTTTGACTGCTGAACTGTGCTTGGCATTGACAAGTTTAAAGGCATTCCGACTGTCTGTCTCTAGTGTTGTCTGCTATTTTGATGCTATGTAGCTTTATCATAACTTTAGACTGGACAGCCACAAATGGCCTTTGAACAGCTCGGTAATGCGATGACGTATGATCCACGCAATGTCAAGGTACAGCCACGCAATGTCGACCATTCACTTTCAATGTCATCTAGTAGACATTTGATTTCATTCCAACAACATTTCAACAGACTAAACAAACAGGCAATGGGCGGCGTATGACAATTTCTAGATATCGATTTATCTTCATTTGTTAATTTTGCCTCAACTACTTGTTGCTCAACATCAAAAGAAATACTAGCTGTGTTATGTACTGTTTACTTGGATAACAGTTATTCAGGCTATAATCCACAAGTGCATGTCAAGTTGTGTAAAGAGAGACTTTATTGTTTTACAGGGCCTCCGAAAGCATTCTTAAGTTCATGCTTAAAGTATTTGCCAGTTTGGAATGCAATGCTACGCTTGTTTTGACTGATGTCTGTATTTTAACAAGAAACCCCTTACAATCATAGACCACACAAGTCTCATCTTCTCGCCTTTATTGCATGTTTGTCAATAAATTCTATCTGCACATCATCTGAAATGTAGCACTACTTTATTTAATTCTTTCCTAAATGATCTATGTCATCTCATTAATGCTGTGTCTTGTCCCTTGCTTTGTGCAGCCAGATTTTTAGACTATTTTCGTTGCAGGCGATTTTGGCAGCGGGCTCTATGATACAAAGTCGCGGTGACTATGATGTGGCATTGGCCAAATATAGATTAGCAGCCGTTGCAACGCCTGAATCACCGCAACTTTGGAATAATATCGGAATGTGTTTCTTTGGCAAGAAGAAATACGTCGCGGTAATCCTATTGGCTTTTCATTGTAAGAAAACCTGGGCGATATACAGCTCATGAAAACATAATTTTCTTCCAAATTAGAAAAGATTTTGTTATTCCTTTAGATGGGTTATACCATATGCATCAAAATAACCGAATTACCGTCAAGGCTATTCTCTGTGTTGTGAGAAAGGGCTTTCTTTTTCTGAAATTTTACGGTATACTGTTATGCGAGACCTTCTTTGCTACGCCAGCGAGGTTTTTTCCACTGAAGTGATATACTATTACGGCGTATGCTGAATATCATACAAAATGTTATCTCATTTTAGATGTTATCTTATATGTATGAATACGAGGCTCTTGGACACAAAAATCTTTTTTCCATGGCTATTTTTTGAAGTTTATTGCTTGACGTGTTCCTGTCAATATTATTTCAAGCAAAGCTTTTCAGAGCTACATTATCTAACTCTTGGTGAGTCTTACGAAGAATTGTGTATTTGAATCTGGCTCTTCATCTCATTTCTCATTTCTATTTGTTCCAGGCCATTAGCTGTTTGAAAAGAGCTGCATACCTTGCACCGTTCGAGTGGAACATAGTTTATAACCTTGGGCTCGTACATTTGACAATGCAACAGTATCCTATCTCATTCCACATCAACATTGTTAATGCCTAAATACCCTTGTTGCTTCAACACTTTGTCAGTCAATCTACATTTCATATCAATTTTGCATTTTCCTTTGAATGTCAATAATTCCCAGAAGTATCGAATTTAAAGGCTTTCGTCACACATAGACATGGATCTATCATTCAGTGCTAACTTTACTTTCTTCTGAATTGTTATACCCTAAATTCCCTAACAAAGACATTTCGTTAGAGTGAGTTAGCTGGAAGTACTCGTCTCTCGCATGAGACATTTATCTTGACAGTTCTTCAGATATGCCTCAGCGTTTCACTATCTCAGTGCTGCGGTTTCCCTGAGGCCCAAATTCGGAAAACTGTTTATGCTGCTTGCAAGTATGACCTGGAACCTTGTAGTTATATACTGTTCAACTTATTAAATTTACATCTATCAGGGTGAATCTTTATCATCTTTATAAGTAGCAACAAAATGAAAATATTTGTTCTTTATTACTTTTTAAGGAGGATTTGAAGAGTAGCTGAGTTTATTAGTCTATCAATTTTTATTCATTGATATATTCAACATGTATGCTCTGTTTTCGGTTTTTTGTATGCTCAGTATAAACTCACTTTATGGCTACTTTAATTAGAATTGGGTTGTCTGAAAACGATATCTTCCTATCACAGTTGCGTTGACGTACCTGGAGGATATCGATAATGCCAAGCAAGCCTACGAACAAGCCATCATTTTGGACAGGTAGTTCCTTAAACTTGGTACAGGAAACTTCCCTAAGTTATTTATTTCAAGCCACACATGCAATTGTTTGCTAAGATATTACGTTCGTATGACTCAATCTCATGGTGCGTAGCCAAGTATGTTGCTGTTAAACGACCGAATTTGTTTCTGTTGAATATTTCGCTTGAACCTGCAGTACCTTCCATGGCACATTGTATTGTAAGCACATTGTTTTGTAAATTTTTGCAAATCCTAGATTTGGGGAATAAAGGGCCTTTTCGTATCACATTTCTATTTAAAAGGTGCACTCAGTTGATGAGTATTGCTTTTCAAACGGTTCTCTTATTTCATCAGCGAAGACGCATCGATCAACCTCAACTATGCTGCTATGCTGTGCAACATTGGAGAAAGAAGAGCTGCTGGGAAGCAATTCTCCCAGTTTCAGAAGAAGTTTGAGGCGTACAAGACAGCCAATGCAGACAATCTTGACCCTCAGGTAGTCGTTTATAATGTACTCTGAATCTGTAGGGCTTTTTATTTTATTGAAACCACCATAGAGCCGGTGATATAAAAAACCCCACTTCATGCTGGCCTGCCTTTTGTCAATAAACGAATAATAAAATTCGTACAATAAAATCAGGCATTCAGATTAGACATAATAGAAATGCTTTGAAATTCCAACCAATTTTGATAAAGTTAAAAAATTTATACATCATTGCAAGATATTAAGACTTAAACCACGATAAAGGCCTAAAAACGTTACGATCACAGTTTTAAAAGTTGTGGGTGAGAGCTTCTTGCCGTTACACGTACAGGTAAACTTTTTCAAAGAATTGCAATTTACTGCACAATGCTTCTACTGAAAAGGTCGCCAATGAGCTTTTTTGAAGATCGTCCCGCTTTATGATTATTGTCTAGGCAAATGATTGTTCAGAAAAAGCAGTTAAAACAACACGTCTTGTAAATGATGACATTTCCAGTGATTATTGTAAACACCGACTGTACGAGCTGTGCAAATGATTATTCAGATAATGGATTTGAGAGTGTTTGAAAAAAAACATCTGATCGTAATCGGCTGAATTGCTACTGGCTACAGCGTTGCTATAGCTACAGTTTGTATCCCCTTATCATTCTAAGCCAGGTTTGTAATCTCTCTGTATTCGAATATGGATTATGAGTGGTTGCTCTGACACTTTGTCTTCTGGGCCTTCTTCGTAATTCTTCAACCTATTTTTTTCGTACATAACAATTTAACGATGATTAAAATAATGGAGAATAACATAACGAATATCTTAATCATTTGAATTTGTCTGACTATTATGTAAATGACTTTCAGACCTTTCTGCAACATCTTGAGAGGCTTTTAGCAATATAAGTCTACCTGAACTCAAGCTCAGTAATAATGGTTTTAGTTTGTGCCATAAAAAGCTACAATCTATGCTAGTGATGTAGTTTCATTATATTTAAACAGAAAACTTATTCTTCATATCATAACGATCGTTTTCATTAGATTGCTGAAGTTTCTGCAAAGCTTGAGCCCATTCTAGTAGTTGGAGGATCGTATGCAAAAAATTCGAAGAGATCAGAAAAGGGGGGCAAGGAAGGTGCGGAGATGAAAAAAGAGTCGAATGAAACACGAAATGCAGATGAAGAGCAGGTTTAAAGACATTAAATTATGGCTAATAAAATTGTAAATATTAGAATATTTCTTCCCTCTTTGTCAGTGCCTTTAGTTTTGAGGTGCCGATCCGGACCAAATCCTTGCTAAAATCGCATGTATGCATTACTGTCAGAGTTGTTTGATCTTTCTTCGATATAGCTTTGCCCACAATCTGTTTATTGTCAAGATGTGAGCTAAAATAAGACACCGGCTCAAAACTAATCCAGTGTCATAAATCCTGTTGTATTTAATCCGTAAACGATCCTAGTCCACTGCTCATGCTTACCTGGAAGTCTTCCAATATAACTCCTTTTAAACCCACTATTAACGAAAATCAGTCGTCTTGATCCTGCAGTTTTAAATTGTTTTGATTGCCATAAATGGCTTCTACTGTATCTGTCTATAGTGCCCTCGCTCTTTAGTGCCTATAGTGATTTTGTCCAGGATAGAAATGCGAATATTATTGCTACCCAGTTGACTGTAGATAAGCAGTTTTCTGTAGATATATGACACGATGAAAATGATAAATTAAAACCTTTTACTTCCTCCTCTTGTTTTTCTTTTAATTTTGTATCAAATCTGGTTTAGATGTGGCTAGAGCATTGGTTCGCAAAGAAAATTGACATTGAGACCTTGGCCATTTTGAATCTTTGAACACAATCATTCAAATATTTTTATACTCCGTTGTGGCGCAACTTTCAATTTTTCGCTAAAATGGCCTTTGGTAGAAACTTTGAAAATTCTTTTCTTTCAAATTGATTCATTTAAACATGGGGGCTCTGCAAAATGGATGCAGGTTAACAATTTTTTTTATTAAACTCTTCATGGTTTTCAATTTCTTTGCTTGCTAATGAGTCTGGTTTAACACTTTACAGTTTAACAAGTTTTATTTATATGCCTAGCTCCGCTTTTATTTTTTAAAAATAGATCTCTGTGCTATTGTGCTAAGTTATTAAAGTATTTTGAAATTTTGGAAAGTGTAAGTTTCGTAAGAAGTTTTTAAATAGGCTTTCTTAGTGCTTCTCAAAATCAGGTCTATTTCTAACAAAAATGAAGTGATCCAAGAACTTATTGTTCAAATCTAGTTTCTTTTGCTGAAAAAGAAAGGAACTAAAAATTAAGTCAATGAGCACAAAATGGCTACTGAGCATTTTAGCAAGGGAAGCAAAGGAATACCGTATACCTCCGGAAACGGGGGACTCCTGGTGTAAAAGGCCATGATTTAAAAACAAATCATCAAGCTGTGTTTGTACACCACCAAAGTTGACGAGAAAGGATTGTTACTCAGAGTTAACTATGAAAACTACAAGCTCTGTGCTCAAAATCGCATCACAATGATTTTAAGTGCATCTCTCCTTGCTAGAGCTGTGGCCCTGGTATCATGTTCAACCTTCTCTTGCGTGCTTAGCGGCAGTTAACACTCTTGAGTAGCTAGAAGGACTGTTCTTCAATCCAAGAATAAGCATTGGCTTTTCATCATTATTGTACTTTGAGAATTAAGAGCCTAGTGTGAGATTGGACCAAAATTTCTTTTTTTTATGGAACTAACGCTCAATGTTGTTGACAAGGCCTATAAATGTTGAATATGTAATGCACTACTTCAAGAGACATTTGAAAATATTCCATACTGTCAAGTTGGTGTTTGAATAAAAGAAGTACTTCCAGGATATTAAAAATAATTGGTAGAATTACTTTGAATGAAGAAATTTCTAAATATGAAACTTTCGACTTGTCGTTTTCATATAATGTGGATTTGCACTTAAAATTTCTACCTTTATTCAACGAATGTTATATCGAGAAAAGCATCGAAGCATTTCTTTTTTGCACCGTGCTAATGCTTTCTGCAAATAAGCACAATTAGTCTTTTGTTTTCGAGTAATCATGCAAGATTAACACTAAGGTTTTTTGAAAGGCTGCCATGTCAAAGAAATCTATATACTGTACAAAGATTTACTTAGTATGACGACAATTGAAATTATTGTCATTCAATCAAAAAAGGTTTAGCCTGAGAACTCAAACAAAAACCGAAAGTTTGTAAAACAAAAATTGAAAATTGAATAAGTTCCTACAAACCAAACTGGCGAATGGGTTAAGTAGAGATAAACATATTTGAGTGTTTTTATTGTAAGTAATATGACGTCCAGTTTCTGTTAATGCCAATTGTTTTTTTACCTTACATCAATTGTCCTTCCTTTTGATTCGTGGATGGGTCTTGCCCTTGAACAGCTCTTTCGTCTAAATCTGAGTTTGTGAGACTTGTTTCAATTCTGAATTGAGGATTGTAAGTATGTCTTGAGCTCTGCACAATGCTTGTAAACTGCTTACTTTATTTAGCAAAATGACCACTGTAAAAATTCATCATAGGATTGTTTGAAAATATCTGTAAACGGATTATATTTATCAACTCAATTTGATGAAAGTATCTAATAAAAGTTTGAAAGCTAGCTTAGTTTCGTAACGAAATTATTGCAATCGTAAGATGAAAGGAAAAAGTGAAAACATATAACAACAAAAATTTAAAAGAGCATGGTCGGATCCAGTATTATTAGAAAGGGGGGGCGTAGGTATGACTTCTTTGTAAAATTGCCCTTAAGCTAGCGCAAAAATCAGTAGAAAATAATCATTGCCCTGCAGAAATAGGGGGGCGTACGCCTCTTACGCCCCCCTTGAATCTGGAACCGAAGAGTATATTTTCGGGTTTGTTCATGGCTTATTTTGCAACGTGTAAAGCATATAGTATTACTGTAAAGCATATAGCATGTATAAACAATGTAAAGCATATAGTATTGATGGCAGTGTAAGAGTAATAATGATAATGTAATGGTAGCTGTGTGCAGTAGGCTGTAAAAGCTGTAGCTTTGTACAAAAACTAAATTAAGTCTAATTAACAAAAGGTTAAAACAAGTAAAAGTGAAAATTAATAGTTACATGTTTATGACAGTTTATTGATAAAAAACTGAGAATATACGTTAAAAACATATTCTATCGACTTTATCTTGGGACCTTTATGTTTATTAATAAAGGAAACCAATTTGAGCTGCATAGAAGTACAAAATTTACTGCTACATTGTTCTTCTTTCTATTCTTCATCCGAGTTTTGGACTGGACAACTTCACATGACTAGCTTGGATCATCGATACAGTAGTTTAACCGCAAAAGATTGGAAAGAAATCATTTGTCTAGTCATACTAAACGAAACAAGAGGAAATTACTTAAAAGTTAAAAGATGACATCATCGAAGACAAAAGTTTGTCTGATATAATACCCATCTACTTTTCTGCAGAACTCTCAGAGATGACTTCGTTGTCGATTATCATTGTTATGCTGGTTGTCTTGATATTGCCAAAAGCCGTTAGGTGACATTCTTCTCGATTTCTTTTCTGACAGTTGTCCAGAAACGTGTTAGGTGATATGTTTTTCTGATGTGTTGAACATGTTGTGTCATGCACACACTTGCAAGTCACAAATGGGAAAAGAAAGGGTAAGAGTACAGGTCCTTGAGGCAAGTCATGGTTTCATGTTTCACCATTAGTTGTGAGGCCAATTATATACACATCTTAAAGCTTTTCTTGTGAAGCCACACGAGTTTAGTTTGTTATATACAAGCAATCGGTCGTTTGGAAAGATCTACGAAAATAGCCCTTTTACTTCCTTAGTTCTTATTTCATTTGTTTTTTTACCGTTTTTCGGTATCACAAAGGATATGCTATTTACTGTGATCTTTGATAGAGCGACAAGTAGAGGATTCAAAAGGTATTAGTGTATGTTTTTACCTGGTTCTCCGCGAGTCTTTTAAATATCTAGGGCATTGAAGATTGAAAAAGGCCTGTATTTCGATACCCTGGGGCCGATATGAACAGACAGCTCTGGTTTAAACGAACATTTTAGCTGTGTCTCTTTTAGAGGCCATTAAAGAAATGGCACTTTTAAGATATGCATGCGGCTGGGAAATGGGTACTCAATTTTACCTTGCAAGACATAATAGCTGTCGAAATATATCTGGAGAGGGGGGGAGGGGGGGGGGGTTCAAACGGGAGTCGAAAGTTTCATAGAGGTCATGAGTAAGCACTGGGCGGGCATATAACAGTGGTAGAAGACACATTAGGAAGACAGCACGAGCAACGGACTGGAGACGAGAAATGGAGGAAAACCAAAGACACGATGTAGGGACCCATTTATCTACCACCTGGGCTCGACAGTGCCAAGAATTGCAAAGGACTTCAAACTGCATTGAACTCAAGTGAAATGTTACTGGGGTCAAGTCTACAGTATATATCTGCAGCTTAATACCAATACTTGTGTACCACCTATCACTGATGGCATTCTATGGTCATGTTGAATGGAGAGGCCAGCACATTCTTACTGTTTCTGGTAACTTCTTATATGTATTCTCGCTTTTCCAGCACAACAATTTTTCCTGCCTCCAATACTGTTTTAGCCGTCCCTTTCAGCCTCTCAATAGAGCAACAATATGCTTTGTTTAATAATTACACACCAGCAGAAACAGCTAGTTCTGGTTTAATTTCAATTTTGATGGATGATTAATATTTTCATTTAAAGGCACGAATGTATACAAAATGGCGTAACATGAATTTTGAGCGATAGACAACAGGAAATTTAATGTCTTTGGTAAATCCTCGTCTCGCCAAAAATTAGTAGCAAGACAGCTGTAACTTCTGGGTGCAGCAAAAATTATGAAAAGCGCGATCTTCTGAAAATTACTTTTGAAGGTGCTTCGAAAACTAAATATCATATAAAAAGCATGATGCTATCTTATAAAAACGTATGTGATATTCATTTCAAGTTCATGGTATTTGTCTTGTTTCGAGCAAAAAGTGTCACCAGCTTATTGAGCCATGAATAGAGAGATAACAAATTGATTTACTTACTCTAAAATCTGCTGCACATTTGTAAAATTTGTTTTGAGCTGATGGAAAATGGCTTAGTGACAAGACTGATTGAGTTGACGGTGCAGACAAATCAATCGAGAAAAAGGCTTTATTCATGTCATCGTGAAATAGATTATCTGGCTGAAATGAAAAAGTCTGTCTCTTTTTCATTGTATTGCAAACAAGGTTAAATTGGATATCCACTCCACAGGGCAAATAGTTCCCTTTCAAATCATGACTTGTTTGTATTGTTGTTCAATCGAAATACTGAATGCTCTTAACAAGAACCTATTCAATTAGTTGTGTTTGTAGTAAGATATTAAGTGTTGATTTGAGTACGAGCTAGTTTTGAAGAAAATTTCAAGGTCATATAGAATCAATCCTTTTAGGTGGCAGGTTAGTTCTAACTCGCTGTAATTGGCCTTTAGCAACAAAAGTCAAAGTTTCTCACAATTGGAAATTTTTTGGCCTGATGTGATGCAGCTCTGTTCGGTAGCAGGTACATATGTAAATACGAAAGTGCATTCAAGAGTGCTGACAAGTGGTTAGAAATTTGAAAACAAATGTAACCCGCCAAGTCACGTCTTTGAAAGCGTGATACGAGCTTCGTTTCTGTAGAACTGGGACAGCAATATGTATTCATGCGCAAGCGATGAACAGTGGGTATTTGATCAGTCAACAAGCGAGGATCAGGTGCGATCTGATAGCAGGCGATGAAGGATTGAAGAAGATACCAATTGCCATCTGCATTTGAGGTACTTCTTTCAAATTGCAATTGTTTCTAGGGAATGCGGCGGGCATTCAATGCAAAACATGAATTATGAATTTCCCATTTATTTCTAGCGCATGATAAACACAAGATCTGGTTTAAAGCAGCCTTTTAAAGTTAGAGCCACTGCGTTGATTAGCTTGGATGTTACGAGTTGAAGCAGGACTAAAGACATTCTCAACTATCGTTTACACGTGCATGAAGTCGCAAGCTCGTACTCGCTAATCGACTTTAACAAAACAAAAACGCATGTTTTCGTAAACAGTCGTCTGATCTTTTAGCACCTTCAAGACTCAGCTTTGGAAATTTGAAGCTATATGCCTTCAATAACACTTGGTATTCGACAACACATTTGTATGGTAAGCTCATAGGCCGATCTAACAACTCACAAGAAAATACTAAGATGAGGTTTAATAACTTCTATTAAGTTGAGTTTATAAGCGATTCTCAATATCAAATGTAAAAGCAAGAGGTTTTGTAATTTTAAGTCAAAGAAATTGCACAAAGATAGGCAGCGGGAAGAGAAAGAAGGAAGTGAGTATCGGCAATTTTCTATACACGAGTATGAATTTAGAAACCTCAGCTATGATGGTAGCATTAATTTTAAATAACAATCAGCTTCTTTCTCTGGATAGATGCTAAGTGCAGTTGGTTGAAAACAATTGCGTAAAAGCTACAAGACTCTCAAAGTATGAGAACTAGGCTTATAAATTTCGAGTAGATTATTCTGTAGAATGATGAATCTGGTCAGGTTGGAGATGCATTTCCCAGAGCGAGTTTCCAAGAGCAACAGTAGAAGATGGCAAGAACCTGCCCTAATGCAGGCTGTAGCCGTTTCAAAGCGAATTTACAGCTCGTCAAAGCACGTTCAAATTAAACGTGTCCGTGGCTGTGGTTGGATGTAGAGAAAACTCACTGAACAGGTTATTTCCAATATGCTACTAACATAACAAAAGGTGTCATGAGTGCTTACAAGCTACGATTGCAGTTGCCCGTGACAAGTTGTTTAACCAGGTGCTGGAAGGCATTATCTCGTGATACTGTTAGGTTTTGATGCCTTCGTGCATTGCCAAAAGACGTTCACGAGTTTCCATGAAAATGGAACTGCTTTAAAAGAAATAAAGTGTCATTTTTATCACGCACCATCTGCTCTTGGTATCGCCAATTTTCTCAACATTGTCTGAGGTTATAAAGCTTGATTAAATAATTATCAAATTTTCACTGATGATTCATGACTCTTCGTTTGGATCGGTTCATGGCAGAGATTTCAGCCAGGCGATAAAAACAGAAACAGATGAGCAATTTTCAAGAAAAGTGACAATTTCTGATAAAGTGGATCAGATGCTTTTCAAATCTCTTTGGACAAATCAAAGATTTAAACCTTGATAGCGAAAGAGCAGTTAGTCATTGAATCTGGTTATACTGCCAAGCTTATTGAAGGAATAAGTACTTTTAAATGAATATGAACTATAATAAATTGAATATTGACAAGTGGAAAGTTGCTGATTACAGTTTGACCTGTGATTAAGCTTCTTTGGTCCTTCTACTGTACATACAAGATGACTGTGCACTCACGGGGAGTGAGTCAAAACAGACACAAACGGTGGTTAGCCACTCCCACTCTGTTGTTCAAGCAAATGTCACGATTTTAAAATGAAAGCAGCCTCCAACTTTGCTTTCTACAACATTGCACCTGCTCTGCTGTATTGTGATCGGTGCCAAAAAAGGTACCAAAGGGACCAAATATGGTATCAGGTGAACATGCTCCTCATCACTGTTGCCTTTCAACATTTTAGAAGTCAAACTTTTAATACGATTTCAAGGAAGACTGTAAACGTTATCTGCCTCAATATATTCAAACAACTTTAAAAGTGTCCATGCTACTCTATTCATCGCTATTATCACAGGCCATTGTTGTGTTAGTCTTATTATAAACAATATCCAGTTATAGGCACTATAAGAACGCTACTATCACATGGGCATGCAATTTAGAAAACGCTGTGGCATAGTGAAATTGGGTTGACCTAAAAGGTGATTTCTTAAGAGAATCATTATAGGCCTATCTAGCTACGACGTCTCTAAGTGCGCAGCTAAACCAGGCACAAGAAAGGGCTCTGGTAGTGTTCAGTTCTCTGTTTGCTTCGGTTTAAATTCCATGTTTTGACAAAGCTTTGGACTCCCCGACCTACTGTCTACTACCTCAAGCTGCTGCTTAAAGTCGTTGCCTCTGAGAGTTGCACAGGACAATGAATGGCGTCAAGGAATGCAAAAGATGCCGCAAGAAGGGCAACCAGGGTGGGACTAGACAAAGGGGAACTAGACCACACCAAGAAAAAACCCCAAGTCTGCAATAGAACGGGGACATTTACACTACAGAAGGAAAAAGTAGAATCTGGTGGAGATAATAACCAGAGCTGCAATTGAATTGATACTATGGTGACCCAAAACTAGAATGCTGCAAAAGCCCTGGAGCGTATTCATTCATATCCTTTCCCTTTACAAACATTTTTGGGAGTTGGAGAGGGTTAGCAACTATTGGGTGTATAATAACTGAAAAACTCAGAAATATAATAAAACATTGAGGTATTCAAAGAACGTCCAAGGGGCATTTTGTTATGGTAAGTAAGCTATTTTGTTGGCACACTTTCCTTCTAACTGCACCACCACAGCCAATTAGGTACTAACTTTTAGCAACAGGTGTGGCGAGAAATATTCTTTATTTATACATTGTTTAGAGGTGCAAAAATCTCCCAAGATGAAAATGCATACGAAGGCGCAATGTTTAATTGATTGGAACGCGCTTTTGTTAAAACACAGAATCCTACTTGAGATTATTACTAGTCATAAGCATTTGTTTATAGCTGTCGAGGATGTTTTAAAGAAAAATCTTGATATGTTTGTAATCTAAAATAATTGATATAAATTGATTGAGTTGAAATGGACTCTAAATTTAAGCTGAATATAATTAACAATGAGCCGATTCAAGCAGAGAAAAGCTTTTGGGTGAAAACATTTACAGAAAAGGGAAATTTGTTGCCTAATCCGATAAATATCCCAAAGCTTGAGATTTCATTTCATTTTGATGACAAATAAACTGTGACGTGTCTGTTTCTCTAACCAACAAGAGATGAAAGGCACGCGAAACGCTTCTGTTTATTGTGGATGTCCAAGACGTGACTTCTGGTAAGAAACTGACAAGGAAATTTAAATGCATCTCCATAATACAGGCATGCCATTTAAAGGCTTCGGAGCAGCCCTTTATTAACTGATTATAATTTCTATGTCTACTTCAAAACCGACAGCAAAGGATGTTGTTGTCCAGGTTTTCTCAGTTGCTTTCAAGGATGGTATCAATCAAATGAATACAGTCAAATTTGTCCAAAGAGCCCAAGTTTGCAACTGCGGTGGTTTCTTCTGTTGGCTCCCCGTCATGGTAGTGTTTCGGTAGCCCCAGCACCAAAATGCTTGTGTCACGTAGAACTAGAAATTCAGTTCAATTTGAACCAAGAAATTGCAAGATGCATTGCGAACTGATGTTCTGAAATATTTACACAACTTCCACAAGTTGTATTTTTATTCTGGAGTCAGTTATATCAGCATTTCATCAATGTTCAGAAGCGAAAATAATTTGTTCGCCACAACGATGGATTCTATATTGAAAACTTGATGGAAATTTTACTGTTTAAAATAAAATAAGATGTAAATAGCTGCAGCACGCTAAAATTTTTGCTAAAGACTTCATTTGAGTAAGATCTGTTTCCCTGCAGTAATGTTAACCAGTAAGGCCATTTTGATTGTCTTTGGAATGTTTTCATTACCAATCTCGTCTTACCTCCTATCTTTGCTTTTGTTCCATTCTCCAGTACTTCCTTCGTCAAAACACTTTGCAATAATAGACGGCGGCCCTACCACGGTTTCAAAACATGGCATTCTTTGAGTAAATCCAACACTCTACATCTTTCCTTTGCATTCACTAGGTGCGCCCGGGGATTGGTCGCCAAAAACAGCTCTTGCTTCAAGATTCAGCAGATTCACATGCTTTGACTTCTGGTGGAAAGACACACAGCGCAGAACTTGTGAGTACAAATCATTGAAACTTGTCATGTTTTCATTCGACATAACGAGATTCCCCTTATTACGTTACTTAACATAGTTGGCGTCCTTTTATAAATGGAGGTGGGCGCCTCAGCTTGGTGCCATTTTAGGAACTGTTACAAAACACCACTGCAAATCGGGAAACTAGTGATCAAATGAATTGCTGTTTTCTGCAATATATATTATTAACATAAATGGGAAAGGGGCCCGAGTAAATCCAACGCAGAGGGATGATGCGAAGTTTTATTTGGAAAGCATCAATAGTCAATAATTTCGACTCGGGACATCTGGTCAGTATTTTGTGGTCATTATACTGATGGCACAAATACTTAAACTGGTACAATCACGGGCATTTCTGCCAGACAACTGGTAATTTAGCATTGCTAAAACTGCACACAAAGAGCTTTCTCAGCGTAGCACAACTTGTCTGTTTAGCGCTAAACAACAGGTTTTCCAGCGAGTGTTTAGAAACCTTAAAAACTTTTGTACTCCTTTTCCTGTGACGCACGTCGAAACAAATTTGCTTTACTACTCTTAGACCATAGTTTACATTATGGAGAAAAAAGAGCAAAGAAACTCGGATTGGACATCTTGTTGCGAAACGAGCGGCAGTATCCGCTTACATTCCGTTTTCGTGAACCTTTTCAGTGGGCAACTTATTTTTATAAACAGTTCATAGTTTGTACGAAACCGTTTACAATTGCACTTTTACCCCTTTCAATCGCCTTAAGCCTTGGCCAAACGACTAGATTTTTCACTCGACTTTTTGCTGTACATTTGTATTCCAAAAATCAAAAGGTGTATAGTGTTGTGGCCAAACGGCTAGACATTTCGCTATACAACTTGCTCGACTTTCTAACTTGGAATCTCGCTTTCGCGAAAATCTCATTCTCGTCACCCAGCGCGCCAAAAAATTTTAATTTCAATCGCAAAATGGAGGGCAGACAAAGGAAAGTACTTGCAATGATACTGTTATTAGAATCTGATGATGATAATGAACGAGTAGCTCCATGCTTTAACAAATCGGGTGCAAAAAACGACAACCGCGAAACTCAAACAGTGAAGTAAGCAAGTAAAATCGACAGCGAGCAGTTTGGCGCGCAGTTTCTGAAAAGCAATTAGTGGGCATGCGCGCGCTCTACAAAAGTCTAGAAACCGGCCAAACGACAATACAACGCTATACAGCTTGAAAATCCACTAGATTTTTTTGACCAAGATCAAAAACGCTATACATGAAAAAAATCCACTATACAACTCTATACAAGGTGGCCAAACGACAAGATTTCCTCACTAGATTTTTGTATAGAGAAAAGTCGAGTGAAAAATCTAGTCGTTTGGCCAGGGCTTTAGGCTTAACGATTTTTTTCTTGGGGCCCCAGAGGTAGCTGCGTCGATTCTTGAGAGCAAGACATTTAAAAAGGAACCTGAGATGGCAGAGCACCTGAGATACCTTGAGACACCTGCGATACCTTGAGACTTGTGCTTTTCGCTGTCTTGAATCCATTTAACCTCAGACAACTTTGTGAATTTCAACGTAAATACAGCCAAAACTGCAAGCGTATCATTACCACAGAGTGCGCTGCTTGCATTTGCAATACTCAAAAGTCTTGAGTAGATTCCTTTGATAAAAGATTCAATTGCCTATTTTGGTAGTTGACATGCTGCCAATGAGCTGTATGAGAGGCATCTATAGGCTAATAATGCGTCAAGGTAGGTGGTGTACTTGTTGCATTCTGCTGGGTGGTACAAGGGCGTGATGCAAGAATGTGGTACCTGGGCATGGTACAAATTGTGGTTCAAACTCTAGGTTTCCTCTGAGAAATGTATGTCAATGTAAAAGGCTAACGCAATGTAAGGAACTCAAATGCGGTTTGCTATAAAATATCTAATGTGAATTAACAGTTGTCAGAATGGAAAATGGATAATATACAATGTGTTAGGTCTGACAAGAAACACAGAAAAGGTAAATGAAGCAGGACAGATTGTGTAGAGCATGACCCTGGGGAAAGTCATTCCACGGAGCTTGTCACAGGGCAGCAAGAGTGGAGAGATGCTTTGGCAAATCTTGTGACGTCATAGCCTGCCCAATTTGTAGATGGAGTCATACAAATCAAAGAATTATGTAAAATTAAAAAACTAATAAGTGACCTTGCAGAATTGCCCTTCAAGCTACTTGGCAATGTAAAGTGAAATATATAGTCGATTGAGTAACTCGGCAGATTCTGACTTTTAAACGTAAACAATTGGAATTAAAATTCACATCTCGATAACTTGTTAGCAGTGGAACGCCTTTTTAAGAAGTCTCTTGTTTAATTTCTACACGTGTCAATGCCTTTAAACATTATCTGCATCTGCTTCTCCGCAAGATTTCTTAGATAGATCCGGAAAATACTGAATTGCCATAGCATAGAGCTGGTGTAAGATAGTTAAGTCAATCATTCTCCTTCTTTCTGAATATTTCTAGGCCAAAGAAAGAAAGCCTTCACAGCAATTTACTTTTTGAATACTAATTACGCTTTAAATTGAATTAACAAGGCCATACATTGTCTCAATCCTTATTTTTTGGCATGCACGACTTTGACTTGCTTCAAAAGAAAGTCATTCCCTTGCAACCAGAAAAAGCGAATTCAGAATCGCTTTAACGATTGCTTTGCAAAGTTAAGCACTTGTCAACCAACTTTGGTGAAAAGTGGCAAACCCCCGGATTTCGACGACATTGTGATGAATATTCTCTTTGCACGACTCTCCAAAAGAGGCCTAATGAGACCTAAAAGAGACAAAGGCTGGAAATAATGGCTAAATGATGAAATTTTAAATCTTTAAAATCTGCAAAAATTCCTAGAGCTTTCTAGGATTATCACAAAAACAGCGAAGACTAAGGCCTTTGAGTGGTCTCACTGCCAATGGATCTATCTGTCGCAATCAACCGAAAGCTGGCAAAGCATTCGTTTCTGTTTGGAAATGCCGAAGAGAAAATAGTCTTGCTGCAGCTGATTTAGATAGGTACGTTTTGCAACGGCATCTACTTCTGGGAGGTACTGTTTTCTAAAATATCAATGACTTGTATAACATTAATAAGTTTTTATTGTAGCCTAACTCGAATTGTTTCGTCTTCATCATGTTGTGTTCGTGAAAGCTAAATCTACAGCCCGCAGTATAAGAATTTATTATAAATTTAATATCAACCATTTAAATTTCTTGAAAGGTATAAATCACCATGATGATAAAGCTGTTGGTGCGAACAGTTATTGTCCTTTAAGTTTTTGAAAGAAATTTTGCGAATTGAGATTTATGAAATAACGTTCGAGTTCCATCCACTCCTTATATGAAAAATTTCATCGGCAACGATGCAACTAATTTATATAAAAATACTTTCGAAACTTTTAAAAGCCAAAAAGCTCAAGCATAGAGAGACGATCTCAGGTAAAGATGCCAGTAAGTTGAACTAAAAATCGTGATTCAACAAGCTCGTCACAAGAATTGCCACGAGGTAAACTATTTTTGAAAAAAACACGTCACTAAAAGTTTGCTTTCAATGGTGATGGTAGAAATTCTCTGACACAAGGGCTCGACGACCTTCCAACAGGGATGAAAGTGGCGTGCTAGGCAATCAGAGAAAGAACATGGAGCCTCACTTGCAATAAGAGGCTCAAGCATAAAGATTATGAGAAGATGTAAAAACATAACCAACCAGAACCGGCAGCGACTTTGAGCTGGGTTGATATTTTTAGCAGGACTCGCTTTAATAATAAAGTTCTCTCCAAACATTTTATTAGCTTTTATGTATATCTTTCTGCGGGTGGGCTAAGCATCCATCCTATCTAGCACTTAAAGAAACATCCAATTAATGGTGATAAGTGACATCTGTCCATCAACAGCATTTTCTTCAATATTCCCAAACCCTCTATCTACTTCCCACAAGAGTGCCAGGCAAGACAAGAAAACGAAATAAGAAAGCAAGGACACTATTAAAATCAGTTAATAGATTTTCCTTACTCTTTGTTTCTCCTTCCGCCAAAGAACTTCTACCCATGCCAAAATGGTAATGATGCATTGAAATAAGTAGTCAGTGGGTTTGCCTTAAAATACTTTCATAGTTAGCTTAACTTTCCTAATGCATATATTCTGGCGCAATTCAACTGTTTTTGCAATGACAGAGGCTGTAAGTGTCATTCTTAGAGGATAGGAAAAGGCTCCCAAAAGGTTTTTTGCCACCAACATACACCAATTTCAAATGATGCTACCACATTATACTTCTGTAAGTGCTGCCACGATTTATCCCGAGCATGCAATTCACTCTTTTTGTCAGATGTGAGCGAGGTAAAAATGTTCTTATCTGCTTGCTGGACTGACAGACAGCATTAAGTGCTGCCAAGAGAACTAACTACTGCAGCTACCTTCCCTGTTTTAGAAGCAAAGAGACGCCTTACACCGGGCACCGGATAGCTTTAGGCCAATTTCGTTGATCTTTGGATAGAGGCAAATACCAGCATTACCTAATCAAAATGATTCTAGTGATCCCTTTTCGTGAAGGCTGGACTAACTTTTGCTATGAATTGCATTAATAAATCATGAATAATAATTAAATTATACTTGGCGAGTCGCCTTTTTGATTCTCAGAGTTAACATAATGGCCATTTTTAGCATGCATATAGGCTATTGTGAAATGTTGGCTTTTTTTCTAAGATTTAGGTCAGGCCAAAACATTTAAATACGCTCTACATGGTCAGTCTGGAACTAGTTTTACTACCTTGTGCAGTAATGAGATCCGCATAAGGGCAGCATTGATAATTCCTTAAGCAGCTTGGAAGCTAATGCTTATGCAAGACTCATGCTATTGATTACTTGCTCACATTACAAAAAGTTAGTCAAACCCCATTCTAAATCATGCGTAGAAACAAAATGTACAACCATTATTGATGCAGCACCGTTTGCATTTAACCTGAGATTGTCTGTCAATGGTATATCAAGCTGACTAGCCAATCCCTTGCATGGATAGATCACTTGGAGTTGCATGAAAAACCACTTGTAACGAAAAGCCTCTTGCAGGAACCGAGTCGATTCCGTACCTGAATTGGCCAATTAAGCACCGACCATTCAGCTCACTGTCTGGTTTCATCAATCTTCAAAGTGACAGCGTTTAGGCCACAATTGTTGTATCGACGTAGGCATGCAATTAGAGAAGGAAAACGAAGAAATTGATACTTAGAACATTGTCATTTGCCCACATTCATGTGCATGCATCGTGAATATCTTGATTCATTTTGCTGGAGAAAATTCCAGCTCGAATATTATCAACGAGTTAACATTAAAACCATGGGCTGATGCAATCGATCGCTCTTAAGCATTTGATGTTATTTCGATTGAAGCCATCATGCAGAGGTGTAAATTTTCAACATTTCAAAACAAATAGACTGCTTTTTGGCTGCTATTGACAGGGGGTAAGGAGCTTTACGGCTCATGAAGCAGAATGGATATGATCGCTTGATGTCAATAGCTTAGCCAAAGGTTGTTCTTCTTCTGGCTTTGCACATTCCATCCTCTTCTTTAAATAACAAACAATGCCATCACAACCAGATCGATTTAATTGCTGAATAATCAAATTAGATAATTAGATCGGTTGCAAGTCCTCGAAAGGGGTCTTTCTCCTCTGCTCTTAAATTTGCGACTTATTGTGTTCGTCTGCACGAGTAATGAATCGCTCTGTTTGAGACGATATGACGCCGAAATGAAAAACAAGATACGGGCATGGTAAATACGGTCAACAAAACTGAAGAAACTTTGAATTTTCGAATAATTTGGCACCTGCAAATACCAATGCATCAGGCCGCAGAGATTTGACCACATGCTTGATACGTGTTTGTCAGTTGATTGTTCGAAATAGGCAAAAGTACGCAATCGCGCGAAGGAATGCTTTGACGTAAACATGCGAAATTGGCCTCACATGCAATGTTGCTAAATGGGAAGAAGACAAAGCGTTTTCAAATCGCGGTTAGCAATCGGTTCTAGTAAGTTCGTCCCAGATTTGCTGATAGCTTGCTACTTCGCTAAATGCAATTATTTCAAAGCACCGTAAAGTAGAGTGTTAAAGTTCTATGTGAAACGTTGATGTTTTACGCAAATTACTTGACCACATCATATATTGTAACAGTGAAGTGGTGGCTTAGCAGAGAAAGGCATGGACTCACCTTGCGTCGGTTACCAATCTCATATTAACAACACCTGCGTTGTACGTTATTTGGCCTCACAGCAAGATACATTAACTGCTGCTAATACTACTGAGCTGCAATGATTGTCAACATTATCGCTACAATGAGAAGCTTCTCTTTCTCATTTAAGCTCTCAACCAAGGACAAGCTTTCGTTACATCTAATTACAAAAATATATGTGGTTGGGCATTTTCCACTGATACATTGCAGTTTTATCAAGCTAGAAAGCTAAATGTCAAACTACCAAGCCATAAGATAGAAAGCTCGACATGCCAGGCATAATATATAATAATATATCAAAGTGTGCAATATTGTTGCAAACCATACAATACCAAACCCTACCAAACCAAAGCATACCATTCTGTACTAGACCATACCATACTAAACCATATCATACCATGCCATACCATACCATACCACGCCATACTAAACCATATCATACCATACCATTCTGTACTAGACCGTACTATACCATATGGTACTAGACCGTATCATACCACTCTGTACTAGACCGTACCACACCATACCTTACCATACTTAACCATATCATACCATAACATACTATATCAAACCATACCATCATACCTTACCTACCATACCATGCCATACCATACCATACCATATCATACCATGCCATACCATACCATACCATACCATACCATACCATACTAAACCATATCATATCATACCATAACATACCATAAAATACCATAACATACCATAACATACCATACCATACCATACCGTATCATACCATGCCATACCATACCATATCATACCATACCATACCATGTCATACCATACCATACCATACCATACCATACCATACCATACCATATCATACCATACCATACCATACCATACCATACCATACCACTCTGTACTAGACCGTACCATACCATTATGTTCTAGACCATACCATACCTTACCTACCATACCATACCATATCATACCATACCATACCATACCATATCATACCATACCATACCATATCGTACCATACCATGCCATACTAAACCATATCATACCATACCATACCATACCATACCATACCATACTAAACCATATCATACCATACCATAACATACCATAAAATACCATAACATACCATAACATACCATACCATACCATACCATGCCATACCATACCATGCCATACCATACCATACCACGCCATACTAAACCATATCATACCATACCATTCTGTACTAGACCGTACTATACCATATGGTACTAGACCGTATCATACCACTCTGTACTAGACCGTACCACACCATACCTTACCATACTTAACCATATCATACCATAACATACTATATCATACCATACCATATCATACCTTACCTACCATACCATGCCATACCATACCATACCATATCATACCATGCCATACCATACCATACCATACCATACCATACCATACCATACCATTCTGTACTAGACCGTACTATACCATATGGTACTAGACCGTACCATACCATTATGTTCTAGACCATACCATACCTTACCTACCATACCATACCATATCATACCATACCATACCATACCATACCATACCATATCATACCATACCATACCATATCGTACCATACCATGCCATACCATACCATACCACGCCATACTAAACCATATCATACCATACCATTCTGTACTAGACCGTACTATACCATATGGTACTAGACCGTATCATACCACTCTGTACTAGACCGTACCACACCATACCTTACCATACTTAACCATATCATACCATAACATACTATATCATACCATACCATATCATACCTTACCTACCATACCATGCCATACCATACCATACCATACCATACCATATCATACCATGCCATACCATACCATACCATACCATACCATACCATACCAAACCATACCATACCATACCATACCATACCATACCATACTAAACCATATCATATCATACCATAACATACCATAAAATACCATAACATACCATAACATACCATACCATACCATACCGTATCATACCATGCCATACCATACCATATCATACCATACCATACCATACCATACCATACCATACCATACCACTCTGTACTAGACCGTACCATACCATTATGTTCTAGACCATACCATACCTTACCTACCATACCATACCATATCATACCATACCATACCATACCATACCATATCATACCATACCATACCATATCGTACCATACCATGCCATACTAAACCATATCATACCATACCATACCATACCATACCATACCATACTAAACCATATCATACCATACCATAACATACCATAAAATACCATACCGTATCATACCATGCCATACCATACCATACCATACCAAACCATACCATACCATGCCATACCATACCATGCCATACCATACCATACTGTACGCGTAGGTTCTTCTTCATGCATAAACATTGTCTTTAGGCAGTAAGCGCGCTGATGTAAGAACAACTACGGAATAGTTCGGTGTTAATTATGTTCTAGAAGACTGTGTATTTATCAAACTGTTATACCAATGGTTGGTGAGTAAGGAATAAGTAGGAAGTCACCTATGCTAACTATGAGATACCACATTCATGTTTAAAAGAACAGATTTGTGTTGAAACGAAAAGAAGTTTGAAAGAACCGTAAAGAAAGAATCCATGGAAAGAACAGAAATGAAGTTTTGAAATATGTCAAAACCTACAAAACTATACATTCTATAGAGCTGTTTTCAATAAGGAACAAAATAAATCGCTATAATTAAATGCGATTGGAAGAGGGAAATCTTTGGCAAAGACTTCTAATTATTTAAGGGAGATATGGGCTACATTAGAGACGTGGTACTCCAACTGCAAGAGATATACTCGAGGGCAATAGGTCCTTCTGTCAAGCATTGCTTGTGCATCAACATGTGCAAGCAGACTCAATTCTATCCAGCTTACGGACGGAAATCTCCTGTCTTGTTGACAAACTTACGTGAAAGTTAAAGGAACAATGCATGAAACTCGTAATGCTGCATAGATTGGACGAGGTGCAAGGACAGGACTGGGTAATTCATCATCAAGGTGCTAGCGTCCGTCAAACAATAGTCACAAAGGATTGTCGATGATCTCCTTGAATGGGCCTGCTTGATCAATTATATCAATGTTTACCAGGTCTGTTTCTATCGAGGCAAAACACAGTTGCCCAAAGAGTTTGATAATGAATACAAGACTGTTAATGACTGAGAGCTGTTAATGACTCAAGATTGCCATGAGTGTCAATAACAGGAGAAAGACTGGAACACCAAAGTGATCCACAAGAACTAGCTTTAAATTATGATAAGCAGGCAAGATTCAACTGATTTGCATTTCGAAGCAATTTCATTTCGAACACGCTCTTTCTCATAAGAGTCTTGTGAATTGTCTTGTTTCGCGAGTTTCAATTTGGGAGGAATCCTTGCTCTGGTCGATCAATTATTCAAAGCACAGTGATCATTATTTGACATTTTTCTGCAGAGGCGTCCTGCTTTCGCTTCAAAACTCAACTTCTTCAATATCTGTTCATAGTAATTCTTATACATTATTATCTTTAACCTGCAAGATTTTGCGGAAGTTGGTTTTTCATCAAGCTTCTTAGGATCGTAAACAACTTGAAACTTTGACCAAAAAAGCCGGGCAAGGTGAAACATTTTCTAAACGACGTCAATCTTATCTAGTGATTAGGGTCCATGGTATCCGTGCCGTCTTGAACGGTTTTCATTTAGCAGAGAACTCAGAGTCAGAGAAGTGCAGAAATAAAGCTTGTTCACTTTATCTGAGCTTATCGTAACTAACTACAGTACAGGGCGTGTTCATATTAAACGAAGTCTTTATTTACACCAATCGGAATATCATGACATTAGCAGAACTGTTAGCAAAATGGCGATTTCTTTATTTTACGAATCGTCGTTCACTTGGATTACTAAGCAGGAAAAGCGAGATTTGGCTTTTTAATGCACTGGTACATGGTAGCGTGCTGCCCTGGGTACCAGACCCACTATGTATAAAAAATAGAGGTGTCAAAATATAGATTTTTTGATACACAGTGAGTCTGGTACTCAGGATAGAAAAGGGCAATTTGATTATGATGATGACACTTATTCGCATCAAAGCTAGGACCTGAAATGCTTCAAAAGCCTTTCTTGTTTTTCAAATTCCTACTGACTTTAGGGTGCACCGATTTGGTTGATTGAGGGACACTCTTTGTGTAAACGAAGGGCGCATTTATTTGCCCATATAAACTATTCTATACCCAGTGTGATGGGCTAAGGGTTCGCGAGTCCAGCTTTCCATATTACAATTATGATCTTGATAAATCAGCAGTAAAATTATGATAATTTCTCCATACTGAAGCAAAATGCTTTGATTTTGTCAACATTATTAAGAAATATGCATGCAGGCTTGTTCACGCGGGCGATCCCCTTCGCCCCTTGCCCTCGGCACATGACCGCTCTCCCAAGAAACAGGTCTCCCCGCCAAAAAGGAAGTACGTCACCAATTTTGTCGCATATTATTATTCAATAAGATTACAATTCTCACCATTAAGAAGAACTAGAAAAAGCAAATTCTTATTGATTCAAAGTCTAATCTTTGTATTTTAAATTAGTTTGCTAACCGTGTATTCTCTTTGTCGGTTCCAAAAAGTCACGATATTGCAGCATAGAAGGTCAAGTCGCTGATGAAAATTTAGTACTATTATTCATTTTTGACGTTATAGGCAATTACATCGAATACTTTACCTTTAAACTGACGCTAACCATGCATTTGAATGGTCAAACGTCAAGCAATCGCTTGGAGACGGCACCTCGACCCTTCTCCAAGTTCTCAAGGTCTGCCCTTCAACAAATATTGTTAGAGGAGTGATTGCCCTCGTAAGCTGAGGAAAGCGGGGTTGCTTTTCGTCCCCGTGAAAATTTCTCCATTAACAAGCCTCCCTGTTATGGTTGGTTGATAGATGTCTCCTGAAAGCTGAAAATTTTGTTGGTGTTAATCTTTTTCAAACTAAGTAATGCATGTCTTATCATCAGAATCATCATATTTGTCAAGGGTTTTCACCTTTTGCTTTTTCTGCAAGTGTGTATGAAATGAAAAGGATTGCAAAAGTGTTGATATACCCCAACAAAAATGATCTGAAAAATGATGATTAATGATGCAGTCGCATTTGTTAAGAGGGAAAGTTTTCGTCACCAAGGCGCTCAGATGTTGGCGGATGCATAATTGCGCAATCTCAATCCGATTATGAGACCAAATACACCAAATACCAATTCTGCATGGGCGTTTTTTCAACTGGTGCTAGGGAAAATGTGCTAGATGGTCATAAATTAATAACAATTTTGAAGATGCGTTTGAAGAGTTAGAAATCAATCAGCATAAATCACAATTGTTTTAGTCTGACTCTAGAACATGTTGCAGGACTGTTGACCTAGTTAAGAAGATTTTCAACGAAACATTTATGTCTTCGGGTATTTTGAAAATGTTCTTTTGAGTAATTCCACGTTTAACTGTGGATGTTCTTAAATGCAGCGTGATTAAAATTCATGCAGACAATTCTACTAGTTTAAGCTGAAGAGGGCAACAGTCATGTGACAAATATTCAAATCTAACACAAGCAGCCACTTTGTAGCTTGATAAAACATTTTATCGTCACCTTTTTCAACGTTTTCTTTTACATTCGAGCGCTGAAAGGAGTCGTAATGCTCTATTCACAGACAGAATTGAAAATATTTACTTACCTCTGGCTTCTTTTCTACAATTTTCTACTAGTAATCATGACAACTTATAGCTTAGATTTAGCGTAGAAACGTGGAACACTTTAGTAGCTAATGCAAACTGTTTTTCACGTGCATTATGGTCTGTTGCTAAACATTAATTATTGTTTGCCGGAGAACAAATTGCAACAAAAATATTTGCCAAGAAACATTTACGCCGAGTGCAGCTGCACTTGAAGCTCAAACAACAAATAATTTTCTCTAGTATGTAACAGAACGAGGCAAAGCCACCTGAAGCAACAATTCAGGCCGATAATTTGTTTCTATGGACCAAATCCTTTTCTTACTCGCCACATTGTCTTGGCATGGGCAAGCGCAGGAAGCTCCAGAGTTCGGCAGATGACACTATGGAGATTAAGAACAGAAAATACAAGTGCTGGATTAAGGCTAACAATAAAGATCAGCTCTGCATTGCGTTTTCGACGTTCATGTGCAAAATTAACATATAGGTGAGCGAGAACTCTGTTCGGCAGCTAAAATTTTGGAAGTACCAAATCTTGTCTTCATACCTGCTCACAAAATCACTACGGACGACATTCGTCATCACCATAACCACCATACCACAAAAAGATAATCAAGTTTATATCTGACTGCCCATTTGATGAAATTGCAAAATAGTCGCTGTGTTGTAATTTCCTGAACTGTTTTAACGGCAAGAACATACGATGCTTTAAATCCATTCTGAATTCAGTTTGAATGTACGATCCTTTTCCAATGCACAAAGCCCTGAACTTAAGTCTATTCTTCTGTAAAATATTAAGAAGAGGAACTTCAACTTCACATGTACGGTTCTTCTAAAGAAGCTATTGTTCAGCTTCCTTCTTCCTTATTCTCATAGACTCCTAATGTTTATCACACCATTTCATTCATCATAAAGCCCAAAGTCTTCAAGAAATATTTGCTGTATATTAAATTGCGTAGCTTCGACGCTATGGTTTCATTTCCCGTGATTCCTTTTGCAACGAATGCTTCAATCACAGAAGAACATTTTTGATGGACAAAAAGACAATGGGTGTGAAACGAGTCGAATTTGCATCCACTGGGTTTCCACTGCTATCAGAATATACGATCACATTCGCTGCAGCTGACTACACAAGAAGACTCGCTTGCACATGTTTTTCTTGTCTTCGTGAATTGATAGCCGAGTCGATGGCCAATTTCTAGCAGCCGCACCCTGTGTTTTGCAATGCAAACAGAAAGCACCAAAATCATATCAACATTATTTTCCGATTCTGAGAATCAACTTTGGGGATAGGTCATCCACATTAACCCAACCATTTGCTCCCCCATTTGGCACTGTGGCACTAACTGATGCAATTTATAAATGGGGTGCCGATACCAGGTCGCGCAATGTTCCTACCGCACCCTTTTTGACCAGCGTATTTTACATCCCTGTAACCTATGCTTTCAACAGACCGAAAACAGTTCTTGCGGACTGCTTTCAACCATGGTCATACCAATTTTCTCAATTAGTTATTAAACGGGCAACGATAATTTAGAGTAGAAAATTAAGAAAATCTTGCTAAATAGTGAGTTGATCTGATTTGCTTTTTAAGGCAGTCTATGCTGATCTGAAAACCACGGAATCCTCTTACTAATGGCCTGCAAAACTGGGATAATGAAGGATTCGGAAAATCCGAATGGGCCCGTATTCTTGTATCTAAGACAATATACTCACGCAGGGGCAGAAGCCTAGTTTCAACGCTCTTGAACAAATCTTGACTTGCAATTGGCAGTATGAATAGATCATATAATCTTAAGGTCAATATTGGTTGACTGTACAACGCGTGAACCTGTTTGCCGCATCCAGTCTCTGCATCACGCAAGATTAAGATTCCCAAATTTGCGCTATTTTTAGGATACACCGTGTTGTGTTGTGACGTTGGTTATTACGAGAAAGGTCTGAAAATTGAACAAGGAATAGCTTCGTATTCAGGTAACAGGGAATGGGATTGCATGACCGAGGTACAAACAGAGAAAGCGACTTCGAAAACTCCTTTCCTACTACCACCCACCAAAGATATTTTCCAATAGTAATCTGGAAAATGGAGTACCTTAGCCTGCGTCTCGGATGAAATAGATCTTCTGTCGGCTCAACAATTGAACATCCATATTATTATGTGACCGCCATCCATAATCATACGTGACCGCCAAAGTTCACCATTAGTGGATGCAAAAGACATTCTATCACCTGCTGAAAATGTGAAATTCGAAACCAGTCGGGTTCTAGACTATTAAGGCAGGCCCTACGCTGGACCAAACTAGATAATTGATTTGGGATCGAATTAGTATTTCGCAATCATGATAAAAAGAACATCTCCATTAATTCATAGCTACTTTATACCGCATTCGCTTTCAGATAGAATTTTTCTTCTTATCCACTTCTAGTCAGTTCACGTTCGGTGATTTTTGAAGCTATGTTAATATTCTGGTGAAATTTCTGACATATTATGTACTGCATTGTGCATATAACAAATCGATGCTAAAGAGTTGTAGCTTTAATCGTTCAGATCTCTTATGGAAAGCGTTGTCGCCTTTGATTTTTGTATCAAATTAGCAAGTATCTGTGTATAGTGTGAATATTGTCTTATCACAATGCTCATGCAATGGGCGCGAAATGATTGGCGCTGGTATTCTCTTACGCTTTTCCAAACCTTGAATTCAACTACATTATACCTATAATATTCAACTACACCTACACCACACCAATATTATTGGAAAGTTGCTTGACGAAAAATCTGCGTTATCATTTGTCGAGATTCTGGATTTATTCAACGGAAATTTGCATAATTAATTATTAATTCAGATCTCAGCATGTCAAGCAACTATATTTTTCAGCTACACGGGTTGTGGACCAGTAGCATCAGAGATGTGCTTCAGAGACTGTTATCAGCATTGATTACGCCACGGAAGCCGAGCGAGAGCATCCAAGATACTTGTAAGTGAGTTCATCAATGCGAAAATTTGTCAAAAACAAGGCTAACATATAATGCGCAAGCTTTTATTTACACGATGTAGCATCAGTGCGTGCCATGGGCGAATTTTCTTGAACTGCAAACTTTATAAGCTCGATTGTCCATTTAAATGTTGAAGGGGATAAATTTTTCTTGCAGAAAAGGCAGAGAAAGTACAACCTTCTAACAGGTTGTTGTTGATGAAAAAGCACGCTTTGCATGCAGTATTTGAAAAGGTACTAGTATTTGTTTGGATAACTAAATCACTTAATTTGTTTTGATTTCGTGAATGTATTTCTCGCTCGTCATCACTCGAATGTAAGAAAGGATGCTGAAAGGAATAGCTAAGCAAGGAAGCAAGGTTGTTATTACCAAAAGCAGCTCTGCACGACGGTGAATGCACGAAGTATCGAAGATGCGTGAAGTGGTCATTAATTTTTCATACCATCATCGGGCTTGCTGGGTATTCTGTAGCTTACCTGGGAATTTCAGCATGAGAAACTCGCCACGAAATGTTTGGCATTAATGAATACCACTTCACCAACTGCTTCATTCTTGCCAGACTTTTTTGATATTTTTTAAGCAGGAAAACTTTCAGATTCACCGTTGTTTAGAGTGAACAGCTGATAGTGTTGCAGTTTTTATGGATGCAATAAAAACATTATTGGTAATCGGCATCGGCAGCGAAGTTCCCTTTTTCGATGTTCATGAACCAAATGTCTCAGCGTTCACCAGGTGATGCAAAAACAACCTATGCAGAATAATGGTAGATTCAATGGCACCCCGTGTCACCAGGAGATTGTCCCTTTCAATTTGTATCGACTTATTTGTATAGTCCAATAAAAGTCTTTCGGCAATGTTCTCTTCAACTCTCCAACTTCATGATCTGTTGCATCATTTGTTGCATAGTATTAAGATCAAAAGCTATCCGAACAAGCGAATTATCAATCCTGTTGGTTTAGGAAAGAAGAGCTTTTTTATAGGGGCATTCGTTTTGTTGATGGGGCTTTAGCATTGATTGTATCCCAAACTTTGAAACGAGTATTGAAAAGGTCAAAACAGAAACACAACTACAGTTTTTCGGATGACTCTCTTCAAAGTGTGATATGTCAGGTTGAAGCACGCTATGGAAAGGTGTGAAATACATAGCTGTAGGTTGAGGGTGTCCAATCAGAAAATTGCTTGATGAAGATTACTGTCAATCGACATGATCAATGCCGCTACCAACATTTGAAGCCAAATTTTCCAGCAATTCTCGTGGCATGATAATTTAGCTGTCCCTCCTCAAAGAGCAAGCCATACCTAATTAGCATCGCTGCACCATGTCCACCATAGTTAACACTATCAGGTGAGGATTTTGGATGCAAAGAAACGACGTTTTCTGTTGTTGAATCACAAAACTTGCGTGACTAGATGAATTGTACAAATGGAAGGAGAGTTCATATCAGTTGGGGGGCCATTGGTCTGGTACTTCGAATTTGCATGTCGGGTCTAAAATCACCTGCGCAAGGAGGATGCAAGAGTTGAGAAAATGGTTGGGGCTAAGGCGTAAAGATATTGCTGCTTCTTTGGCGCTAATCTGCTTAATCAGCGTTGATCGCCACTCTGTTAATTTGCATAAACCTGCAGTGCGCTGGAAAAGGCGATTCGATGTTTCCACTTCCATACAAAAGATGACTTCCTCTCACAAAATGTTCGCTGCTGTTTTGTTGTGGTGCACCTGCAAACTAAAGATTCTCAAGACGATACTCCTGTGGGTCTTGAGCATTAGGATATGACTTTTCAGTGCTTTTCGATCTTTTGGAGAGACTTTTCTTCTGTGATTCTTGAACTGTTAGGGGCGATTCACCAGTAGTTCTTAATTATTTTGGGACAATACTTCGATGATTTTCAATCTTGTGAAAGCGAATCCTCAGTGATTCTTGATATTTTCGAAATTATTCTTTAGTGATTTTTTTGTTAGGGACGATTATTGTTTTGGGGTAATACTTGATATTTTCGAAACTTTTCTTTAGTGATTTTTTTCTGTTGGGGACGATTCAGCTGTGGTTGTTGATTGTTTGAAGACGAATCTTCGGTGCTTGTAAACTTTTTTCAAGATGGCTTTTCAGTGATTCTTGATCGTTTTGAGAAAATTACACAACGATTCTCTACCCCCGCTGTTTATTCTTCAAGACCCGTTCTGTGTAACGCAAGTAAATCTTTACACTTGGCTTTCTTTCTGTGTCCCATTTACTACTATACAGTTAGTTGCAGTAAGAGTTGTGCTACCGTGAGGAATTTTCCGCACACTCCAATGAGATATATCAACATGACCAAAACTTGCGGATGGGACAAATTTTGATACAAGTATCCAAAAAAAAGTTTGAGATGAATTTCACAGGTAACAGTTTGCATAAATAATCGAGGACCACGAAACCCAGCTGGCACTGTTTGCTAGATTGAATTGCACTTTCTTTTCGTTTGCTTTCACAACCATTCTCGCTTATGAAATATATATTTGTTTCCAAGCTGTATAGTAGTTGCTAAACAGGCAGCATCTTCTGTTTCTTCTACTTTGACTCCACCGAAATTCTAGCTCTTACGATCTTGATGTTTTCTCTCCAAACTCAGATATTTTTAATGCGATCACTTTCATCAAGATCAAACTTTCTCCCCAGTTAAACCTATGAAAACTACCGTCCCTGCAACTCAGTTATCTTTGCTGGGTAAATTTCAAAGGACTAATCCGTCGTAGTTACGTTTATCTGAAGGAGCAGAAAAGCAAAGAAATCAAGCCCTGTAGGCCGAAGGCTTTTGTACGAAGGATACATCTGCGGTTCACAGCATTGGGACGACCTTCCTACTGTTTGCACATGAAGTTCAATTGATCCATCGTTGGCAAAACCGAGCTTCAACCCTAAGTTGTTTTGAAAGCTTCAAGACATCTGGCACCCTGAATTACTACCTAGATTTGAAAAAAGGAAAAGGAATTAGGCGAAGTAATATTGTGTTTGTCAGTGGACGGAATTAGCCCGAGACAGTAGGCACACCTGCAAAACAAGATTGGGAAAGCATTTTAATACAAATGTGCATTCAGTGAGAACTTATAGTACTAGCTGAGACAGCTCGACTGGTGGCATGGCATAAAACCGACTTCACACCATTGGTGCGCATGCAGAAGGCAGTTCGATAGCATTCGGCGCCTTTAAGCTCAGATGGGGAATTTGTGGATAGGACGATTGATGTGATATGATTCTCGAAGTATTGATTGATAAACAATAGTTGTTTCACTGGTAGCATGATACGGCACTGTGCGACCTACCACGGAAGAAATATCGAAAATCAGGACGATGAATATTTAAGATGCTGGGAATATCAGGATTGAATACCCTAACTAGTTGCGGCTTTTCGTTCTTTTCAAAGTAATGCAATGTCTACATGTCGTATTTATTATAAAGAGATGCTAATTATGTAAATTTGTTTCCCATAACCCGTCTTTACACTGTTTCTTCATCTCAGAAATATGATGAGGTTGCACGTTCTTTGACGGTGGTGTTATCAATAGGAATAAAGAAGGCGGATGAAAAAGCATACAAACTCGTACGGTTTGTTACGTTTCAGCAAATTTTCATTGATCAAAGAATGTGTCCATCATCTTTTACATTTAATTTTCACAACTTTTCGCTATATACTCTGCCGATTATTGTCCTGGAAAAATGTCAAAAGTCTTTTGTCTGACTTGCCTAAAATTGGATGATCCAGGCATTCAAGACAGCAACGCACTAAGAAGGGTAAGACGTTATTGAACTAGTACACAAGAGCAGGTGCCTTTGGGAACACCCATGGCAAACGGACCACAATGGGATTGAAACTGGATTACAACTCGACACAATTAAGCTTCATTGAACAAACTAAATGAAACAAATTTAATATAATTACCATTTCAATGCACTTATCAACAGAGACGCGCCTGGCGAACAACCTTTGGACTTTAAAATCATAGCTAAATCTTCTTACCAACATTTTCGACTAAAGCGATTGCAGAGCCATCAAAATATGACTACCAATCAGCTTTTACTAATTAAACTCTCAGTTATTTCAATCCACTTTCCAAAATGTTTCATTATTACTACCAGCACTGTCACTTATCATAGCCAAAATTTTTACCCCTTTCATCCCACCACCCTCTACCCTTGTTTGAAGACCCCAATCTCCCCTTGTATTCTATCCACAAATCACACAAATCAGAACCCTTTCCGATTTTGCTAATTTTATCTCCGCACGTTTTGTGGTCCCATTAGAGAAGAAAATGCTATCATTCTTTAAATCATTGATTCACTTTATTTGCTCCAGTAACTTCTGCATCACTACATTTCCCTCTACAGCCGTTTCCATCCATTTTATTGGCAGCAACAGTTTCTTTTTTCATGATTATTAAACTACTGTTTCTGAGTTTGGGCAGTATTGTTGGCCATCGACAAGTTCAAAAATGGTCGATATGGGACAGCTAGAACTATGAGAGTCGAAGTCCAATTCCCGATTGAATGGTATCTCCACTTTGGCAACAGGTATACAATTGGGTTAGAATGAATGCATCAATATTGTGCATTGCACCGGTAGCAACAGCTAATTATACATTACTATGAATCAAACCATCAAATAAGGCAAGGGTGGCTAGGGGAAGATCAGAACAGTTTGAATTCTGAAAAGACAATTTTGAATAATAAATGCAAGAGTCCAACCTTTTGTCTGAAAATGCTTCATTGTTTAAATATTTCCATAACGCTGATTGCTGGAATGCTATTTCATCTTCCTTAAATTTCATCCCCATCTCATTTTGACAAACGAATTTCAAAAAAATCAAACTTGCTAAAGCATTAACCCTATCTAAAATGCAGGCAAACATCTACCCTTGCCTCTTTTGACATGAATAAGACATGGATATGTTTTAAAATTGGACTTCTCGATGCACTAGCCCATATCCAACATCTAGATATAGATTTCCAAATCTATTTTAACTCGGCTGAGAAGTCCTGTGACACTTAAAAAATCTTAAACGTAACACGTTATCGTCATTCAACTACTAGCTCTCCTGTCAAGTTTAAAAATGAAGACGAAGCGCTCCGCCTTTGCATTAAACTCAAATGCCTGCCAAAATTCCTTGGAACACTTTATTATTTTCTCCTGTTTTTTGCGTTTTCATTTTGTTGAAGAGCCAATGGCTGTTAATCTAGCACACTTGACCGGTTTCCTGGTGATCTACTCGTTTTCTCTAATGTTGTTTGTCTTTATGTGCATGCTTTTTACAAAATATGAATTTTATGCCTACCTAGTAAGGTTTATTAGTAAACGAGCTTTTATATGTTAATGCATTTGGCATGAGCCACCCTAATTTTGCAACTTTAATTTTAATTTACGGGAATTATTTTGAAAAATGGTGTCAAATGTAAGACTTCGATCTTCATTCTCCTCCATATTTCATTCTGTTGCATTTGCAATCCATTTTTGTTCTTTGGCGTGCTTTTTAGCCAGCGGTCTTAGCGTAGATCTGCGCCTGATATTGGCAGCAAAGTTCAGCATCCAGTCAATGGGCAAAATTACCCTTCGTTTGGCAGCAGGACAACATTGTTTGTAGGGAGGGGGCATATTAATTCGGCACCCTATCATACAAGCAGGATTGGTCCACGCACGGCCTAACGAAATTGCAGAGCGCCTTCTACCGTAGAGAAAAAAGCGAACTCCTTCGCTGAATTTGTGTCTGTTGCTTGAAAATACTCAGGCCTTCCTTGAACGCCATCTTCAACATGGCAGAGAATCCATGCTTTACAGTTATTGATGGAAAAACTCAACATCAAACTCAAAAGATTGATTCCGAACAACCGCTCTCGAAACGAACAGTCTTGTTTACAAAACACAAAGCTTTGGCCCAGAAAATACCCCGCCGATGACCTTTACGCGAAGACTGAAGCTGGAAGGATTTTGAGCGACCTGCTTATCGGATTTCGGCTTATCAAAAGCCAGTTGTCGAAGTGAAATTTCGAAAGCGTGACAGGGAACTCGGAGTAGAACTAGAATTCTCTCTCAGCCGTAGAGCATATTTCTGGGTTATGCAGTCATTATTCCACAAACCACGTGCTCTAATATCCAGCCATTCCCGTTACCCACGCTTATAAACCACTCCATAATTCAACGCCAAGAGATGGCGACCGGCTGTTTTGTGAGACTTTCGTCGATTTGCCGCGTTGACTCCTCTGCCAATACAACGAATCACAGCAATCTCCACGCTAGATGGTTCTCGCCGATGCTGCTCCTCCGTAGTATCCCCTGCGTCCTTCCACACACCGTAAACCCAAGTCAACAATTTCCCTGACACCGCATCGAAGTCGGAAAGTTTACTACTAAACATGACGTTACAGTCGAATTTAGGCTTCGTGCAACTAGCATTCTGATATAATAGTTGGAAACAAATTATATATGTGCTGCTCCTCCGTAGTATCCCCTGCGTCCTTCCACGCACCGTAAACCCAAGTCAACAATTTCCCTGACACCGCATCCAAGTCGGAAAGTTTACTACTAAACATGACGTTACAATCGAATTTAGGCTTCGCGCAACTAGCATTCTGATATAATCGTTGGAAACAAATTATATATGTGCTGCCTCTCGATTAAGCCATTTGGCTAAACATTAAGATCAAAGCATATATCGTTTGCGATTAGAAAATAGGAAAGAGTAGACATGCCACGAATGGTTGTCATAGAAGTGAGAGCCAAACTTCAAAAGATATTCACTTGTTTTTGGATAAGGAAATGACGTAAGGAAGATTTTTTTAAAAAAAATTTAAAATCAGAGGCATAAAAACTTTTTAAGGTTAGTTTCTTTTATCTCAAAATTTGTTAACATTAGGCAAATCTAGGCGAATTCGTGGTAATTAGACGCAACCGATGGCAAAACTGTTAGGGGCGAAAAAGCCAGATACAGTTCGCTAGAGGTAGAGAAAACTTTCGTTCTGGAAACAATTTTGCAATGAAAATGGCTTATATTGTTTGGCAAGAAGAGAACATAGGAAAAATGTGACTTTAGAATTTCTTATTTGAATTTTTTTATTTAGCATAACATAAGTGTTGAAAGGATGTTTTTCAACATAGTTCAGAAGAGCAGACGCTTTTTACTCAAACTGGATAATCCTAGTTCGTTGGTGTTTTCGAATTGTTCTAGACAACTGAGTATTAGTGCAAATGGTGTGTTTTGAGATTGCCGCGTGCTGAGAGAGGAGAGTGATTGCTTTCGACTTCCATGCTTGAAACGCGGAAAAGGAAGTGTTGTAAATCGCAAGCTTATCTCAGGTAATGGTTTATTTGTAATGTTGGAAGCAATTTGAGATGGGCCGCATTATTTAAATTCATGTTATAACAAACTAGAACATATGATCATAAACTTTTACATACCAATGTTTTTGAGCCGTCGCGGCCTGTTTGATTCGACCATATCCATTTAAACGTGGAAAAATTTCTCTGATTCAGATTCATTTTCAATGTAATTCTTAGTGCACATGTTCGAATGTCTCTAAAATGATGACGAACTTCGGTTTTGCTATGATAGAAATCTTGTTAGACACAGTATCCTGCATGAATTGTTCTATAAATCTGAAGATCATTTTATATCACAAACCTCTCCGTCTTAAACTGTTGCTCGAGGGTTTGCAAGCATTCAATTTGCAAACTAACTTGTGCAAAAATGTATACAATTTCCAAACTAACTTTTAGCAAAAATTATTAAAATTTACCAACTAACTTGCAGCAAAAATATATGCAATTTTCAAACTAACTTGTGCAAAAATGTATACAAATTCAAAACTAACTTCTAGCAAAAATTATTACAATTTCCAAACGAACTTGCAGCAATAATATATGCAATTTTCAAACTAACTTGCAGCAATAATATTTACAGTTTCCAAACTAACTTGCGCAAAAATGTATACAATTTCCAAACTAACTTCTAGCAAAAATTATTACAATTTCCAAACTTTCGTCTACAAATTGGGCAGGTAACGTAACCAGTATTGTTGAATAAAGCATGTTGTTTGACTTCAGGGATTGTTCTCTGAAGTCATTTTCTTAAGTCATTTCTGCCCTAGTCGTTTCATCACTTCTTTCCTCTCTTCTCCTTAAAGCAAAGATGCCCGTCAAACCTACCCTCCTCCAATCCAACCTCTATTCAACAATCTCTTCTAATCGAAGATGTCTTTCAATATTTACCTGAACGCTTGACTTAACACCCTATATATGACAGGGACCTGTTTTTACCAAGCTGGCAATGATGGTCTTCACTTAATCTTCTTTACCAGTTTGCGTTTCACAGTTGTAACAATTTTTGATATAGCAAGCAGATACCAGCTTGTTTTCACAGCTTTAGAATCTCAGTTTTCGAGCCTGCTAAATCAAAAAACAAAAGCATTTTAAGAGTGACGGGGAAAACTCTGTAAAACGAACAAACTAACTGATAAACGAGAATCTAATATTTCTAATTCTTTTTTTTGAAAGCAGCGACTGACAAAAGCCACATACAGGTAAGCCCTATTGTGGCCATCTGATTCAAAGTATCTAGTCTAAAATAAACCTTTTGCTGCAATTTGAGGGCTTCAAGCAACGAACACTCTTCTGTTGGCTTCTGTTGATACACTTCGATACACTCCATTTTAATGTATAAGCTAGATGAGCACTTCTTATTACTACTGCACTGGGTGCCGATTATCGGACAGTGTCCAGTAATGGCCCAAAATAGCAACGACAGCAAAAGAGTGGACTTAATGTCCATGGTGTTATTGAGCATATGGAAAAAGCAATACATTTTGGTTTTTTAGATTAAAATCTAGGCTTAGCATAATCCCTGGAACACCAATTGTAAAATTTGTTCGTTGATTACCCACAAAAATAGCCGTACCTCCTTAATAATTCTTATTTTAAGTAATGAGTCAGTATTTTATTAACTTCTGCCGAGATTGCTTATCCTATAAGCTAATTAGTTGCGGACAATAATGGATCGAACTATGCCTAGAAACATTATCAACACAAGGTCAATCTCCCTTTGTAGATTACCAACTGCTTGCCTGTACAATCTAGATGTAGGGATTCCATTTGAAGGTATTTCTAGCCAAGATCAGCGGTGTCAGCTTTGACATGGAATTATTGATCATCTCCAATCAGCCGACTATAATTAGAGCGACAGGAATCCCCTTTGACACAGTACTTAATTATTATAGCACAGCACCGAACGATTGGATAGTTATGCTAAGACTTTCATGGCTGTGGGTGATATTCCTCGCGCAATTTATCAAAGTAAAAAGAAATCCAACACTATAGAGGAATATAAGGAGTAGAGATGTTTTGGTATAGCTTAAACGAGAGACCAGAATTAATAGAAGCTTCCTAGATCAAGACATAGTATAGCTGTTTTTAACTTGATGTGGCAGATACATGCATCTTCTTGGTTGAATAAATTGCTTGATTTTATTTGTGCTGAAGGCACATTTATTCAACTAATGATCTTTGAATATTTGAGCCCAATGTAAAATACGAGAAAATGACCCCTCCTCTTTCTGAGGACCATAACCGTGCAAATACAGACGCAAGGTCATTTGTCATAAAACCATATGACAATGTTGGATATACAAGCGTTATATTTAAGGTTTTAATAAGAGCTTTCATTGAAGCAAAGAAATATATCGTTGCTTATTACAGTAAGCTTGCCACTAACTTTGTACTGGTGCAGTTTGGTTGGGGGAGCACAAGCAGACGAAGCAGCTAGTAAAAGATGGAGAATGGCTAAAGGTTGTCGATTTATTTTAAAGTGAGAATAATGCAGGCATTTAGAACAAGGAACAGCAACAACAACAAGAGTATGTCATGGTGATATCATAAAGTCATAAGAAATGCTTGGGAAGGAATTTCTGGGTCTTTTCTAGTTGCAAGCCGCTGATAGCCAGGTGGAAATAGGGAAGCACCTGCGTATAGGTCTTTGTGCCCTAACATAAACTTTACTAAGCAAAATGAGAATAGCTTCGAGTTCTTCAGTAAAGGAGAAGACATACATTCGCGGTATAATTATCAATCAATAACGTTCACAAAATCGATATTATACATCATCAAATAGATAGTGTACAGCAGCAATCTTGGGTGTTTTTGCGAAGTTTCTTGCAAAAGGATCTGTTTCACAACTTAATGCAATTTTCATTACGACGGTGAGTTAGATGGCGGTGATAGTGTTAGAATTAGAAAGTGTCTAAGATTGTTTTTTTCTGTTAAATGTGAAGCGTCAATTGCAAAGCTGGTATGCTACATCTGAACACTTGTCGCGGGGATACATGAAGATTGACATTGTAACTAATGTTTACGTATCAGATTATCCTTTGCAGCTTAGGAATTGCCTCAACTCGATTTAGTATAAGAACGAGACCAAATACAAGAATCCTAATGCATTGGCCAGTTGAGATAATGAAAAAGCTGCGATTATCTTTCATGAATTATTCAAGGCCGGCTATATATAACCCTTCCCATAAATCAGTCGGTCAGCCTTGAGCAGACGTCTTCCTGCTAAAAACCTCTAGCCATTTGTCCACGGAAGCTCGCTGCACTCATTGGGAATTTCTTGTTAGAAGAAAGCGTCCTGAAGCGGCAATAACTTGATTGAGTCGCTGAAGAAGAGTTCGAGAGTACCCGAAGCCACCTGCATTGTCCGAGAAACACAGGAGTAAAATATTCAATATTTTCAGCAGGTGACAACTTTCGAGAGTGCGAGGTCTTCAAAGAAGTAAACGTCACTTTCTTGACTCTTACACGGCTGTATTAAATTTTGCAGGGTGCGATATCAAAAGCCGACAGAAGCATCCTCTTGAGGTTTGCACATCTTGAAGAGCAACGGCATTGAAGCCTACAGCAAAGGTTTGATTGAAGAGCAATTGTTGACGAGTTGGTGAGAAGATACCCGACAAGATGAACACGACTCGGAGAGCCGACGTGTGCCAGGCAAAGACGGTAGGCGCTCAAGTGGGGTACGTCATCTTCCTTTTCTTCGTGCTGGTACTTACCCTTTGCGGTAACAGCTTCGTGTGTCTGACTATAGCACTGTGCAGACAATTGCGTAGACACATCACAAACTATTTCATATTCTTTTTGGCAATAAGTGACATTGCAGTCGGAGTCGTCTGCTTGCCATTTCGGATATACATCGCCTCGAGCAACGGTTACTTTTGCGCCCAGAAGGGATTCTGTGTCTTGTACCTGATTCTGGATACAACCACAGGAGTCGCTTCTGTCACCAATCTGCTCATCATTGCCCTCGACCGCCGCTTCATGATCACAATGCCCTACCGATACCCGCTGGTAATGAACCGAAAGCGCGCAATCGTCATTTCGCTGTGCGTCTGGGTCTATGCCCATCTCTGGAGCTGGTCTTCAGTGGTCTCCTGGACAGCCGAGCCCAAGATGTCGATATCGACATTCGGTCAGCGGTGCTTCAACAACAACATGAACTTCCTGGTCACCTTCATCATTCTGGTGTACTTCGTACCGCTAAGCATCATGGGAGTGGTGTACGGAAGCATCTTGAGAATCGCCAGGCAGCAGGCCCGAGGCATCAAGCAGCTCGAAGTATCCACAGACCGGCGAGAAAGCAGAAAGCGGGCAAGGGAGAGGAAGGCCACTAAAACATTGGCCATTATATACGGCGCATTTGTCATCTGTTGGCTGCCGAACTGCATAATTGCCGTTGCAACGACGTTCTGCCCCGAGTGTTTTAAATCCTTGAACCAAAACAATCCAACGCTGTTCACGCTGATTAGAATAACCTTCGTCGAAGTGCTGCCACCACTGAACTCCGCCATGAATCCGTTCATATACGCAATTTTCAACAGGCAGTTTAGAAGCGCGTTCAAGGAGTTCCTGCTTCGGAGGAGGGCGACCATCCTGCTTGATTCCGACAACGGGGTCTCGCGGCTGCCACTCACCAAAAGAGCCATCAACAAGTGGGCCAGCAACCTGAACGGCAACCACCATCGCCAGTCGACAGTGGAGAACGGGAGTGTCTGTATACTGGAGAATGGCCACGACCCGGCGGTGCATAACGAGACGGTTCTGTGAGGGACGCCCCCTTTCGAGGGGTGCAAGTTATCGCCAGACATGCTACCCAATCATCTGGGAGGAGCTTCATTGAGTCTGGCGTTGTAACAGAGCTGATGCTGTCTCTGATTCCTCTGTTACTTTGAGTACTCTAGCAAAGATGGACGCAAGAGACAAACCACTCACTATGTGGTATTAAACTGACTGATCATATTAACGAAGAGGAGGGTTATATAGGTGAAAACCAAGCTAGCATGATAATTACGTATGCTAATTAATACAGATAGTCCTACTACAGTTATACGGGGAGATTAGACAGCAAGCAACGAGGTATTAAAAGCCAATTAGTTAGATAAAAAGATAGCATCAAATACGTAACGTAGTTTGAATGGTGAACATTGGATGATACTGCCCGACTGAACTAAAACCTAAGCAAGCACAGGGCGTCTAAGCTAACGATATATTTACAAAACGCATTGAAGTGAAGATTTATCAGTTTTAATGATTAAGAATAGAAATGTAATGATGCCTGTATCTTGTGATGATGTTGTCTTTAGTGAGTAGGTTGAACTCCCTTATCGCCCATTTTCCCTTTGAACATACTAAAGTTGCACTCTAACTAGGATTTTTCAGCCTACACAGCAGCTAAAACTTCCCTAATGCAGCCACTGGTACTTGGATTACAATAGAAATGTTGCGTTTACGCAGCTTCCAATTATTATTCGTTTCTTGCTGCTGGTTTTCTACCAAGTAAAGAATACCCTGGTACGTCTATCCATATACTACGCCTTCTTTGAGGACTTCAAGTTTGCAATACAGGCTATGCTACTTGATTTCCAATTACAAGGTACCACATACTTCTGGATCCCATGCCCCTAGCTCAGGTTTTACGACACTGCCCCGTTCAAAGTGATGTACAACAACTTAACTCAGGATATAGTTCCGTGTCAGTCCATTTATTGTTCTGTTAACTATAACCCCTTCGCCCTTACAGACTTCGAAAACGAAGGTTATTGCTTGAAATCTACACTTAACTGGAAAGAAAACCTTGAAGCTAATTATATGTGAATTATAAGTAAGATATGCGAGTGAATATAAATAATAGATTACAATCTCACCTCATCTCACCTACTGTTAATGCTATTAAGGGAGCATTGACTCAGGTTATGTTAATGTAATAATACTAATTTCTCTGGCGTTCAGAGTGACATATTCCCTAAAATATTGCGCTTGATCACCACATTAAAGTTGAAAATCGTTTAACAACGACATTTGCTGTACACTGATCAGGCTAGCTTTATCTACTTACAAAGGTGTCTTTTTCTACTTTACTTCAGGATAGCGCCAAAAATCTGAAAATTTCAAGACTTCATTTCATTTACGTACTGGAAGTTGGGTGGAAAAATGTTGAAAAAATGTTTAGTATAGCAGAATTTCCGAATAGCATTGGTAGTGAAAGCATAACTTTGTATGTACTTTCTTGTTCAACACTCTTGGGTATGCAAGCACCGGGAATGACTAAAGCTTACAAAAGAAACAACCAGCTAAGGATACAGAACACTCAAGGGTTGTAAGAAGAGCGCATAATTGGCTTTCTAGTAACCAATCAGCCTGCAAATAAAACAATCTTTCAGTTCAAGTAAAATTCTTTTAGGAGAGTTCAAGTAAATGGCAACACTTTCTGTAATCATGTAGAAAGACTCCAAAACTTCTAGACGACAAGAGACTTAGTAATAGAGCAATTGAAAAGTGCAGAGAAATCTAAACCTACGCTTTTGATAATATCTTTCTCTGATTATTTGGTTGTTCTGTTCCTCCCAGTACTCTGCTCCTCTCAAAAGTTTATACTTCACTACTTTCTAGGCAGACGAAAAACATTAGCACTTGCATTCAAAGTTCATGAGGATGGAATGTATTATTTTCGCAATGTGTTAGATTAGAATGATATAAACAGCGTCAGAAAGAATGTCAGATCAGCTCTCCAACTGCGGCTGATTAAACTGGTCAGCCTATTAAAAAATGAATTTGAAAGTTTGAAAATGCAAATTTCTACAAGGCCAACTAACTGATAGAAGCAAATGGTTTTTGGTTTACATGCACTAGAATCATTCATCATCACCAGACACAAGAGAAAACATGCTGATAATTTTTCTATAATTTCACACTAGATGACCATCTTGAGAAAAAGGGTCTTGACAGGAAGTGATGGTTAAGACGAAGATTATGATGGCATGCATTGGGTTTCAGAGTAGCTCGATATCTTTAAAACAACTTCTAAGTCATAGAGAAGGAAAATGGCCTTTACAATAATCTTTGAAAAGTTTCTTCATCTGACACTCATAAAGGAAAATAATGTCGAAGAAGAACGATATGACAACGTAGGAGCATAGGCCATTTTCGTCTTTCTTATTGACAAAATTCATGACGTAGTTTTGGCGTTACAAATTTGAAGAATGTTCAGTCAATGAAGTTCTTGGATAATTTTTGGAAAACTTTGTGCTGCAACAAAAATTTCTCTCCATATCAAAAGTATCACAAAGCAGGTAATTTGCTTAAAATGCGGTATTATGCTTTGTTTTGTACGAAACATGCATAATTGGCACATTACATCCTTGTTTGGTAATTTTCAAGCATTCTTGCTCATTACACCGAACCTTTTATCTCTTTAAGCGCTTTTTATGAACAACTAAGTGGATCTTTACTTCTTGTTTTCGTTGCGCAAACAGCTTATAAATTGGCCAGGCAGAGCTTTCAAGATCCATCCTATGTATTGATAAAAGGTTGAGTGGAAGCTAGTGCTGGGTATGGTATAAAGACTGGAATTTATAATTTCTGCCCAAGCTACTTTGCTGGTGGCCGGGGAATTTTCGATCGAAAAGGGATGACGTCATGCTGATCCTTGCTAGTAAAAGTTGGAAGATCAGTAATATTGTACGACAAGGGCCTAATCAGACGTTTCCATCTTGGCAGCCAGTGAGATCTCCGCGGTCACTGCCAGCATGTCAGCATGTCTTTTTCTTGCAATTGAAAGGCCTCTCTGACGCAACCAGTATTAGACAGAGCATTAGCCTTTATCATATAACACAGAACTCTATGCTCTATGGTACTTCATCATGTTTTGGATGCTTGCAGGAGTGCTTGGTGCAGAAAGGAGAGACTTAATGCCAACTGAGTAATCAGCTTTAGTTGGAAATTGCTTATCATCATTGAAAGTTTCCTGTGTGCAGTATGATCTGCAAAGTCGTCATATGGATCTCTTCTATTCACGAATCACTATTATAAATTCGATTTAAGATAATCACAAATCTAAGCCACACTCTAGCAGTTACCAAGAGCTTAAGGCCATGCTTTAGGCTGTTTCAAATCGCACGAAACCTCACAAGTGCTGCAGCTGTCCACAGTTCACTGGTCGTAGAATGGAGTTCAAGTCTCAAACTAAGTCGATTATGTGACTCGTCGGCTCTACTAGGCTTGAAAATTTATTGCATTTAACAGCCATCATTACGCCTCAGGTGATTTATCTGAGTGATTTCAAAAGTAATCAAGTCTGACTGTGCTGAAGACTGTTGCTTTTGACGTCCATGAAAGCGTAGGAGCATTTTAAAGTGTTCATTTCAGCTTGCTGTCTTGGAAAGAAATTTCTCTTCTTAAACCCGTGTTTTGATACTTTTTTGAATTTAGCAAAATAATACATTTTACTACTTATACCACAGTTAATTATGAAAAGTTATGCAGTCGAAAAATTATGCCAATTAGGATTTGTCAAGGAGGCTAACTTCGAAATGGTGGGTTTTTTACATAATTGGCTGCAATTTGATCCTGAAAAATTGAATATTTTACTTCAAATGATTCTCAACAAATTGAAATGACATCATCTAAATAAGTATTAATAAAATTATAGCTGATTGAATAGCAACAAAAGTGAGCACATTATTTTCTGGAAAGCTGGTAGAATGACAAACTTATTATTAAGATTACAGCAGTCGGTGTTGTAAAATGCCAAGAACATAAATTCTTTTCAGAGGTAAAGAAGACGTTCACTTTGTTGTTTTGCTCTGGAACATGCGTCATTATCTAAAGGGATCAAATGTGAAGATGAATTCACCACTTTCCCTTTTCCTGCTTTCCTGCATTACTCAGCCATTGTCTAAATGATATCCTGATCAACATAGTCTAGTGAATGCTCAAGTTACTGTCTCACGCTGCAAAGTTCTATAGAATTTTGAAATCGCTTTTTGGGGTGGACGTACCCCACCGTTATAGTGATAGGCATAGGAGCTTATTTGGAAAACTTCTGAAAAACATGACCAAAAGTCAGCAGTAATCGAGCAATTGCTAGGCTCATATGTGTTAGATATCATTGGGTGCAAAGGAGAGGTCGTCTTAATTCTGAAGCCTATTTAGCAAGCAGCTCGGTGTGACATGCAATTGATAAAACATTCTCCATACTTTATTACGCTGTCAACTATAGCATTTCTGAGCAATCATTTGAACTATCCTTGGTAATTTTCTAAACGCACCTGTGGGTGTTTTGGTCTTAAAATTCGTTCTTGCATTATTAACACGCGCCATTGCAGATTTTGCTGCAATTTGAATCTGATTTGTCCCGAGAACAGAACTCTTGTTCAAAGCTGGTGATTTCTCACAGAAGTTACATTTACTACCATTTAATAATAGGTCTCAAATAACAGTTAACTGGTCTTTAAATGACAGACATTTAAGTTAACCAATTCACCAGACGAATTGATTTTGAGCAAGAACCATTAAATTGAATGCTAGGTATTTGAATAAATGTATGGTCGGCTTGTTTTATTCTTCAATATTTAATATTAACATCTCAGAAGATTCAAATCAAACTTGCATGGACTCAAATATCGTAGGGCTGTCTGTTCACCGTGGAAAGAGAAGTCCTCGATTTTCCAACCTTTTGAGTCTGTGACTCATCTATAAAAGCATAAAGGTATATGACTTCCTGGCACCAGATGGAAAGTCTCAAGTAACCACATGTTAGGTAATGTTAATCATAATGTTAGGTTCGCTACATCTCGATAACTTCATAAATAAGGTTGTTCTACGATTTAGAAAATAGTATTGATGACATTGCGACAACGATATATGCACAATTATGCGAGAAGAGATATGCACCCATAATCATGTAAACATTTGTGTTTTGTTGAATTCTTTGGGGGCGTTCAAAGCTCCCGAGATGGACTTTACAAATCTTGGCGGTTGGCAAAAAGTACGATTGAACAGCTAAGGATCTTAATTTAGAAACTTAAAAAACTTTCAGCACCATCCATATTGTCAAGGCAAATAAACATCCATTGCAGATTGACCTTTCGTACAACGGTAATTGTTTCATAACTTTGCTCAGACCATGCAGGCTGTAAATCAAAGTTCAAACAGCGGTTTGGCTGCAAGAGACATTTTAACACGGCAGCTGCAACGTGTGTTCATTTTTTCGACTTGTTTTGATATTCGTGCCTAGCACGCTGTTATTTCGGTGCATTGAAGGTCAAATGATCTGAGTTATCAGTCTTTTGCAAGCAAGAAAGGAGACTATTTGTTGCGTCCTGGCTAGAGTTGTCGACTACTGTGCATTTCAAAAGCCACTGATGCAGGAATGGATTCTTGCCCACTGAACCGTCTGTACAATCTCTATTTACCTTTCAAAGAATATTGCTTTTGTAAAATCGACCAGGAGAAAGGAAAGAAGATATAAACCTATATATCACACAAGTTTTCTAAGAACCTGCTGTAAAAAGGCAACACCAATTTTGTAGAGAAATATACTAAAGTTGCGAAATCTCATTTCAATAAATGAATGTAATAAACGAATAGTAGTCATATATCTAAAATTCCTAAAGAAAAAGGTTGAAAATTGAACAGAAAACTCATTATGGTTTATACCCAGGACCTTGGAGATGCTCAAATTCTATATATTGATCGCAAGGTGCTTTATATTTTGCACTGTTGCCTTACTTTGTCTTTAAGTTTATAAATATATATCTTGTTGTTATGAATCTGCTTTAAGAATATCCACTTGTAAAATAAACCGAAATGGAAAGAAGAAAGGAGTTAAAAAATTAGAGCTAATGTGATCAATATTAGCAATTAACAATAAAGAGGACGCAAGATCTCAAACAGCGACTAGCCTTCTCTTAAGAAAATATACAGGTGAAAAAAGCTCCGCATTTGTTGAAAGGGAACAATTTAAAGAGATTCTAATCAAATCAGTAGTCTTATGCAGTAAAATTTTACAATGTTTTTATCAAAAATTAAATAGATAAAACTTGGCTTCCTTAGAAATGAAATATTATCGTGCCCAGATGAAATGCTACGATCAAGCAAAGAGGTTTCTGTTGATTTAGCGTCTCAACAAGGTGTAACAAGATTTTCGTCTAATTGGATCACATCTTATGTAAAAGCAAGCTTTGAGAAAATAATTAGCAAAAAAGGATGCACTCGAAGAAAATCTCGATGACCCTGGCTAAATCAAAACTCAACACAGTGCAAACCATGCAGGATAAAGGATAGGATCTCAGTTCCTCCAAGCAGATGTTTCGTTTCCTTTCACTTTGCATAATCCGCTAATGGTAACAGTTTGCACTGTGTTCCAATCTAACGTGTGCAGTTTAGTCGTGACCCAGAAGTTGTTCAATACCTTGCAGCTTTATCGTTGAATTGGACTTGTGATTTGTTCTCGATAAAGGCAAATCAAACAAAGAAGAATATTGCCCTTGAGAAAGCGCCAATGCGGCCCGTGTTTTTTATCAAGAGTTTCAAGTGCCTGTCGGTTGAAGAAATGACCCAAGTTTCACTTATCAGGATAGTTACCTAAAAACAGAACAAGGTGCCTGAAAGTGGGTTGATCTTAGAGCTCTTTTATCAAAGGGCAAAAATAGAAGTCATCAGCAGTAAAGTATAGATTCGTATTATTCCCCTAAACAGAAGTTTTATGACTATAAAAACCTTGAACTATCAGCAACAACGTGACAAGGATTAAAATTACCTTCTTAAACTTCAGCTTGAAAACCTTTCGTAGATAATGCTCAGGCTGTTTCCAAGGTTAGAACTCAAGTTATGGTATAAAATGGTCTTGTTTTCTTGTCCAAAGATATGGAATTCTGTTTTTAAAGGAAATTACATAAAAGAATGCAAGTCAATTCAAAGTTCTTAGAATTCATTTTTAATTCAAAGCGCCTGCAATGTCCGTCTAGATAACTTCCATAATGCAATCTCTTAAAATTCTTTGCTCATACCAAAGCCTGTCTCATATCGAAAGGCATAACGGTTTGCGCAGGGCCTCCAAAGTAAGAGGCCTTACTGATTGAGATGGATTAGCCTTCAACTAAGGGAAGCTGATCAGCGTATCAACACGCTTTCCTGTCTGCAAGAAAAAGCCTTGCTTGGGGCTCTTTTGAGCAAATCTTCACTGCCAGAGATCTTGGCTAAATGGAAAGGAGGATCGCGTATCATCTATACCCGCATGATTTTGGCATCTATGCCGGGAGCCAAGCAAGAATTTTCCCAAAAATGCTGGCGGTGACATTTCATAACGACGAATAATCGAAAGTAAAGCATGATTTGATCAAAATGAAAAAAACTCGCTCAAGGGGGATGGGCAGCACGGAGCTAATTTCTGCGCTATTTCGGTGTAAGACATTCGCTGCAGAATAAAGCCTTGAATGCACCCTTTAAAGTCATTCCCCCTCTACCGAAGAACAGTCTCTTAAGTATTAAGCGAGGCTGTTGCCGAATCGATATGACTCCACGAAAAACACATTCGCAGAGATCCTCGAAATGAAGTTTGTATGCAAACAGATGGATGACCTCTTTCTGTGAGCAGAATTTCATTATCTACACAAGAATAAAGAGATCCGTAAATGATTAAACGAACTGTCGCAGTTTTCGTCTTAAACGATGCTATTTCTGAGATATATAGCCAGCCTTGAGAGACTCTGAATTGCTTTGATTTGTAGATCCAAGGGTAGAACTTGCTCTGATTTCTCTTGGCTTTACTGTATTTTGGAACACCACGATAATTCCTGAAGTATACACGACAATTGATTTTTTATAAATAGGTGACATGTCGTTGATTGGTTAGACAATAAATTGATAAAACGATTTCTTCAAGAAAAGGTTCTTTTTACGGGATTGTAGCAAACAATCTCGATAAAAAGAACGTTCTTTCAATGGTCATTATGACGTAACAACTGAGAGACTCATATACTAAGCAGCTCAAGCTTACAAAGAAATTAGATGTTACATAATTTGAGAATATTTGCTACCTGAAAATTCGCAAAAAATTAGGTAAAGGTTCATCATGAAATGTAGGCCATTAAATTGTCCTATTTAGACGTTGTATTAGGGATAAATATGTCAATGAGGCTCCACAGGTTTATTGACATTTGCTGCCATATAGACAGACCCGTACCACATTGCAAGGCATCAGGCCTTCTGTAATGATTAGCTATTCTAAAACGCCATGCCTTAGAATGCAAGGCATCACCATTCTATGATTACTGGTGATGATGGATTATGCAGTCGGGTGTAAAGGAAAACTAAATTGGACAAGAATCAGTTTCAAATAAGGAACCAAATCGACCAGTATTTGCAGCGCTTTGGTGCCAGAAGGTCTGAAGGCATACTATATGTATTACCTTATAAACCTTTACTGCGATTCTTATAGTCAAATGCTCAATACCTCTTTTTACGTTTAACTTACAAGCAGATGTGCAATGGTGAAGCTCTGCGACAACCATCCTCAGAGTCTTAGATTGTATGGTATTGAGAACTGATGGCTCAAATGATACCTAAAGGCAAAGAAGAAAGCATGCTTCGTAAGTGCAATATTGGCTTAGGAACAAAAGCAACTCCTTTCTTTCACTCCTTTCATAAAGCAACGCAGACAACGATTTGCTGCTGGACTTTTCAGTGCATTCATAGCAGGACCGTGGGTTTCAATTACTGAATATTCTGTAATGAGTTTGCCAGTTATCTTTCCTAGTTCTCTCAAGTACAAAGATAAATTTTGAAAAGCCAAACTCTCGAGGAGAAGTCACTTCCTGATGCTGATGTTGTCGGCCAGGACATTCACCGAAAAGGGTCAGCACGAGCCCTTTCCGGTAGAGATCCTTACCTTTTTGGGTACGATTAGAAAAAATCCATTTAGATCCGTACCTTCATCGGTGCTTTGTTAACGGGTGGATACGGATTCGCAAACGCAAGTAAAACGTCAAAATGAAAATAAACAATCGCCTTGTCATTGCTTGTGCTTAAATTAAAAAGAAAAGGTTTGCTTTGGGTCCTTTAAAGTCTACAACCTGATCTCATGTAAACGCTCGTACATCATACCCATATAGTACCTGAAAGTCAGATTCTTTTGGAACAGCTTCTTAATCTCTAGTGTAAATGGGGCCTTGAGTTTTGCTTAAAATTCATCTTTATAAAAGGCAAAACCATTTTTGCTGTACAGAACTTTTACTCTTAAGTGTCCCTGTGAATATTTTTTGTCGAAGAACGCATTGAATCGGAAATAAACGGACTACCAGCCTTGTTCTGTGTCAATTTGAAACGTCCTGTTGAGAATTACCTTGCATATCTCAATCTTCTCTTCCTGAGTCTTTTTTTCTTGCGTCAGGTGCTGAAGCGAGGAAGTGGAGGATTTGAGTGCTTAGTTCTTAGGATTTGCATATTTTCGACGACTTTGTGGGACGAAGGGAAAACAAGTAGCAACAAAATACTTAGACTGTTCCAAGCAAGCGAGTCCTTTCAATTAGAACGTAAGGATGAGTTACATTATTGATGTCAACTGAGGTCATTACTCTCAGTTCTTTCCTTGGTCTGTTGACTGAAACGCCAACACCATAAAGGTTTTAGATAAAAAGTATCAGGTCACACAGTTTCCAAAGCAAAATCGCCTTGAAAAGAGGCAGGGCTGATATGAAAACATCATTTTGTAAGTAAGGGAGTCAGTTCTCTTTGAATTGTTATTGATTTATAAAAAAAGCCTTGCACACCTGTATTACAATATTCAAACGGAATTTTTGCTTAGATTGACAAAATGACGAGTGGAATGGAAGACCTTTGGAAGTAGATTGCCGTATACAGGCACAAATTGCAATAGCAAGTTGATTTTTCAGCAGTTGAATGTATTTATTGTGCAGGGTAACAACGAGTCAAACTGACAGCGTAGAAGAAATGTTTCGTCTGTGGGACTGTACAAAATGTCTTTCAATCAGATTTTAGGGCTCGAGAAGCCAATATCCCCTAAAACAACTTCCTTCCATGGCTTTTAAGGGAAAGGATAGGGAAAATCATATCATGTTCAAAGAGACTTATTAGAGCAAATGAGATGCAATCTAGCCTATTGTAATCATTGATTAAGATAAATTATTTTTATCCTTGAAAAAATATTTGATAGAATTTATAAGGGGAATGAAATGAACTAGAAAGTTCGCTGGTCACGTGAGGTCCATGGTTAGTTGCAGCTGCAGAATATGTTGTGTGGATGGCCAAGTTGGTCATTATAGAAATATTGTAGAAAGGCTTTTAGGTTTCACGTTCAAGTAACTTTTCTTGAGGTTTTTCACAGGAGAAGAGTATTTGGCTTTTTTGCGCTTTGTATTTCATTTGATATTAGTTTAAAATTCAATTTTTCAATGCTAGGATGCGAAAGTTGTTGTCAATAGCTTCTTAGGGAATTTTACATTATCATCAGTGATTAAACTAGGAGACGGAAATTTTTGGAGATCTGCCAAAAAATAACTACCTTGATAGACTGTACAAAGGATGCAATGAAATCTAACACAGAGTTTCGACGCCAGATGTATAGGGAAGTTTTCACGTGAAAATTTGTTTGAAAATGTGTTGCCAAAACTACCGTCAATTGACAATCGTGTTGGTATTAGCTTCTGGAAGGCTTTGTTAGCTTCTTAGAAGAAATTTGGTGTTGGACTATCTTGATCTTGTTCTTGCGGAGAGCCTTCAAGACCTGCTTTGAGTTACAGCTGGCATTCTCCCTCGAAAACTCAAAAATATTATTTGAGGAAGATTTCAGGGTGCTACGTAATACTTTGAAAGAAATTGCAAACCCAAATTTGGATAGAGTGAGATGACTAATGGTGGAATTAATGAGAGGGTCTAGCGATTAATATTAGGGACCCATGCTTTTAATATACCAGTCAGGGACGGCGCAGCTGTTTAAAAATGAGGAGCTGAGCTCCGTTGTGGAATGGGGGTTCCGGGGGCCTGGTACGCCCGTTTGAAAGTCGAAAAACGCCTCTTTCCAAAGGTATTTGCTTCATTGCATCATTTTTATGTGCAATTCGGTTTAGAGCAGATTTAGTTGAATTAATCATTACAATCGAAAAAATTAGCAAGGAGGCCATAAAAACTCAAACTTGGAAATTCATTCTTGATTTAGAAAATGACAAAATGTTAGTAGGAGAAAAGAAATGGTAGGTAAATGATACATTATGGATTTATTTGGGGCATCTTTTGAAAAACCTGTTACCTTTGCTGCTGATGACATCCCTCTGCCCTTCTTGACTATCCATGTTCCCATTAATTGAATGAGCATGTGGGCTATTCGCTGTTCCAAGAATCATGCGGTGAATACTGAATGGCACTGAATGAAGGTTTATGGGCCTAAAGTTTGAAGGTCCATCAGAAAGAAGATCCTTTCTTAATAAATTGTGTGTAATTTTCCACGAAAAAGAAGGAGCTGTTTTGCATTCCAGGACACCTGTGATGATAGACCTGTGATTGGTAGAATGAAACAGAAGACCAGCGTATAAGAATGTGTTGGAGACATACGTTTTAGATTTTTAGATTTTTACGATAACGTTTGTAGCAGAGCCATGTCTCCAGGTGTAGCATCCATCATCAAAGTTTGAAATGGGTTCGGCCAATCATGGTATTGAGGACTGTCACTCAATGATATTTTGCCTTTCTATCGAGAAGTTAAATATATATGCAATCTACTTTCATTCGATGCATCATATTCCTACAACTCTATACCTCACTTTTTCGCCATTGACACGGAGTGATCTAGTTCCCACTGTCTATGACACTCACATTACTCTCTAATAAATTACTGATTGAAAGATACAATATAAAAACTGTTAGATTCATTGATAGGCTGCAATTAGATTACGGTGAAATAGATTAGATCAGATTAGAAATTGCAGTTAATTTAGATTAGCTCCCATAGACACACTAACAAGGTAGACCTGGCAATGCTTAGTCAAAAGGGAGTGGATAAGAACTTTCCCAGTCGCTGTTGACTTTTCAGATGCACTTGATTAAACAGTTACTAAGACAGAGAATGCTACTGTTGACAATCAAGATAAGGTCAGGCCTCAATGAGTCTCCTTTAATTGGTGTTAGTGAAGCGAAAGTGGGCAGTTCGACGTCTATAGAATATTGTGGAAAAGTTGAAAATTCTTCACCAAGACACAATATAACAAAGTTGTGTCTCTAAGTATGTCTACCATGTTGACCTGGAATGCAGCATTTTGTTGGAATGTTTCACCATGTTTGCAGACCTTAAAAGCAGGTGCGTGGGATAGTGACAATGAGTAATGTGTTTTTCTTGTGGCGACTGTATTATTCAGGCGTTTGATAGAAATGTTGAAAGTATTTCACAGACATTTTGGCGGAACACCGATATGACAACGCTAATGCAGTGGTTGAAGGGTCGAAGAAATATAATGATGTTGAGAAGATTTGATTCTCAAATCAACCTGAGGTAATTTGCAATTGGCAAGCCTGGGTTTACAAAGAAAAATACCATTGCAAGCATAAAAAGGCATTTATTAAGAAACAATGCAAAAATTTGTTTTTGCTTTGTCGGCTTGGAAATCTTTCTGTGACAGAGCTTGCTAAAATTGAAGGAGTTCATGATTACTTCAAGGTTTATTTTTGTGACAGAAAATTTAATAGGTAGTGTGGAAAGTTGTTTTGGATAACAAAACAGCACGAAGTAGAGATGATTTTCGCTTATATATGTATGGTTGTGAATGTGAGGAGCAGAAAGGATACCTAGGGCCTGTTGGAAAGATAAGGAGAGGAGAAAGGGTGCCAGAAGAAGGGAGTAGTGTTTTAAGCATGAAAGGGGTGCTAGAAAAAGGAAGGGGTCTATTTAGCATTGAAGCTATGCCAAGGAAGAGAGGGCTCTAAAGGCATGGAAGGGGTGCCAGAAGAAGAATGTTTACTGAAAAACCTTCTATTACAGGTCAGAGCCTTGTACCTTATACATCAATTCTTTATTCTTGTGCTCCAGACAGTTGATAATGGCTTTCTTGTGACTCAGAGGCCTCGTTAGCGAATACGTAAAGTTAAGCTAAGTATGTTAAATTATATGGAAAGGATGTTTGATTCATCTGATGTCTTTCAGACAAAAAACGTATCAAACCTGTCATTCTCATAATCTCCTCGTTTTGACAATGGCTTGGTGAAACGCAGCCTCCAGAAAATTACTGAAGGCAGAAGGTTGATTTCATGAACGTAACATAATATTAGTTGGAGGCCATTAATTATTAACTAAAGCCAGTGCAGACATCGAAAAAGAATTCTTGCTGCGATAAGGGCAGTCAAAAACTAGCTAAAAGGTCAAACACTAGCAAGAAACCTTGATTCGAATAATTGATGCTGGACAGTGTCTGGCCATTTCTTGAAAAATATCGAAACAGACATTAATGTCCCCTGGTTAAATGACACCTTGTATAAAGAAAAACCAAAGAGGAATATATTGATTCAGGTCGAGAGGAGATGACATGTACTTAGACTGTCTGCCTTTTTGTATCTTTTTGAGCCTCTTTGAAAGCTTTGGTCTTTTAGCTGCAAATGTTGAAAAGCGAACCCAACACAACACGAGCTGAGATTATGATATAGTTTAGCATCACTGCTCATTTCAAATGCGACAAATTTGCAGAAAATAGCTGCCCCACAACAGGTCTTCGTTCGGGTGTAATGAATAAACTAATGATCTGTTCTGGTCTCTACAATCAAACGCTTCTTTTAACGTTTATACGTGGCTATTTTCTCTCCATACGTTTGTAGTCTTTCATCAGGCAGTTAATCACAAAATCCGTATCGAGCAAAAGTCTTTTTCTCTGGGATATTAAGAAGGTAGGAAAGTGATAAAAGATCTCGTGCGAGTGGCTCCTGACAATGACGTAAAGAGATTCTGTTTTGAAACACGCTGAAATGAAGACAAAGCGTATCACAAGAGCATCAGCCCGCCTTTTCTTTACTGTACTGCCAAGCTATTTTTCTTATGATGATCACCATACGCACCGGGAAATATTTCCCTTCGCTGTTTGTCTTCTATATTGAAAGTGCAATGTTGTACTTGCTCTACATGTGTAACACCATCTAGTTTAAATCCTAAATAGTTAAAAGACGACAAGACGACAGAGACACACACAAGTTTTAACTGGTGGTTCACTTGGTAAATGTTGACAAAGCTTTGTGAACATTAAATTCTAAGCTTTATCAAAACACTTGAGAAAAGTGTTTTTATCTATGAGAAGAGAGCAAATCAATAGCAAGTCGAAATAGCAAGTAGCAAATCAAAATAGCAAGTCGAAATAGTAAGTAGCAAATCAAAATAGCAAGTCGAAATAGTAAGTAGCAAATCATGACAGCAAGTAAAAGAGCAAGTAGCATGTCATGGTAGCATGTCCAAATACGAGGCAGCAAGTAAGGATTTGCCAAAAAGCAGACCAATTTCTCTAGGTTTTTCTGTAGCTAAAGACGTTACAAAAGACATCGACAATAGCTTCTTCCCTCCGATGGAATGAATGAACTTCGCTTTTTACAGCTGTTACAGTTCCCATATACGAATAAGCATGTTGCCTGGTTGTCATATTCTAATATTCAAATGGGAGAATTTATTATTGATGTCCAATGGAGTAACAGCCAGGCTGGCAATCACAGAGGCGCTTCATGAACTGTATCTCTACCAAAAAGAGAATAGCTTTCCAAGAGCACCGCCAAGCCACTAATGCGAAAGATTCACACGTAGTTTTATGTGAAAAGCATACTGGTGGTGAATGGCAAAGTGGCCTAGATGGACACCAGAACATAAGGAATAAGGCCTCTAGTAATGGGCTTGAATAGCAACTGATGGCCCTACAACAGTTCAGCACCTTAAAGGATATGGCGAAGCATTAACTCTGGCCATGGCTAGCCCCATTTATTCTACATGACTAACCCCTTGATGGCTAAGATATTGTTTTAGTCATTGCAAATGAACTGCAAGCAATCGATGAAATAATTTGCCACAAATCTAAGAAATCTTAAAAGTTGAGTGAGGTGATGGCTTATGTATTTACCTAAACTGAACCTTCCACCAAAACACAATTGACAAAGTTCAAGGGAACAATAGGCTTCGAATTTCTAAATTAATTTCTGCTTTTTGAAAACATTTCATACCTTTTATTCAAAGTTTTAAAATGCCACATTCTGGATGACATAGTAAAACTGTAAATACCTAGTTACAAGTGACTTGTTATTAAACACCACCCAACACGCATCAACAATATTTTGTATTATGGTGTTTTATCATGTAGATGAGCCTTTATCTCTCTGTAAATTAATTGAAACTCTTGTACCCTTGAAGTTACACATGATTTTCATATAAGCCTCTGTCCCTCGTGAGAGATACTTAAACACGTGAATGGAGAATGTCCCTCAATCCAGTTGACTGTCTCCAGGAAACAATCCCCCGTGAATTAACCACCTTTATTCTTTAATAACATCCCTTTAAAAAACGTGCAAGAGCAAAAACCCCTGGGGTCATACTGGACTCCAAATTATCCTTTTCTAGTCACATCAGAGCTGCCATCTCAAAAGCCAGGCACGGAATAGAAATGTTAAAAAGTTTCTTTCAAAGTACATACCACGACATGCCCGCCACGAACATTGTATGTTCGCAAGTGTCTAGAGTATGGCGACGCCATACACCACATCCCACATGATATTTGCGACTTTAGTCATGTTAATCGACCTAATTTAATGGAAAACTTGAAGCTGTCCAATACTCCACTACACTTGCGGCGCCTGGAAGGGTACGTCTGCGAGAAGATGTATGACGAACTGGGGTAGGAGCTATTCTAGACGTGATCTTCTTAACAGTCAGCCTAGGTACCAGACTCTACTCGCGGTACTTAACAGTGTACATGAATCAAGGTTTGTTCAATCTTTCAAATAAAGATCTAATGAGAATCATCTTTTATGGCTATTAACAGTTAACATTTGGTCTAAATGCAAAGTAGATCCAGGTTTGAATAGCGAAGGAAAATATCTTTAAATCTCCTCTCAATATATATTGATTTATTTTTTGTAGTTTATTTACTTATAAATTTAGATCTTAATATTGTGATATACACATATTTCTAGTGCTAGGAGGAAGTCATGACAACTTGCTCCACCTGAGCGTTCTTGTAATGTAGTGTAGAAGTTTCCATTCTGTATAGTTTTAGGTAATTTCAATTGAAACTTTTTGTGTCAAATAAAAAAGAAGAGATATCTCAAGCCAATATGAAAACCTTTGCACCAAAAATGCTCCATTTTGATTAAATGTTGATCGGCATGCTACCATGCTATAATGCCATAATCATTCAACAAGTCAAAAATTACCCCTAATATTGCAACAACTACCTTTAACTCTTGGCATAAAGTGTGATCATGAATGTCTAGCATTTTCTGTTGCAATTATTAAGTAGCACTTTGGACAGGTAAAAATTTTTTCAATTAGCATTGCCAAAATTTCCATATTTCTGAAAACTTCAATCAACACTAATTATAACCAATGCAGAACCAATTCCAAGGCAAAATGATGTTCACAGTCAGTGGCATAATGAATAAGGATACTTTTAGGAACTGTTAATATTTACAACAAATTCAAAAAGGGAAATAAACATAGAGACATTAACACAGAAAACAAAGAAAAATATTTAACAGAGTTTATTACAGGGTCCTTTTGCTGTTTCCATCTACCTTCCATTTGAATTATGCACTGGGGTTCTGTATAACAATCAGCATATACTCTTTGTCTAAAAAGGATTGATTGGACAAATGAGATGAAGTTATACAATAAAAATATGCAAGACAAGACCAAGACCACCAGAAGGCATCTCATGCAAATAGCTCAGTTAACTTTAAAGTCTCAATCAAACATTGGTGCACTGCAATAATGTGCTCAGAGTTCATTGCAAAAGTAAGATCAGTGTTTCTAAAGTAAAATAAAAAACAAGCAAAACAATTTGGCAAAAATGAATAAACAGCATCAATTTCACATTTAAGCTAATCCACATAAAATCTAGAAACTCTAAAAGTCTTTTTGATGAATATAACTTCCTTAAGATTGGGAAATCTAGATACTCATACAACATAGCAAAAATAATAAATATATTCTTTCACTCTATACTTCTAGAAAGTAAGCTATTGGTTTTCTAGACAGAGTGGCATCTTTCCTGCATAACATTAATCAAATGTTATCAACTTTAGCACTCGAACATCTTAAATCAAATTTGCTTTACTTATGCTTCAAGGTACCAAGGAACTTACCAGGTGCAATCATGATCTCATGCTTCTTTGATCTTATCCTTAAGAATGTGAGATCATTCTGAAATGACAAAATTCATTACCTCACACAAACATCTTCAAATGGTTCATAATACTCAGCATTTTTTGAAACTTTTGAAATTCAATATATTCAAAAACAGTAACCAGTGAAAAATCCATGCCTCTAATTTCTTAAAACTGACAATTTACTTGCTTGACATAAACATCCTTAAGTTAATCAAAACTGGGAAATGCTTGAAACGTAACTCATGAAAGTTCACCTGTGGATCAATGTCCCTCACTGTACTCCTTGCCTTTGCTGTAAGTTGGTGGATCAGTCCAGCATATTGTAAAGTTGTTGAATTATCTAGAGTTGTCCTTATTGGAATTCCTAAAAAAAATCAGAGAAATACTGCTAGAAAATATGTGATATGATAAATCAAACTTTAAGAAAAAATTAAAAACTTTGTGTTAATATATTAAAAGAGTTTAAAATATTAATCCAAGTGTTGAAAGATAAATAGCTTGATTTTGGAGTTTTTAAAATGTTAAGAAGCAAATAAGAAATTCCACTATCTGGCTGTTTATTCATATTAAACTATGGCAGGTTTATAGAACAGAGTAACATGCTCAAGAATATTAACATGGTGAAGATAAATTTGTAATTTTTCATGGTTACAGATTTGCTAAAACCTATGATGTGAGCATTTTGTGAGCATAGGATTATTTGCCCAGGGCTAAAGGTAATAAAGCAAACAAATGCAATATGCATCAAGTCATGATTCAAGCAGTAAGAATTGTAAGTTACGGTCTTTTTTGCATATTAGCAAATAGACTGTTACCATAAAAATTGACATCAAAGTGTTGTAAAAATATATTAAGCAAAGTGCAAAAACAAATAAGCTGAAGTAAACCGAGAAACAAGCTTTCTCTTCCAAGTGGACAGTGGAAAAACAATTTCTGCTTTTTTTAAAATTTGTTTATGAAGCAAAGACTAAAATACAAATATTTTTAAAGCTTCTTAGAAGCTTTTTTCAATAATTGCTACATACAGAAATACCTACCTTCATTGTTGACAACAATTGTCCCAATGACTCCTTTATGACCTTGTATCCTTTTGAATGTTTCCTCTACCTCAGACTAAAAATGAATCAAATTCAGTCAAGACACACTGTAAATACTGGATCAGGAGGTCATTACCAGTTGACTATGGATTACTTGGGGGTAAGGAAAAACTTTATAAATCTACAACAGCTGATAAACTCACTATCTTGGTTCACAAATCATGTGATAGCTACAAACACATTGAATAATGGTCCTTCATACTTTCCTTTGAAAATGACTGATAATTAAAGCTGGTAGTTGCTCCAAGGGATAGTTTCTATAACCAAAAATGTGTAAGATGGTGCTTACAGTTGGCACTTTGGGCAGGACTTTACTACCATAAACAAATCTACCATGCCACAGGCACTGCTTGCAAATGCAATCCTAATTTCATCATCCCCTTAAATTCATGTAGGACTAGTGTGCACAGTAACACACAGTGGGTGATACCCAGTGAGGCTGCTTTACCAAGAAAGAAGAAGAAGGCTGCATGTTTACTTTTGTGATTTGTTTTTAAAAAATGCCATAAAATCTAGTGCCGTACATTTTTGTGTGTGGCCTAAAGATCAGCGCCTGCCCTCATATCTGAAAACAAAGCAGCTATTGGTGTACGTAATCAAAAATTTGGAGGCCTTAAACTTGGGGTGCTGTTTATGTGGGAGGGTCTATCATTGTGAATGTCTCTTGAATACAGAAATAAAATCAAAGCTCTTTTCCTTGGTGCACATTACAAAATAATGATATAACATTTGGAGCATTGAGGACAATCATCATGTTCCTCACCACTAGTCAGTGTTCTGTATAGAAGTCAGTGTTCTCTAGGCTACTGCTCCAGAATATCTCCACAAAAATAGTTCTGGCAAGTAAAGGGCTTTGTGAATGTTCTATTTTTTGAGGGTGTGATTCTATAACATTGGAATGCCAGTTTGTGCATGCAAATAAAAGATACACTTTGAATACCCCAGTACATTTGCTGCTCCCTGACTGAAATAATTTAAGTGGATTTTTAAGTCAATTCAGTACCCCTAAATATCTAGCTGACTTTTCTAATATTCCATTTAGGCCCCTTTGTTGTCTAAAAAAGCTTCCTCTTACGAGTGTCTAAAGAGTATCAAAGAGGCTATTTGATACGCTGTACGTGATACGAAACATTTTTCTCAACAAAGATCTTGTTAAAAAATTATACTTACCATGACTGTTTAACTGAAGGTTGTTACAGTTGAGCGGTGTTTCGGGCGATGTACGATAAACTTGGGAGACCGATTCTGTACCTTGGGATACGCGCAGGCGCACTAGCAACAGTGCATGACAACAGTGAGTTGTTGATATTTCCATGGGCAACTTGCAAACGATGAAACGTTTTTTGAGAAATGACCAAGAGTGAATTATTTCTTTCTAGTCTAGTTACCACCCTCTCAGACTATAAAACCAACTTGAAGAAAAACTTACTTATGAAAATTAACTTTGCTGCTGTTCTGTTGTTCTAAACGCAACGATTTTCCTACAGACTGATTGCTAAGATCAAAAACACTTTTACAGAAAGATAAATCATGCTAAACTAGTTATTGACTGGACACATCTCTTTTGATTAGCACTTAATTTCTGATTCTTGCCATAAAAAACTGGAGACCACCCACTTCTCTACATTTAAGGTACATTACACTTTGCGGCACAGAAAAATTGATAACAATGCATTCTAAGGGGCGGCCCCTAGAACTGGGGCGTACGCAGCCCCTGAAAAGTGGGGGAGTCTGTTTTTCGTGACTTCACTTCTAAACTCGAGGCAATGCACTTTTAGGTGTGTATGGTGCGAGGAGAAATTCTGTTGCTGGTTTAATGATTTCGAACTTTTACTTGATCTGTCTAAGCCACAACATCCCCCTTCCCTTGAGGTACTGATTTGCTGCATTATTGAGAAATCTCGAGGAGAATATTTTTCATGGGAGGTCCGGACAACCGATGGGTACGCCACTGCTTAGAATTACTGTAACGACTTTCGCATACCAACATACAATCCCATGAAATCGCTGCCAATCTACAAAAAAGTTATTATTAAATGGAAAAATACTAAAATTGTAATTCTGAGTTGTAGGCAACATGATGCAGTGTCAAGTACATCGGACATAAGATGTGACCCTTGGCTAGTTTGCGTGAAAATGACAGCCAGCTTACATGAAGAAATTTCGCAGAAAATGACGGACGCGTCAGATTTACATTAAATTCATTCATTATGATACACATGTTAAAAAGCGAAATAGCAAAGAAGCTAATGACAATAATAATACTACTACACGGCAGCATAACAAAACATATTCTTCTTGGACATGTGCTATTGAGAAAAACTAAAAGTGGTTGGGCCTATTCGTTATTTGGCCAGGTTCAGTGGGTTGCTGAATTTGGCACTTCTCACACAAACACAATGCGTTCCACTGGTTCATATGGTAGTGACAAAGTTGGCTGCCATTTTCATATTGCCATTGACGGACAGTGGCACATTATCAAAATTGCTCGGAGGCAATGACCGGCGCTTTTACTAGAAACATTGACGACATATACACTATATCATGTAACCACGTGATCTCTAAATGCGTTTAGGCCATGCGCGTAATAAAAGGGCGTGTTGAACGGGAACTAAGAGCAGCAGTTACAATTGAAAAATGAAGGAAAACGCGGTTTGTTTATATATTACTTATAACATGTGTGGTGCATTTAAGATGAAGCTAACAATTAATATTTTGTGCACAGATGGTTGGCTTTTCTGTCAATATGTCAATTTTGGTCAATTACGAAGCCCTAAACGTAACTAAAATGTACGAAGGTATTGATGGCCGCAGCCTTGTCGAGGCCGGGGGCGCTTCGAGAGGGTGAAGAGGGACAACAGGGCAGCTCTGGAGTATGTGCTCCTGTTTAGGTGACAGTGGGTCAAGATGGTACACACGCGTCGTAGAGACAGAATAATCTGTTCTCGTTTTCTTCACACCAAACTTTGCATAAGGAAGGGTTTATATCAATCTTAAAAAATTCGCAGATAGGCTACATATTTTAACTAAGGGGAGACTACTTTGCAACTAAAGCACAGAATAAGGTTCCGCACATAATTTGTTGCTTGGCGTAGCGTTTCAAGGGACGAAGAGGGGTGAGCAATTTTATTCACCGCAGTGAACTTAAAGATCAATGGTCTCATGAAAATATCTTTTTGGCTGGCAGCCAGAAACAGGCCATTCGCACGACATGCCATTTTTAAAGCGCACCTTCCCGAGCCTTCGTAAAGATACGTTTTTTAGGAGAAGTAAATAAAAAGAAGAGAGGCCTTCTCACTAAAGCAAGCAGCTTCCTTGAAATCGGCGTTCCTTTGGCAGCCTACACCAAGGGCAAAAGATCGGACCGACTGCGGAAGTTAGAGTGAAAGTTACGCAGGGAAAAATAGCAGAACACATGGCAAGGTCAAAAGTTACATGCACTGCCTTGACTACGCCGATGTAACTTGCAGTAAGAAAACCTGGAACTGCCGTTAGTTCCAACATTTCTTACAATTATCCTATAAGAAACAAAATGAAATGAAGGCATTCTCGCGGTTAACCGAGAAAAGCCTTGGTCCGGAAAATAAACTACGCATCTACGGATACGTCCTTTAAACAAATATCGAATGTACAGTTCACAAGCAAAGGCTGCTATCTTGACCATTGCCATCGTCAAAAGAACATCGGGTATATAGAATGATGGTTTTTTTAAAAATCAAATAAGGGTTAATGGAGAAGTTACGGTTTTCGTCTAAATTGTTAGATTAAAAAAATATGCGGTAGTATGCTTATCTAATTCTGGGTACAGACACCAAAGCCATGGCGTTAGATGCTCAATCAAGTTTGACCAATTCAAAATTAATACACTAGCGAAATCGACAAGAAGTTCAAATCTGCCTAAAATTTGCCTTGTTGCATCCTTGTATATACATTGAATTTTCAAATTCAACCTGGTACACAGTATGAAGAATATTCGAAATGAATCATTTACAGCTAGCCACAGTCAGCTAGACCCTCTCCCAGCAGATGGGTGTCGAATGGAGCCATTGAGCCCCACTGTCCTCCACTTGAGCTGTAAACAATTCTTTGAATGCTGGCACGAGCCCCACAGGGTTCCTTTGTGATTCAAATCAATCAGGTCCGTGTTGGCATTCCACCAAACGCTGCATCGCTCCACTTTCGACTAACAGACGTTTGCATTTTCGTCGAATCACGTTAGTCCAGACTTTTTCAAGTTTGCTTGTATAATTGTATTTGTAACCGCTTTGAAAACAAAATCTATGTTTTGAGTGTCAGTGGCACATGTCAAATGTACGTAGACTTCCTTATTTTCGTTCCTATTTTTTGCTAAGAATTTCTGCTTCACAAACGAGCTCGCAGGATCAAACATCATCGGTCCTAAAACACGGAAGAGAGCACATAAGTATTACACACAAAAACAAAAAATCAAGAACGCGCATTACACAATCTTAGCAACAACCACGCCACCATCAAGAGCATTGCTTCCCCCTCCCTCAAAGGGTAACTCGTTACATACACTATCTCAATGCAGGTATCTCGTCGCCGACAAAAACTACTTTAGACACTAACACTTACGACATATGCGCCAAAAAACTGCATATGCACCAAGAGAAACACCAACTACATATGCACTAACAGAGGAGACACTAACAATATAAACATCATTATTTCCTCATGTCTAGCCTTTCAACGTGTCAATAAACAGAGCATTTATCTCAGAGTTTCAGTCGCCAAACACCTAAATCAAGCAACAGATAGCTTGTGGAAATGATTTTAGGCATAATCTAGCACAAAGAGCAGCCGATTTTAACTGGGAGTCGAGGCAATATCATCGTAAGCTAAGGCAAACATTACAATCTTAATATAACAAATAGGGTGAAACAATGGAGATAGCTCGCGAGACTCAGGGCTGCCAATTAGACATTGATTTCTGTTCTTTAAAAACGTGCTCACAATGGACAGACCGTGATAGTGATAAAACGGGAAATCAGATATATGAAAATACTGATTTAATTATGAAGGAGAAAGCCAAAATGCTGTTCTGAAATTAACAACAGCTTTGGAAACTTACCTGTATAATCAGGAAAACAAATTGTGATTGGTGAGAAAGGTATTTTCTCCTCGAATAGATCCTTTTTGTTCAAGAAGAGTATCACGGACGTGTCGGTGAACCATTCGTTGTTTACAATCGAGTCGAACAACTTCAAGCTTTCTACCATTCGATTCTAGCAAGTAGAAGATATTGGGAATTGTTTATCATTTGTCAAAAACAAGTGATAAATGTAAGCAGCATTCATAGGAAAGACAGACCTGCTTAAAATGACTATTCAGCAGAAAACACGAGTCAAGGTTAATAGTACCTGCTGTATTATGTGCAGCTAGAAAGACAAAAAAGGCCCCTAGAAACTACCAAGTCAGTACTAGCCATTCTTCAAGACGCAAACAAAACCAAATACCAAACAAAACTGGTAAACCATCAAAGCCAATTAAAACGCATCGATTAAATAAAGAATATTTACAGTAACAGAGACTTTACTTAAAAACACTAAGAGTGGGAGCAAATGAATGAATAAACATACTGTCGATTCGTCCTCGGCTAACTTGAGATCATAACAACTAAGTGCGGCGCAAAAAATAATTGCCGTCACGTCCTGGAAGCAGTGAATCCACTTCCGCCTTTCCGTTCTTTGTCCACCAACGTCGAGCAACCTGGTGTGCGGAGGAGAAAGGCTCAACCAATCACAAGTTAGTCACCAAGGAGACGACTTTTAAATCAGTCGAATCAGATTTGCAACCTTCGGCTCTTGAAAAAACCTAGATGCCTGAGGCAAACTGAATTGGATAAGCATTTGGGGCGATTGCTTGATTGATCGACTGATTGCTTTTTTAAAGTGATGCCTGCTTGAACAATCGGAATCCTAGAGTTAATACCAATTGCACTTACAAACAAGTATTTTTCTTAGCTACACTTATACTGAATTAACGGGTTGCTTTAAAAATGGACCTCAAACCACAGATTAACTCATTACATTCTGGTTAATTGAAACATGCATTCGCTACCCACTGCAAACTGTAGAAGATATTGTTGACTGTCATAGGCAACAGGATTTCATACGAATACATAGCTGATTGTGATTTTGTTTGATGCGTCGAGCAGCTGAAACGGACAACCGATCACTAATTCAATGGTAGAAGAGAACCATCTAGTAAACATCCACATTTTTCAATTTTACGTGGACTCTATCGCAGTGGTGCAAATTTAAACTTACCGAAAATGCAGTTTCCGAAAAGTGAACTGTATTTCCACAATGCCGATAGTCTTTACACGGGTTCTCAATATATCTTGTTCAGTGGGTCGATAGGATGGGGAACCAAGTCTTTCCAAACAATCCAGGTAGCTAGAGCAGAACAGACGTGATAAATAGGCCGTAAAACTGATAAGGGCTTTATACATTGCTCATGTATCGGGCTTTCTTCATTAACCGGGACACCCACACAAGCGTACAGCGTAGCCTTTACCAAAATCTTGTTAAGTTTGATCGTGAAGGGGAAGATGTGCAAAATTATCAAGTGTTACTGTAGGGGACGAACGCGTTGTATGTCACCTAAAGAGAATGCACCTGATTCGTGGTCGTTGATGGATTGAAATGTAAACATTGCTATAAAAAGGACAAACATGTGAAGGCAGCTGGCACATCAAACTGCAAAGAAACCAACGCGAGAAGAATGAAAAAGACTTACTACTTCGCGGAGTCGTTGAGCTGGTATTCTCGTGATCGGAGAAAGCACTCACGGACCCCCCTGTCGCCCCATAGTCTCTTCATGCTTTCCATTAGTTCTGCTGCAAACTGCAGGGTGTCTTCACCTCGCATGGCTGTTTCGAAAACGAGCCTCGCATCGATCTAGAATACGAGTTGGAACTTGAATGAGCTTTTGCACAACACACAACAGTTAGAAGTTAGTCTGATTTCATGCTTTACCTTTTATGCTATACTTACTACAGTCTATGTAAGGTTACAACGGTCCCTTACTACAGTTTACATAACAAGCAAATTCATGGAATAAATGCTCTGAAAGCCTTACAAGTTGTTCCAGTTGTAATGGAGTGAAATCGCTGTTTTGCAAAGCTACCTGGTAAACAAATACAACATACAAGACGTCATTTTATTCTCAATACTAACCCAAGCATCTACCATGCGTCCGATTTAACAAACTTTTTTGATAGGGGAAGCAGCCAAAAACAAAAAATTAATTCGCTCTAGTATGTCCATAACTTCCCAAAGGGAATAATACGGATTTATGAACTGAAGGAATACCACAGTATTATTTGACGATGATCATATAATACGGAGAAATACGATATCTACCAATGTAAAACTTTAGCAAAAGTAAATCAGGTTTGAGAATAAGCAATAACTACTATAATGCATACAAGAAGCCTTTATGAAATAGCTTCTAGTAAACTTTTGAAAATATGTTTTTAAGGCAGATATCTGAAAACATCTGGCAAAACAGCCATGTTTTCACATGAAATATTTTAAACTAGCTACTGGAGATCATGACTGGCAAATAGCTTAAGCCTTGCACATAATTTGGTCATAATTAAAAGGGCTTCCCATTGACATCTACAAAGGTTATCTTTAAGCTATAAAAAATTCATGAAAATGGAAAGCATGGTAATGGCAAATAAAATACATCTGATGGAAAAAAATTGACCCCTTTATCCCCTGTCTTATTTCTGCTAATCTGACACATTCCCAGATAACAATTAATATTCAAATCTGATGTACTACGATTGAAAAAAGTTTTGGGTAAACATAGAATTTAACAATGCCACCTTGGAGTAGGGGCTTTCAAATAAGCCATTCTGGAAAAATTAAGATTTTAAAAATGAAGTGAGCAAAAATCTAAAGTTTTGATTGCAAAACAATAACAAAATGCTTCAGACAATGGATGGGAAAGCTCTTTAAGTCTGTTTTGATTAACTTTGGACACACAATTAGATTATCGTTCTTGGTCCATAATTCTGACCTTTACTAATCAGGCAAGCACCTCAAGAAAAGCTTTAGCACACCCTAGGAAAGATTGCCTCCTCAAAGTGAGCAGCCATTTTCTCACCACTCAAACAAATAAGCCATACATGACATATCAGGAAAGGATGTTTGAATAGCATCAACAGTTAGCTTAACAAAATGAATACCAGGAAAAGCACTTACAATTCGACGTTCTTCACCAAAAGGTATATGCAGTTTTTCCATGGCTCGCAGAATGGCAATAAGAGACATGATGGCATTGCTGAAGATAACTGGCCTATATCTTCTGTAATCTTCTTCTGTAAACCCATTATCGTGAATAATTCTACAAAGACCCAAACAAAATTTGTTGAGAAAAAACCTGATGCTTGCAATATATATATATATATATAAACTCAAAGAAAATAATTTCAACCTAAATTACAATAGAACAATACAAACAATAGAAACCTGCCTAATACAATACACATTGTTAAAAGTGTTAAAACGCTAATTGTTATATATATATATCTGGAGTTCCATTCCGACCAAGAGTGGCTTGATACAATTGGGTAGCAGCCTTGTGAAAAGAATTTTCCTCCTGTCAGCATTTGCCTTATGATTATACATATATATAGACTAAAATAAATAGACTATTGTGACACACCGTCTAACTAATCCCTCCGAAAAGTTGAGCACTCTAGACAGCAATATAATAATTAATAGCAGTATAATATATATGTATATGAGGCTAAGGCTGACAGGGGGAGAATTATTTCCATATGGGAGCTACCCAATTTTATTTAACCACACTTGGTTTCAATTGAGCTCCAGCATGCGGCTTAAAAACAATGCTTATTCCACTATTTATATGTATTTTTCTACATATCTACAAAGAATAGCATATATACATATATACACATATAATCTTTGGATGTGAAGGTTACATGCAACCAACATCTTGCTGCAATACATTGTGTGTGCAGCGATGCAAAAAGTAATTCTGGATACAGACAGTTTATGTTCCATTGCTGAAATTGGTTGATTCTCTTGACAAACTCTTTTACCAAACATAAGTTTAAATTGAAATTTGAAACAACAGTTGACTGCAATCAGCAAAATACTTTTTTGTCTTAAAGTAAGTCAGCAGAGTTAAAACACAGCTAAGCTCAGGGGACTGGGTGACTTAAAATTGGAAACTTTATCCATCCAATCAGGGTTGATATCAGATGTTCATGTGATTACTTCAAATATCGCTGTGTGGGGTGTGATACAAACAATGAGACCCCCATGGGATCACCTTGATGTATATACTTCAAATAATAGGGGCAAGCATTCAAGAAAGTACCCAAACCCAGAAAGAAAATACTGCATTTCAGTTGCAAAAACTTCATCATTTTGCGTTATCAAATAAGTTTGAATCATGAAACCAGCATTTGTCACAAAAGTTGTTTGTGACATATGTCAATTTCTGAAAGTGACAGTTCTGGGTCAATGGTTGCATAAAAGTTGGTGGGAAGCAAGCACTGTAAACTTAAGCCAATGCTCAGCAAGGGTCACATTCCCACTTCTACAATACTAATACAGCTACCACATTCATGTGTTCTTAAAAATTGCTTTATGGCAAATATCAATCAACAGCAGCAGTAAAAAAGGTATAGTCATATTTAATTAAGAAAAGCAAATACTATTGCAGATTAACACCTATAATATGCTTCAAATTCAATTCAAGTAACACTTACTTCATTTGCTTTACAATGGTGCTTTTTCCAGATTCTCCAGCACCTATAATAAGAAATTATCACATAAGTGTACATTTTATATTAAAAAGGTCTAAACATGGACAAGGTTGGCTGAATAGCTTTCAAAATCTACATGTTGTATTCTCCATCTGATCAACAAGTTGGAATTTGTTTTAGATTCTAAACAAACAAAGACAGCTTCCAAAATGGCAACTTCTGTTTTCAAAAATAAGTACTCTATTGTTTAAAAATAAAATGTTGATACTGTTATGGGCTTATATCATGCCCATCCTGATAACTTTATAGCTTTTGACAATTAATTAGATATGTTGATGCAAGAAACAGAGCCACAAAATATGACACAACTTGATCAGATGAAATATTTTCTGGTTAATATAGCTTTGAATAATGGTTCATTAAGTTTCATGAATTCAATACAAAACATCTTAAGAATGGTCACAGTACAATACAACCTACACCATTGCAACCAAAAGGCTACACAGACAAATGTTAATTTGATTTCTTCAATATACACATGACTAGAATACTCTTGTCTGGTATGATGAAGACTGCAAACTTGGCAATATAGCTTAGGCCTGGCTTCATAGAGATGTAGACTTTGCATCCTGCTTTACACACCTAACATTAGCATCTGATAACACAATATATGGATTTGCATAAAGGCTTTTCAGATTAGATCAGTCTAGCCAAGTTGTCAAAACTACTAGTAAACAACTATTTGAAAATCCTCACTCTTTATCACCTTGTGATGCTTTCCAAGCAATTGTGGTAAGAAAACAGAAACGCTATGGCATTACTCCAATATTTTATAATATTCTGGCTTGATTTCTAGCAAGTATCACCACACTTATTAAGAATTCTTTCTCTAAGCCAGAACAAACATAAGAAGCTGGTTGTAGCATTTAAGAGTTAAAACTTTATCAACAACAGTATATTCGTCTCTAGGCAACAAAAAAACATGAGATTTAATATTCAATTTGTTATCAAGAAAGTCAGTCTTTTTCTCAAATATGATCCCAATAAGGAGAAAACGTTTAGATTTTCCCATGTGCAAAATGTATAGGAATATACATCACAGACAAATAGATAAATTGAAATTGAAAGAAGCTTCTCATCCAATCATGGAAATGAAATGCAGTAGCAAGTATATACCATGGTTAGACAACTATTGAGAGGATTTGGAGCCTTAAGCTGAAAACTAAGATGCTTGCATGAAATAGTGTTATTCAAGGATTCCATGTGGTACGTTTTGTGGACAAATTTTGAACATTTGCCCAGAGAATGTGGCCATTTCCTGTTTGCACATATTTCAGACTTTGTCAAGGTTTTTATGGCTGTTAACCACAGACACAGCTATAAGATAACAGTGCTTATTTCAAATGACTTCAGAGGAATGTGTGAATGAGGAAAAATTGTTATTTAATAAAAAAATACTCTTTGGCGATCATTTGAGATCAAGACATTGGGGATTTATATAGTCATAGGGAATTTACAATCAATCAATCAAACAAATTTCTTAGAAGGCATCACTCCACATTAATATAACAAGTGAAAGTTTGGTACTGTCTTTGCACTTATGCATCTACAAATGACAGTTCAATTACTTCTTAATGCATGGTTGTACTGCTTGTTTGTATCCATTCAATTTAAAACAATCACACTCACAAACTTTCTGTGCCACTCAAAGGTGAAGTGATTTGTCAAAGGCATACATAGAAAATGAAACATTTAATAAAATCAAAAAAATGCTAAAAGTTTGACACTTTGGCACTGATGTTGGCAACATACAAATATGCCTGTAAATTTTTTAACACCAACATGTCCCTTTATTTTAACCAAATGGAGATGCTTACCTTGTATTGTATTGTTACAAAATATTATCAAAAAGGAAGAGTTCTTCTTGTCAACAATGACAGTTCTTAGAGGTGGTGAAATTACACATTTTCGTCATACATCCTTTAATAATCAACGGGCTTGCTTTTACTCAGGTACAAAAATAAGTGGAGGCAACTAACTCCATTTCAGCGGAACTTTATTTCAATTCTTACGACTGCTCTTACTACAGCTTAGGCCACCAAATAACCTTAAGACGACATTACACATTCAAGGACGAAGGGACTCGTTGAGCCTTATGTAATTTGTCTCATCAACGCTGGTTTTTATAACTGACATTGGTAAGTTTGAGGATTTGAAGCTAAGTATTTTGACATATGTTTTACGTTCATAGTAACCAAAGTTTTTTCCATTCGTGCTTTAGGGATGTGAGACTGCTATCATTAGGAAGCCAGTAGTCTAGTGGTGAACGATCATTGGATTATAAACACAAGCAGGTTGGTCAATTGTAGCAAATACTATCAGAAACGTCGGATAATTCCTCCACAAGTGTGCTTTCTTAAATATGGAACCAGCATGTTGAAGAAACAAGACAAAATTACACACCTAAGAGGAGCAGTTTGACTTCCTTCAGGGCCCTGTCGCCATCTTGTTTTAAGGTCTTCTCTATAGCTCTGCTGCGAGAAATGGCCTCCCTTTCCTCGACGCTTTGACCGCAACCCATTCGTAGTAAGAGATTTTTTCGTTAATAAAAATGACTACATCTTCTGCACGATCGAATGGGAAAAGGTTTGAGAGCTAACGTCACTTTGATTTGCTTGCATATTTGTCACAAAGCACTTGACGCCCTTTCTTCACATTCCATTCCCCAGATTGTGAGCCCACGCGGGCTTTGCACAGCGCCGTCCTGTTTTGCGCACGCGTAAAAGCGTTGTTGACGAGAATCATCCCTGCAACATGTCAACACCTCTCCTCCACAGGAGAATTCGAATTATCGCCGCCTTCAAGCTGGCAACAAAATATGAATCATTTATTTGGACACGAAAAACAACTGTGGGGAATTTCATTCCAATACTGAAAAATTGTTGGAGATTTGAATTGCTAATGTTGTTGAGTCGCCGAACAACTAAAATCCACTTCACTGCTAGGAGTGTTCGTTTCTTAGGGTTACCGTCACTGCTGGAATCAGACCCAGAACTGTTGTCTCGCCTAACACACTTTTCTCGAGGCCTTGAAACTTTGTTTTCTTTCCGAGCCTCACTCGTTTTAAGTGTTAGAGGCAGCTGATCACCTTGAAAGTAAATTTAGAAAGGCTTGAAAAGGAATTGATATGCTTTTTGGAATTGATATGGTACAAGAAAGTTGAATTCACTAATAAGAAGGATTTTTCTAGATGGACCCAAAAGTAAATCATATGGGTACAACCATCTCACAATCTTTATTAACCACCCGTTTTCTCTGCAAATGGCTTCAAATGGCCTCTCAATAAAGCACATTCAGACGAAAGTTTAGAAATGCACCCTTCCAAAGTTTTAGTCAGGTTGCAAAGCTTGAGGTGACCTTTTTTTCATTGACTTATACAGTCTAATTCTTTTCTACACCAAGCTTCCGATCTCCTTACTTTTATCAAGGACTCTCTGTATAAATATTGTGACTTTACTTGATTCTTCAGGGCTCAAAACTTCAGATTCTCTAATAGAATCAAGCAATTTGAGCTTGGAACAAGCTTCTTGGTGGCTTAGAAGGAAGAATTTCTAACGCAAAAGAAGAATGACGTTTTTTGCATCCTGTATCTGCATGAATCTTTGGCAAATTTAGCCAAATCTTCGCTAGAGTACATGCATATTTTCTCAATATATTTACTTTGATCTATTTTCATATACCAATCTTTTTGGGGGCTTGACCATGCCAAACGAATGAAACAGCAGTATCAGAATATCGCAACTGTTCTTTGCATGCAACTATGATCTCTTTACCTACAAGACAAGCATGCATGACCAATCGCGCGTCTTTCTTTTAGTACTCATTCTGAGAGTCTTATAACACATAACAAGAGCATGAAGTAAACAACATCAAAAATGTACCATGGATACCATGTTTTGACTTTTCTCTATAGCATCCAATAGCACCGTTTTCTTGAAAGCCACCCATGTGGGGTGGTGCATATTTAGAAAAGTCCATCTTAAATTTGCATTTAGTTATGTTTCACTCTTTTGACTAATTGTACATTGAACATTTTTTTGGCACAATTCGATTTGTAAAACGATTTTCTTACTGAAATCTGCAAACTTGTATAAATATTCATTGTTGAAAACGGATCAAAACTTAACCCTTTTTGCCTTCGCCTTGAAAACGGAGCTTCCTGAAATCGTTAGTGAAAACGCGTTCATCCGTAAACGATCAGTGGCGCTGGCAAGGGGGGCAAGGGGGTATTTGAGCAAATAGAGGGGGAGTAGTTACCCCCAGGCGTAAAGAAAAGGGTAAACAACGAATATTTTTAATGCACTTTTTTATCACGGGGTTTTAAATTGCAAAAATGAGAGAACCAAACCTTTTTTAAAGTCACAATTTGGCCAATATCCAATTCCTCAAAGAAGGACAGTTAGTGTCGTTAGCAATGTGAAACAACAAGGAACAAACTTTCAAAAACATCTCGCCGCCGGTTAGAACTTGGCTCTTTTCTGAGATTGTGTTTTCCCAAGGTAGAAGATCTTTGCAATGCCAATGCCTCAGCTTCCTGAATCTGACAAAATGTTAGAGCTCTTTTAGGATTCTATTCTTCAGTTGTGTATTGAAGCAATGATTTGCAACTGAGGCAAGTTATATTTCCGTTGTTTTTGCAAAATTAGCTAGATTTTGAGTTAGCTAGTAGCCTAGAAACAGCATATGCTTCAAAATTTAATTTTTGTACGCAAGGGGCAGTTCGCGGTAGGTTCTGGCAATTTTCAAAATGCACATGTTATAAGCAAGTTAGACACTTAGTATATACTACGCCTTAGTAAAAAACTGTTGGCAAGTCGACAAGGTAGTAATAGACAATAAAATTCACAACTCACGACCATTAAAACTGGGTAATAAACTAGGAATAACACCAGATGGTGCAGAGTCTTGTACAACAATGAAGGAAGCAATTGGATGACTTGTTCTTTTGAACACTGGGGACATATCACCTACCCCAGCGCAATAAAAACAGCAATTCTTCGCGCGGAAATAGCTGAACTATATAAAGCCAATAAACAACAAAAAGTCGACGCACTCAACACCCTTAACGTGAAGGCCAACCGAACATTGATCGAGGAGCCGTCATTAAATGATACGCCCATGGAGGGTCAGGGAGTAAGAGAAAAACAACGAACAAAATATTCGAGTATGGTTCGATAATGTAACACAGCGTTCTGATAAATTAGATATTTATTTAGTATGGCTACTAGCTGTTTCTAAAGTCCATAAAACAATTGGATGTTGAATTTATTGAAAGATTATTACTTCTGCCATGCGACCATGCAATTTAATCAATAAATTTGTAGTTCTGTTGTTGATAAGTTTTCCGTATTTTTAAAATCAGCCAAGGGAAGTTGCGTCAATATTTCAAATAGCATATGCAAATAGCGTCAATATTTCATACGAATGAAAAAATCTAGCTAATTCGTCAAACCAAATTAGATATTCCCAATCAAAAGAATACGCTACCTAGATCGTCAGAAGCTGCCAATGGGCTGCCATAAGAAAAACGAAAGAAAGGATGGCCTCTCTTGCGGAGGTGGGACATTGGTGGGAGATTGGTCAAGTACGCTTGCCACTATGCACCCAAGGGAGGCACGGCCGTTTGTATAGAGGAAAGGGGGGGATTACCGGCGAAACGGAGGTCGCATCTTGGGCAATCCTGCGGAACTTTGCCAATTCAAGGAAAGGCAAAAATTAGCATCAACATTAACCATTCCAGAATAATGTACGTCAGAAAGGGTAAGGATACATAGCGCAATGCGCATGATTGTTTCCCTTAGCAAAAGGCTAAATTACCATCTCTACAACTACCCTTACACAACAGCATTACCGCGGCTAGATTTTTGCATTAATAGAGAATGCGCTAACGTGTCCATGAATCGCCCCGAAAATATGGGCAATCGCCAGTCGGAAAAGTTCCCTCAGGAATGCTTCTCTATTAAGATTGACTGCAAGAGATAAGATAAAAGCAGGAATGTTTTCTAAGGAAACTGGCTCGCGAAGAAATAGGCCACACTTGAACCGTAGCAAGAGTGCAAATAAACTGCATGCAAAAAGAATTTGAAAGAAAAAGGAAAATAAGAAGAAGCCTACAACACCAGGTGTTCCCAGGCGGTCACCCATCCAGGTACTGACCTGGCCCTACCATGCTTAACTTCGGTGATCGGACGAGAACCGGTGTATTCATGGTGGTATGGCCGTAGGCGACATGATAAGTAAAATAATGCCTACTCTTCTTGCTTGAACAAGACAACACGTTGCTCCTTTTTGCACCAGATACAGCGGTTGAGCGACATGCGGCCAGGAAACGCACCAATCTCGCCCCTAGCGTGTGCATTTTCGTCACCTTGACGATGCTGGGAGGCAGTGTTTATGAAATCGCTGCCCTACGAAGCGTACCCTTGTTTGAGCCAGTATTTAAATCCCCGAGAAAACGTGCTTGTCAGTAGAGGCAAGCTAACGATTGCAGCAGCAGTGGAGTAAGATGCAGCAAGGTGTCGAAAAATGCAGCAGCAACACGAACAGACGCTGTAAATTCAAGGAAAAGACAAAAACACCTCGATTCTGTGAAATCCCGAAACTTCAAAAGATGTCCAGGTAGACCAAACTCTGCACCGACTTTGCTCGAGGTTGTCTCTCGAAGATATAACCGATCGTTGGAAATACTTTTCTTCCCGAGTGAGTTTCTGTTTAGTGGCAAATGGGCAGAAAGCAGAACACTTCTGTTGGTATGCTGTTGCGTGAAAGGCATGCTTCTCTATTAAGATTGACTGCAAGAGATAAGATAAAAGCAGGAATGTTTTCTAAGGAAACTGGCTTGTGAAGAAATAGGCTACACTTGAACCGTAGCAAGAGTGCAAATAAACTGCATGCAAAAAGAATTTGAAAGAAAAAGGAAAATAAGAAGAAGCCTACAACACCAGGTGTTCCCAGGCGGTCACCCATCCAGGTACTGACCTGGCCCTACCATGCTTAACTTCGGTGATCGGACGAGAACCGGTGTATTCATGGTGGTATGGCCGTAGGCGAAATGATAAGTAAAATAATGCCTACTATTCTTGCTTGAACAAGACAACACGTTGCTACTTTTTGCACCAGACACACAGGTAGAGCGACATGCGGCCAGGAAAGCACCAATCTCGCCCCTAGCGTGTGCATTTTCGTCACCTTGACGATGCTGGGAGGCAGTGTTTATGAAATCGCCGCCCTACGAAGCGTACCCTTGTTTGAGCCAGTATTTAAATCCCCGAGAAAACGTGCTTGTCAGTAGAGGCAAGCTAACGATTGCAGCAGCAGTGGAGTAAGATGCAGCAAGGTGTCGAAAAATGCAGCAGCAACACGAACAGACGCTGTAAATTCAAGGAAAAGACAAAAACACCTCGATTCTGTGAAATCCCGAAACTTCAAAAGATGTCCAGGTAGACCAAACTTTGCACCGACTTTGCTCGAGGTTGTCTCTCGAAGATATAACCGATCGTTGGAAATACTTTTCTTCCCGAGTGAGTTTCTGTTTAGTGGCAAATGGGCAGAAAGCAGAACACTTCTGTTGGTATGCTGTTGCGTGAAAGGCATGCTTCTCTATTAAGATTGACTGCAAATGATAAGATAAAAGCAGGAATGTTTTCTAAGGAAACTGGCTCGCGAAGAAATAGGCTACACTTGAACCGTAGCAAGACTGCAAATAAACTGCATGCAAAAAGAATTTGAAAGAAAAAGGAAAATAAGAAGAAGCCTACAACACCAGGTGTTCCCAGGCGGTCACCCATCCAGGTACTGACCTGGCCCTACCATGCTTAACTTCGGTGATCGGACGAGAACCGGTGTATTCATGGTGGTATGGCCGTAGGCGACATGATAAGTAAAATAATGCCTACTCTTCTTGCTTGAACAAGACAACACGTTGCTCCTTTTTGCACCAGACACACAGGTAGAGCGACATGCGGCCAGGAAAGCACCAATCTCGCCCCTAGCGTGTGCATTTTCGTCACCTTGACGATGCTGGGAGGCAGTGTTTATGAAATCGCTGCCCTACGAAGCGTACCCTTGTTTGAGCCAGTATTTAAATCCCGAGAAAACGTGCTTGTCAGTATAGGCAAGCTAACGATTGCAGCAGCAGTGGAGTAAGATGCAGCAAGGTGTCGAAAAATGCAGCAGCAACACGAACAGACGCTGTAAATTCAAGGAAAAGACAAAAACACCTCGATTCTGTGAAATCCCGAAACTTCAAAAGATGTCCAGGTAGACCAAACTCTGCACCGACTTTGCTCGAGGTTGTCTCTCGAAGATATAACCGATCGTTGGAAATACTTTTCTTCCCGAGTGAGTTTCTGTTTAGTGGCAAATGGGCAGAAAGCAGAACACTTCTGTTGGTATGCTGTTGCGTGAAAGGCATGCTTCTCTATTAAGATTGACTGCAAATGATAAGATAAAAGCAGGAATGTTTTCTAAGGAAACTGGCTCGCGAAGAAATAGGCTACACTTGAACCGTAGCAAGAGTGCAAATAAACTGCATGCAAAAAGAATTTGAAAGAAAAAGGAAAATAAGAAGAAGCCTACAACACCAGGTGTTCCCAGGCGGTCACCCATCCAGGTACTGACCTGGCCCTACCATGCTTAACTTCGGTGATCGGACGAGAACCGGTGTATTCATGGTGGTATGGCCGTAGGCGACATGATAAGTAAAATAATGCCTACTCTTCTTGCTTGAACAAGACAACACGTTGCTCCTTTTTGCACCAGACACACAGGTAGAGCGACATGCGGCCAGGAAAGCACCAATCTCGCCCCTAGCGTGTGCATTTTCGTCACCTTGACGATGCTGGGAGGCAGTGTTTATGAAATCGCTGCCCTACGAAGCGTACCCTTGTTTGAGCCAGTATTTAAATCCCGAGAAAACGTGCTTGTCAGTATAGGCAAGCTAACGATTGCAGCAGCAGTGGAGTAAGATGCAGCAAGGTGTCGAAAAATGCAGCAGCAACACGAACAGACGCTGTAAATTCAAGGAAAAGACAAAAACACCTCGATTCTGTGAAATCCCGAAACTTCAAAAGATGTCCAGGTAGACCAAACTCTGCACCGACTTTGCTCGAGGTTGTCTCTCGAAGATATAACCGATCGTTGGAAATACTTTTCTTCCCGAGTGAGTTTCTGTTTAGTGGCAAATGGGCAGAAAGCAGAACACTTCTGTTGGTATGCTGTTGCGTGAAAGGCATGCTTCTCTATTAAGATTGACTGCAAATGATAAGATAAAAGCAGGAATGTTTTCTAAGGAAACTGGCTCGCGAAGAAATAGGCCACACTTGAACCGTAGCAAGAGTGCAAATAAACTGCATGCAAAAAGAATTTGAAAGAAAAAGGAAAATAAGAAGAAGCCTACAACACCAGGTGTTCCCAGGCGGTCACCCATCCAGGTACTGACCTGGCCCTACCATGCTTAACTTCGGTGATCGGACGAGAACCGGTGTATTCATGGTGGTATGGCCGTAGGCGACATGATAAGTAAAATAATGCCTACTCTTCTTGCTTGAACAAGACAACACGTTGCTCCTTTTTGACCATTCCAAGTGTTCATTAGATCTTTCCACCATGCAGTGTTCACCCTTTTTAAAGTGAGAGAGAAATACGAAAAAGAAGTTCATCTACCGAACAAGACATGTGAATAAGGTGGCGTAGGAACGGCCTACCGTGCACAATGGATTTGCAAGAATGTTGTAGAATCCAAATTAGCGAAGGGAGCTCATGTTTGGTGCAAGGGCGTCGATGTAGCCAATGATTAATTGAGGCTCTGAGCTTGTTACATTTGGCGTGAGGCACATGGAGCCCCTGCTTAACTGTGTTAAGAATAAAACCCATAAAGTTATTGAGGTAGAAGGATCCTTGGTGTTTTCATTGACGATTGCAGCTTTCAGATTATGATAAGCTTGAGATGCGGCGGGTGCCACAGCGAGAAGAAGGACATCTAAATAATGCGAAACGCGCGATACATTGCTCTGATGGAACGTCTGCAAACGCGTAAAGACTGCAGGCGCTGAATGTAGGCCAAATGGAACTGCCAAATTAATATAACACTGACCTTGCCAATACTGATACAGTGAAGGGTGAACGGGAAGAAGACGACACGCCCCACTTAGATGAAATTTTGCTAACAAGCAGCAGATCGGCAATTACACTTTGCTGACCTTGTAGGTGATGCAATGCAATATACCAAGACGAAACTATTTTCAGGACTTCAACAAGCCATCTGCATCATATATATGAGAGCCACAATATCAGCGCGAAGCTTGAAGCCTGATTTCAATCGCCTAAAGTCTTAGTGTCCAAAAACCGTTTATGACAAGCTTAGGAGAGCGAAGGAACAAGAAGTTGGAGCCTCATTGTGAAAATCAGACTAGGCGGCAAATCGAGGGAGTGTTACGAGAAACATTTTGGCCTAGCTGTGAGGGAGTGTTTGGCACATGTGGAAAGACTTTATTGAGATCAGTAATGCCTGGATATTCGTAATAAACAGTTGTCAAATCACTGAGGTCAAATTTATGCCTTGAAGCTTTTAAGGGGTTTATGTTGTAAATGATGACATGCTTTTATCGAAAAGCCAAAAGCGAAGGGTAAAGGCTTGATTGAAGGTCAGATTTCTCCAACTGGATCTCTCTGTAGATATCTATTTAAACAAGCAGAGATGGAAGACCTCAGTGCGAAACACAAGCTAGAGTTAAAGGAACTTCAAGGTAAAAGTTGTTGGCCTATTTTCTTATGCATTAAAAATGTTTAAGGTTTCCTTTTAAGTCAAACAAATTACATTTGTTGTCAAACTTGGCTAATAATGTCAATTAATGTTGTGTTTGATTTTGCATCTAAGCATTCAAGTGAAGTAATCTATCGTTTACTTTCAGTTGTCACAGCACATCATGCTGACACATCTTTTCTCGCACTATCTCTCAATCTGGCTCTGTGTTTTCTGCACATTAATTAAGATAATGATAGCTCAGATTGTTCATAGAGGCTGAGCCGCAAAGTCAGTAGAAACTCACATACAACCTGCTTTTAACAGTTTGTTTCCCTTTATGTAGCAAAAATCCAGAATATGAAGCATTCTGTGCCAAAAGGGGACAAGAAAAGAAGAAAACAAGTTATGACTGACATTGCGGCCTTAGAAAGTGAGCTACAAAACAAACACAAACAGGAGATTGCTGATTTTGACAATCAGGTTTATAGCAGTGATTATCAATAACAGTAATCTTATTAAATTTGTCATGCAATGTTTTTTCTCTTACTCTGCTATTACAGAAATGGTAGATTTTGTGAAAGTTAACATGCACTTGACATGGACCTGTATCCTTGTTATTCAGAAATGGTCCATCCAGTCATATATTTATACTAAAAATAGTATTCATACTGCCATGATTTTGTTGAATACTTATGTTTTTACAATCATTCAATTGAAAGGAGACATATGAGACTTAGAGGAATACATGTAGAAATCTCTGTTTAGTAACATTTAATATACCTATGACTTCATGTTGCTAGTTGAGTTTGATTTAATTTTTGACTTTTTATTACATTTATCAGACAGGTGCTAATCAAGTACCAGATGACTTGTGTAAGCCACTCAGTGATGTCAGTATTTGTGAAGAAGAAGCTCCACCAAAACGCATTAGTAAGGCACAGAAGAGACGGGTAAGCTTGGAAATTATCACTTCTTATATAATAGAAACTCATTGTGACATCAAACACTCAAATATTTGCATCATTGCATGTAAACCGTTTTGAATTTCTCAAAGAAGCATTAACTCTCATTTTGCTTTCTGTGACTTTCTCATCATTCCAATTTCATAATCTATTGTTTTTGATCTTTTCCTCTGACTAGGTTTTTCTAACAGATTCATTTGAGCATGTTATCCCAGAAGCAAATTATTTGGATGCAAAGTGGGTATATGTGAAATTGCAAAGTTAGTGAAATGATCTTTTTGGTTGACAGGAACGAAAAGAAGAGGAGGAGAGAGAGAGGCGAAAGTTGTTGGCAGCAGCCGAAGAGGATAAGGTGAATAGTGCAAGAAATGTTGAATCAAGCAAGATGAAGGAAGTTGCTGCCCAGCATGGCTTGCAAGTCAAAGAGGTACAATTCTTCTTCTGAAGCAAATTTTAGAAGAAACAACTGGCCATTGATCATCATTTACTTGTTTTAGAATGAATGAAAAACCCTTCTACATCTACATCGATACTGAGCAGGACCGTGTATCGTATAATGCTCAGAGTGCAAGAAATAATGAAAAAAAGTTTAATGGATAAAACGTGCTAGAGGATGCCACTGATCAATGATTAGATTGATTGAACATTTACATACCAAATGAGAAGCTGTAATTTTGTTTGTCGGCAAGACCGAATCAAAAAGGGACTGAAAATTGAAGGGGACATTGAGAGGGTATTATGGTACATTGAGAGGGTATTATGGTACCCTTTCATGCATAGCGTTGGGATGTTATATCCATGCTTGTCATTGCAAACTTGTAGCCCTAATTGTAATTTATAATTTGCATTCAGTTAAAATCCTGAGGTTTAGAAAAGCTCATCGTCAGATGAAAAGAACTTGCAATGTATGGAGAGATGTTTTTGACTGGCCTTTTTGTTTGACACTGGCAACCACATCAGCATTCTCACCTACCCTTATTCACAAGCCTTAAATCCCTTGTAAAAAGTGGTCAATTTTGGGACATTTCACTGTGTATATTGGGAAAAATCATTCAGCTTCTTGTCAAAAATTGTCTGTATAGGGTATATTTTTGTTAATTTTTCCTGATTGGATATGTTTACCTTACAAAATCACTTGCGCAAGTGAAATCATGTGAGTACTAGGCAACTCATAGGGAATTTTTTATAAGAGTCTCTTATAAAAGACCTGTATAAAGAGCACAATTAGCTAAAATGTAGAAATTACTGATTTTGAAAATTCGATTCTTTTATGTGTATTCTTCCTTTTTTGAAACATGTACTTTTTTGGAAATAGTTTATTCATGAAGTGCTGATCTGCTTGTGTTTCAGATCACTCCAGATGGGAACTGGTGAGAGAAGCTTTGTTGATTCTTCTTTTTCGATACTGTCAAAAAGAATATTTTTAGCATTTGATGAGAATCTCACTAGGTACTCACTTCCCTCTATAGAATTATTTGGACTTTGTTGAGATCTTTTTCTGCTTATTATCATCCTTGTGTCTAATTTTGATATTAATCATCACCCTAGGTGGCCCTTTCATTTTCTTTACCTTCGTTTTGCTTATTTAAAGTGCACTTGGAAAGTTTTTTAAAATTATTTGTGTATGAAACATAGAGCAAAAGCTCTCCTGGTACACATCTGTTTGCAAATAATGTTTTCTTTTCAGCCTGTATAACGCAATTGCTGACCAGTTATCAGGCACAGAGGTCAATGTGGGTATTCTTTACAAACGTAAAAAGAGTTTTTGGCTTATGACTGAGGTTTTGGCATTTGAGTCTATCAGAGGCATTTGCCACATCACCCTTGCAATGGGTCAAGTCATTTACTGGGAGTCATTTACTGGGAATGAGAAACTTTCTGTTCATCCTTCCAAGTATGCCATCAGGTCATGAAGAAAACCTATATGCCACGGCAAAGACATTTATTTCCTCTTGCTAAGGTCATGATAGTCTAATAGTACAGACCCAACTTGATTTGGTCGCTCTTTTGTTATACACTCATGCTTAAAGTACTTATTTTCTCAAACGTCGCTGTTTGGGTCCTTTCTGAATATGACATTTTCTGTGCAGTATGAATGGAAGAGTCTCCGGGCATTAACTGCAAAGAAGTTAAGAAGTGACAGGGAGCAATTTATTCCTTTTATGACGAATTCAGAAACTGGAGAGCCATTCACAGAAGGTGAGGTCCGTTGCGCATCCTTTGCCGATTCTAAATAAGATTCAGAGATTGGCCATTGTGCAGGCGGTATTGAAATGGTAAATAGAATACGACTTTATATGGAATGATGGGATGCTACTCAGAATCTTTTCTTACGCAGGTGATTTTGAAAATTATTGCAACGATGTTGAAAATACAAACACTTGGGGTGGACAAATAGAGGTAGGAATCTGATGGATTAGCAGTGGTTATTGTTATTAACCCTAGGGAATAGTATAATGAAAATTATTAACGTAGTAACGAAATCACAGAAGTAGGTGAAGCCTCAGTTTATTCGCTCCCAGACATTATGGGTGACCTTTCATCTATATTTAGCTTCACGTGTCATGTGGGTATAGCGGCTGAGATGCTCTCTTTGGAGAAGCCTCGTACGTGTGCTCGACAATAATAACTGACGGTCTGTTATTTGGTCAGCATCAGAACACGATGTGTATTGACCTGGACGAACCTTCGCTGACTGCAGCCTCTCTGTTGTTTTCTCTTTAGGACAGTCCTCTTTTCATTGTTAGGCTTCCTTGTCCATGATAGCTGGGCTGAAAACTTTTCTTGATCAGACACTTCCTCGGCCTTCTAGATCTAAATAATACGCCAGTGTCCGAATTTTGTTTTGAAGATTCAAGCACTGTCATCGGTTCTTGGCTTGTCGGTAGAAGTTTTTCAAGCAGACTCGCCAGTTTTGAAGATAGGAGACAACTGCAGTGGGAAAAAGATTCACCTCTCGTAAGTCTTTCTTTGAAATGAAAGTAGCAAACTCTTTTTTAAGTTATCTAGTGCGCTTATTTGAGTGAATTTTTTTTTAAAAAATTGAAATTTGGAATAGAGACAATAAGCTTTAAAATAATATTTCACAAATACACAAAGCTGTATTTTCAATGCCGTTGTTCTTTGGTAAACACGAACGGCTATGACAGAGTGTCTTCGTTGCTAGATTTGAAGATTCAGGGCCTCTTAAAAAGGCACAATGCTACATTCTATCAATCAAATACTGTTTAGTATTGTGTTCTGACTCGCCCAGGCTTCTGATTTTTGCAATTCACTCACGTTTACCATTTAAACATCCGGCCACTCTTGTTTGCCGGATACTGTCATGCATCGATTGAGACCAAATGAGACATGATCTCTTCATTAATGACAATTCCAATCTGTTTACAGCTACCACCGACATGCCTACGGCTTGGGTGAACACTACAACTCGCTGGTTCCCCTGGAAGAGTAAAATGCCCAATCGAACAAAGATGTGTTTTTCTACTTGCAAACGTGTCAACTGTTGGAGCAATCATTTCCTTGTTATATTGCCCTTTACAGTGGAAATGGGGAATATGGCTGCATGATGCAGAAGCTTGAAGGGCGTGTTGTTTGGCAAAAGGATTAAAAACACGATAGCCTTTGTATTGGGATCAACAGGAAGCAACATTTCCCCACCACTGAAGCAATCTTCTGACAAGAGTTCTGAGATTTAGGTTTTGTTACGAGCTTCTGTCGTTAGAATATCGAAACTTTCTCATGGAGTACCGAAGTGGCAATTCTTATGCTTGATGAATTAGTGTGAAGTGTTTTTAGTTTAGAAATTCATCGCTACTGTTGATAAGATTTTTGATATTTCTTATAAGAGTAGCAGGCAATATGATGTTTATAGAAATTTGTTTATTTGTTCAAAAGTTTAACTGCCGTCTAATCCTCTTCAACGTCACACAGAAGTCACGGCTAGGCGGAGTTGAAAGTATAGTTGATAACTGTTGAGAATTGTCTATATTTAGTGTAACAACTTGTACTAAACTTTTTATCTTCATGAAGTTCTAAATGAAAACTATATGAGATGCGAAATGGCAACTGCTGAAGGCCAAACTTGTGATGCTGCCCATCTAAACTGATCTAATGAAGTTTGTACCCTGGGTACCAGACTCACTATGTATACAATCAAATAGAGTCTATAATTTTACATATAGTGAGTCTGGTACCCAGGGTAGGAAGTTTGGTACTGGAAGTAAATGGACCCGCTAGAAAAAGCGTGACATTACTTTAACTTAAAGTAAGACTTGGTGCCTCCGAGAAATATTTCTTTGCCTTCCGGTCACTGGGCAGATTGTGCTAACATGGTCTCGCTAGAGTCTGTTTCCTGGTAATGACAATGCTACAAAAAGGAGAAACAACCCATCTTCCTCAAATACTACAGCTCTATGTCATCAAAACAATATAAGCAACAAATATTTTAATACATAATGGATAGCAAAGAAAGATAAATCTGTACCCAGGTGATCGCCATGTATTTGATTCAGAAAATCGATTAATGCAGAAGTGAAGATGAGTGTCCGACAACGAATTCGGCACAAATTCTTTGAGGGCCTAAGCTCGAATAGTGCATCCGGCCATTTTTGATAAGAACAAAAGTCGTGTTTTGTTCTTCTACCCCTCAAATTATAAGCGAGTCTTATAAAGAAATATTTTTATCAAACATCGTAAGAACTAATGTTTATAGGGTTGAACATTTAACGTTTTTATGGACTGTTTGCTATTAATGTTTTAAAAAGACTAATGTAATGAATCTTACTGACACGAAATCAAAAAAAGATAACTGTGGCAAAGAAACCGAAACTAGATTAGACAAGGTGAGCAACTTTGAGGCAAAGCAATCTCCTGTTTGCCTATGTTCAGTGGCAGAAGATATAATACATGGTAGTTACTCAGAACATTAAGACATTTAGTTCAAGTTGGATTAAAATCAAGACGCTTTCTTATGCAAAGGATACAATACTTTATACAGTCGTAGTAAAGATAACTTATAGATATAGGTTATTTATCCGTTTAGGCGAAAGACAAATCTCATAACCTTTGGAACCAATCAGAATTCTCCAATCCTGCTTAAGTTGACCCATCACGAAAATATTACTCTTTTATTTTTTTGGACCTTCTTTGAAAAATCTAAAGCTGGTAAAGGTACTTTCAAATAGCCTTTAGAAAATTTTATGTAACCAGAAAAATCCATAATTCTCTAAAGTATTTTTAATGTCAATTCAATAGTCTAAGTGTCAATATTCTATAGTGTAATAAATATCAGAGACTAGAAACACTTTGACGGCAAAATGAACTTTTTGTTTTTAACCAAAGATAAGGAGCTTCTTCTAAGCACTATACGAATCATTTAGATCAAATCAAATGACATTTGACTTTTTTCTACTTGCAAATAGGCCTTGCTTTGCAAGCATTATTTAGTTTTATTGGTTGTTGTTTTGTCAAGGCCAGTCCTGGTTTTGAACGTGCATACGCAAAGAGAAGCTCTAGAAGGGTAATATCTGGTGGCATAAAAGATGCATATTAAGCATGCAAAGCTGCTTCTAGAAGACAACTAGTGCTTTTTGAAAACCCTCATCTAAAAAACCCAATCCTCATCTCACTAGAATGCACTTAATAATATATACTTTAAACATAACTTCTATTTTTGGCAAACACAATTTTCATCGAATGAAAAGAATCAATTTTCGGGGAATAGGTTTCAATTTAGTTCATAGTATGAAACTAGCATCTACAGCCACATTTTATCACTGACCATGACATGCTGACTTAGTTGATTCCAAAAAATTAACATTTATGATAATTTTGATTGCTGCTTGTGTCCAAGATAAACTATATTTAAAAGTAAAAACAACATAGTGGAAAAACACCCCAAGTTCTTGAACTTTTCCAGAGTCCATAATTGAAGCAGAGAAAAACTTCAGTTGAAAGAGAAAACATCAAATTGACAAAGCTTTTGCAAAAAACTTTTGTCATCAGTCATAATAATATCATTTACATTTGAGCAAGATTTGGCTAAAATGAGAAAAATTAGAACAACTAGCACAGCTGGGTTGATACTCATAAATTGGCATGATCATTGATATGCATTCCAAGCTAATAAAAAAGCTGTTCATCACTGTTTGCATTCAAAAATATGTCATGCAACTTTATTAAAACAAGCTGTGGAGATAACTGATTATGTGTGGATCAATATCTTTGCAACAAATATGCCGGTCTACCTAAAGAAATTGTTTCTAAATGATTTCATATGCCCATAAATTGTATCTAAAAGCAAAAATTTAACTCCAAACATCTACAGAATACCTGTTCTTGTTGCTCAAGTTTTTAATGTAAATGGCAGCAGCTTCACTTGTCATACTTCCACAGTCCTTGCATGTTTCTTCCAAAATACTATGCACATCTTTGGCCATAGTGCGAGCATCTCCACAGACATATATATGACCACCTTTCTCTAGTAGATTCCATATGTACTCTCTGTGCTCTTTCAGATGATGGGTAACATAGACCTTATGAGTTTGGTCTCGGGAAAATGCTAGGAACAACTTTGACAATGCACCATCAGCTTCATATGACTCAAGCTCTTCCTGATAAAGGTAATCTTCTGATTTCTTTCTGCAGCCAAAGAACAGCACAGTTTCTCCTAATGGCGCCCCTGCCTTCATCTGCAGATACCTTTCTTGGATAAAACCTCTAAATGGGGCAAGCCCAGTGCCCGGACCAATCATAATTGCAGGTGTAGAAGGTTTTACTGGCAGACGAAATGTTGTGTGCCTCACAAATATTGGCACCTTGATAACATCAGATTCTGATGGGATCTTTTCCTGCAGCCAAGTGGTAGCCACACCCTTTTGTCTTCTCCCAACTCTAGTCATCCAGTCAACAACAACTGCAGTTATGTGAATAAATGCTGGGTGCATTTTTGATGAAGAAGAAATCGAGTAGTATCTGCAATGCAATCTGGGTAAGAGCTCCAGAAGGAGGTCAATGGGTGGTCTAATAGATGGAAGACCCTCAAGAATTGCAACAATGTTTCTATGATCCTTGACAACCCAGTCATTGTATAAACTCTTTCCCTCTTCATCTCCAGCAACAATCTTGGACAGGAAATCCTGATCTTCTTCACTGCGAGCATAGGGTACAAGCTCGGCGAGAATGTGGGTCTTGACAATATTGGTGATATCAACATAATGAAGCAGAGCTGTACGGTATGTTGTAGGACATGGAAATGGACTTTTCTTTGTGGCATCTTCATCCACATTTACCAGCCTGAAAACTGTGTCAAGGTCAGCATCCAGCAACTCCCCAAGCCTGTTTACTAATTCTGGGTCGTTGACGGGGTATATGCCAACATGATCCCCAGCATGATATCTTATCCCTGAACCCTCAATCTCCAATTCAATGTGCATACAGGATCTGTCTGAACTATTTCTGTGCAGCTCTCTATTGACCTTTATTGGTGCAAGGTATGGGTTCTTTGCATCATAGGGGGGCTTTTGATTAGCAAATGCACCAACCCTGGTTATTTCTCCTTCAAATATCTTTTCTTTGGGTAGCTCTGTGAGAACCTCTAGCCTGAATTCTCGATTTGCTACAACTGAGAGTGACCGCTGAATTTTTCTTTTGCTAATGTTAATGTCAAAAAACTGACAAACTTTTGGCCAAAAAAGCTCTCTCCAACTGACAAAATCCTCTTCTATATTTGCATCATCATCACCTTCGCCTCTATCACAAACTCTGTTCCCTCCAAGTTCCGAAAGCCTTTTGTCAAAATAGCGACCGACAGAATTGTAATGTTCGTATGTCTTGTTACCAAGTCCAAACACGGCGAAATTGATTCCATCCAAATCTTGTTCTTCGTGCAGCCACTCGTGCAGTTCCTGTGCATTATCAGTGGGATCGCCCTCTCCGTAAGTCGCCATGACGAAAACGACTAGTGATTTTTCAAGTTCATTCTTCATGCTTAATATGTCATCAATTTCGCATTCTTCTGGATCAATCACCATTGCTTTTAGACTATATCGCTGGGCGTCCTTCGCAAGTCGGTTGGCAAACTCTTCGGCTGTTCCGGTCTGGGACCCATAAAAAATGGCGATGGATTTACCAGAGTTTTTCATTTTTGTGACAAAACTGGATGCATTTGAGACCAAGGAGGCTGGCTCAGTCGGTTGTTGAACTTGTTTAAGGCCTAAGTCGAATTCAGTGGGTTGGTCTTCCTTTTTCTTTCTGCGGAATATAAAGTACAATGCACCACAAAGAAACGATAGTAGCATGATGATGTCTACCGGGCCTATCAATGCGGCGCTTGACTCGTTAGAAGCTGTTTCGTTCATGCTTGTAAATCTCCTGACAAATTAAGAAGGCCAGTCTTTCTGTGCTCAATCTTTGACTGTTGCGTAACCACTTGAAACCGAGTGCTTAGTGCAGGGGCCTTTTCCCATTGTTTGCGTTAGTGCGGATGCTAAAACGAGGCACACTCCATAGCGAAGTGTAGTGGGAGGAGACATCAGTAGAGTACCTAGTTTTCTTATAATTCTACACGATTGATTGACCAGTTCATGATAACGGTTAGATGAAATTATGCCAAGATGATATTTGGGGCTTGAAAGGCTAGAGATACAATCCACATGATAGAAGATTCAGAATTTTCAAAATTTGGCGAGATGTAGCCAACATATTACTGCCATACTGGCTTAGTTTTTAACGAACGGGGAACAAATGGGAGATGTTTGACGGGAAGAGCTTTTTTGTGTAGCTATAACCCCTTAAATATTTTTTTACTAGACAAAGAATGATCCTCTGAAATCTACAGTTTTTATAATTTTTCTGTTATGGGGCAAAGTCTATTGGAAGATTGTAAACATTCTTATTTGCTAAATTTCATAGGTTTGAGAATAGAACTCTGTGCATTACATTCTTGGACATAATCTCCGGGGGTCCCTGTTTGCGGCTTCGTTAACTGGACCCTACTTTTACGCATGGCCTCCCCGGCGGGTTTGATTTTTCGGATTTCCGGACTTTAACTTAGATGCGTCTTTCTGTGTAAATTCGCGACGGCTTACATGCGGTTGCGGCCTTTCAGCTGATTTTGGTACAGCTTGGCGACCTTTGCCTCCCACCCCCCCCCCCCCCCCGACAGTTACCCCTCTTTATCGTTTCTTGTTGAAATTTCACAAAAACTGCGATTAGCTTTTTTCAGGAATTCATTTACCTGGACTTACAAACCGTCGTTTCTAAAAGACTGAACACTCCAAGAACAGGCTGAATACCCCAAGAACACCCCCAAGAACACCCTAAGAACAAGCGACTAAGCGGCTGAACACCCTTTAAAACATATCAAAATCGGCATTTCATTCGAAAAATAATTTGGTCAATCAATAAAAATTAATTTTGGGGCGGGATAAGTCTAATGCTGTTGGTGTTGTTACAACCAACTGATGTTTTGCGCGCCAAAAGTGTGAACGGGGGTTTGTACACGGGAGCAATTTCGAGTTTGACTCCCTTTGTGCATTCAAGCAAATTTCCGTTGTTTTGAAAATCTTTCACATCCTGTGACAATGTAAAAATACGACATGTCACTTGACTACCTATTGTCTTCCAAACAATTGCTCTTCCCATCCGCTAATTTGCCTAAATGGTCACGGAATGCTAGTGCACGCTAGCTAGTTTGCCAGTGCAAGCAGAACGAGACACATAGCTCCTCTCTTGACGTCTCCAGCTGGTGCACTCGCAGGCCCAATTCCTGGACTGGTTTTTTATAAGGAATTTTTGACAAATGAAACATAAAATGCACAGTGTAGGACCTGTTAGAGAGTAGCAGCAGGACCGCAGTTTGCGACTTAAAGGAGGGCTTAGGAGGGGCACATTTTTGGGGCCCGTGCTCGAATGGGGCCATGATAATCTTACTGGAACTACCGTAAATCCTCGAATTGGCCCCCACCCTAGAACTACAAATTATTAATAAGCTCCCACTGCTACCGTAAATGCTGGAATCGGACCTTTTCTGCTATTCCCCTAATGATAGTGGAAAGTTTGTCTTTTTCGACCGCAGCTATGGTTTACTCGATAAAATGAAGATCGCTCCAGAGCACAATTAAATCTTGTAATTGAAATCTTGTAATTGAGAGTGCACTAGCAAAATTAGCATACCGTGACCAGTTCATTTCTATTCTATGCCGATTTTGATATGTTTTGATATGTTTTAAAGGGTGCTAGCCGCTTAATCGCTTGTTCTTAGGGTGTTCTTGGGGTGTTCTTGGGGTGTTCTTGGGGGTGTTCAGCCTGTTCTTGGAGTGTTTAGTCTTTTAGAATCGACGACTTACAAACCAAGGCAGGCTATCTAACTTGACATGAAGTAGAGTACTTTTTATAGAAAAAGAAGACTTTCGGCTGAAGACTGTTTCAAAGATCTCAATTTCAACCTTTGTTTACGTCGACTAGAATTCAATACGAGGCTGAATCAATATTTCTTCAAAACAAAGAAGGCAACAGTTAACAGTAGGGGTGAACAACCAGTCATTAACCAATTGCTGTTTGGAAGATGCAGTGACCCTGGCTACGAAATGCTTCAAAGTTTGCTATCAAAGCTACAAAACAGGTTTGCAAGATAAACGTTATCGTCTTACATTTTATGAATTGGAAGAGTCGGCGCTTGATGAAGTTGAATCTCATCAATTGAGGTTACAAACGACATTGCACAAGAACAGGAAAGCATACATTGAGCTTCAAATTAACGTATATTGAGAAGCACTACAGGATATGGAAGGAATTTATATTTGTAGATTTTTTTCATTTTGTCAGATTGATAGAATGGAAAAAATAAATGGCTATGAATTTTTCTGTCATTTTTTTAGATTCCCTTTAAAAAGAATACTAAAAATTTGAGCAAGACAGACAATTGAGTTTTCTTTCACCTCCTTATGGGATTATATATCTATGCTGATTTGATTTGATTTGAACTAGATGTAGCGTTGTAGGCCAATAAATCCGATGAAATGTACATTGGAATAATTATTTGTGTAGTTTTTTAACAGTTAAATGTCTAGCAACACTTTTTTATACGAGTTACTCACACTTTTGCTTTTTATATATTTTCAGTCTTTTTGCCCATCTATAAGTAGATAATTTTTTTATAATATCAATTTCAAAGCAATGTGTCTGATTGCCCTTTTTGTTTTCGTTGGTTAAGGAAATTGTTGGTTGCAAGCACTATTGTGGCTGTAAGGAACTTCACGTCTCAAATTGATGGCTATGGTGCGGCCCTTAAGCAGTTTTACTTTGCAGTGCATCCTGACTTCTTTGAGCAATATCCAGCAGAAAAGGTTAACTCTTTTCCTTGTTGTCTGATTAGCGATAGGTTTTAATGGCATAACATTCTTGTCTGCATTTATTTGACTCTACTTTTAGTTAATTCTTCATAAATTGTTGCATTCTTTTAATGGAGCAAGCACAGGAATTATTTCGATTGTGTAACATAAAACTTCTGAACAAATTTTGACAATCAGATACAATGAGATAATTCAATATCAACAAATAGCTATTCTGTCTTAATTTATCTACCATGTGGCTCATCATAGCTATCATCTTAAAAGGTAGTATAATGTTCTTATAACATCTCAATTGAAAACATCTGACATTGCATATGAAATTTTTCCTTTAAACAATTTTATTTGGTTCTGAGAATTAAAGTTCTGGTTTTCAGGAGGTCAATCAAAACTCACTAAAGGTTCTCAATGATTTCGTAAGGGAAGTTAATTTAAAGCGAGATGTTGATCCTGTGACAGTTAAGTTTTTCCTGAGGAAGAACGAGCAAACAAATCATGGTAGTTTACACAGTGAGTTTGTATTTTCATTTGGGCTCAGATTTGAGATTGCAACTTGATCATCAGTCAAACTCCTAGATTTGACATGCATGTGGATATTGAAGTTTGATGTCAATGTTAATTCAGAATTCTTTTGAAGAACCTTTCAACAACCCTGAAGTACAACAATCTGCATCCAAATGTGATTCTTGTTTACTTGTACCAACTTTTTGCAATTTAAATTGTTAAGTAAAGCCTTCTTCCAGTTTGTTTTGTATTTTCACTGTTTCTTATTTTGGTGACAGTAGAGATGCGGATCACTGTTTGCCCTCTATAACCAAGTGTGTCATGCCATGCAAAAACCTGATCTTTTGGTTGTATATGAATGAGGACAATACAAAATGCTACACTGAGGTTAAGCTTTTCAAATCATCTTTATTTAATTTTTCAATTTTTACAGGTCAATTCATGAGTGTTCATATCCGTTTGAAGTCAAGGCATTTTCCAACCTTAGTTCATGATATCCTGTCTACCTGCCATTTACCCATTCATAAAGACCTAGAGAGGGTTGTAAAGAAGAAAGTAGAACATCGGCCAAAGCAGAAATCTAGTAAGATACAATGGAGTGGTTCATTAAAAGATATGCTGGATGAAGAGATGGTATTTGCAGAACAAGTAAAACCAGTCGAGACTCTCCGCGCATGGCTCTCAATAAATTCTGATACTGCTAGGGTCAGGCTAAGTGAAATAGAGCCGGTTGTTGAGGAGAACCGTCGCATTAGTAGGAGAATGATTCGCCGCCATAGATTGAAAGGTTTCGTAGATGGAGATACGGGATACAGCCAAATGACTCTGAACGGGGCGTTGAAGCAGATGGAGTACCTCTTCAAGAGGAGAAACATCAACTCCAAAGGATTGTTTGGAAGAATTTTCAAGCTGGGTGTCTTTAATGGGTTGGACCACCTTGGCAGATTTATAGTTGACATAACGGATGTACCAAGCGCTTGGCTACAGGTAGCAAGCTTTCTGTTTCAATAATCAACAATGCAGCAACCAATTCTATCCTGTAATCACATCCTGATGCAAAATGCATCTTGTTAATTAAGTTATAGCTCAGTCCGCTGTGGTATAAGTGCAATTACTGCTTTTTAACCCGTTCTCAAAAGTACCTTTGCATTATCGTTTGTTTGAAACGAAGTTGATTTGATTTGAGTTCATTGTTAATCTTATAGTGCAAACCTATTTTGTCACTAATTTGTTCACAAATATCGCTGAAAAGCCCATTTCTAATACCTAGGAACAGTATATTTTGTACCCTTAGACTACTCAAAGCTTCGTAAGATTATTTTCTTATATTGTAAGTTTTTGATGTACTGTATGGCTATTGAAAACAGGAAGGAAATACCTGCAATGCAATTGACCACTTGTTAGAAAAGTGGATTTGAAATCGTATCAAGAATGGTTTGGTGGCGAGTGAATGTTGCTTCAAGGTAAAACCAACCACATTGTTCTACTTTAAGGGCCTGAGCTCGATTTATGATTTGGATGGCCTGGTTCCGGTGCTGGACCTCACTGAGATGCAGATTTCAGATCAGCTCCAGGGTCTTCGGATATCACGCAGCCGGACCCACGACCCCGTGCCGATAAAGCTGTACTACAAGCAAGCTTCGAAGCTGCTGTTTAGCCTCCGGGAGAGTCGAGACATTGATAGCATGGTGTCCCCCCTCATGAACAAGTACCGCGCGAGAATAACAAGGTAAGTCTTGATCCTGCTCATTTGCGTAATGGGAAGTTGGCTAACTCTATGTCTGTCTGCTAAGATCCTATCTCTATGTAAGAACCACAGTGCCCCTGCGCATTGCCGTTGCATAAATTGTTATACAATGTTCATTCTCTGTGGTGGTCTAGCTGGTCTCACGTTTAATGTAAGCAGTTTGTTTGTAACCTTGATGAGATCTTCATCCATATTTGTCTGTTCAGCAATGCATCTGTACCACCCGTTTCTGGGTCAACAAGTGTTAACCATCTGTCCCTTTAAGTAGCATCGATAAGCTCTGGCAATGCCAATGCTATGCTTGCTATTACCAATACTTGTTATTGCTTTTAGTTGCATTGATCCACCACAAGGCTATGTGAAGTGATTTGCGCGTCATTCTATTTAACCACCCTGGTAACTGTCTGTTCTAGTGCCACCGACGACCTGAGTATTGATCCGGATGGTGTCATTGTCATACCTTGTCTAACAACGTGCGATGCCATTTCGTCCTTCTTGAGATTGAACCACCGCCTGATTTTGGAAATCAGAAGAGCACACGCCAGGTAACACCACCACGTCAAGTCCTTCTTGTTCCTTTTTCAAAATCATTGTTGAATCATGTCAGGACGAATATTATCAAAGTAGCATATATCCAAGTGAAATTTACAGCCTTTCGTCTTGCAACACCCTTGTTGCTCTTCCATTTCACTTTTTCTATAAATTCATCAGAAATTAGAATAGGTGTTTTGTCATCTAGTCACCTCGCCGTCAGAGCTCTCCTTGGCCGTTTCTTACTCTAGTACCCCTGTTTGCGAAAGTCCTTACTCGATTTCTACGCGTACCCCTCAAAAGGCTTCCTCAAACGGTGCGGGCCAGCTTTTATTATGTATCAAAACGTATGTATTATGTATCACGAATCAAAACAACGACCAGAAAAGCACGACCTTTTCGAATCCTTTACTACAGAGGCGAATCACACTCTTTACCGATTATGACATTTGTCTACATCCTGTGTAAACCTAGAGACTTGATGGCTAAATCCTTGCTTCTTATAAACGCAATTTTTCAACAAATCATTGACCGGAGTACTTTCCTTGCCTGTGGAACGTTTAGCTCTTAATTTATTATTGCTTTCACTAAACTGCTGCTATCACCTTCCAATCAATTTATGTCTCTAATTCCGAATTGGTCTTGTTCACATGCCTTCTTCTTTTCAGGTCGTTGCAAGCAGAGCTAAATTCAGTGCAATCGTGCAAAGATGCTTTGAGGCTTTCCTCGATGCGAAAAGACCGAATTATAACTTCAGAGCAAATGATCAAATCTTGCGAGAGACTTAAACGCGAGAGTCATCTAGGACTGGACCATCTGCATCTAGTAATTAGTAACTACTATGGAATTTCCGGCGACGGTGAAATTAGAATACCTTGGCAATGGAAGAGATAGCCCTAGCTTCTATTCAAAAATGTAGCTTTTGTTTCTTTTCAATTTTGAATACTTGAATATATGCGTTTTTACAGCATGTTGTTTGTCAAAGTCTATTTTTCATTCTATATAGAGTTGGAAGCCTGGATGTTGTTCCTTTAGTTTAGAGAATGTTTGTTCGTGTTCTCAACAGCTCTTTGCCTCTGATCTTTCTCAAACAACCGAGACATTAAAATGAATTAATATCAAAATACGAATGAAAAGGTATTGACATTTCTTACAAGTGCTCTAATCCGGAAGCGTCGTGACAAACAAACCAACCTGAGATTATGTAGACTACAATCTCTGCCAAAAGCCTTGGAAATTTATTCGAATTTAGCCTTGAAAAAAGTATTTTCAATTCTAGCAAGAGTGCGCATTCAAATTAATTATCAAAAGTGAAGATGTGTACATGTCTGTGACTTTAACACAACTTGGTTTGTAAAAGGGGTATCTTTTCTTGCTTATCCTGGTCCAAATCTTATCCTTACACTGTGAAAAGTGCTGATGGTGGATACATAGCTTCTATTCGAACAGGGAGATTGATTTTCTGCATGGCAAACATTTCCATTTCACTAGCATTAAGGCATTACTCAAAATGCGTCTGCACTTATCTTACTGGAAAATGAGCCCTAAGTGTTAAAAATGTGGCTTGACACCAGTTCCCAGCAGGGACGCCGGGGCGGTTGTAGGGCAAGGGGGGCGGCTAGGAAAGAAAGGGCAATCAAGACCGAAGGCGAGGGAAACGAGCCTAAAAACTGGGGGTCCGGGATACTCCACTGGAAAACTTTTGCCGCCACGCCCTTTAACTTGGCTTAAAATGCTACCAACGTTTTGCATCGAAGATTAATAATGTTCTTTTACGAAATTTTGTGGCTATTTCTCAACATGTTCTTATTCCAAATCGCATATTACTTATTTTGAAGTTGCAATTTCCAGTCATTAGCATCATCGATTTTCGTTACTGATGTTTGGCTGATAAGGTGATGAACGGCGGCTCTTGATCACGTTTCAATATAAGTTACCGTCAGTTGTATTTGTGGGCTGGAATAAACTCATGCAGAACTACAATTTTCCGTTTGTAACGATAATCAAACGCCCTTCGGCCATACACTTTCATTCTGCACTCATAAGAATACATAAGACAAAATCAAATTTGTAAATAATAGATCAATAAACAATCAATCAATTATTTGAAACTAGGGTCTTCATTATGTCTTGTGTATGGAATCTGAAGAACTTCTTGTCTCCTGCCTAGAAGCAACTTTATGTAAATGTTAATGTCAGTCATAACAACTCGAAGTGTTAAGTCATGATTTCCTTTGCATCGCATGTAAGGCTCTTAAAATGAATTACTAAAAGGGCACTTTTGCCCCCCTTGCCTCCCTTACCAAAAGGCAGGAGCCCGATTCAGGCTTTCTTAGTCTAAAAAAGCTTCACGTAAAACTCCACGAGAATTCCATCAGTGGCATATTTCGCAAACAAAGTTCCCGCCGATTTGTGTTAGCCTCTTTTCCATTTAAGTCAAAGCGAGGTTCCAAAGAAAGTTAAAATGGCGATTGGAAAAGTATTTTTCTTGGCTGCTTTTCTAAGGGTTTGTCTTATTATTTATGGCACTTGGCATGATTCAAAGTTCAGAGTCAAGTATACCGATATTGATTACATTGTGTTCAGTGATGCCGCTTCTCACATGGCCAATGGAAGTTCACCTTACAACCGAGCCACCTACCGTTACACTCCACTTCTTGCCCTCTTAATGACACCGAATTCTTTTCTTCACCATACTTTTGGGAAGTTTTTCTTTTCATTTTGTGACTTAGTTGTTGCATGGCTAATCTTGCTCATACAGAAAGGTGAACGTGCGTTGGATTGCACAGGAGAGGAAGGATTGTCAGATGTCAGTCGTGAATCGTCTTTGGCTGCACTTTTCTGGCTGTTTAATCCCTTTTCATTGACGATATCAACAAGAGGGAACGCCGAATCATTTCAGGCGATACTGGTTCTTGCAACTATATTGTTTTCAATCAAAAGGAGAACAGTTATGGCTGGAATATTTTTCGGCCTTGCCATCCATTTCAAAATTTATCCAATGATTTACTTGCTTCCGCTTGTTATGTTTGCCATCAGGAACTCTGGCTTCAAACACTCAAAGAAGTGGGACTTCGCTTATCTTAAGAATATTCTTAAATTGGCTTCAAAAGCCGTGCTTCCTTTCATCATTTCTACTGGCTTGGTGCTGTGCTTATTGACTGCCCTGTTCTATTCCTGGTATGCCATTGTTGTTTCAAATTTAACAAGCGTACTTAGTTAATTTGAAAAGCTCACAACTTCAATAGCTCTTGTTAAATCCAATATCAATTAACAAGTAGAAATAGTAACTACTTTTTGTTTAAATAAGTTTATTTTTCCCACCCATGCATTCTAGAACTTTTTGATATCTTTTAGGTTAAATTTAAAGGACTGATAAACTTCTTCATTTATTCTGACCATACATGATGAGATTTTCATCTGTATTAGTGTTGTATATTAAGAGAATATCTATTTTTTGTGTTGTCTTTGATTTCTTTTTCTTTTATTGATTTGTTTATATGATTTACCAATAGACATATGCAAAATATTAAACAAATGTAAAATGTAATGCTGTATGTGTATATGGTAAATCAGCTCATATCATCAATGGCAATGTTCCAGTAGATATACATATATCAATTCCAGTTCCAATGATATTATCCAGTTTGATATAAGTAGATAAGAAGACATTTTACAATATGAATAAGCCATAAGTAAATTTGTTAAGATTAGTTGACATGTATCAAGTAGCCAAGAAGTGTCTTTTCCATATCTGTAAGATGTCTTTGTTTGTGGATCATCATTGAAGTTTTTTTATTTGTTTTGTTTTGTTTCTAGGTACCAAATGGACTTTCTCGAGCATACATATTTATACCACCTAAGAAGGACTGATATAAAACACAATTTCTCCCCATACTTCTATGTTCTCTACTTAACATCAAACACAGCATGGTCACAAACTATTGGAATTCTTGCCTTTCTACCTCAAGCACTTTCAGTTCTAGCTTTTGGAGTACATTATCATATGAAGCCATCAGTTGCATGCTTCTTTCAAACATTTGCATTTGTTACTTTCAATAAAGTTTGCACATCCCAGGTAAGTTCCTTTGAATAATTCATCATAGTCAGCCATTTATTGCAGTGCAGTAATTTTATTTCTGAGAATCATAATAGTTTTTGGGAAAGTGAAATATTGAAATGTTTCCAAACTATCTTTAAAATTGAGTGACTTTTTTGTTTCTTTGCCGAAATTAATTCTTGAATTACTTCTTTGCAGTACTTTATTTGGTACCTAAGTCTTTTACCAATAGCAGCTGGATACATGAAAATAAATATTGGCTTTGAACTACCTTTGATGCTCTTCCTCTGGCTGTCTGCCCAGGTACTTCCAACAGATTATTATATTCAATCACATTTTGCCCTGGTCTAAAAAAATCACTTATTTTAAGCAGAGTTGACACCTACAGTGGTATGCAAGATTCCACCGTAATGGACATCTTGTGAATATCCTAAACATATATAACTGTTGTATGTGTGCCTATTTCTTGGTTTCCAACAGAAGCACCCATTGACCTACTGTGCACCAAAATTGCTAGACTTCAGATTTGGTTCAATTTGGAATTTTTTTGTTATGGCTATGAATTGAATTGCCACAAATATGGCAGCATCAAACCGAAATTTTGTGAAAGGAACAACTTCAAATACATTACATGTGGAGTCCTCCCTACTGCTTGTGAGATATTCTAAATTTGTCAGCTAGTGGATTAGTATCCTGTTGAATTAACTACTGCACTCATTGACTAAATTGACTAAATAATCACATTTTTCTCTTTCAGGCACTTTGGTTGTTTTTAGCCTACCTCCTGGAGTTTCAAGGGCTGGACACATTCTTCCTTGTGTGGATGGCTTCAGTGTGGTTTTTCTGTATAAACATTTACATTTTGCTGAAGTTGATGACCAGTATTTCATTAAAAGCATCTTCCCAAGATGTAGCAAATAAAGCAAAGAAAGAATGAGTCATTCAGAGGGATATGAATTAATTCTGTTGCACTTAATTCTGTTGCACTTAATTCTGTAAAATATTAAACAGATTAATTCTGTAAAATGTCTGTCATTCTTGCCCCCCGAATGGGGGTTACTATATCTAGTGATTCCTGTGAAGACATTCCTGCCCTCAGAGAAAGTGCTTGACCCGATTTCTTATTGCTTCCCACTATCTTCTTACTTCTCCCCTTGCTCCAAACACATGTAGGCATTGTTAGATACAGCTGGTAAAACAACCAGAAGAGGGCAATGCTTGTTAGGAACGACGGTCAAGTGGTTGCGTCATAAGTGAGCAGTGACGATTTGCGGAAATGATCTGGCATCATGCAGAAATCTAGCAATACCCTCGCATGGCTCTACATATGTTTAATTTTTATGGCCCATGTGCTTTGAATGTCTTGTAGAGTACAGGTGGTTGATGCATTTTGGTCTTCTGAGTGTTTGCAGTGGCCTGTATTACACTGGATACATTCTGGTCGTTTGGTCACATTTAGCAATGTGTTTTGATAAACACTACTGCCATTTTTTGTGGAAACAGGGTCTTATTAGGACACTTAACCAATCTGCGTACAGTTCAGAAGCCAGTACTATCAAAGAGCCGGCGAATACCATTGTCGAATGTTAATTGAGTTGAATTGTGGTTCACACCAGACTGACTCGTATGTCGTAATTGGCATCGATAAATATCAATAAATGAAATTTCAGTGGTCTTGCAACGATGGACATCTCGAAGATTATGCCTTTTCTATTCTTTCCGCAACATGCGTCAACCTATTCTATTCTTTCTTTCTGTTCAGTATTATTTTATTCTGTACAGTATAAAGCCTTCCTCAGCATCACTTCATTGTGTTCCAAGTCCTTTGTCAGATCGGGCCACAAACACACATTAGATTTGATTTCTCCTTCAAAACACCTTAGTGAATTATTGGGTAAAATGTTTAGCTCTCCCTTGCTAAGCATTTTAACAGTTTCATTGCCCTGCATAGTCCATATTTGAATACTTTTTCGAGAGAACAGAGAGCCGCATGTTGATCAACCATCTAACCTATTAAGCCTGTTTACCCCAAATTCAACTAAAATTTAAATCAGCCTTCCTCCTCATTTCCCAGACTGTTCACTACAATGACTTCAAGGGCTATTGCTTGTAGATGGCATGCTAACTGTTCTCAGACAAATAGTTCTGGCTGCCCATAGTGGAATTCATGCGCTCATTCATTCTTCTCATTTGCGCTTGCGTTTGCGTTTTTGGAAAACGGTTTCATTGTAGAACGGTGATTCATTGACGGGAAGATTTATCCTGGGGCAAACCGCAGTCGTCGCCTAACAACCAGAAATGTCTTTTGTTTTAAGGCCTTGAATGCATTCGAAACCGTATGAGTAAGTAGTTTGTCATCGAAGAAGACCTTTTACCTGGTTACAGTAATATCCAAAGCTAATGTTCACTTCAAAGTGCTTCAGGGTAAGATAACGGTGTTCATTTTGGAACCTAAAGTTTCTTGTTTAGCCCAGGCTCTAAACACTATCAGCGAAATTTCTCATGTGAACTAGTTTCGACAGTTTGAAGCTTCTATTGTGTTTTGTTCAAAGATATCTAGATTTTTGTTAAGATGTCACTTAAATTTTCTATCCTTTATAAAATTTTGCTAACAAAAAATTTCATAAAAGGGTCCTCTGCACATGATTTCGGCCCCGGGCCCCAGACAACTGCACTGGCTACGGCTACCTTTTTGCTGCACATTGGTGCATTCAGAGTTCACTCTTTGATTATTTGTAGTTCACTATCTAAAACTCACTGCCAATGCCTGACTATAGAAGCATGCTAAGGGAAAAACGAAACAAAATCGATTTTACGGTGTTAATTTCTTGGTCGTTTAGGTACGAGTCCCAAGGTTATCTCTCTTCTAGCTCCTGTGTCTTTTTGTCTCACATTAAAAGCACTTGTGCAGGCTTCTGCTTAGGTAGTCAATCTTAGGTGGTCTATTTTATTTCACTTAATTTGTTTGATAAGCAGCGGAATAACCTGCTTTTTATGACCTGCACCAGGTTTCAATGCAATTACTTCTTTGTACTCTGCTTGGCAAATTCAATACGGCCAAGAACATGTTTATAAGGGTAATGTGAATGGCAAATGAGAAAAGAAAATTTTCAGCAAGACTAGATCGCTTGCCCCTTGCAATTTGCGTGCTCCAAGTTGCCTGCTATCAGTTGGGTAGCAATGGGGTGGATTGACTGATCCCCAAAACTGCTTCGATTCTCCATTAGAGAGACCTTAATATGCAGCGCCTTCTCCGGTTTTGCCCCTCTTTCGACACCTTGAATTGGATCTATCTTTGTTGCTCATGTCATTGTTCTTGTGCAATACGGAGCCCTTTGTGGTAAAAGAATGTGACCTTATTGTTATGATATGACTCACTGACCAATTTTCAACGAACGTTACTTAGATAAACAGTTTTCGAACCAATTCTTGGGGTTGCCCAAAACCAATAGCCATTTCTGCTCAGTAGCGAGTTCATAATAGCTTCATTTCGCTGACTAGGAAAAGTTTTTGTGGGGTACTGTGAGGTATGTTTTTTTATTTGCTGTCCTTCGAAATTTCAACGTGATAATGTAATTATTACGGAGGCAGAACAAGAGTCGATAAACACACGGGTTTGCTAGATGCAGTCTAATCTAAATAATCTTCAAAGACTGACTAAGCAACTCGTGACATAGATCTTGGCCAGCGTTATGCCTGGCATATTACAATAATACAATGTTAGCATTTAAAATGTCCCTTTTTCGCCACTATGCACCAAATATGCACCGATCAGACGCATAATTTTAGCAATGACCAGAAATTTTAGCAACCCCTTCTATCTCGACAAATCCTTAAGAATGGGTGAAAAACAAGATACCTCTCTTTGGCCTTGCCATTATTCTATTCTTCACCTTCCAAACTTGCTTTCTAAAACTTAAAACTTGCTCTGGAAGCTTGAAAGTCCCCATGTATGGGTCGGCCCATGCTGAGTCAAAACGAGGCTTGGTTTCTCTGGTCATTCGAGAAGGGACCTCTGACGCAAAGCAGCCTGTATTTGAAAGGGCAGAGAAACTTCCATTTTTCGCAAGTCCATGACAGCAGAGAAGCAATATGTCAATGTTGTCTGCCCTACGGAGGATGAGCTTGTCAGCCACAAAATTGCTGAGGGGAAGCAGTGTCCTGTCATCGAGTGCGGGAAATCCATAAAGAACTCGAGTGCCATGAGAATGCACTTGGCCCAAACTCACGGCATTGGAGCTGAAAATGTCCTCCAAACTTTTAATAAAGCCTTTATCGTCGCAAATCAAACAACAAAATCGCTTTTTGCATGTCCTGTATTTACATGTAGTCGAACGTATGGCTCAGGAAGGTATTTCAAAGCACTGAGCACTCTGCGAGAGGTAATCTTGTTTTGTTTATCAATTTGTGGTTATGTGTCGTGGTGCGACGTCAAAGAAATTTCTTTTGTCTTTGTCAAAATACGTTAGTGATAATGTACGAGCAAAACCCCTGCTTGGGCAGGAGTTGGTGATAAAGAAAGTTGGAAATTCGTCCCCTTGATGTATTCAAAATACAGCTGCGCTTAGAAGTTATTGAAAGTCTGAAACTGTGCCCGAAGTCATCAACTTTTTGTCATTTATAAACAAAACAAAGCGAATTGAAAGTTGTTTGTAGTTAAGCAATCAGCCTGTAGTTAGAGAATCTGGGCCTCTAGCTCTGGCAATTGTTTTAAATGCATGTCAACCAATGTCCATTGAAAAACTACAAAATGTTTGTTAAGTAAATTTTTCAAATTGAATTGGACTCTTGACAGGAAATTCTCAAAACATCATTGACAATTTTTGTGGGCTTCCAAGGTTGAATTTAGCATTCAAAAATTGTCACCTCAAGCTCTAAACAAGAAGCAGCTTCACCAAATTTTATTTGAAAAATCATAAATGAGTGCTGCAGATTCTGAGGAAACATATATGCTTGGCATTGAATACTTAAAGTTAAGAAACAATTTTGTTTGAAAGCACAGAACATCAGAATCACAGTGTCTTTTTTCAAGATGGTCCGTCCAGTCAAGCCCCACACTCAATTCTAATTAATGAAAACAAATCTTAACTGACTGTGACTAGTTAATCAAGAAATATTCCAAAGCTTTAGGATTGTCATAAGCCTAATAGTCTTTGGGGTATTACTAACTAAAAAGTGCACTGCAAGGTAATTTTGACATTTTTAGGCAGCACTCCTTAAAAGAAACAATAAACATCCTTTCTTAGTTCTTAGTATTCAATACAATCCATTTCTAAAAGTAGCAACCATTATTCATCATTTGTATTTCTGAACTGATTAAGATGTTTTAATGAATGCTCTAAGCAACAGCAATCAATTTTCAAGGCAAAATCTTTTAAATGTCTGCTCTATTGTGTCCACAGAAGCTTTATCATTGAAATTGATGACAGTGAAATTATAAGCTCAAGAAAATAATGTGCACCAAAGTATCTTGAACCAATGAAACATGTTTCTGATCTTTTACAATTTACAATTTTTTTCTGTTTTATTATGTTCCAAGACTGGTTAGCTAATGCAAGAAGTGTCTAATCAGCTGCTGTGTCACATCAAAATTCATATTTCATTACTCTGAATTAAATTTTGATTGAATATCTGCTGATTATTCTACAAAACAATTTTTCACAAATCAATTTTTAATGTGAATAGACATTGGTAGTCAAAATTTTGTAGTTGTGAAAATCATATCATTTCTTATTCATCTTGAAATTTGGAGCTCAATTTCTGTAAACAAAGAGCCATTTTTCCATGACAAAGCAACTAGTAGAAGTTTTAAAAACAGTTTTCTAAGAAGATAGGTTGCATCATATTTCATTTGATGCATTTAATGAAGAATGTTTACTATTTATTTCCCTTTTCCATCTCTCATGTTTATTTCATTTTAAAAATGTTTGAACTTAACATTGACACAAAATATGAGTTTCCTTCATTTGTATCATTTCAATGCTATTTGTGTCAATTGATGCCCATTCTCCATTACCCTAGGCCAATAAAATAGTCTTGATAACAAGGTGAAATACTGTTGGGCCTTGATGAAATACTGATGAAATACTGTTGGGCAAGGTGAAATACCTTGAATCAAATATGCACTTTATTTGTGGTGTATTCCTTTTCTATAATACATCAAGGCTTTTTAGTTCTAATAAGTAATTATTCACAGCTAGAAAAATTGTATCTTGGGCAATCAATTTGCTTTAGATTGTAAGTGCCTAATCTTTCTCCATTGCAGAATTATATATGCCTCTGAGCAGTAACTTTTCTTTTATGAAATCTTAACTTTTCTTTCATGGAAAGCTTTTTATTTTCATAAACCACTGTTTCTGGGCCATGCATAGGAACTTTATAAGGCCTCATTTTACCCTCATGAAAGTTTACAAGTGTAAGTCGTTAAAATAAAACTTAATTTTTACATCCCAGTGGCAAGTTCTTGAAAAATGTTGTCTTCTCAAAGGCTTATCCAATGCCTAGAAAACAAATTTTTGCAAATAAGGATGATAGGGATAAGAACACTAATTCTCATGTGTCAGCAATTATTATTTAGTGGGACACAGAAATATGCTATTGCTTTTGGATTATATTGGAGAAGGCTGTATGGAATTTTCTCAATCACTACATGTCATTTGATTTGTAAGTTTCTTTGCAAATTCACCAGCCATTGAATCAAGTGAACCCTTTAGCAAGCAGCTTATTTTGATTTCCTGCCATGTCACTGGGCTGAGAAACAATTTTCATATCAATTATATCAGCGAGGAAAAGCAAACTTTTAGCCTGACTCTGGAACTGTACTTTCCATATCTACATATCCACTAAGCAGCAGTTTTCATCTATTCTGCAACTGAGTCGGGTCCAAGCCTGACAGGTTAAGCGCTGATAAAGGCTCCAGATTAAAAAATATTGTGTTTGATATTAGTTTGATATTTTTTTCTTGTAGCATTACCTTTCCATGCACGCAGAGAAGAAGCATATCTGTGACAAATGTGGTGCTAAATTTGGAAATCCAAGAAGACTAAAGCTCCATTCTGCAGGATGCAAAACAATCTTTTATTGTACCTGTGGTTGCCCTTTTAAGAAACGAGAAGCACTTTTGGAGCATACGGTCAGGAGTCAACATGAGCTGCCAGAAGATATCAAACTCGACATCTTGAAGAAGAATAAGTTAAATACATTAAAGGATAAAGAAAAAGAAGGGTAGCTATAGAATTTTGTTTAAGTCACCTTTTACTTTTAGTAGCCTTTTGCTCTCAGTTTTTCTATGAGCATTTCATTTCGAGGCTTATGAAATTCATGCATGTTTTTCGTATATTTGTATTAGGTGAACCAATGTTTCTTAGTGCAAAACTTCACAATGGCAAGAAAAGGCGGAAACATAATTTTTGTAAAAATAAAAGTATTTTTTCGTCCGGCACTCCTTAGATTATGCAAGCGTCAGCAAATGACCAAAACCTGACAAAATAATTAGCCAGTTACAGATGGAGCAACACTAGTGGGCCACAAGAAGAGCGCATGATTGGCCGTAAATCAATGTCCAATTCATGCCTTTTTTTGGAGAGCTTTTCTTTTTTTAAATAAAATCGAACTCTCCTGTAATAAAAAAATGGAGTGGACGTGCCCTCTAGTCGAATTACACACTGATTCGAATTACCGAATCTTACTGATATTGCCTGCATTAAATGTCGTTGTAGGCAAATGTCACGTATAATTGACTTCAAATATTAATATTATCTCCGAAAATGCTGAAAAGCACTGTTTGAATTTTTCATTCAAGTTACGAATTATTTTGTCTCCAGGCTAAATCACCAATCCAAACTGGGATCGCTAGAACAACCTTCTGCTGGTGCAGAGAACCCCCAGGGCCTTGGTAATCAAGCCTTGAATGGCAAATCATTGATCGTGGTTCCTCAGAATTTCTCAACAAATAACATGATGAAGTCAAACGCCTATTTCATCGTATCCTGTCAAAATGTTGGCACTACTTCTGCAAACACTGTAGCCAGTATGCTTAGTCAAAGTGTTCCAATGCCTTTCAAAATTGTGCAGAGCAAAAGTTTCCCCGCCGTTAATGTCACTACCTTCAGTTCAGCACCTAACCGGCTTGATGTTAACTTCAAGAGTGCGGACAGCGGTAAATACAACAACACTGGTGACTCTGCTGAAAGTTTAGATGGCACAATGCCTGTAATGAAAGCTACCTTTGGTGACACGCTGCCTGCAGAGATTGTTCCACTTAGCTCTGCCCATTTGTCTAGTGGATTAAATGGAATGCCCATCAATAGAACGCCGAAGTACAGTGACGCTTCTAGTTCATTCCCCATTAGGCCAAGCCTTGCTGCTCCTAGAAACCATCTAATGGAAGAGAGGAACAAACGAGTTGACGAGGCTATGAAGCAGTATGTTCCAATTAAGAGAAAAAGCCCTTTGGACCCGGTCGTCTCTGACTGGCACTGCAGTGTTCCAAGAAGGAAGTACAAGCGAAGGAAGAGAAGCGCCCAAGGGAGGATGAGCAGCGCATCGGCGGCAACAGGAACTGGCAATAATGACGAGTCATCTGTCTCCTCAATGCAAGACTGCTTGCAAAAGGCATCGACTTTCGTCAAAAACATGCTGCCAAAAATGAGGTCGCCAAAGAGAGGTGCTTCCCCTGACCACCTCGAGCCTGCGAGAAGGCAATCCCCCGGCACCAGAAGCAAAAGCCCAAGCAATTACGAGACATCGTCTCAAGGTGCCCCTGACCGCTACGACCGGCCGGCTGTCGCAAATAGCTCTGTAGGCTTTGGACAGGAGGGTTTTGCGCTCCACCACAGCCTCACGGAGTGCAGACAAGTGAATGCAGAGGCAAGTCATTCGAAGGTGACGTCATTTGAGCAGAGAATGGACGAGGAAACGGCTCTAACTTCTAGTGGCACTGCTTCCGAGACAAACACAGAACAAGGCTTTTTAACAAGTGACACGCAAACAAACGAAAACGAGTTCAACCTGGACAACCTTTCACCGGACTTACTCTTTGACATAGAAACACAAACGGAAGACTTCAGCAACTTCTTCTCAGATGCATTCACCCAAACCATTCAAAAACCGGTCGAATTCGGCGTCTCTGCCAATCAAACTGCATCCGCTGTCCAAAGTGACTTCACCAGCACCGCGGCCTGCTGGGTTAACAACAACCAAACTCAAACCGATGAAATCAGTCAACTCATAGTGGACGCTTTCACGCAAACTAGAGTCGGCATGGAGGAGAATGACTCGTTTCCAATGAAGGCCGGCCAAAGTAGCATGTCTGACAATCATACACAAACAATCCTGTCCTCAGACAATTTCTTTAAGAACCTCAATTTCGGTACTGAAGACGAGGCCCTTGATTCAGCCATGATGCCAGATTTGATTGACATTTGCACGCAGACCGCACCCGACCCAAGCTTCGATGAGCTGCTGGCTTTCTGCTCTGCGGAGGTGCAGACTGCAAACGCTTCAACGTGTATGTAATTTGAGTATTGGACGACTCGATTAACAAAGTCTACCAAAATGCATTAAATTAATCAATAATATGTTTGATATATTAAAGCAATTTTCTATCATGATTTGACTATGCAAATTTAAAATAAGCTATAATTTAATTGATAAAGCTTAAAAGAGAATTATGTTCATTTCTAGTGACCTAGGCCATAGATTTATCTCGGAAAATCCTCCTCAATCTAGTTTGTGCTGGGATTGCCTGATAGCTTATCCTTAAGAAGCAATTTCTGCTTACGATAGAATCACCTGTTTGCCTCTCTGCTTGCTTGCTTGCAATCTTTTGAGTTGTACTCTATGCTGAGTGAATCCTGGAGAATCGGGAGTTTGTACGTACCGTGTACAGCTCAAGCGACTGCAAGCATTAACTTGCTGTGCTTTCATCTCCTGGGATAGTTGTAACTTTCACTTTCCATCAATGTTCGTTTCAAATGCTCACCTGGAGAGTTTAATTCCTTAACGTTCAATCCCTATAGATTCAAATTAATAGTCACTGAAAGTTACCTGAAAGAAAAAAACTACTTTATAGAATGAAAGCAATTTGTATATCCTCCCAAATGAAGTGACTTCTATTACCAGCATTCTAGCGTTCCGCCCATTTCCCCCCCCCCCCCCTCTAACGTCAGTCTGATGCTTTGTATGATTCATACTTTTGCTAAGCACGTTTTTAATCTCTTAATTTGGCAATCTTTTTCGCCTAGTGTTTTCTCTTCTGTTCGTGCTTTGTAGCTAACTAAGAATTGCAATTTGAAATTTTGCAGTTATGGAACTCTTGTCTGATTCTTGTCTCTCTTCGGAAGTATAGGAAGCCAAACTATTGCATATGCCTGAGCGGTAATTACGAATGGCACAAGGAAACGTTTGAACACTGCCAATTGCAAAATGGACGTGAAACCAGGATAATACATCAAAGGCTCGAGACCTTCTGGGTGACATAGAAGCGAATTTCAAATCACTCGACCTAGTAGTTGCGCAAAATGCAGCTGCATCAGTAGGCCTCGAGTTCACTGGGCCTTGTGTCATGTCACGTGCTATGTCCATTACGCATGCGCCTGTATGAAACATTTTTGATGAGAAGGCATTACTGAATTTAAAAACGAATCCAGTAGTACAGTACATGATTCAAGGGTGTACAGTAAATGAGCTCGGGAATCGTAGCTGTTGATGGACCAAAGGAACAATTCTAACGTAAAATAAGTTGTAGCGAGATATGCGCAGGAGTCGAGAGCCACTGCAGTTACCTGGCAAGAAACGTCACTGCTCTCTCAATCACTGAGGACAAATGGTCCAGGAATCCATTCGTTTTAATGTTGGATTATCATTTCCATCCTCTCTCCAATCACACTAGGGGAACACTGGAGGCTGGAAGGATATAGGCCTGTTGATTCTTGTTTGTTGTCTTCCGCTGAAGAGTATTTTTATTAGACCAGCACCTTCCCATCTCACAAAAAGAATAACTAAAGAAACTACCAATGCGGTAGTTTCTATATCTTTGTTGGCAGTAACGCACTTCAAGATTAAAGCCTAAGTTTCCTATGGCTTCAACCACTAATTCAAGGACACAAATTCCTATAGAACAGAATTTTTGAAATGGCCATATACATTCTTTGAAGAGTTATCACAGTTTTCTGAGCATTTATTTTAAGTCTTACCCAAATTCAAACACATGATAGAGATTACACAGAAGGCTCACTCAAACGTTTTTAGTGGTCACGCATAGAAATGAGGCTACGTCTCATAACGAGTTCATGGGGCCAGGGAAGTTTTGCTCCGTTCTTCCAAGTTTCCGCGAACCATCGTCGAAGAAATACGAAATTATGGAGAAAAAACCGAAAATACGCTACAATTGTGCTGCTATCAATTGCAGCAACAATAGTTTATCAAGGCCGGAACTAACGTTCTTCCGATTTCCATCTAACTCGGAACGGTAAGCTTTTCTAATTATTTTATTATAATTATTAACTAATCATTTTTTAAATCTTGATAGGCCTAGTAAGTAGTTATCAACCCTTTGTTTGTTTTAAAGTAAGCTATTAATGAGCTACTAATAAGCAAAATTTTTGTTATATAGTTGCAAGGGATGGCTCCAGCATTGCAAGCCAGAGCTGGTGGAAAAGACTTCTGAGTATCTTAGTAGAAACTGCTCCATCTGTTCAACTCACTTCCATTCAGATCTCCTCCCCAAATTCAAAAACCAAAGAAGACGTTTACCACGCCATGCCAAGCCAACTTTATTCAATATTCCCAGCCCACCCTTGATTGCTTCTGCCAGTAAGAGAAAGGATCCAAACCCCATAGACGGTGAATATGCATATTTGTGGTGTCAATTTTAAACTTCAAACAATTATTCTGAACATTTTCGATATATTCAATAGGAAATAAAGTAATGATACAAAGAGAGAAATCAATAAATTGATTTGGATAATTTCCTGTTAACATTTTGGTCTCCGCCACTCTTAATATGTAACTGAAATTATATATTTTAATTTTAAAACAAATAATTTATATATGTGATATGAGTTTACAAACTTTACATCTTATTGTCAAAGTTAAAATTGTTTATTTTGCTGCCCTTCTGTAGGATTGATCTGTTTAGAATGTATAATATTATATTTTATACAATAAATTTTAATTTATAATTCTAACAGGACCTGCAAACAAAAGAAGACAATTGGATTTTACAGACATGATGGTTAAAGAACCCCCTCATGGTAATTTTTGTGAATATCAAAGTTACTCATTTTGATAAGAAAATTCCATGAAAATAAAACACCAACTATAAATGTGCCAAATATACTTATTAGAAATTTGTTCTGATATTAACTCCTTTATAATTCCATTTTTTAGTTGATCTACCTGAAATGGAGGCCCTGTCACCAGCATATGATGAACACAGCAACTCTGGAACAGTAGTCATATGTAAAAACAAATCTTTTCAAATCAGAAGGAGAATCTCAGGAGGCTACTAAGGAGAAAGCGTAGACAGATAACAGATGACTTGCCAAATTATTGAAATTCTCTTCAAAAGCAAGTCTAATTAGAATGGTCTCTAGGTTTGCATCTGATGTTGGTTTTTCAGAAAAATCAATATTATCGTTTTAAAGCAATGTGTTGATGCCATGTCTGACAGAGCAAAGTATTATTCTCTTCTGATGGATGGAATATCTTTAAAATCAAATTTATTTTATAATGAGTCGACAGATTCCATTGTTGGGTTCCAGGATCTTGGACAAGGCATCAAATCTTGTAGCAAATTTGGTTTTTGGTGTTCATGGTTTGTGGCATATTGGAAAACTGGAAACAACCTTGCAGTAGTTCTTATTATTTCATAAATGAGGCTTGCAGTAGTTATGTCCTAAAAGATATAATTGAAGAACATTTAATGCACTTGCAGTCAATGGGTTTAAATATTCTTGACACTGTCAGTGTCTTTATTCTGTAATTCAAATGCACTTGTGAAAAATTGATTATTTTGAAGCTTTCTTCATCAATCAGAAAAGTAGCATTGTATATAAGAAAAAACCAGTTGGAACTAATGACAACATTTAGTGCATTATTACAAATAAAACCTAAATTTTTTTCTGTTCATCAACTGCATATTCAAAGGGGTGATTCAGTTCAAACCAAATTGTAATGTCTGAAATTCTCATCATTTTTAAACATCATGGTTCCAGAGAAGTACCCAAACAACAGAAACTCGAACTATAAGCTGTTAGAATATTTTCGTTTCTTTTCTCCACATAACTAGTCAAATACAGAAGGTGAACTAAAACAAAACAATTATGTTCGATCTTTAACTATGACAATAGACGCGTGTTGCTGCCTAGCAAATAAAAGTGCTAATATACTGTTGAGGTTGAGGGACCTATTGCCAACGCTTGACCACGTGTCAGCAGCAATCGTCTTCTCATTGGCTACGGAATTCTACTGCTCGGATTACAGCCTTGAAACTAAAAGGCGACCGATGAAACTTTCTAGACTACTCTAAATTACACATTTCAACTTTAACCTACAAATCAAGAAAAATTCGTCCATTATCGTTATCCGCCAATCATAATCTTGATCAAGTGCAACTACATATTTTCCGATTCTTGGAAAAACCGCCAACAAAGTTTAGGAAACGTGAAAGTAAAGTTCGCTGCATGATGAAATAGAGATTTTCTATCGGTATTGTGTACTGGAATTCCCTTGGGTGGTTTGCGCATTTATAGAAGGGTCTTCAGGGAAATCATCGATCCCCTGTGTCATGCCACTTCGAAGCATTTTAGGATATCAGTATTAGAACTTTTGGTCTGTTTGCAATAACTAGTTGGCCTACACAGCATCACGTTTAGGACTGAATTTGTCCCTATTTTGGTACAGGCACCAATTGGGCCTCAAGTTCATACGAACGTCCGATGCTTGGCAAAAGGGCATTGCAAACTGACTGCGAGAAGGAAAAGGAGATGAAACTGCCAGCGCCACATCCCTTTCCATCATCTGTTTCGTCACAGCACAAACTAAAATCCGATCACTGCGCAGGAGCGCTTTGGCTGAAGCTTTTATGTAGATCACGTGGCTCAAACATCGGGAGGACTTCGTTCAGAATGCAAGTAGCAGCGGGAATCACCCAAACCAATTTAAAAAACTATTTATAAGGATACGGAAATTCAATAGCCTATAGAATAAGAAAAATAAGCAAAACAGTTCTATGACACATAAGTTTAAAAACGAGGGAAATTTAAATACTTGCAATTTATTAAGTTACATTTATATATGTATACTTTGCTGGCAATGAAATTGTCTCTAAATTCTAAAATCTTTACATTCTCCACTATGACAGAGATGATGTCGCATGGGACTAAATGTTATTGCAAACGCTGTACCAACAGGTGCTTGGCCCTGGGCGAGCCAGGGTTGAGGCGATGGCGGTATGCGGCGAGTGGAGGCAAAGATGTCCAAAGGCATTCTAGTCGTCCGAAACAGCAACCCAGTTGAAGATACACAGCATTTGCGCACGATGGTCGCTCTAGGCCGGTTCAAGAAGTACGCGGTATCTCTATTCATAATCTGGATTAAGTCTTCATTGCAATCACTGTTAGCTGATTTTGCTTGAAGCGCAAAGCATTCTGCGAACCTGCGACTATTCATTGACTATCCTCTATACCTTCAACTATTGACAAAGAGCCGCATAGAACAGTGTGACTAGGCCCTATTGGAACCGGCTGACATGGTTCTGCTTCGCACCAGGGTTCTTTTGTGCTGAAGCTCGTCCAGAAACGATCCCGGCGCGGCAACGGGCATGTCGTCATCAGCTGAGTGGCTTTCCCTGCGCGAATACGACACGGGACCTCGTTGGTACTGAGGGGTTGGTTGCTGCCACGAAAGATTAGATGGCTGTTGATGCTGTTGTGTTACCGGTTGGTGGACCTGGTGTTGTTGATATCGCTGCTGTTGTTGTTGCTGCATCTGCTGTTGTTGTTGCTGCATCTGCTGTTGTTGTTGCTGCATCTGCTGTTGTTGCTGCATCTGCTGTTGTTGCATCTGCTGGTGCTGCCTCTGCTGGTGTTGCTGCATCTGCTGTAGTTGTTGGTTGACCTGAGATAGTGGCGAAGGAGGATGGTTTTGTTGGTGCGTGACAACATAGCCTCCACCTACCTGGGAATGGTGCTGTGGAGGAGCATTGTAATGCAAATTGTTTTGTTGCTGCTGTAAGTGTGATGCGTATTGAGGTGTTTCTTGAAGCTGCAACGAAGGAGGCGGTGGAGGGAAATCCTCCTGAGTTGTTGTTTGTGGTTGAGCGCTGGTAATGTTTGGCACGGCATAATCGCTGCTTTGGCTGCTGTAGGCACAGCGAGCACCCTCCTCCCCCTGCATTGCCACATGCCTGGTTGCATATTCACTACCCGCTGTCGTTGAAGCTACATGAGGCACGGGGGTCCTACCAACAGCGCCATGGGATCCGGCTGTGCCTGGTACTGAATCAAAGCTGCTGTCTGGGCTTATGGAGGGTCTGGCGTAGAGTCCACTTTGCTGACGTGATATCATGCCGCTCATCAAGTTGGGTGGTGACGAAATTTTCCTGCTGGGTGGGGCAACGGCCTTGACTGGCGAGCCGGTGGGGCTGAGACGGGATCTGAGCTGCGACGGCGTCTGTCCTGTGCCATACAACTGGAACACGGTCGGCTTGGCACCTGTTGGCGCGTTCTTCGCGTAGACGGTGTTGGACCTGCGACTAGGCAGGGTCATCTTGTAATCGATCATTGGAGCTTCCCCTTCTGTAAGACTATTCGACCTTCTGTATGGCGCACCCGAGGAGCGTGTCCCACGCATGCTGGAAGACACGTCCGTGTTGCGTCGGAAATGCTGGTATTGCTGCTGGAAATTCTGAGACACCTGGACAGAACCCTGGTTGAGGTTGGCCATCTGGGCATTTATGTCATCATAGAAGTCGTAAACCGGATGCCCGTCTGTCTCTTCGTATTGTTCGTCGCTGTTGTATCCATTGTTTTTGTCGTATCCGTGAAGAGGACGCCCTTGGGAATTGAGAGAGATGTACGAGCCAATCCCGGAGGAATCCGACGTCTCCAGGCTTGACCAGGAGGTCCTTGTTGCAGGATTCGATGTAGCGGCACTTGTGATTCCACTGGTCCCTAGAAGAAATCGAAACGCCGAATTGTAAACATGTGCCTACCAATTTTGGCTTCAGGCTCTCCTATGCGTATTGCTTTGAACACACAGGGTCATCCACTAATCTTGCTTGGAAGGTCTCGAAACACCCAATTTCAACACGTTGATATCACTGTCGCAGGCACAATATTAAAATTTAGAAAATCAGCGCCTCTAAATGTACTTCCTATATTTGTAATTACACGCTGGCATCGACCTTAGAAAGAGACATTAGAATTCAAAATTCTAGAAAATTTCTATAGAAAGGTCTTTTCAGTGGGTTCCCATGACTAGCTGCTCAATTTGTTGAGGTACTCAAGCCTTCTTTCAATGGCCGATAGAGAACAAGCTAAAGAGTTTCTCGAAATACTTGGATGGCTTGCAAAAAGACAGAATTTCAAGCAACAAGCAGAAAAAGCCGTACCGGACAGAGCGGTCTTTGCGTCGTGCTGCGTGTTGTAGGCTGGTTGCTCTCTCATTTCGTCTCCAAATACCACCGGGTTCGGGGTGCCTGGGATCTGCTCCGCCGCAATATGGTCACCCGAAGTGGTGCTGAGTGAAGACATGGACGAGTAGTTGGAAACCGTCCCTGAAGACGAGTGAAGGGACTCGTGCGACTCACCCTCGAATGTCCCATCTGCGCTCTTCGATGGCGACTTCACCGGGTGGGGTATGCCTACGGGCTTGGGGGCGGGGCCACCGGAGCCCTTTTTTCGAAGAGTGCTGTAGCCAGATGATACGGAAACAGTGTTGCTGCGCTGGATGTTCGGGTTTCCCTTGGGTATGCTGGTGAATGCACGCTGCCGGGCGCTCTCCAGAGTCGGGCTGGGAGGGGGGCTCTGCGGAGAAGCGAGACACGTCAAAACAACCACAAAGACGTTTAAAGCAAAGTTTCAAAATAACCACACCAGATCATGCGTGTTTGAAAAAATGAATATGTGATAAGACAAATCTGAAAGCGTTAGGATCTTCTTTATCATAAACTGACTTCCCAGTTCCAACTGTGTCGAGAGTGCTTGTCAAATTGTTCAGCAGAGCTGCAAATCGTAACTGGAATTACGCTAAATAACCAGGATGAAAGACATCAGCCCATTCAACCCACTCAGTTGAATTTACATCCATAAGCGCTAATAGGCCGGCAAACACAGGCATAAAAAATGGGTACAAAAGATTTAGAGATCAATATAGACCTTCGCCTGATGTTCTCGTTGCACATGACCGAGAAAATCCGCATGTGGAAAAGCTTTATGCATTGCATTTGGCATTACACTTAAGTTCAGCCTTGCGGCAATTCTGAATACATAGGATAAGTATCAAGCAGTGTACTGGAAAACAGAGCTGGAAAATTGCACTTACCGAAATTTCGGTTTTGGGAAGAGAAATTCTCTCCGGTGCTTTGTAGTTGTTGATGGCATCTTCGGCCGTCACTGGAAGTTTTGCCGGGCTAGTGCATTGTTTAATGGTGTCCTCCAAAATTGTCTGCAAATTCTCCACTTCCCCCATCAACATCAACTCTTGCTCCACAACCGGTCGATAGCAGTTGAAAAAGAATACAACACGTGCCCGCTCCTCCACCATCAGTCTCCGCAGGTACTGGCGCTCTTGGTCTTCCAGTGCAGCAATGTGGATGTTGGCCAACTGTGAAAGAAGCAGAGGGACTCGTCATGTAACAATAATGGTGCTCTGGCAATGGCAAAGGGCTCTGAAGAATTTGTTTGGGTCAACAAGAGTACTTGGAGGGTCATGTTCTTGAGAAGCATGCATAAATGGAGGCGTCGGTAGGCTGAACACAGCGCAGTTTTCCGAATATCTGAAGCAACAAGACTCTTGAAAGTCTGTGTTGAGCTCAACAAGCCAACTGTCTCTCAAATAGTAGCGCAGGCGTAAAAGGCATAAAAGAAGGGGATGGAAGAAGATAAAAAAGAGATACGGAAACGGGAGTAAGGAGAAGGAGAGGAAAGGAAGAAGGAGGGTGAGCGGGTAAGTTAGAAAAGGAAAGAGAGGAGAAAATTTCGAGGAAAAGAGGAGGGAAGGGGAGGGAAGGAAAGGGAAGGAGATGGAAACCGAGCGAAGGGGAAGGAAGGAAAGAGAAGGAGATGGAAATTGAGCGAAGGGGAGGGATGGAAAGAAAAAGAGAGGGAAGGATAAAAGAACAGATCTCGGTAAAAAACCATGAAATATATGTCAAATAGGTATTGAAGCAGCAATGATTTTACTTCAAATACCAATAACAATACAGTAGCCAGTTGGTAAAAATCTCAATAGCTATGCATTATCATTAAATCAACCACAAATGGATTCAAACAAAAAAACACCAGCATCCGATCACCTGGCTGTCTAAAAACCTAAAAGTTATCCGAGGTCTTTGAATATCACTTTAAAAGTGTAAATCAAGTTTTGCCAGGCGATTCTAGAGCTCTGCAATTTGACAGCCACAACCACTTCCTTAATCCAGTTTTCCGCAATTCAGTCTCAAGTATTCGTGTTTGAGACAAGAGACTTAAACTGATAAAATTAGACAGAGACAAACGTAGGAGGCCAACCTCAATCCGGAGCTGGGATTTCGCGCCAATCCGGCTATTAGCCACATAATTACAACGCGAAAATCTGATTTGCATGTCGGAACAGGACGGTAGAAACAACTCCGGGAAATCAACTGCTTAAAACACTCACTCATAGCCGGGAGCAAAACATGCTGCCTGAAAATTCCTGCTTTTGCAATGTGTTAATCTCTCATTGTATTGATGTCAATATCTCAGATTGTAAGCAGCAAAGACTTACAAGAAACATTCTAAATCCTGCTGGCCTACGCACCAACCATAGAACATTGCTTAATGGATAAAATAATTTGACGTGGAAAGATAAAAAATCCTTTCATTCAAAACCCTTATTGAGAAAAGTGAAACCACACTTGATAGTTGATGTAAATGTATAACCAAGCCCCCGTCTAGAACACAACGTGAGTCTGAGGTGGATGGCAACCTCTGCCTAAAGGCGAGGTTATAATTAAAAGATAACATTCGACGCGACTGCGGTTTGCTGCACGTTGTGCGCGAAATGAGATTTGATCTGCGGCTGAACCAGGCTTAAAGTATCAACTAAACGGTTACTTGAATCCAATTCCAGGCCTATCATTCCGAAGAGTCGAGGTCGACAGCACGTTAGAAACAAGGAGGCATTCAGTCAATATCTAGTGTCCGGTTTCCAAACGCTTCAACTTTCGTCTTGTCCCGTGGTCTAACTTCTTCTGCATGCGTCAGAAGCGGTTGCCTTCTCCATTCGATCAATGAAAAATAATCACAGCTTATCAAACAAGGTATTGGGTTGATCAGAGGCAATTTTTATTGCCTCCTATGTCACCAGGGTGTCTTATCAAGTTTGAGGGTGGCTGCAATACGTGAAAATACCAGTTGCAACGTACCAGAAGAACGCAGAACATCCCCAATTTGACGGTGGAGAAGTCGCTGTTGTGGGTTCAGAGCCAAAAACCAATGGGAATTATGGTTGGGACAGAATGGAGATAAACTTCCCAGACGCACATAAGCCCGCTGCGTGAACAGCATTAGGGTTGAGCCTCATGGCAATTGAAGGGATAACCCAGTTTTGCCAATCCATTTAATGGGGTCGGGCAGCCCTAAACGAAGTGCATGAAAGTGCCAAAATGATTTATGACGTCATAATCCTCAACTTGAAACAAACTTCCAGAAAGGCATCACAGCCAATCACTGCTTGTCCCAATGTGGGCCATATGTGTCGCCATCTAACGGACACTGTCACTTGAACAGTGTTGCTTTGTCTCAGGCAATTTAGTTTAGAGCCAGGTTTTAAATGAAGTGGCTTGGAGGAACCGACAATGGTACCGCTCTACCTCAGTCAATTTGTGAGACATTTAACTCATTTTCAATTATTAATTAAAAATGTGATACGCGTTTAGGATAATCGATTCAAATAAAGGAATTCTAAAAATATATCTGGTTTTGCGTAATGAGGCTATGCAGTGGTTTTGCGTTAGAAATATTGGAAAAAGCGACTCTGCAACTTGCAAAGACAGGAAAAGAACGTAACTAGTCCGGATCATTTTGCATTCTTTTACTAGGACAAGCATGCCTCGCATGTCCCAGCCTTCGAATGCTGCCAATCCTGTCTCAAATCGGAGTGGGGAAACAGTGGACATTAGCACCTGGCTAAAACCGGACCCCCCCCCCCCCCCCAACCATGTGCAAAGCTCTTTGTTCGAAGCTGCAAGACGCAAGGAAGAGATGCAAATAGCGAAACTCACCTTCCATGCATCAGTGTACTGTCCATGGTACTCGGTGCGACCTGTGGACAAATCATCTAAACAGTATGTTATTCAAATAGAGGCTAAAAGCATTCACACGTGTGTAATTCTAGATCAAATAAAGGGCATTGCATCTGCACTTAGTTGGATTTGCGACCCGTTAAATTTGAAAAAAACGTCAATTTGACGGAGATTTGATGCCAAGGTCACATGAGATCCTTCTTATTAACAACTCTCGGTGAGTTATTGCTTCCATGGCAACTTCGGTAAGCTAGCGATTTCTACCAAAAATGAGAGCTACGCGATTAAGCCCATTACAGAGTCCAAAGGCTGCATTAATTGAAGGCGATACATCGGTTAATTATTAACACTGCGGAACAACCTGCCTATCGCTGCGGGTCTACTCAGTCGGTTCACATACCGTCTTGAAGGCATCTATTCACAACACAGGAAGGTGCAGATAAGAACATTTGAAACATGCCAAAATCTATGGTTGTACCAAGATCGATAGTTTTTTAAGAAATAAAATAAGGACACACAAAGAATGTCATTTGGTAGTGATGTGTAGATAATTTACATCGCATATTTGCTTTCGTGTACTGTGGGCATAAGGGCAACGCGCCGCTTGAAAAACTATAACAGTCAGCTGACTAACTTTATTCGCTCGTACTGCCTGGCTAATAACAGTAAACTGAATCGAAAGCAGTCCATCGTCTGGACCCTAGCATAATCGTAATCCTATCATAAAACTTCAAAAGACGGCCTAAAAGCCGAAGATTCACCTCCGTTAAACATAACACCAGCAAAGGAAAGCACCTTAGACTCCGATCAAAGCGTCCTAATTAAAAGACAGCACGGACGCAAGACGAAGAGTTCTGACCTGGGAATCCCATTAACGGACAAACGCTTCGAATACTGAAATCCTTAATCTAGGCATATGGAATCATGGAAGAAAGCTTACTCCAAAACAGGCTTGTAATCTCTTTGGACATCTGTCAAGCAAAACTCCAAATCTAGGCTGTTTGGAATGTTGAACAATGTCATGAACACCGCCCGGGAATTTCTATGGGCGGTGCACAAGTGTAAAAACTACGTTAAAGAGCGTACGGGTTAATTCTAGGCAAATGCGAGTAACGTTTCAAACTTATTCATACATGAAACCCAATTAACAGTGCCTGTCTCAAACAGTGGTCTAGACTTGCGTGATTACGAAAAATTGCTATCTTATTAAACCCGGATAAGAAACTGTTGGTGGTGAACGAAAATGGTAGACAACACAAATTAGAGTGAGTCTCTTTTATGGAGATTTCATGGAGAGTTGTTTGACATACTTATTAGTACTTAGAGCAAGGCAAGCGCAATTTAAATGTGTAATTAGTTTAACTTCGTTGCTACTGAAGAACTTAGCCATTATCACCTTTTTTGATGACTTTCTTTCTCAGCTTCATAACCTCTCCAACACTTTTCTTTGTTTCACTTTTAGCCTTCTTGAAGTCTGAAAATTAAATCAATTCGAAATAGCTAAAAAGGCAAGTAATACAAATCTATTCTGGCAAGATGCATAAGATATCCAAGTTAAGAAAGAAAGAAAGAAACGAAGGGAACGAATTCTGCAGAGAAGGACTATAGGGTCTCTAGGCTCCGCTTATTCAAACTTTTAAAGTCAGGATACTAGCCTTTAATTCGTCACAATTCAATTCATCTATTAAAAAGTGGCCTTCAAACAGAACGAAAATGCTTGCTCATGACAATAAGTTGTACAAGTTTTGAAAATGAAAGAGCAGAAAAATTCTGTTTCAGAAGCTTGACAAATGTACGCCCAACAAAAATTACCAGTAACAGATTTCTTGATTCTCCTAATAGGGCTTGAATTACACTATGCATGATTTTGATGAATCGACTAATACCTTTAGAATGGTCCTTTTCTAATTGATTGGATGTCTTCTTCCATTCTTCCAGCTTCTCTTGCATCGGCCCAATAAAGCTGTCTGTCAGGATTCTAAAAAGGAAAATTCTCAGATCCTGAGACTTAAAGAAACAAGGGGTCGATTTACAACAAACGAGACAACCTCGATGAAGAGAAACGCGTGTAAGGTATTTCTAACGCCAAGGTAGTGATTAGTGTACTGATATGTTTGTGCTTAGATTATCATATAAAGTTGGGTGCTGTTGACGAAAAGAATGCTGCTGCCTTTAGAGACTCGAGCCGCGTTTTGAATGCTCATCTGCTGCACTTTGAATTAAAAATTTACACATGACACTTCTTATACACGACAAGACAAATTCGACAAAACTGACAGATGACAAAACTCACAAAACTGACATTTGAAAAATCTGGCAAAACGAACACATGAACAATCTGACACATGAACAAAATGACAGTTGACATTCTGACAAAACAGCCGCAAGAAATTAGGAGATAAACAGCTATTGCTTTTTGAACGATTGGAGGGTGACGAAAAGCGATACTTTGAACAATTCACTGCACACCCATAGATTGCTGAAATAGAAGCATTGTCCTAAAAGCTTTTGATTCTAGCTAGAGAGAAAAACCATTGGCTGAATCAATAATCGACATCAAAGCAGATGCAAGCCTATGCGGTTAGTGGTTGCGATTATACTGGGATATATTCATGAAATGCAAGTAATCCTCGAGTCAGCATAATATCAAAGCAACTCTGATCTTTAGCAGTAGCCGTAGTTTAAAGATACTACGACAATTTTTGGATATTGCCTCTTTTCCAGCACCACCCCGGTCTCACCACGTTTCAGAAAATCAAAGAAGGGCTCAGTCTATGGGCCTTGCTACTTGTAACAATTAATTACTTGGGAAATGGAAAAACATAGGCTACCCGCAAGATTACAAACCATCCAGGCCTATTTTGAAGCGCCATCACAAAATTGAGAGGAATTCTCCACAAATTAATAAGTTGCGAAAAGAACGTTTTAGCTTTTAAAGGCTCACGTGACCAAATTATGCAAGCGATAATCAGGAGGATTTCTAGAGCTGATTTTAGGCTCATGCCACTCAACCGCCCGCCAAATTATTCTGCATCGAGGGGTTTGCCCTAGATTTCCCCTTCTCTGGTAAAGCTATGAGGCGGGTCTTTTGCAGAAGAGCTTCAAAGAATGGGCGCCAAGCGAAAGGCCTACAATGCAGCTACTTGGAGGACAATACCAGCTGCTGCATCATGGGTATTCAACACTTCAATAAAATCTCAGGAAGATCTTCGTAGACGAACAAAGACCTAACTAGTTTTTCTCTGGCCAGGATTATAAAGAGCACAAACTAGCTATCGCTTAAAACTTTTACCACAGCAGAACTAAGAAGCTGCTTTTTGTTTATAATTAACAATGCAATAAAGAACAGTCCATAATAAATATGGGATGGTTTTCTAAAGAAACTAAGAGAAAAACAAGATGTGAAATAGACAGACTAGTATGCTGGCGACGATGTACGCAACAAAATGGCCTAGCCAGCAGCCAATAGACAGCATCGTACGATAGCGCGAAATACCCTGATCACATCGAAAGATTAAAAAAATAAGTTAATACTGAGTGATTGATTTTGAAGATCAACCAGAAGCCTGCCATACACACACGCCACACGCGCAATAATTAATAGAACGTGCTTTTTTGATCTTCCAAATGCAAAACAAAGGAATGGCAGGTGCCTGATTAATTCGAGGGAAACAGTACGAGCTTCCTTTGGAAGACGGCTAAGCCGCGATAATATTGTTGATGTCTGCGAGAATGACTTATTCATGAGAAGGAACACAAAGGCTTGAGAGATATTGCGATTGGAATTGTGATGGCGGGCAAAGTCTTGATAAAATCATGAAAAGATACGCGCACTTCAAACCTAACTTGGTTGGCAGATCTTAATAATTGAATAGTTCTGACAGCCAAGGGCCTTGTTTTTCCTACTCTTAATAGCACCGGACACTTTCTGGAGTGAAGCAGGGTTTGTAGAGGAAGACAATGGAGGTGACAACCAGCACAAAAACAATCACCAAAAAGTCTGGCTGCAGGGGGGATCCGTTGGCGAGTTTGCACCCAGATCCAATGCGATTAAGAATCTTCTGTTATTTAGATAACCAAATCTAGCGTAGATATATCTGATTAACGGTGGTGTCTCCTCAGACTGGGCATGCTCAGTCATTTGATCATCACCTTGACGACGCATTACATCACACATTCAAATGAAACATTTGACCACGCTGTTTAGAAGAGACAACTTGATGGAATCAGCAAGCGATGGCCGCTATCTGGGCGACATCGAAATGCATTCGACTTTGCTCTACTTAAGCCTTAGCATCGAAATACTTAACCTCTTAAAAGCATTCTTAACCCCAGAAGATTTGATAGCCTCATAGAAAGAACATTTGATAGCAACTTTAGCGTGATCAAGCTAATGCCAGCATTGACATTGACTCCAAAATGCCGAATGCGAAGAAGGTATCAACTTACCCGATGTAGGCCTTCAGTTTATGCTCGATGCTCTTGTGTCGCATAACGAGCTTCGTGAAAGAAACACCGATATCACGAGTCGAGCCTGAAACAAAAACAAAACAATTTTGAACGAAGGGAGGGAGGTTGGTGGAAAACAAGGGCGATGGACGACAAACGAAGCAGCAAGCAGGACACTCTCTGGGACTTAGCTGCCCCAGCAAATCGCGTATGAACAGATCAATTTAAAATTTAAGCAGGCCAAACGAAGTTGCCATTTCATTAAGCCAATATTGGTCGCGTAATCCTGAAAAAGCTTTTAACTTAAACTTAATGCTAATCAGCTATGGGGAATAATGTCCCAACGTTTTGGGTTTCAAACATTTGAAGACAAGGGTTTAGTGTGGGTTCTGGTCGGCCCCTAACTGTAGCTAGTCTGCTGCATGAATAAGGGGCCTAAATGGGCCTAAATAAGCGGTCCTCTGCGTTGGTCAGAATGGCAAATGCTCGGAAATCTTTAGCGATGAAAAGTAGCTGAAAGTACAACGATTTTCCGGACGCCTTAAGAAATTGATGAGAATCCCAAGCAACGGAATTTAATTCATTGAAGATCAAGAACAATTCAAAGCACGCTTCGGCGTGTCTGTATCTTGAGGTTACATGAGTTGGCGGTCACCTTCGATAAGAACGCGCTCACATACCACGTAAACAGATCGTGGACAGGGACAAAGCAAATACTTCTCTCGCACGCACGTCAAATGGTCACAGCCAAACAATGAAGAGGAAATGAAATTTTAGCTGACATTAATAGACTGCATTCGACTTGAATTAGACAGCGAGATAACCCGTGTCACTTGTACGTAAAGAAAGGACAAAAGCCTCCACAACCAGGGGGTGGGTCGGTTCGCAAATGCGGGGCAAAAGTTGGGGCGCAGCAATACTTCCTCATGGTTTGCAAGCGTCGATACAGGCTCCATCAAGATAACTGATAACTAGCTAATATTCATACAGGTCTTTGAAGCTCGTGCGCTGCTTTTTCAGTCATACATTACCGAATACATATGCACGAAGAGCAACAATAAATGCATATTGAAAAAGGAGAACGGGAGACTACGTTACGTATTACTACAAGCGTGCATCGTGTCATTTACTCGTGCACTCATTAGATACTATCGTACTAACTACAATTCCTTTCATAACAGGCTTATGGAGATAAGAAATGTGGCCTATCTCTTCTCCTTTTTCAATATACAAACCTACGTATATAAACTCAAGCTGCAGACAGTACTGGTTCGCTCTTTGTGGGTTCATTAGTGGAGCACAGAGCTAGACTGAGACCCAACCCGATATTCGCTTCATTATTTTTTCACATTACATTAGAAACTATATTATGTATTACATTTATAAATTCATGAAAGCGTCAGTAGCCTGAATAGCGCAAAACACAGTTTATCATAATATATCACATCTTTTAAGAGATCTTTTAACACTGGTGGGTACTATTGGTTCTTCAGATGGTTCGCCAAAAGTAGTCTGCTCGAAAGTCAAATGAACAATCCACGGATGCATCATTGAACAATCTACAGTTGCTTGCAAGGATCACGAAGATCGATAAAGTTTTTTATTTCATGGGCAACAGAGAGCCTCCCATGAGCAATGCTGTTGGGAAAGACGGCCTAAGGCGCTGATCAGTTTGATTTAGTTTCCTCCGCAAGCCGGCCACTTGCCCATTTGGAAGACAATGAACAACCTGTGTCTGGGCTTTTCGTTTATAGGCGTCAATGCAAATTTATGCACGCAAAAAATATGACACAAGTTCGACTCATTGCGCTGTAAAACAAACTTCATTCAAAACCAACGTTAAACAACAAGTGAAAATGCAAAGGCACCAACAAAACAGACCGCCCTTGTACTTGCACGGCTATTCATTAACGGGTGGTCAATTGTGTCTGCCATGAAGAAATAATGATTGAATTGAGGAAGCAAGCAAAAGTCTAAAAGTTAAGGCTGGACAGCCTCTATCCGAGTAGAGCCTCGATCAGACACCCATATATCTAACAAGCACCTGGGGGTTGTGTGAATGGTAAGGTCGCCTCGTGAGGTTGAGGTATGAACAGTCGGGTCAGCAGAAATTTGAGAAGAAAACCCAGGTAGAGTGCGACGCTGTTTAGAAAACACAGAGCAACAGAGAATAAAAGTTGGCGTTGGGCAAAAGCACCATGGAGGTGACTGGCCTAGAAGATTTAAGCAGCTGTTCGTGTGTTAACTATGTTTAGATATCTGTGGGACCGCAATGAGAACTTAAATGAGAAATTAAAATAGACGTAATCTGGCTGGGGCCATGCTCTTTCGTCCGTCTTGCAACGGAGCTCTTCAGACTTGGAAACCTTCAAAACCAAGCAAAATTGACACTCTAAAGTGGTTCATTTAGTTACTTCTTTAGCAAAAGCTAAGATGGCAAAATAGTTATTTGGCAATTTGGGATTAGACGGAAAGTATTTTTAGAGACAACTATAAGAGGATATTTGAAACGAAGAGCTGTAAGAAAATAGATAGATAAACCCTGATCATACATGAAATGTTTATGCTGAAGAAAATATCACGCAGCAACGCGCAGTCAAATAATGAATTGGTAAACATGAAATCACTTGGAAAACAGGCACTGACTATAAAAGTCTTGGCCCATCGTTAAAATCTAAAAACTAACATCCTCAATTAACAGAAATAACATGCACCTAGATCCCCTTCACATTGGATTTCACGTAGTGCGACAATGTGTTGCTTGGGATGGTATTCGAAAGTGCCCACTAGAATTTCGACAAATGATGATACAATTCTCGTCCGGGAAGGAAATGCAAGTGTAAAATAAATACTTTTCTATTGAAATCTTACCGCAGACTTACTGCATTTACTTTCATAATCAGATAATCAGCAAAGTTGGGTAAACTTTTAAGCCATGTATAGAGGGATTCAAATATCAAAGGTCTGATGATTTATATCAGCTAGTCACAGCCGAAGCTTCCTTCTTGCAAACGACAGCCAGAAACAACCTGACTTCATCTCCGACAAAGAGTGGAAGGGGTATTTCCTTTGCTTCAAGCGCATTCATTATTCAGGGGGGGGGGTAAAAACTGCCACTCATAGTGAGAAGAATTAATCACGTGCAAAACAGATTTTTTGGCGCGAGTATGTGAACGAGGCCTGGTAACGAAGATTACTAAATGCTATGGTCTACATCAACAAGACCCACAGAACTACAATGACAACAAAAAGTCGATCCAAGTGCGTAGGTCAATAGACCCCGCCATGAAGAAAAGCAGTTTGCCAAAAACGATATCAAGATAAAGTAGATCAAATTGGTAAGTGCTGCACAGTCCAAAAAGAGGCTGCATTTGCAGCGACCCCCGTGCTGTAAGAGAAGTAAGAAGAGGAGACAGTACAGAGGTTGATTTAACGGCCGTTACATCGTGTTTTAAACACCTCCGTAATTGTCCTCAACGATGTAACGTGTTAGGGTTTTGTTAATTAGCTGTGTTGCGTGCAGTGTCTGTGATTGATCTTAATCTTGTTAACAAGTATGTATTGTCTTATGTCAATGTGTCGTTTCCGTTATTGTGATCACGTTTATTGTTGTAGAGTGACGTATTACTGTTGATTGTCATCTCCAATTATACTCAGTGTTATATTCAGTGTATTTCGTGACCATTAGGTCAGTCTTGCTTGAAACAGATTGGATATACATAATCTATTGGCTACGCTGTTGTCTTACTTGGCTTAGGCCTTCGGGCCTAAGCATGCCATCTTCCTTCCACGCTAGCAAAGAACCACAGAATCGTTACAATTGGTGACAGAGGTGGGATAGCGTGGAAAAAAGATGAATTGGTTCAATTAATTCGAATGGAGTGGACTTTCCGGTTGAAGTTGATTTTCTTTGATTGTTTATTCACCACAACGTGCTTTGGAGAACGTCTCATGAAGAAATTGGTCGTTGGTACCCTGACGATTTTTCAGAGGAACTTTGATTAAATTTGATGTTTTGAAGGCCTCACGTCACAGGACATTTTCAAGCTTTTACACGTGTCACACCACCGCCGAGTCGGACATGGCTCATACGTCTTTGAAAGCTCCGTTAGCCACCGTATATAAGAAGTTTTGGAGTGCTTGGCGAACTAGAGGCCAGCTGCGAGGACGAGAGTGTCCTGGAAATTGGATATCGAGTTTTTTTTTTACCGAAGATTATCGTGGAGAAGTCGGAAACCATCGGGTGTTGCTGTAGGCACTACCTTCACCTGCCGATTTTCGCCTCCGGGCCTTCATGAACTTTGGATAGGACGATTAATAGTTATGTTTATTTTTGTAATGGCTACTCGGACACTCAATTTGATATTGTGAGTTGGTTCTTTAACGGAGGGAAGAGTGTAACGTGTTAGGGTTTTGTTAATTAGCTGTGTTGCGTGCAGTGTCTGTGATTGATCTTAATCTTGTTAACAAGTATGTATTGTCTTATGTCAATGTGTCGTTTCCGTTATTGTGATCACGTTTATTGTTGTAGAGTGACGTATTACTGTTGATTGTCATCTCCAATTATACTCAGTGTTATATTCAGTGTATTTCGTGACCATTAGGTCAGTCTTGCTTGAAACAGATTGGATATACATAATCTATTGGCTACGCTGTTGTCTTACTTGGCTTAGGCCTTCGGGCCTAAGCATGCCATCTTCCTTCCACGCTAGCAAAGAACCACAGAATCGTTACAACGAGGAAATGATAATCACAATACAACTGGCAGGTGTACTGTTCATTGTGTTGCATCGCACTGCATCTATTTCCGAACTGTTTCTGCGCCTAAAGTTCGATATTCACACGTTAATGATACGAGATAAAGAAGCCAGCCATAGGACAACCGATTAAAACAACACCCGAATTTAAACGCATGCCTTAGCTATTCTTGAAGGCCGTGCCCTTTATCAACACACAGTCGTGAAACAACAAAATTGTCTATTCAGCTGCGCAGTGGTCCCCAATCTCCCGCCAGGATCGCAGCTCCGGAAAAGAGCCAACACAACCAAGCATAGGCAAAGCTGCATGCAGCCCTTGAGATCATTTCAATTTCGCCAAAAAGAGTTTGTTTCGTGATGTAATTTCTAACAATAGTGACAATGCAGCGTTTCAGTAAGTGAAGATCTTCTGTTTCTGAAACTCAGGAAGGGTGGGGTTGTCTTCGATTTGCCAGCAACTTGAAAATTTCAGAGGTTAAGAAAAACATCGCCAATTCAGGAATAGGCCAGAACTCTTGTTACAGAACTTAGGCCGCGAGCCTTTAAAATGTCCTTCACATAGCAGTTATTTTGATGCTTCTTTTCGACTTCATATAAAACACTTCAAAGATTTACGTGATCTACAAACAGGAAAGACAAAGATTTTTTGGCATCCTTGCCGCTAGCTTCAATGCAGTACCCGGCGCGTTGACACGGAAGACGCCGGAGATGCTGCACGAAGACCGGAAAGAGGACACTTCATTTCGACAGGTTTCTTCCAGGGATTTCCACGATCAGTTATCTCAAAACCACAATCCCTCTGTCAGCTTTGGACGGAGAATAAGTCATTGAGATCCACGCGCAATCCAGGACAAATCATATGACGTCATTGCAGGTTTCGTTCCAGACCTCTGATTTTGCTCCAGCATGCGAATACACGGAGCAAGAGTTTTTTGTCTGTTTAGCAATGTAACTGAAAACCATGAACAAAATAAGACAGAAAGAAACAATTGCGAACCCGGTCAAAGAATATCCGACATGGATTGAGAGATTCTCACTGGCGCCATTACGTTCGAGCTTTAGCCCTGTATCTTAGCTTCAAAGCTGCAAGCGTTTGATCTCGGACCAAAATAGAACTCAGTACAATCAAAGTAACTGTTTCCACCAGAAATAATCCAACAGAAAACAAAGTTACATTGACAGTTCGGCAATCGGTCGAAAAAGTAAAATAATGGTGAATGGAGCTAGACTGACAAGTGTAAGTAACTGACAATAACCTATTTGAGCTAAAGGAAAGCACCGTTAGGTGGGCAGGACGCCTATAATCCTGGATAAAAAGGAGTTTAGTTAAATGCGAATTTCATTCGGTGGTCCAAGACGTTTCCACAGCGACTATCGGTTGTCTCTCGAGGCATTTTTTTCCTTTGCCACGATTCCAGGAACACTTTGCATCCATGGAGAATGTGGAGGGGAGTTCATTTAATGGCAGGGATTAAACCTTAGAAGCCCTTGTGCAACGAAGACTCAAGAGATTGTACCCACTGGCAACTTTGAAAAGGAAACTTGCTCTGGTTTCGCCCAGTTGTAAATGTTTGTCATTAAATTACTTCACAGAATTAAATCTTCCATACAAAATACCTCCTTGAATCATCTAGGAACTATGATTTAGATAAACAATTCAACTATTATTTACTTGTCTATGGAGAGTAGCTTCTAATATGTAATTGGCCTTTGCAACAAGCAAGCACAGGAAATAACGCTACTCAGCCTTACCAGAATTATTAGCTAGCATGTGAACACGAAATTCAGCAGAAAATCAAGATAATTTTAAAAAGCTTGCACCTTAAGAGTACCTAAAACAATTGAACAAAATGTAACATGATATTACAATGCAATAAATTTCTGCATCAGATACACTATCAGCCAATCTTTGGGGAGAACTATATACCACCATCAAAACACTCAGGTGCATATATTTCTGCATCTGGCCTCTATTTCAGTTGAACTAAATTTGGATAATTATCATATCCCAGCTTCACCTGCTCCCATGAAAACCATTGAACAATATTTTTAAATATTGTGGATGAAATTTAGCAGAAAAATTATCTTTTTGTTTTTCTAATTAAAATATTAGATGTCCTAAATTAAAATCAAACATTTCATTAATTATTTAGAACAAAGTTTTGAAATTCTTTGCAACACGAGTCAAAACTAAGCACATGTATGAAGCACCCACTGAAACTGACATAAATAGAAGAGTAAATCATTTCAAAATGCAAATTCATGACACACTAAAAGACAATTTTGGCATGGCTTTGGCAATCTTACATATTTTTAGATTTCTTTGCAATTCTGACTGACCCTTAGAGAACCATGGAAAGTGGCTTTGAAAAGAAAAGATGTGCTAAATCTAGCTATGTTATGGCAAATGTAGCAAAATGAAAGAAAAAAAAAGTATTGATGCAAAAGGTCATAAAGAAAGAAAAAATAATTTTCCAAGGACTAATTAGAAATAAAAAAAGAAGATATATATCTGAAAGTGCAAAAATTTGCATACAAAAATACTATTGTGGTAAATTGGCTCAATAGAAATGGGGTATTTTATACTGGTATGGACCTAGGTCTATTTTTGATGGCTGCTTCTTTAGAGTACTTTCCTTCTGGTTTTTTCCCTTGTAGTGTCCCTTGTTACAAATAGTGCCATTTTATTGCCAAATATCTGAACATACATAGATCCAAGTTGAGCAGACCTGGATCATGCCACAGCCTGTTGAGTATTCATTATTCTGCTTTTTGGACCACGCTTTGATGATCAAGATGCTAGGATAAGTTTTCCATGATGTCCTTGATTTGATTTGATTTTGTTTCTACCTTGCATCAGAAGGTAGTTTTAGGACACTGAAGCTTAAGCTTATCGAGCAGTGTCCTGGTCCTTCCTCTCGATGTGACCACACCTCGTGATTTCTTATGCCTAGAATTACAGAGAGCTGGCAACTCTCCTCACTCTGGGTGAAAGTTTGGTCATGCCAGGGACCCGAACCATGGACCCTTGGGTCCATAGTCAGCGCCTCTAACCACTGAGCCATCCTCGCACTTATAGTTTGGCACTGTCCTTATAGTTTGGCAGAATAAACTATCATTGCATCTGTATTCCTATATGATTTTGTGCAGTGTATCATACTTTGTTGTTTGGTGTTTGTAAAAAACTTTTCAAATATGGAATTCATAAAAAAATTCTTGACAGAAAAATCTTGTCATCCATCATAAAAAATATGCTGATAGATTTATACACAAAACAAATATACAAAAATAAACATATTAGTATATGCAACTTTGTTTTTTACATTTTGTGAGCTTAGAAACTTTGTAGCTGTGTTTGGCACATCCTATTTTGGGAATAATGCTGTTAAAAGTATTGGTTCTAGACACTTAAAGAATTCTTAGGTTACCTAATGATATGCTGCTTAGAGAACCTTTGTGCTGAAATAATATTCATTTGTATTATTACTAAATTAGCTAATTACTAAAAGGGAACAACTTTTGCCCAGGATTGAATGCTGTTTCAAAAGTTATTTTTTTTTATTTAGAATTAACAACTTGGATTAGAGTTGACACCTTCTCTTCTGCTCAATTTCCAAGTCTCCATTCAAATATAAAATAAAAATTATTTACCTTTTGAGGCTGTGGTTGCATCTGCCAACTTTTGGAAGGATTCCAAGAATGTATCTGCTGCATAGGCAGAGGCCCTTTAAAAGAACCACAAAAATTAGAATACAGGAAAAAACCTTTGACTTTTGTCCTCAACACTAAAAACATATATCTGAACATATGTCGCATAAAAACAAGCATTGAAATGTTAAAAGTTTTCATTGAGTATTTTTGTATATTCATATAAAATATGTATATACATATTAGCATATACTTGGCCAATGCAAAATTGGATATGCATCATTTTTATATATACACATATCCTGAATAGTACTCCCCTCAATATTTGTACATATATAAAGAATTATCAGCTACCACTGCATAGAAATTAAAAATAATCATAAATATATGTATATCAAATTTTCTAGGTATATGTTTTTTTATATAACTCTAGGGATTATAATAATTTCCTTATGAGGATGAAAATTAATGTTTCTTTCTTTCTCTCTGATACTTGCTATCCTTATATTTTAAATTGAAAAACAGGGAATTTCACATTAAAAAAGATACAACTGGGAATGCAAATAGAGCTTATAACGATAAACTTAAGAATAAGAGAATGAATAGCCTTCTGGAAATTTCATAAAAAGAAAATTCATTGGTACAGATAATGCATTTAACGATGGAAAAATTTAATTGAAAATACTGTTGAAGCGTGACTAGAGATGCCAAGCTGCTTAAGATAATTTACTGCTGTCTATTTACAGTCTACAGATAATTTCAAATGCAAATTAACTTAGGATAACATAAATCTTTTGTATTCCTCAGAACTTTCAGAAACTGCTTTCGAATCGAATTTGAGAAATGTGGAATCTCATTCTGAATGTTTCGCCGTGCCTCGTGGAAGACAAAGGACCGGTGATTATTTTATTCAAACGACAACTTTAAGGAATAGCTCTGTTTTGAAATTCATATCCTTTGGAGTAGCAAATATTGAATACCCTTCAGAAATACTATTCATAACAAAATTTTGGCAAACAATAAAATCTGGAATTGTGGGGAAAGGTACAGCAAGCAAGCGATGCGGAATGGCACATTTAGGGCGAAAGTCTGGCCTCAAAGTTGCGGGGAAGGGATTACCATGTCCAGATGTTTTAATTGCCAATAAGCTACCAGGATAAATAGCAATGTCAGGCAATGGACTAAATCGCGAAGCTTATTACTTCCCAAGAGCGAATCTTCTCAAGATGGTCGGAATTTGAATTAGCATTTGTGGATCTAACTTGGCAGCCGATTAAACAATCAACGATAGATAGCGGACACGGGCTTAAACAAGTTTTCTGCAGATACGACAGAGAACAAATTTATCGCCCAGTTCAAACGAAAATCGGTCGACATCATGGGCCACACTGTTTGTTTCGCGTGAAAATGTGGGCGAGGATTAAGAGGTTTGGAAAGTTGCCCATAATATGTAATTCATTTCTAAAAGCAACGACAATGGTTATTATCACAGAAAAGTTCCCGGTAAATTGGGTTGGAGGAAAAAATCAGTCATGCAAAATAAGATGTAGCGACCGTTTTATAATATGATAGGTGTCATGTGTGTGCAAAAATTCGTTTACTATCGACTCACTTCACGGCATTGTAGAATTTTGATGCTTTAACCAAGAAGTCTTCCCATAGTGGCATCATCATCTACGAGATCAGATGAAGTATTTTAACACACGAAATCATGTACTTCTGCATTCAAAACACTAAGGGCAAATCTGATCTTGTAAGTTGAAGTATTGGCAGCAAAGATATAGGCCATAACACAAACCTTCATATCCCCAATAATCGCATTGAATAAACAACCAGACTCCCCATCACTTGAATCGCCCATATTGCAAGCACAGTAACTCCGATGTCAATTAAAGGAAGGTTGATATTTTTCGTTTCTATTTCATCTGAATTCAACAAGTTTAAAGCAAGGCGACGGTCAATAAACGCGATTGCATTCCTTGCAAATTAAAATGAGCTAACTCCGAGTGTCTTTCACTTGTCAACTACTCGCACTGTTCAGATCGCAAGACAGGAAATCACAATTAAGTTTGCCAGGGGGGTTGCTTAGCACGGCGCTCGTCCTCTCTTAGCTAAAACATTCTTGTATTTCATAAGCCAACGGAAGAAAGGCACCTGCTACACACTTCAAGGATTGACGGAGGGGGTAGAAAGGGGGCCAGAGGTTTGAATGGCGATTTAAGCCTTGAATATCCAGCTGGTAAGAGCGGTGATGAAAAGGGGGGCTAAAATATTGCAACCTAGACATGGGGGATAAAATCTTGATGATAACCGATCGTGAGTGAAATGCCGATAAGGGTATCTTGGTTGAGTTATCAAGACCAAATGGGGACCGGCTGAAACATAGAATCGCCAAGTTCTGCAGATGAACGAAGGACTGGCCATTATACCAAAAAGACGGCAGCAACTGGGAACTTTTCAAGTCGAAATGGGAGGGAGGTTTAGCAAGTTAATGAGGCAAATCTGGACAGAGAGGGGATGCCATTTAACTATGGGAAAGTGATTTCTTGGTGTAAAGGAAAAAACCTTTGATTAAGTTTCCAACTCTCCTAAAAGTGATGAATGTCTGTTTTTGTTCAGTTTGCATCAATTGTTGCAAGTATAGATAAAGAATTAATGTCAATCTATTGGTTATTTTCTCTATTGACGCGGATGTATATTGCAGAATTTGAAGATAAGAAAACTACACGAAAGGAGATACATCTGCAGAGGACATTATTGTTGTTTGCGTACATTCTTTGTAATAACACGCGAGTCATGGATATTTTTCTCCACACTGTTGTTTATCTGTTTTATGTCGCTTATCCGCAATATTGACTCATATATTGTGATTTACTGAAGACAAGCTGTGTTTCGACTGCCTTTGAAAAACAATATCTAAAACGACCCAGCAGTTTAGGTCTGGCTTACTCGGAGCACTGAGAATATAAGATGATAACGCGTCAACTCATTTCCAGACAGGATGTTTACAGTTGTAAAACAACGAAATCTCCTTTCCACCAGAGGGAACTGGTTGGGCAGACAACGCAGATATCCAAGCTTGTTCTGCCCAGGGCATCGAGAATGAAAAAATCGAAGGAAGAATGAGCTGAGTTATAACCTCCATCTTGCTGCTATTTTTATAATTCAAACCCTTTTCTCATTACCAACTCTATTTTTCGCAATAACTTTCAATGTTTATAACAAAAAATTTCTATTTAAAATTTCTAAATGTCATAGTTAAGACATTTACCCGCAAAACCAGTAGAGGGTCAGGGGCCAGTAAAAAGAGTCCAATTTGCAGTGACTGTAGTTTAAGAAGGATGGATTGGTTTCATATTTTAGTTGCAAAGAGATATCATCGCTATCCTATCTTGACTTTACATCCCTCAGCCTCCCTGGTTAGGGAAAATTATTATTCCCTTTAAGAAATTTATCAGGGAAGCCTGTAAAGAAATTTCTGAATGGCCGTCACAGTTCTCAATATCTTTTATAAGGAGCAATGTGCCAAATTCTTCAAAGTTAATTAAAAATATCTAGTACCACACGAGTCTAGAAAAGCTAAACAGACTTTTTCCCATCCACTCGTGAAAGTTTTGACATCGCACACCACAGTAGACTATAAAACTCGCTTCGCATTCTCAGTAAACCGCATACTCAAGACGTTTCCGCTTAAAATATTGTTTTGTCTTCAATTTCTAAAGGCAGTATAAAATAAAATTTTTGAAAGATCCAGCAACAAAATGTCCCAAAATTTGAGAAGGTGCCTCCCAGTGATGGGTTTTTTGACAGCCAGCTGGACCGATATCAAATAGAATTCTCCGATTCTGAGTCCATCGACGATATTGTTGCTGAAAAAGAATCCCCGTATTGCTCTTGACTTCAACTTGCTATCAAATGCTCGATATTGGATGTACAAGTTGTTGTCACAAGCTTAACAGGCAAATGTGCTGTGAAAGGTCGACTTCGCTATATTTAGCAGTTCGCAAGCAGCTGTAATGTCTAGTGGATATATCCGGCTGCACCGCAACTTCGAATCAAACGCCACTTGTTCCTTTGGAGAATACTGTTCTACTCACAAAACCCCGTGCAAAAATGGTTCCTTTTATTGTTGCTGTTTACTCAAATTTCTCCTCTCTTGGGCTTTTCTTTTCAGAATTCTAAAATGTAAGACCATTCTCTCACAAAAGCCACAAAACATTTTTATAATACACATTGAAAATATATTCCAGTCGTGGGATTATAGGTGGGATATTTCCTAATGAAAACGAAACCACCCTGCGATGTTAGCTTGATAACAAATTGTGATAAGATGTTCTCACGAAGTTTCTGACGAACTTCTAAAGGTCATATGCAAAACGTAAACAGAACTTGCCAAAAGCCTTGGTTAAAGCTCCAATGTTTGGTATCAGGATTAAAAAAGTTTATTTTTTGGAGAGACTCGACGCAAGTCGTTAAGTAATCAGTTATTTCGTGACATCATTGTATTCTTAGTTTTGATATCGACACGGTTCTCAAAATGTTTCATTAATGATTAATGCTTTTAGAAAATTGGAGGATGCACAACACCGATTTATTTCTTAAATATCATTGTATTTAGCTTCCAGCTACCTTTGCTGTTTTTTGCATTATTTTTCATTATTCTAATCAAAATAAGTAAAATTGCCTTGTTTTCTACCAAGGCTTGAAGGCAGTTTGAGCTGTTCACACTCTAACAGGATTGCGAAAAGCAACTTCTAAAAAACGTGGTGGCAAGTGAAGGTGCTTACAATGGGAGCCTGAAGTTCAGGAACAGAAAAATAAGATTAATACTGTCTCTGGCCTGGAAGTTTTGGAGGAGTAAAGAAAGGAAAAAGTTGCTGACAATTGGTTGATGGGTTTTGCACACCCAAGACCTTAATAAATTCCAAAGCACTATGGATCAAGCACTCTATAAAAATTCATACGTCAAGTTTTCTTAGGTGGCAATTTTTATAACGGCCTCTAATTTTTCATAGCATTAGCAAAGACCCAAATCTCGGTTGGTTGCCATTTATCAGAATTCTATAAACACTTGAATAAAATGGCAAATATTTACAATACCCTTATCTTTCCCAATAATAATATTCTTTTTGTTTATATTTTGTGCCAGTAAATGCCGAAACTAGTAGATTTTGTTTCATTCCCCCTGCGTTTAGAGAAACTACTTTCAGCATTAACAACAAAGATCTGATTTTCTGCCTTGGAAAACCACCTGCCCAGTTCGGTTTCACTTGTAATTGAATGGAATTAGTGCTTGCCGAGGATAACCCATTCTTACACACGAAAACCACTGATTGAACCCTATGTTTATTTAATAGCTTGCAAGCTTCAGATGGTGTACAGTTCATCAGTTGTCCTTCAACACTCCATACAAACAGAGCAGCCTCGCTGATACATCGAAATGCCAGTACCTACAAAGTTGAACATTTACATCTGTTTTAATCTGCCTCTCTTCATAGGCTCTGGTCAAGGCCAAGAGAACAGAGTCTTCCTAGCATCTGTTTTGTATTCTTTTCCTAAAATGGTACGATTCTTCATTGTAGTCTCTACCTAAACATTCAAAACTTGGTCTATTCCATGAAATCTTCATGCATGTTGCTTGACACAACATCGAAGAGCCATTTTGGCTAACTAGTACCTTTGCAGAATTGAAAATTAACCAGCTTCCAATGACTGTGTGTAGTAAAAATATTTACCAACATGAAAGTATGGATCAATTTTCCTTTTTTGCTTCTAGCCTCTGCTGCGACCTTGAGTCCATTTAAGCGTGAATCCGAGGCCTGAATATCGACCCAGATAAATTACACAAAGAGTTGACTGTTATTGATAAGCGAAGATTAAATGCACACATCTCTCACTGTTTCTTGCTGCTACATTATGCTGCACAGAAACGGTGGACAGCAATTAGCAACTTACTCATTAGCATGATACTACCAAGAATTTTCAGTAAAAATCTCTAAAAACCAAATGCAGTTACGTGAGGAGCCAAGTCAAGAATATTGGCTCTTCTTAGAAGAGCTTGCAATATTTACTGAAATTGTCTGTTCGAAACACTTCTGGGATGTTTGATAATTGTTTTTCACTGGTATCACGCGAGGTGTTGGAATGGTGATGCTAATGGTCTTATTGAGACAATAGTTTATTAGTGAAATGTAAGTGTGAGCTAATTCATTCGATCCCACCCCTCTACTCGATTTAAGGCAGACGTAATTGGCATTAAGGTGGATCCCCCGCTGTTCGATTACTGCCTGTGTTTTATGAGTCAGTTTCTGCTCTGTACGAGTCCAATCGGACTTGAATGGAATTGCGAGGCTGACGTGCCCAAATTCAAATCGAGCCATGTGTTTGTTTCCATGGATACGAGAGAGCACGGGGAACCATGAATATGTGTAGTGTAACATCCCTGGCTGATTGCATTCAGTGTTTTGTTAACTTGCCATTCCATTCAAGGTGATGAATCGTATCAGAAAGGCACTTGCAAGAACAAAGTTTACTGACCCCATGTTCATGACATCATAAGAAATAACAACTGATAAATTTGATAGGTAGCAAAATATTATCAAAATGATTTTTGCTTCTTGATGCAAGAAACGTTCCTCCACAATCTGCAGGAAGTAAAGAAAATAATGATCGTGTTAAAAAGACCATGCAAGATTATTTAAGAACAACCGGCTCGTCTCTTGTTTAAGTGGTCAGTTTTGCATTTCCCTTCCATTTGAACACTTCTAAAAGCAACACATGCACGCATAATTTGAAACTTTTAAATGAGAAATGAATGGTAAAATTTATTCCAACAAAGCATTCCAACAAACCAACATTGTAAATGAATTACCATGCTTCGGAGAAAAAAGTGCTTACGTTTAGGGGGGGGCGCAAGTTCTGCGAAAATGAGCAACAAGGCAAAAATATTAGCATTTTTGTGGAACAAAAACAACTGAAGGTTTCCACACTTCTTTTCTGTCTGTCGAACTTTTAAGATACTCCTTTAATTTTATCCAGAACGCTATATCTGATAACTTTAAGAAGCTTCAGTCTTGCCAAAATTCCAAGTTTCTTCTAAAAAGGTATTTGCTTATAAAAGCTAAAAACACAACATTCTGTTTTGCCTGACTTCATTGTGGATTTTTTGCGAAATACACCTGACTGTTACTCACTTGTTTCCAATTGGGAAGACGTATGCCCCCTGCCCTTTAGCTCTTACGCTGATGGTACCATGCAAGCAAATGCTTGTTGTCTTTACTGCCACGGTGCCAGCTGCAGTCATTTGATAACTATTCACCCGATAACATCGATAGTCATTAGCACGAAGATTACAGTCCATATATTGCCAAAGAACTTTATACTTGGAAAACTCTTCTTTGTAGCCCGTTTGTAAACTGAAATAAGCATTCCCCCCTTTAAGGGCCTGTTTAAAAATAACTCAATTATCAAATCTTTTATGGCTGCATAAGGCGTTTGATAAAGAAATATAGAGAGAAATTCGTTATCAGATTGTTAATAGTAGCCTGCTATTTCAATGATCTATCGCATATCTTTTATTGCGTCATTGAAAATAAGCAAGAATGTAAGAGTTTTTCCATATTTGAAGCTTTGACCATTAACCATTTCTTACCATCCAATAGGATAAATGAGATAAACAAACAGGAGGTTAAGGAGATGAACTAGGACATGCGTAAAAATTCGATGATATATTTTTCTCAATAAAGCTGCCTTTTGACAGGATGACGGATATTTTCATCAATATTTTCATTTTGATGCAAATAAACATTGGGCTGAACAATTTTTCTTCTGATTCTTGCAGTTTCATTCGGTGCCTTTCTGCCCACGAGTAGGTGTGTATTTACATGAAGTACATGGGGAAATGGCCTAAGCATGTAGAAAGGGTGCAATCTGTTTTCAAGCATCCTGCCTAGTTTCTTTGAAATAAGGCTATATCTGTAAGCCATGTCATCTGATACCTGGAATCAGCTCCAAGCGCACAAAAGAAAGCAAGAAAGTTTGAAAGAACGACTGCTGAAGAGGAGAAAGGAGCGTCAAGGCCTTTTAGAAGGAGAAATTGCCAATGTCTTGGGGTCAGAAACAGCCTCTTCGAGTAAGACCGATGAAGGTTGGTTTGATGCAACGTACTTCCTTTAGAAATGACTACAAATACTGTTCATAAATAAAGCTGATTTCATGCCAAAAAATTTTTTTGCCGACTGGCTGATCAACTTTCAGCGCCTTATCGTGATCTTTCCCAAAACGACTATGCAATGCGCATGCATTGATGCAGGTCTGTTGACTACTAGTATTCTCGGGGGTCCCAGGCATCCACCAAAAGCATACGAAAGTTTTTGATTGCCAGCGTAACTCCCTCATTTTTAATGAAAACTGATGCCTCACAATGATTGCCTCCTTTCTAAGCATTATAAGAGACCTTGAAATTGTTTTCTGGTTGGGCTAATTAAATTTGTATGTCTGTGTGACAGTAAACTGATCATTATCATCAATGACGATCAAAAAATATTTCATAATGTATTGTGATAACACCCGTTTATCAAATTCAAAGAACTGCCTTCATGTTCCGTTATAAGCCACACTCTCCAGAGCCTTTCAATAATTTTAAAGTAAGCAGATATCTCAAGTCTTTGCAGCATCTTTTTCCAATACTACTTTTGACTAACATAGATCGTAATTGCACTTTAAATGTTCCTTCTTGTACTTTTATTCTAGAAGGTTCAAAAGCTGCTGGTGAAAGGGATGTTAAGCGGAAGCATTTAACTGAGGATGAAAAAAGGGTTACAGAAATAGATGCAAACTTAGAAAGGAATGTAGTGGATCTGTTGTGCAATTCTTTGCTTAATTTGCCAGTAAGCATTGATGACATAAAGGATGCTCTAACCAAGGTATGTGCTTTATAAAAATTTCACCTGGAAGTTATTATTTTTTTCGTAGATAAATCTTTCTCCTTTTTAAATTTGACAAGTCTTTATTGTGGGAAGCACAATTAACATAGCACCTGTTGAAGACATTGGTGACCAATTTGCAAACAAGATAAACTTGCATATTGGTACTTGGTAGATGATACCTCTGCAAATGGATGTCTTTGGTTATCTGTGGTTATATACTAAAGCATTGATATTTGAAATTTGTAAAATATTGAGAGCAAGCATTTTTATATCAGAAGCCTGTGAAAGGATGTCTTTTGTTACCTGTGGTTATATACTAAAACATTGATATTTGAAATCTGTAAGATATTGAAGCAAGCATTTTATTATCATTTAATAGCATTTTTATAAGCACCGTTGATTTTAGGTACAAAAGCATGCGCCATCTGATACAGAGATAAAGACAATATTGGAAAAGCTTGAAGCACAGGCACTCATTAGGTATAGAATGTATATTTTAATTAAATACTTAAGCATGCATAGTTCCTATTTTATTGCACATGCTTTGCAATCTCATTCCCAGTCTTCTATTATGGTTGGCTTTTAAATATGGTTATAGTAACTACCATGTTGCAGGTCTAAAGATAAAAACTGTGTTATATGTTCCCAGATGGTTTGAAACTTAGAACATTTGTATAAGGGTATCAAGATAAAACTAAAGTAATATGCTAAATCTGATAGCACATTCTTGAAAGACACTCTACCCAAGTGAAAACAAGGGATCTGTTTAAAGCTCTCAGTCATCTCAACCATTTTTTGGCCAAATTACCCAACACAATTGTTATTGAAAATCTGCATGGCTAAAATAGTTTGATTCCACTTTAAAGAAAGAGCTTATTATGTTAAGAGCTGAATTCTTTAAATAAGAATTTGTATTAACATATAATTAAATTATATTAACCTACAAATTTGATGTCAGAAAGACAAGCTCGTCATAATTAACAACCTTGCTTTTTGATCTTGAAAAAATCTGATAAAAAGCCATTTTTCTTCTAATGGTGCTACCAAACATGTAGTTCATTCCTTTGTTTACAAGCTATGAAATACTATTTCAAATATATATTACTTGCTAACTTAAGCATACTATTTTATGTTGCAGTCCTTAAAACAATTTTATTGTGATGTCAATATTGAAGCTGAATACTATTAACTATTTAAAACCACATTCTAACAATATATTGAAAATTGCTCAATGGGTGCTTATGGTGCAAAATGATTCTCCAAAATCAAAACCAACTTAGACATTATTACATCAAGAGCTTGTTATTGACTTTAATGGTCACAGCATTGAACTGACCCTGCTTGATGGCATCACTTTTTATGGTCCCTTTTGGGCTTTCAGGCACCGTATCTAGATATGTTCAAGTCATAGAAGAAACAGAAAATAGTAACGAGAGAAGAGAAAAATACTGAACAAAATATGTGAAGTTGTTTTTCGCTTCACATGACCTTAAACTCTTTACAGTCACATAATCACATTATATTAGATTACACCCTGGAAGCAAATGTGAAAGTGATTTTTCAAAATCAATTTACTTTTACCAACTTTTTACATCAGGAGTTTTTAATTGACTACAAATATCAAATCAAGCTAAAGCATCCCATATAATGAAAAAACCATCTGTTTTTGGCAGTTTAGGTTCAAATATTTTATTATCGTTTTAGGTGAATGTGTTATTTAATTTTGCATGCTTTTTAGGTCATCTCATGTTTTATATTTTTTAAACAAAGAATAGAAAATACAATGTTTTTTAAGATAAGCAACTGTGCTGAAGTAGTTGAGAGAGGGTGATTGTGAATTCCCTCTTCTGTAAGTTTTTCAGAACTTCCCCGTGTGGCTGGCAACGTGAGCTAAATGATTTTGCAAAGTGAAAACAGAAACCGCAAGTTCTTGGTTTAACTGCGAATAAAATCAATCAGTTCTCAAAGCCTCATCCATTGGCTATCTTATCTCTGTTTCGTTATTAACTTCATGATGTCTTAAGTGTTACGCTATCAGGTGATGATAATTATGGCTTTGTAAAGTTAGTGGTAGTGACGCAGGCACTACTGTTGCTAGGAGACATCAAATCATTCTATTTGAACATAAAATTAACTTGAAATTGATTCCAAGAAGCACTTGATAAACCAGTATGAATTATTCTTTCCCTGAGTGTTGGCTCTGAAACCCCCGGATTCACTTAATATTGTTCAAATAAAAGGAAGATTGGTGTCGGTCCTCGCTGAAATCATTATCCGATCAAATTTGTAAGCCATGCGAGGAAGCAGAAACAATAGAGTGAAGATTTCGAAGGCTCTCCATGTTTGGCGGTTTCTAATGCTCTTTTTATTGGATCGTTTTCTCCTTGAGGCGGTATTGGGAAAGACAAGCTTATTGCTTTTAAATTGCCCGTGTGCTCATTAGATTATCGCACAAGCTGATGATGAATCTTGGAAGTACAAAGGCTGATCTTCGAAGATTAAATTAATATTACTCTCTTCATTACTCATTAGGAAGTCTGATTCTATCGTTTCTTCACATGAAGGAAAAGTGTATATTTTCAATTTTTGTCTAATTTTTTGTTAGATAGTCTTTATTATCATGCTTATTTTACAGTACTGGTTTCATGGCAATTCACAAAGATTATGATTCCACTTGTGTTTATTTGAGATTCTCTATAGAATCAACTATATATTAAATTCTAATCTTTTTTCGGTTTACCTGTTCGGAGACTTTAACTAGCACTCGATTAATAACTGTCAAAATTAAAACGTTTCTCATTTTAAAATTTTCAATTAATATAGCCTTTTCTTTGGCATCTTCGAATTCGTTTTCGCTAAGTTCTGTTTTTCGTCATTGCGCTTCTAATTTTCACTTGGGATTCTCATCTGATTTAATTTCCAACTTCAAATTAACCTTGTGGCAAGCTTCAAATGCTCTCTCGTTTGCATCTTTCTTTTCTGTCGAACTTTCCAGACCAAATGATCACTCTCGATTAATTTTGAATTTTTCCCTCGTAGTGTCAAGAAAACAGCTTCCGTTCTTATTGTCACGGAGTGTGAATATTCGAAGGTAAATTTTAGATAAAATACTATGTATATGATATGTTTTTTTAACATGTCAAAAATTTAGACCATGTCCAAACTTAGGTGAGCTCAATGAAGAAGATGACGTCATCTGGGGGTGCTTGCTATATGCTTGTTTGAGCGTGGTGCTGCAAATTTAATAGCATGCATACATCTCTCATGCGTGGGCAACTGATGAAATATGCAGCTTTCATTGTTGGAGTACATGTCTATTTTCACTGATTCCAGTATGGAACCGTGCCACAAATCATTATTGTAGCTTTAGTCCTTATGGGGAAATCTAGCTTTCTCTATGAACCCATTTGAAAGTAAAATTCTGAGTCTGAGAACAAGTCTGTTGGGTTTGGAACAAGTCAGAGACAGCACTGATTTTGTGCCAAGGAAATGCAATCTTTAGCCCAAGGTTTCATTGATAGTTAAATGTGTTTGCTTTACGCTTAGAATTCACAGTCGACGTTTCCACCCTCATCGACCTGCGCATTTGCCTCTTAAAAGAGTGCCGATTAAAACTACCTCTAGAGATTATCTTCCTCGGTAATGCTTCATCCGCTATCATCCTCTTGACCTCTGTATGCAGGCCACACTGTTTTCAAATTTCCTGCTGCCAATTTTGTTCCATCGCTTTATTATTGCCTTTAAGCTCTAAACAAGATTTGTATGTCATGTTTATCCTTCTGGTTTTGCTATCTTCATACAAAGTGACTCTGTCAATATAAACAGACCATTACGCCCTCGACATTCGGATTGCTCTTTCAAAATCAATTAAGAAGACTCTCCTGGCTCATGTTCCTGCAGTCATACAGCCCACTTTTTTGATAACCACTTTATTCATGCCCCATTGCTGTCTTGTCGGTCACCTACTTTATTTTTACGTTGCCTCTCGCCCACAAATATTATTTTTAATATTTTCAATACTTGTTATTATTGACTAAATTTTAATCCCGGTTATTCAACGGATCACTTTTCTTTGGGTTTTTTGTTTTTAAACTCTAGTAACGTAACGGAACATTATTTGTTTCACTTCTGTATGTCTGGTTTATCATTCAGGCTTTTTTGGTAGAAATTCCTTCCATCAGTTTCATCATATGAGATGTAAGAATGTACCACAAACACTGTTTATCTTCCTCCTAATCAACCAGTTGGTTCTCATTGCCGGTATATTGTTTGCGTAAACTTTGTTTATGGTCAATGCTATGAACAAATGCGTCCATGTTCGTCCTTAAATGCCCCAGAAATGTGGATAAAAACATAGTTGTATTTCACAATTGAGAGAAAAGGCGGAAAGATAATTTCTGGATACTTGAAGCACTTTTTCATGCGACACACCCCAGAGTAAGGAAACATGACCAAAAACTGAGACAATAAATAGCCATTTGCGGGTCGAAAGCATCAGAAGGCTGCGAGAGCGCATGGTGGGCTGTAAATTACCAATTGCCTTTCACTCCAGACAATCTTTTAGAAGATGCAAGAAATAATGCGAATTTTTTGTCAACATATAATTAGATTTTTATAGAAATGTTTAGACTTTTCTCTGTATGCTATTTTGTTTCCATTCCAGCTAGAGGCAGTGTTTGCAGAGAAAAAAGGAGAAGGTATGTGGGGTACATATGTCAGTCAAAGCATTTGCCTTTGCCATTTTTGGAATGTACTTTGACAACAATGAAAGTCCTATGCAGATCTTTTTTGAAAATATTCTTTCTCATGGGCAGGTAAACCTAGTTATGTTATGTAAACTAGCTATTTGGTTATCAAGTTCGTTGGATAACGATTAAGAAATTGCTCGTAATTCTTTTTTGAGCTCCAGTGAAAACTTAAGCAAATTTTATACCAATCCCAAATATTTGTAGAAACAAAGACAAAGGAAAGTTTCCCGGATGTGAAGAAAGCGAGAAAGGAGAGGCAAGCAATCTCATTGTCCCTTTGGTTTCTTAACGTTGGTTTCAAAGCAGTGCCAAGGCTAAGTGCACGCTGATTGATCGTACTACTTCTGTGGTTTTGAATTAGAAATTGTTGATGCTGCCTTGATACCTTGAAAGCCTTAATCCTGACACAAGAAGATCCCAGTTTGAGGGATTGATTTATCCCATCCTGCTGCATAATTCCATCGTTTATGGAGAACTTGGACTAAGCTGATTACCGTCAAATGGTGCTAATCCTAGCTATTTAACAGGAACATGTCGGCCGGAATAATGCGGAACTGCCAAGTCTTTACTATCTACGTAGCACGTGGTCCTAATAACACTTGCTGTATACTCCAAGTGATCATTTGTAAAGAAGCCTACAAGTGAGGCTTGAGAACTGAAGCGAGGCGTGTGGCTTGTTGATTTTCAATCAGAAGCTATGGGGACCCAGCTTCAATGTCAAGGACGAAGGCTGAATTATTTTGACAGTAACTTTGATGTGATAGCTTTTACACAAAGTTTAAACACTAAGTATCACTCATGGTGTCAATAAAATGCTTTGTGCTCAGTATCACGCTTTGTTCATACGAGCAAGTTTTGTTTTCATTTATCCAGAGCAGGTAATCGTCTTTATACACTCAATGAGCACTTCAACTGACTGCCAATTTATCTGACCTTCTGATAGAGACGAGAGCAGATCCAAATCGCCCACAACGACGTCTTCTAAAAGATCGACTGCTGAAAGGAGGCCGAACAAATCGTCGAGCAACAAAAACGCAATCGAGGTTCGATCAATTTTTCCGATATCGATCTCACTCTTTCAAGTGTACCAACTGCGACGTCACGTCCCCATGCCAACATCTAATCCGATGCTCAGCTTTCGCCTTATTTCTTCTTAAACGAATTTGCCAGTGTCACAGACTTAGTGCAGTTATTTTAGATGATTTTCTCCGTGCCCAAAGAGCCCTTTAAATTAGCAAAACAATTTCAATTGGGTATCCTTTCTGGACACCATTTTGGTTGGAACATTTCTACCTGAAGTAGGCCTGAGAGTTCAGACAGACTCCTATTCAAACGAGCACTCCGAAGAGACATTAAACTTGAACTTGCTGTTTTGCTCTCTATTCCACCGCAAAGGTTCGTCCAGTTGAATGACCATGTTTCGTGCAAGTCAGAGCAAACTTCAAGGCAGAACACGCAAGGCTAAGGATATACTGCCTGGTTTAGCATCCCCCCGTTTCATGGTTTAGAAGCTTCTGTGGGTAAAACAAATGGTTATTCTTGCTTGCTTAGTATGCCGTGCTAAGAACACCATTTCGCCGCAATGATCTTTTTATTATCATCCATTGATTTCCGACTAGCTCTTTATTGTGCTTAGCTTATCCCTCGTCATAAAACACAGAGTTTGTCAAATTATTGTTCAATAAAGCACTTCTCCTTTAATACCTATGCTTGATCCATTCAAAAGATAATACCACTTATCTCATTACAGAGTCTACTCGCAATGCCGACCATGAAAGAGAAAGAGGTATATGATGTGCCTTTGACAAAGTCCATTTTGTTTAATTGGATTTTCCTACACGGCTAGTAGGCCGTAGGTCATCAGGCATTAAGACGTGATTCAGAAATTTCTTCTCTTGAGTCAAGAACAGAGGAACAGAGGGTGCTTTGGCCTATTCGCCGAATCCATTTCTTTAGACGGCATCCGCCAGTTTCACTGTCATCACTGCCAATGCACCGCAAATCTAATGCCATACCCCGGTTGCCATGGTGCTTGCCCCAATGACACGAGCGCGTGATACCTCAGCATTCCAATGGTGGTATGAAGTTCCTGAACCATCGCTTGCATTCGGGCACTAAATGGTTGTGTGCATTTCGGTCGCGCGGTTCGCTTCAACAACATGCCAACTTAACAGTCTTTTATCCCTCAACAATGCTCCACAGTCTTGTATAAGTCTACAAAAACCTCGGCTAATCCCCAAAACAACAATTAGGCGATGTTTTAATAGGATCCTCCAGACACTATTAAGTTATAGCCTTCTAATATAGATGCTTGCTGTATAATTTTATCGTGTCGTAAAAAGATTTCCTGTGTGATTGAGGCCATAATTCGACGTAGCATTTCGCTGAGTGACACCAGTTTTCTATCATTCCGATCCTCTTGATTCACAGCGTTTTGAAAACAATTCAGCTCGTTGCTTTTCAGCTGTTGATCTTTACTATTAGAGCACGATTCCTTGTTTGCATAAGCTTAGTTCAGACTCCAACATGGCCAAGTTTGTCCCTTATACCTCTTGTGACGTTGCCACTATCCCCGTTTTTCACTCAAAGCAGTATCTTGTTTTTGAATTTATATTACAAGTTGCATAATACTCGAAATTGTGGGTTGGTCATGTTTTTATGAAATCTTTGGTTTTATTTTGACAGATAAACAAAGTTGGCGAAGAAATTATTGAGTTGTTAAATGAACCGACGGCAAAGGTATTTGTGGTTTTTTCTCTGCGTTTCCGGTCTTCCTTGTTTTTATGATATTGTTGTTTTGCTTGGTAAAATGCCTGGTTGCCCTTCGCACAAATGCAAAAGTTATCTTTTTAAATGACATGAGCATTGCACAGACACCCACGTTACGTCAGCTGCATAATAAGAATGTCATGTGATCTCTTTTTCTCACAGGAATTATCTTTGATGGAAAAGTTCAAATCTCAAGGCGGTACATCTGTCAAAGAGTTTTGCCCTTACGGAACGAGAGACGAATGCAGACGAAATAACACCGAAAAAGAGAGATGCACAAAGGTATTTAAGCATTTCAAAAACGACCATTCTTAAGACATTACTTACTGTTCCTGTGGGATTTTCATTGTTTCATAAAAATACTATATTTTTTGCAAAGATTGGATCTGCATACTTTTACAGTGGTCTTTAAGAGAACTTTATCACCGACTGACTCTTTCTTCTGTTTAAAAAATAGAACGAAATAATACATTCGCCTTAAAATTTTCATCTTACGTTGTGTGCCTTTTTAGGAGAGCAAAATTTTGTCAGTTATTTTTCATGGAAATCTGGATATCATTATTTTAATCCTTTTTGGTATAGTGTGGCTCTGTGTATACATGCACTTATGTTTCGGTTATTTTTGCAGCTGCATTTTAAAAAGATACTGCAGAAACATACAGACGGTGAGATTTAAAACCATTTCCCTTATTCGTTCTGTCCTGAGAAGCGTCAATTTTTCACAATCAGAAACCTAGAATATTTGGCGAGAATATCTTTTATGTAGAATTAAGACAAAACTTTAAACAGCTTGCTGTCAAGTTTCTAATTGTTGGCACTTTTTTAAAAACTCTTTAATGATAGATTGAAATGCTTTGATTTTCCGAAATTTGTGACTAAAAATGGAGGTAGGGTGGCTTTTTGCATGAAATGCATAATGTATGGGGTGTTAATAAATGGAAATGGGTTACAAAGTTTCTGAAAAATTTAGCTTACCCCCCCCCCTTTACAATCAGTAACTTGAGAGTTGCGAAATAATGCTCTAAAGACATATAGTTCTATTTTTTCCCCAAAAGCATAGGATTCACCGGTTCTTATCTTGCTTTTTTTTATTCAGAGTCTCTTGGGGACTGCTCCTTCCTTAACACTTGTTTTCATATGGATACATGTAAGGTATGGTGGTGCTTTGATAGCGGTTCCTTTTAAAGAGTTCACATTCTTATGTTCAGATGCTGGCTGCTTCATAGACCACTAGTTTTTTGCGTTGGCCTTACTTTTGACTGAAAATACCAGGCGTATCTACTCAAATATCTACTGACTAAAAAGCAGCAAATCATCACTTGTCCCTTTTCATTCAACTCCTATTTTTTCGGCTCCTTGTTACTGTAATTCCCTTAAATGATTCTGCTTGCAAGCTGTTGTCTTTATTTATTTATTTAACTGCACGACAAAAGCTTTGTCTGCCGCCGCTTATTTGCCAAATTAATGGGCGAGTCATAGCAGGCTTTTTCTTCTCTAGTGCGCAAACACATCTGTATATGCGAATGTCTTTTCATTAGATTTACTTGGTATTTATCCTTGGTACTGGTCTTAGAATGAATTACTCGTCTTGATGCTTTATGTTTCCGCGCACTGCCAGTTTGTAAGTTCGGGTTTTGTTTTGCAGTATGTTCATTACGAGGTGGATTACTCCGCATGTCCAGACGCCGGGAAGCAAAAGACCACGCAGAACTCCAGCCAAAGCATTAACCATCGGCAGGTGCGCAGTGAACTCTCGCTTTTTAAACTTCAATTCTTGCAAGGTGTTATTGCCTTGAAGGCTGTCCTTATTTCCGTCCAGCCTATTAAAGGGCCTATCTAGCAAAAGATGCACACTATCTTTTTCCCAATTGATATATCCTGTAGCATTTTTATGCAAATTTCAATGTTAACAGTCCAGCGTCATCACCAATGCTGACGAAGACAAAACGGAGCAACTACTAGTCTCATTCTCATGTCAAACAGTAGGAAAAAGGAATTGAATCAAATATCTATTTTCAGTTCAAAGTTATGCACGAAAAGCACGTTTTCGTCCAATTTTCCAATTTATGTTAAAATTTTTCAGGAAAGATTTGTATGACAGATTCGTCTTTGTGTAGCCAGTCATTTGTATAGTCGTGTTATGAAGTATTTTAAAGTCGTCTTCCCTCTAGCTGACTCATCTATAGACTCATCTGTAGTATAAATGTAATTGATCCTTTAGCGAGCAAAAATCCATAATCTGTTCTTGAGTTTCTCAGTTCATTTGGCTTTTCGCGGTTGGCTTGCATTTGAATGCAGTCGAATTGAAAAAGATTTCGTCTTTGATTCCAATCATGACGTTTCATGTTAAATTTGCCAAATTTTTAATGATTGCTTCTGAGAATGCTCCTGAGATAGCTGTTGGATTAGACATTGGAGCCTTCGAACATTTATTAAGAAACGTTACATAGTTTGTGACTAAAATCTTATACCATAACATCAATGCTAATTTTTGAAAAACATTTTTAGTTGTTTTAAACTTGTTAATAATAACATTGTTGCTATTTTTAGATTGCGATTGAGAGACAGAAGCACATTTTATATCCTCCTCAGGTACATTTTTCCACATTTGAATTTTTTTCTGTCAAATTTAACCCTCTGTTAAAAACTAAAATCTTTTGCTTCCATTTTTACAAAAGTTGAACATTTTTATAAACTTATCTTTGTAAGGCAGAATTGGGTTCAATGTTTTTTGGTTTTAAAGATTTTTGCTCATGGAATATTGAAATATTTGGATCTGTTAAGGGCGTGTTAACAACAAATTTGCCTGCAAGAATTTTGAAAAGGCAATTCCGTAAGGTTATAAGAAAACTTTAGACATGAATTGAAGGAAGGAATAAGTAAAATTCGCGAAAAATGTTGGTGATAAACTGTATTTGGTGAGATGGCATTTCTGGTGCCGTGACCAAAATGAGCAAGGAATACACCTTCAACGTATATATTATATATGTGTTTCAATTTTAGTTGTTTGATATGTTCGTGTTTTAACAGTTGTTCAGCCCTACAGCCGAACATAGAAAGTTAGAGCAGTGCCTGCCATAATCGGCAAATTCATAAGAAGGGCGCTAGCCAGACATGTACTAACCCCCGTGCTGGAATGGTTACCGGACACACTTTCTTATTGCTTCTCTGTTTGGGCATGATCTATAATTGCAACTTTGTTGGATATGAATTTCGCAAGAGTTTCAGTAACAATTGCTATTCTCTTTTACAAAGATTTTGAAAATGTCCACATTTTCATGTCACAAGCCTTAAATTGCTTGAAGTAAAGGCCTATCAATATTTCATGATTGTGCTTTGAAATTAATTATTCAGTGTCTTATAAAGCTAATCATAAGGGAATTTTCAGCACAAGCGTTTCTAATGTCTGAAAAGCCCAACATTGACGAGATTGTCTGTGTCGTTTCTTGCGTTCCAGTCATTTTGAACTCTCTAATCTGGTTTTGTCTCGAAAACCTCTTGCAAAAATCACCCAAATTCACACGTCAGATGGCAAACGGAGAAAAGCACCCGCAAGAGGCACAGTTTATCTCGTGGCTTTCCTTCTGAAATTCACTATTCATACAAACATGTCTAGATAAGGCTTTTTTACGATCCAAACCATCATTTGATTTTTGCAATGCTCCAATGCTTGCTTGCAACTGGCCAGGGTATCTCACGAGGCAAGTTCCCCAAGTAAATCTCCCCTGAAGTTCATCTTCATTGGCCTGGACGTTTTAATTTGTTGTATTTGTTTGTTTTCTCGATACCTAAACATTTTCCCCAGCATGCTTCAAGCTTAATTGCATCGTGTCCTCTATATTACGCAGTTTATCGGAAATTCAATTGAGCACACTGTAGATTTTGTTAATCCAAAAAGTTGCAGCATCCTATAATCTCTCAAGAGGGTGCTATTTTTCACAGTTTACATTCTGCCGATTTTTTAATGGCTTGAAATTATCACATCTGCCGGTTGACATTTGGAGATTTATTGACATGTTTTGTTGCCATATATATCGGGTTTAAAAAAGGTTCTGTTTATTTGCGCTTTTTACTTGTTAAGGCCCCGGTTCCCGCTATAAACAAAAACTTTACAAACCAAGAACCTCACCAGTCCTTTGGCTACTTGGTGTATTTATAGTTGCCGTCTGTGTAGGCTTATTGTCATACCATAAGCCATTAACGACTGCATTCTCTGTTGAAGTGGGTGCAGTGCGATATGCGCTATTTGGAGCTGGAAGTTCTTGGAAAATTCAGTGTTGTTATGGCTGATCCACCGTGGGACATCCATATGGAGGTAGGCAGTCGTTTCTTCCTTTGCTGTCTCTATCACAATATAAAGCTTTGCCATTCGCGCGAGGGTCGAACCAGTATTTACTATCTGAGGTTTTATGGCAGACTAATATTGTTTTGGTTTTTTACACGGCTAGGCTAAATCTCATTTTGACTGGACACCAGCTAAGGCTATGTACTAATACTTTGATTTTGAATTGATTCATTATATTTTCTGATTTACGCCATTGTTTATATGTTTACGCGTGATCATGATTTCAACTTCGTGTCATCAAAATGAACTTATGCAGACTGACGATTCAAGGAGGACATTCTATCGTTTGTCACGAACATCTTTTAAATTATGCTCAACAACACCTTGCCCTGACTAAAGATACTTCAAAATATGATTTGATTTTGATGTTCACTTTTATTGGTCTTTCCTGTTTGGCCCTTTTCAGGCCACCTCTAAAACTGCTAGAAATGTCATATATTCTCTATTGTTTGTGAGTCTCTGGAATTAGTTCAAACCTTTAAGACATGTGACAGTTTATGCTCTTTTTGGAACAGTTGCCCTATGGTACAATGCAAGACAACGAAATGAGGAACTTGAGGGTTGGCGATTTGCAGGATGACGGCTTCATCTTTCTTTGGGTTACTGGACGGTAAGGGTCTAACTTCAATCTAGCTAATGCGTTGAAGGGGTCATGATAGATAAAGATTACACGCTAAAGACATAAAGGAGAGGTCAGGTATCCATGATGACCACGAAAAAGAGGTAACCCTTGAGAAGGACACGCGACAAGTGCACCCGAAGAAGGCCGTATCGTTTGTACCATCAATAGTACCATCTTTCTTTTGTATGTCTAGCAGCATTCGATCTGAAGATTACCAGGGACGTCACGGGGAGCTGGTCTGATTTCGTGTGTTTAATCCTGAGCAACACAACCGGAAACCTTAGCACTTTTTTGTATCCAAGTGCAGACAATCTACCATTTTCACTTCTATGAAAAGCCAACCGGTTTTATTCTATAACCAACACTGGTGTGGTATTTTGTAGTGGCCCTAGTTTCGCATAGTTGAACGGAAAATAAACACCATAGTTCTCTTTTTCATACGACAATCATCAGAGTATGCAAACGTCGGAGAGTGACCATAGGTGTCAGCTGTAGATCAAAGACCACATGATTGGCTGCAGTAAACGGCGTGTGATTGGCTGTGCTATAACCAATCACCAATCACGCTTCCCCTTAGACCTGCCCAAGTGAGAAGATGAACTCTTTTTGTTTACTCAAAATGGACTGGGCATTGTTATGTAGACAGGCCATGCCTAATGATTCGAAACTATGCAAAGTTGTGAGTCCGTTTTTTATCAATATTTAAAATTTTTGCAGTACGAAACATTCATTTATCCTTTCTATTTTATAGAGCTATGGAACTCGGGAGAGAATGTCTTCTTGTTTGGGGGTAAGTCTGTTCATTTTCTAAGCGAAGACTGTTGGCTGATCTCAAAAATGAAGGGCAGTTTGTAACTACAATTCGCTAATTTATGGCGCGTTTTCCATTGAAATGTAATCAGTCAAATCCGATCTCTTCAAATCCAGTTTTCGACAGCCTTGATGTATGACAGATTGCAAGAAATATGAATATTCAGTTGTTAGTGACTTTGAATGGGGAAAGTAATTTTTACATTTTTAGGCATCCTGTTCCGTTAGTGAGGGAGAGGAAAGTATATCATAATTTCACTTCATGGAGGAGTCTATATCCTGAGCTTTGGTTTGTTTTCTTGATAGGTACGAGCGGGTGGATGAGATCATTTGGGTGAAGACGAATCAACTGCAGCGACTTATTCGCACGGGAAGAACTGGACATTGGATCAACCATGGAAAAGAACATTGCCTTGTATGTGATACTTGATCATATGCTTTTACGTGGGACGGAAAGGGTTAGAAAACGGGGATGGGTGTTCACCTTCTGGTCATTTGCTTAAAACTAACCCTGCAGATGCAGGGTAGAATTGCCAACTAAAAGTAATGATGGGTAATTCATCGGTGTTATCAAACAAGTTTATGTTTTGTCGCCATGACAATTGTTTTATTAACGGGGCTATCAGCCCTTCATTGGTCCATGACACATTGTCCCTATGATCTCTTACTTTTCATCTGACACCTTAATGTACCCGTGGCACCTTATTGTGTCAGTGGCACCTTATTGTGCCTTTGACACCTTATTGAAAATGTTTTGCAGGTTGGCAGAAAAGGGAATCCAAAGAATATAAATGTTGGGCTGGACTGCGATGTTCTCGTCTCTGAGGTTCAATGCTTCCTTATTACCGACTTTTCTCTACCTCATTGTCTCTCTCTATCGACTTAAATAAATCTTTACCTAAGAAGAGCTCCATTCTTTTCGCCACCCAATGTGAACATGTCAAATATCACGTGCCATCATTTTGTGTTTTTGCGATATTTTTCATTCTATATAAACCAACCGTAAACCGATAGCTGTTGTTTACTTGTCTGTTATGACAAATGATTGTCTTCATAGTTTAGGACTATCCGTTCTGTAGTAACCCTCTTTTACGAAGAAGTTTAATTGGAAATTTGGTTGCTGTAGGTTCGGGACACCAGCCACAAACCGGATGAAATTTACGGATTAATCGAGCGCTTGTCTCCTGGGACACGAAAAATTGGTACGTAGTCATTGTGCCAGAGGCGTTTTGGTTAACTGCACGGCTATTTTAGACTGATTAGACGAATATTTGTAAGGTGACAACGAATCATGAAAGGTTTTAGAATGTTATTGGCATGTGCGTCTTTCATTGCACATATAATATCAATTTTGATTTCAACCATCCTTTGCTATTTCTAGAGCTTTTTGGACGACAACACAATGTGCAGCCTAATTGGTGAGTTGCATAGGTTTAATATATCCATGCATTATGTATCAAGTAATTTTTTATTTAGAGAAACAAGTGGTAAAAACAAATACCATAAAGTGTTGCTAAATGAGATTGTGTATCGGCCTGATAAACATGGTTCATTAATAAAGGATACGTTTTCCGCTAAACCCGCAGTGCCTCGCTTAGAAACAGTGCTAGTTCGGAATAGTTGCTGAAGAACGGTAATGGACCTATCATAATGAAGGGTTAACCCTGTTCATTCATTTCTTCAGTTATTTGAATTGTGTTGCTATTACTTACAACTCGGCTCTGCATCCGATTTCAACTTGTGTTTAGAACTGGTTTAACATTTTGCTGATTACAATTTGTGCATCACTTTATTTACCTTGGTAGGATCACCCTTGGCAACCAGCTACGAGGAGTGAACTTGGTGGATCCCGACGTTGTGAAGCGGTTCAAGGATAAGTACCCGGACGGCAACTGTTTGAAACCGGTCGCTGCTCCGGTCCCACAACAAGGACAATAGGCCCAAAACGTTGGCAATTTACAACAAGCAACATCCGAGTACACGTGCTGGTGTCACATGGGACGTGGCAGCTCGTTGGTGCCGCGAAAACATGGAGAAGATTCTTGGCTTCGTAGTCTCTTTTTAGGGTAGATGACTTGAGAGGCCTGCGAGAATTTGAGCCATGGCGGAAACGAAACTGGAATGGATTTGTCAAAATTGACCGGGCTGATCCAAAGACAAAGACTACATGTCATGTCATTTTCATTGTAAATACTCGGGGAATATATCAAATCAGGCTCGAGTTTTTATCGAAAGATTTCCAAACTTAACACTTTCCTGATTCTTAATATCTGTACAACTTTCTCGGGATTTGAATCAACAGCTAGATTGAAGGGTTGTCCGGTATAAAGGTTGGAATGGATAAGGCACAGTCGCCAGTTATGGCACATTTCACTTGTAGGCACGTGCGAATTAGGCACTAGGCTGGTACTCCGTTTTCCCACATTTTTCGCGTCAGAGTTGTTTGCGTTTTACAAAAGCCTTTAAATGGTATATACAATACGGAACTTTTTTCTACTTACATAAACATATTTTTTTAAAAACTAGAACATTTCGTTAAACAAAAATCATGAAAAAATATAACATTTCTATAAACAAAATTCTGAACAAAATAACACCATTTTTAATAACATAGGCTATATACTATATGCTTGAGAAAATGTTTTTATTAATCCGTGTTTAATTTCAGAATTTTATGCACAGTTAAGTCAACAGATTATGAGTGAAATGATAATTTGGCCAGTTAAGTCAACAGATTATAAGTGAAATGGAATTAGAAAGATAGTTCCAAAATACCAGGCTCAAAACCAAGTCGTGACACTACTGGGGATAACCCGATGAAAAATTGCTCTGGCATTAGAGATGTGTTACATGTTCTGAATATTACCAGGGTCTTAATTCAAGGTATTCTGCAAGATATTCGGGAAGTAATTTAAGAACAAAATTATGCAATGTGAACTACAGCCGCAACCACGTACCAAATATTTGACAGCTATCATAATCATCAAGCCTCATTCAGCAAGAAAGGAGCGGGCCTGGATCAATCACGAGCATCCAAATGCACTCTGTGTCGCTGAATTCAAAACCGAGGGATAGGAAAGGATTTTCTTCTTCATTAAGCAGCTGTTTAGTATGCTCGAGACGGCACCAGTGCTCCAGTTCTCTGAAGAGTGCTCCACACAGCCTTTGTCATTCACTCCAGAGACTTGATCTCTCAAGTTTAATACAGTCGCTGAGCTTGGCATCAATCACATCATAGTTAGCATTTATAGCACTCTTGTCATATAGGTGCCCATCCTTTATATAAGATACTTTGAATAATAGGTATGAGGCCAACGTTAGCCTTTTTTGCAAGTGCCGCCGCCTCTTTGAGCGTTTCTTGATCCGTTGAAATAAGCAAACGTTACCCGGGATTAATCAGTGGTTCTAATTGAATGATAGGTGACCGGCTAGGGATGGATCATGGCCCCACCCTTGATTTACCAATAATCTAGCATCGGTTTACCAATAAATCGAAAAGCCACCTCTACTGCTTTCCATTTGTCTAAATAATGCGAGTCTTCTTTTCTTCTCCGGCAGTAATGCGTCACATGACCCACTTGATCTTGCTTCATCTTGTCTTCTGCAGGACCTTGACTTCAGATGCGTCTTTTTTTTACCAACATTAATGCGGACATCATCAACATTGGCACTCTCCTGCTTGCACTTTGATGCAGCTCCTCCATTTGGGACACCATCTAAATCCCCATCAATCATTTCGAGCTTCGGAGATATGTTACTGAGCATTGAAAGCGTCATATTAGACTGACCAGGTTGCTCTTCGCTGTCTATCGGGCTTCCGATCCCAGATTCAAACCATTCTTCTTTCGAGCTTTTGGTGCAGGTCTCTAGAGACAGCGTGCTGTCATCTGATGATATGTTGATCACCTCTTTACCTTTTTTCTTCTCCTCTGATGATATGTAGATCACCTCTTTTCCTTTTTTCAATTCCCGCTCCGCCCTATTGATTGAACTGAGCAATGACAGCGCAACTTTGCCATACGCACCCCCCGTGCATGTCGGGTCCATTTCACATAGAGGATCAGATCGTGGTGTTCTCCCTGAACACGGCGAAAACTTAAGTGAGAATTCCTCGTTCATTCCACCTGTTTTTGGCCTGAAAGAGAAGCTTGAAATATCGTTGCCATTCTTGTCAAGTCGCTCGTCGATGGTGGCATCGAAATCGATATCTTCTTCAGAATCCAAGATTGCACTATCTAAGGGCTTTGTGCGGTCTTCAGAAAAGAGCGAAATTTCGTGGTTGAATTTCGTGGCAGAACTACTTAAACTATTTGTAGTGGATGTTGTCAACACACTGTCATCAAGTGTCAATGGGTCTCTAATCGGAGAGAGCTGGAAAACGCTCTCTGGATTCGGCGGATAGGAATCTTTCCAAGGAGTAAATTTCCGCTCCGAAGAATTGCTCGCTGCATGGAAATCTTGCTGGCTTTTATGAGTTACAAACAAACTGCTTTCTCTTTCGCCTTCGCTGCCATCATCTTGAGAGTTCTCGTCCAGCTCATAATGCCGTACAAAGAGCGTTTTGCGCAAAATGGCGCGATAGGCCTCCAAATTATTGTCGCTCTTGCCTGAAAGGTGCTCCTCGAACAAATCACCAAACTAGAATAATTAAGAAAGAATGAAATAAGAGAAGAATTAAAAAAAAGAGTAAATCACCAAAAGGCACCTATGTTGCCATTATCATTGTGATCTTGATATCTCCCATCTTGATGATGCTTTCTGTATATTTCCCGCCATAACACAAGCTTTAAACAAATGACAGTTCTTCTTGTTGCCTTTACTTTTTAGAAAAGTGTAAAGGATTAAAACAGAATGATGATAGGAATGATTAGAGAATGGCAAATGATTTCAAGTTCAAACACAAATAAAACAAATAAGTCATAAAAATCATATCTGCATCAACAATGAGGTTGCTTTAAACAAAAAGTAGGCCAATTTACTTTGCATAGGTGCCACCATACAAGCTGGTGTTAATTGAACCTGACATTTTCAGATATCTTTACTTTAAAATGGAGTTGGTCATTCTGTACGAGTGAAGCATGAAGCACACATACCTTTATCAAGATGTTGTTTCCCAATGCCTGTTGTACTGCCTGCATCATTTCACTGAATTCCTTGATGCAGGCTTCTCTTGCTGCCACCTCAGAGGATATTTCAACAACCTTTTCCCATTGGGACAATATCATCCTGCTCTGTGCACTAATGTTGCGCTCCAGTTCATCTATTTCATGTTCCATCTGCATCAATAAATCAAATCAACAAATTAAAAATATATTTGAGGGTTGAAAAGCCTTGTGTTAATTTTTAAAGGGAAAGAGCATAGCTTAGAAGAACAACAATTAAAGTTTTTTCGTTTAATGCATGTGATTCAAACCATAACTATACTTTTTCCAAAATTTAAGAAGTATCTTTAAGTAGATTTACTACTTCCAGTGCAACATTACTCAAGCACTTTGTAATAGATGATGCTTAATGAACAATAATTTTCATTTAAAATATATTCAAATGGTTTGCATTCAAAAGAAACCTCTCAGATCAAGACACTTTAGCAGCTTCTTTTGTACAGTCACATGGTAAACTGATAGATCTCATGCTACCTTTGGCAAAAGGCTTCAAAAAATGCTTGGCGCAAAAAGGCCTAATCAATAATTTAGCTCACCAGGCTCTCCACGAAGGAGTCTTCACAACCAAACAATGCATCCAGTAATTTTCTATCCACTGGTTGATCTATGACTCTGAGCTTTTGCAGAACAATCTATGTTTGTTAAAAAAGTAAGCTATCAACTCAAAAGTTATACAAACAAAACTGTAACTAGCAGAAAATACCATTTCCTAAGCCTTCCTCTCTTGTTCTTGATGGTAGAAATGAGTTTCCAGCTTTCATATATTGCTAAAAGTTTTATTATTATTCCTTGCTTTAGATACATTTTACAGCATTGTATGCTTTAGTTTGTTATGGCAAAATTCCATTAAGCATTTTTAAAATCTAACTATCGAAAACTTCAGTAATGAAAGATCAATTCTAAGCGCTACCGAATGCACTTTTTTCAACTTCTACATAAGGAGAAAGCAAACCATTACCTGTAATTTGGTACTAAGCCATGAATTGAGAATGTCATATCTCAAATTTTTGACTTTGACAACAGTGGTCAAGAACTGAAGCATCTCTAGCAGGATTGGGAGCTTTGACTGATCATACTGCAAAATTGTCCTGCCAACTTTTAGCATGGTCAGAGAAAATAGTCTGCATCCCACATAACAAGTAAAGTCATGTGCAATTTGGGTTGTGCTGAAAAGTTTAGAGATTTCATGAGAGCTATGATAAAGTAGAAATTAGGGATTTTATTAATTGGATTTGATGCATACAGTTATACAATTCAATGATGCACACAGGTTTAGCAAATTTTCATAATTTCTTTTCAAATATTCTAAAACCCATTCTGAATGCAAATGACAACATTTGCATTATTCGAATGCCCCTTTAAAGGGATTTCAGCTGATACCACTTTGAAAGTTTTAAAACTTTGTAGACTGTGCAAAGAGTGACATTTAGCTGGTTAGTCAAAGGGTCTACTAAAAGCTTTTGTCAGAAATATTTGTAACCAGCTTTGATCTGTTCTTATTTGAAATCTGCAAAGTAAATGTATCATGCTGATGATTCAATCAAACATTAGAGCTAAGAGAAGTTCAACCGCACTTTAGTTGAGATCATCCATTGCTTGTCTGGGGATTGATGATGAAAATCCATGTCCAAGTATGAAGTGTCAAATCCGAGAGGGACGGAGGCAGAGACATTAAATTTGACAAGAAATGACCCTAGGGGCAAAGCCAGAGTTTTCTCGACAGAAAATTTTTGGAACAAAATTGAACATAAAAGCCACGTCATAAGGATTTGTATCTTGTCTACGAAAGATGCTTGTGGGCCTGCATATCGTATCATAAGGCCTAAGCACGCACCTGAATTGAATTTCGATTATTGGCGAAATCATTACAAAAAATGAGAGATTTCAATCACCTCGCACTTGAATGCTTCTCAGCTGCGAAACTTATGCATGATCAGAACGCCATTATTAATGAGGCAGTTAACTCACAAAAATTGAAACAGAGAGGAAGTGCAGCTGTAGTAGAAAAGTTGTTTCGTTCTTCACCTCCAATTTTGAAAATGCGGAGGAGCCGAGCTTCGCAGCGACGGAAATTTAGTGTGTTGACAAAAAAGATGGGAAAAGTAACTGAACTCCTATGCTTATAATCAGCTTTGAAAAGTAGAAACCATCATAATTTTAAGGAAAGAGGACACCATCACATCAAACTCTGAAAAGCATTTATGTAGATTCATAGGATTGCAAGTATGTTTTTGTGATTTCCAGTGATCTACGACGCAAGTTTTCAGTTCTTTTGTTTATTTACAAATACACTTCCGTATTTAAAACTGTTACACACCAAAACAGTAAGCTGATAAAGTTTTCAAATACATTAACTGGATAAATGACTCACAATTGACTCAATGCTCTCCAATTTTCCAGTAATCCAGACAGACTTGTTTTTTTATTTTGTTGTTAACTAATTAATCTTTGACTATTCTTAAATTTTTAAGTGTAAGGAATTCACATAATAGAAAACCTTTGTCCTGGAATAATGAGGACTTTGGATGCTGTTGGCAGTCCATTTAGACCATTGTTTTGAAGAAAGCTAAACATTTTGGCATGAGGATTTCAAGAAATTTACAAATGATTGTTTATAAGGAAAACACCAAGGCTAACCCACAAAACTGCTGAAGGCTTTTGATAAAACTTTCAGATCTGAGCTATTTAAAAAACAAAGATCTGACAGACAAAAAGGGCAAATGTGATAGAAATATATGATACAGTTACATTAAATACACCAACTAACTGTACAAGCAGCAAGCAACCTATAGTAATATACAGTGAATTACAATGCTTAAACCTGTTATTGTATATATCAACAACATAGGCACAAAGTGAAAGCACAAATGGCATTCAGGGCAAGGGATATCTATGAAGGGAGAATCATAGACTGAAGGGATGCTATAAATATTTGAAAATAAAGAAGGCAACAGTGGGTATTTCCTTGGGTCATTGCAAAATATGTGGTAAGGCCTGTGAATGTTTGGAATTGCACAGATGTCACACAACTAACATTGCACCTGATATAAAGCGCCTTGTACAGAATATACAGCACAAGATTGCACAAAGTCTATATAGCCAGCATGCAGCAAAAAAGTAATCATAAAGAATATGACAGTGAAGTTGTGCGAAATCTTACTTGATTTCTGTATAAGCAATGGGCTTAAATTAGGAGGAAATTATCATACAAATTCTTAACACTAGTGCTAGAGTCTATGTGTGTCAAAATAGGGTACTTGCATCAACTGGTGCTTCAGACTACCAAAACCAGTATTCACAAGCCCCAAATAATGTGCTTCATATTACATTTTTTAATTAACTAAAAATTACAGGCTACAACAAGATGTACATGAACTGGTTTTGAAGTCCTTCTCATTCAGATGCTCTTGCAAACTCAAACAACATCAACATTTCAGGCACTACAAATAAACCCTTAAATACCAAATCTGTATCAACGAAGTGGTAACTTATTCCTGACACCAAACAAAGTCACTATCAACAGACACAGATCTATGAAGAAGCACACAGACACTGTTGAAAAACATAATATTTATCTCATAGAACATTAGTAGGGGAGGCTAGTTATGTACCATTGTGTACCAAAGATTTGATACATTCTCAGTCATCCACAATTTGAACCATCAGCCACGTATTAAGGGAGTTAACCTGCAAAAGATGATCAGTATCAAGAACATATTCTTAGCACTGTCATGTTGAGTTCTAACAAAAAGTCTCATGCTTGACATTGCAAAGCACAAAACAAAGTTTTGGTGGCCAGTATAAGGAGATAAGTTCCTGAAAATGACTTGACAGCTTTTTCAAAGCTTGAGTACTAAAGTTGGGTGAAAATGATCCACTTCTGTTTTTGTAAGATAATTAAATTTAAATAAAAATGACCCTAACAAGTGAGAAGCCCAAATAGCATACCTGTCAGGGGTTGTCACTGGTGCATAATATTCCTCATCTGGCATTTCCATGTCCAACTCCAAATCCATGATACCATCCCTGTCCAGAGCAGAATCATCACCGCTTGTTGCAAACAGGCTAAGAAGAAAGATTACTAGTTAGAGACGGCTCTTATGACAGAATATCGGGAATACAATACTGGTAAAACAGATGCTTCATTAGGCACGCTTAATTGACTTTCATCAGTGAGGTTCAAAACCTGGCCTCTTCTGGAGGGTTCAAGTGAATGCCAATCATGCAAAAGAAAGCCAATCACATTTCCTTCCCTCATAGCCTGTCACACAGTTTTCAACCCACCACAATTATCTTGTCAGCTTTTGTGAATTGCTAGCATTTGCATGCTCTGAGAGATTTCACGAGAGAAACTACAATGGTAAGAGCTGGCCTGGTCTACTTCATGCTCAGTAATCACTGACAAACTTGCAGAAGGCTTCAAATACTTGAGATTTAAAAAATCATGTGGAAAGGGACCCTTGGTCAAAATGTTTTTAACCCTAAGCCTTTCATAAATATTCCCGATATTTTCAAAAACACCTGAATTTTTAGGTCTTTAGCTTGCCTTTCCAGACAAGATATATCTGACACCATTTGGAGCTAATAGGAAAAGCCTACAACCGGATATGCCATGCATATGTTGCTGTTTCTACCAGAGCTGTTGCAAGAAACCTGAGGCTTCATGAAATACTTCTCTCCACTTTATCAAATATTCATGACTATAAATGAGCAAGAGCCAAGTGCTTAGCAAACAATTAAATAAAAACAAAATCAATATTTATATACATATATATACAAAATAATCAATTTAATAAAATGGAAGGCAAGTGATGCAAACATGGATGTATTGAATGTTGAATATATAATTATAACATTAGCTAAAATATTCAAGACATCAAAAATATGTAATCTCTATGATTTTGTGAAGCTTTTGAATTTGAAAGTCAGTTTAGTGTTGTGTCTGTTTATTGCCTGATAGGGTGAGAGAGCAATGTCGGAACAGATACTTTCAAGAATGTATTCCAGCGCACAGGGCACAAAACATGCATGTCATTGTCATTTACACGAACTAGCATCTTCTTCTAGAATGTGGTAGGTGTTGGTGTATTCTGTCAGTCAGTCAGTCTGTTGCATGGTGGGTTGGCTAGTCAGTTTGTCAGCCTTCTAGTGGCTAAGCTTGTAAAATGTAGTTCAGAATCGAGCTAACAAAAAATAATCAAAACAAAGATGAACATACAGTACTGACAAGCATTCTTTAATTCATGTATGCTCTAATGTAATTTATGCCCATTTATCATAAGCAAGTAGACACTAGTTGTTATTACTCTTCTATATATATATATATATATATATATATATATATATATATATATATATATATATATATATATATATATATGTATATTGACAAGGGAGGAGAGACAGACTATATATGATACCTCTAGAAGCCTGCAAAGCTTAGGTAAAAGTAAAACATTTATGTGGCTAGTATCATAGCAGGCAATGCTGGGAATAAAATGGTAGGGGTACCATGAATCACACTCCTTGTGGTGCATGCAATGGTGTACAAATGCATCAAAGTACTCAAAAGTACAGAAAACTGAATATAGAGTCTACATAGCTTCATAGTAAGAAAAAAACCAGGATGTTCCTCCCCTCTTTGAACTTCATGTGAATAAATCTACTTTTGAAGACAAGGATTTGGGAAGCAAATTGCATCAAGCAAACTGGGAGGAAGAACCAAGTTTGTGGGATGCTATAGCAGTTTATACAAGGTAGCAATGGGATAAAACAGAAATTTCAAGGGCCTCGTGGATATTTTTATTTTTCTTTTTGTTTTGAAGTTCTCTTTTTTGGGTTTTGACAACACAGCTACAACTAGATCACTTACTGTGAAGTAATCAGTTATGACTGATTGTGTAAAAGGGTACATTGATAATTCAAAACTGATGAAAAATGACTGCCTGTCAAAACTGATCGTTTATAACTGACTCTCAGGTACGGAAAATCAGCATATCGTAATGGTTGCCTTTGTGAAGTTCAAGCTTGTCCTAATTTGCAGTGACTATCCTGCTTCTCAAACAAATTATAATTTTTTTCCGAACTCCTTTCAAATAGAAACTTTAGAATTGATTACTTTAGAAGAAAGTACTTAGATTATTTGAGGCATGTGAAAAACTGCACATCAGAGCAAAGGAAGGCGTGTTTTAGGCATGGGCGTGTGGTCTCACACCATTTCTAGTGTTACCTGTATAGGCTGCTTTATATTTATAATCAAAATACATTCTTTCTGTATATATTAAGAGACCTAGTGCATCATTGAGAGGATTTCCTTTTTAAAACTGTGTCTATCAAGGCTTGTTTGATTTTTAAACTTGACATAGAATGTCTTGCCTTTAGGGCTAAAAGAAGCAATAACAGAAAACAAGTTAAGCAGTTTTCTTACTGATCAAAGGTTTAGGCACAACATTTACACTAGTAAAGGGATAAGTTTTAATATTAGCATTATAAACACAAGACATCATAGTAAAATATTTACCTGGATGCCCTGCAGTTGAAGAAAACAATTCTTTTCATTTTCTGGTTGAAAAAGAAGTAGTTGAAAGACCACAGGCTTCCCTCTTCACCAAATGGGTCTGACTCTAGATCTGGATTGTAGCTAGAGTGCAAAGAAAGAATGACATCAATGCCATGTCAGACAGAATCTAACATACAACTAAACACCTTTGTGAAAATGATCTTTTTGATAAAACGACCCTTTACAAACTGATTAGCTCCTTTCACTTACAAGAGAAACATAAATAAAACTGAGATATCTGGTTTTGTATACCTGTAAATGCTGCAATCTTGTAAAGATACTTGCTCGTCAATGCTGGACCACAACCTACTGCTCATTTTGGCGTATGGTTCACCAATGGCAGTTGACAAGTTGCTATTGATGGATTCTATCACCCACTGCAGGCTCGGCTCCCTGCTAAATTCTTCAGACTTGGCATTGCTGAAGTCATAATCCTGAAAACTTGCATTCAGTGTGGCGATCAGGTAGAACAAGGTTTTACGATTGCAAGTGGATGAGACAATAACATTTTCCTCCTCTTCCAAGCTCATTGATCTTGCCTTGTGGTAAGCAGTTGGTGAAATACTGAGCAATGATTCAGGTGGAGAGAGGGCCTCCAAGTCATTAGGACTATGGCCATGAGCATTCAGATTCTTGTACAGTCGCTTGTCTTGCCCAGTCATCTTGCAAGAGTAACACTCAAGGCTAGGAACCAAACATTTAACTTCAGTAACAGTTAGAGACCCCACAAAATTATCATCAAGTAAATCAAATACATGAACAAATTCACATAAACACATTTTAGGTAAAAGATCCCTGTTTAGTATTCAGAGACTAGAATGGGATTGGGTGACAAGCTAAAGTTCCTGCCTATAAAAATCCTTTTCTAATACATTACTCTGTTATACCCAATCATTTGGAATAAAATGTTTTACCACTTGGACGGAAAATATTGAAAGGAATATGGCAAAAGTAATTTAAAAAATACTAAGTAGCTGTTATACTGAAGTAAACATACCCAATCAGCACAATTAATGGAAGCAGAAAAAACATTTTTTATGGTTATAAAAAAGGATGTAAAATGAATGTTACCTTCCGCAAATTCTGATATTTTCGGACTCAACAGAAAGTTCTGTACTGAGGGAGTCGAAAGTGGTGTTTTCCAGCAACTTCATGGTTTCTTATTCTTCTCTTATCGCCTTGCTTTTAAACAACAATTAATCAAATATCAACGTAGAGCGATCAGGACGCAAACAAAAAATCTTGGGCACCAAATTCAACAATGCACCTGTGAAGAGTTCGTCGGGCTAGAAAAACTTAGAAATTCCATTCGTTGGTGAAGCGTTCGTGAAAAACTTTTCATTAAGACGTTCTTCATAAAGTATGCTCCTTTCCGCGGTGAATATCCTGAACGAAACATAAAGATTGAAGAAGGAAGCAAATCCAAGCTAACGCTCCAAAACAAAAACACTAAGGCCGTGATTGATTCCAAGCAGCTCCACACAGGAAATACTCAAGTCGATGGCATACGATGCAAATGAAAAGCTCTATCTTGCTCTCTTTGTTGCTTAAAAAACTAGTGATGGTTAACAAAACAACACCAATCGATTTCGCTCCAACAACTCCTTCCCTCAACAATGGCGCTTAAATTTTTCTTGCATAAAACAAAGCAATGAAGTCATTGCACATCCCACAATGCATCTCGTCACAACCTCCTACAATAACTGGTGATTCCAGGGGGTAAGCTACAAACAAACTTTACAAATTATTATCTCTTCACCAGTTATGACCGAGGTCTTCAAAGATTACAAAGTTGTTAATGGTATTGGAGTTCTGAAAAACTTGTCTGTCTTTCTCCTTTGCCAAATAGCTTTCTTACCTACTCCGTAAATTACAAATTGATATAAGGAGACACCTGTAATCTTAGAAAGAGCCTCAGTATTGTAGGCTCATTAATCCACCACACGCCCATTTTGTTGTTATTGAACATTTATTGAACATTTATTGAACATTACTGCAGCGGTGATAAGAATTCATTTTGTGTTTAGAGAAACCAGAAGTGCCAAGCAACGTAGCTTCGAAAAAGCCCCACTCATTGCTTAGCACAGAAAGTCCCTCAGGTCAAGACGGTGTCACAAGAGGATCATGAGTATTATAATGTGGCTGGAATATCACAGGACATCAACAACATTATCATGAACGAAACACAGTTATGCCGCGCATAGGTCTTTTGGTCAGCAAAGTTTGTGCTTTTGACTTTAATCAGACCACCTGTTGTGAAGTGCCCTAGACAGCACATTAACGTTGATGTATTAAACAAGCTTTGTTCGATACAGCATTCGTGTTACTGGCCATAAGTTATAGATTAAGCAAATCCACCTTGACTGGTCATGTTCAAAGATGTCCTTTAGCGCACAAACTCAACAACTTGACTGCCAAGTATGCTTGAAATTATCCCTTGCCTACCCAAATCCTCTCGCTCTATTCAGAGCTGGAAAGGGGTTCACTTCCCTAAAAAGCATAACCTGCCAAACATTTTTATTGACCACTAGACTTACAATGTAGTTTATTTTTATATTCAGTCTTCTTCCCAAATCAATCCTAACCTCTAAATTGATAATCTCAACCAAATCCTTCCCAAATCAATCAACCTCTAATTTGTTCACAAACCAAACATTTACAAGGCATAACAAACAGGCAAACAGTGTAAAACTCGCGCCATCCTTGCGAACTTTATCATCTCTGTTTATCATTCCTGTCCCTTCTGTTTTCAAATTTTAGAAAAATGACGTCACTGTGTGCTACCCCTCAGGCTTCGGAGTCACTGTTTTTTGCATGTCGCTGTTCTATCTTTGGTTGCAAATGAATAAAAACTCCATAGAAAGATAGAAAGATATATTGGCTATTGCTTGGTTTTAATCACATCGAATCACACAGGGCACTGTTATCTATCATATGACGGCTTATTTCAAAACAATCGTGGCCAAGCTACATGCCTGAGCGCGAGCGAGTGGCCCTTTCCTGTTTAAGTGGAGCTAAGTGAAACAAGTTTGGGCACACCAGACTTGACTCGCAAATCGAGGAACTGTTGTGCACATATCGCTACGTTTGTAAACAATCGTAATTGTATCTTTGTGGGTTTCCACAAGATATTCTTAGGCACTTACAGTTGTGTTTCTTCTGCCAAACAGTATTGCATGGAATGGAAAAATACATAATTAACCATTGTGATGATTTTTGTGTTGTAGGTGAAACATAGTATAACTTACTGAGAAACTTGCAATGGTGCAGACAATTGAAGCAGAAGGAAGATGGAAGGAGACGACGAGAATTGTTGTTAAAAATGGTGTGCTAAAAAGGAAAAAATGAGGAGACAGGATCCTAGAGCTAAGCTTTGATACCTTTAAATTACCGTTAAAAGAAGTTACTCCATTAAGTCAACAGATCATATTGCAAAAAGCTGTCCCTGAGAAGGTATCAGGCACGTATGAAGACTCTGCAAAAGAAACTTTTAATCTTCATTTCATGATGTTATAGCACAACCAACTGTAGCAGGATGTTCATATTTCATGGTGCAGAGTCCAAGTCAGTCCATTATCTTGACTTTCATTTTAACGAACAACGCCTTCGCATAGGTCTCGCTCATCTTTTCACCTTCCCTTGATCACTCATCGGTGTTTAAAACATTCCCCCTTTTCTACTTTCAAATCAGAAACTACACGCAAGACAAATCAGAAACACACGCTCACATACACGCAAGAGCGCACACACAAGCACGCATATGTGCTCAATATGGAAGCTGGACTGCAAAAACGCGAACCTACATTTCCCAGTCACCTAGTCGTTTTGGTTACATCTAGAAGTCTTGGAGGAAAAAAAGTAGCAAGAATTGTAAGGAAACTGCCATGAGAAATAAACGTAAATATTTCTGTTTTTCAAACTGCAGACCAATTTCTACTACATGCTCTTATACGTGCTTAGCTAAACAAAGTAATAATACTGAAAAGCTGCCTAAAATCAAACACTGCATTCTATCAAATATATATAATGTAAACATTTTATCACTATTTCTACACACTGTTGTCGCGGAAGGTGTTGAGGGACATAATGCACAAACCTGAATTGTGTACAAATGCATTTGTAAAAAGTGTTATAGGAAAAACCTGATTTTAAAAGAGCCACTGGAAAACGGATTGTTAGGGGATGCTGGGCAATTTTCGAAATTCAGATTCAACTTGGACAGAGTTCTGTTGCAATAATTCTTAATATAAAGGGGTAAACAGCGAAGAGAAACAAAACGTACTCTTACTTCTAAGACAAGCATCAATAGCCCTTCTTGCATTGAGTATACTGAGGACGTCACAACATTTCTGATATTTGGAACACAATTGACACTTCATCACAAGAGGGTGGTTTCGAAGCACACTTGACAACGGAAGACTACATGCGGTGCATTCGCCTATACCTAATTTAGTCAATTCCAAGAACGCAGTTGAGGTTAATGGGAGTTGCCGTTCACTGAATCAGTCGAAAACTGACTGCAAAACTGTCGAATGCGGTCGCAGGCAGTTCTCAGCATCTCTTCTGGTGGCGTAAGGACCATCCGGAAGAAGTTTGGCATGCCAAAGCACTGAAAAACAGACATTTGGTGTTAAACTATGAAAACCATGTATTATATCAGATATCATTTAACTTAACAATGTTAAACTGTCGTACGTTGACTGATTGAGAGAGCGTTGAAACGAACTTTGTCTCAAGGTGACAATGAAGATAACTTCCTACACAAGGTTCTTTTTAACTACTGACTTCTTTGTACCTTCCAGGTTTTTTAACTTCTTTATGAAATATGCAGCTTCAGTTGGCTTGGCTTATAAGTTCGTATTCACATAAGAAATAAAGCATCCAAAAAGTTTACAAGCTTCATTAATATGACAGAAATTCATTTGTCAGTAAAAAGGTAGCAGGGTTTACGATAAATCCTATGACTTCAGCAAAAGTTATGCCATAGGGGCGCATATCTCATGTGAATATGAAATGAAAATTGACACATCAGAATATGAAAACATACCGATCCTGGAAGGCAAAACACGGACATGGTAGACACCAATCGTTGGGTGAAATCGAGGTCATCTTTAAAACACTTCATTATGGATTCATCTAATCCAACCTGAATATTAATTAAATTAATAAAAGATTAATTCGCACTTTTATCGGTCAAATGATGCAAATTAGAATGGACATTTCTTTTCAAGAGTTTAATATTGAGATAATATGAGATAAACGCAGAAAGAATAGCTTTGCCATTAGCATACTTCATCGAAAAACTATAAACACAAAATATTCTAGTGTTTATATGCCTAGGCAAATACTTCTGCTTTCTTTTGCATGCAGAGAAAAGGAAATCCAGCCTACCATCATGTACATGGCGCCTCTGGGTTTAACAGGCTTCAGACCGGGGACCATTGACAAATTCAAGAAGCACAAGTCTGCATTTGTCTGTAAAAATGGAATAGCAACATATGAACTAATGCGATGATCCAAGCTGGCAAATGATCCAAGCTGGGTTTCGCTTGATTAGAGTTCTTAGGTTACTCGTAGGCTTTAACATTGAAAATACAGAAGATGTCTTGAAATATGTCCAAGATACTGAAGATGTGAAGTGCATCAACCTTTAGAGAAAAACATGGCAACAGGAGGTAAGAGAAGAGATGTTAATTTTCGATTTTCGAAAGAAAAAACAACAAAAAGATCTGTTTCATTTAGCTTAACTCTTACAATTTCAGGATTTCAAAAAGCAAAGCTTTAACAATCCAGAAAACTACTGTTGTGAAAAGAGCATACCTCTATGAAATCAATGGTCTTTTTGAAGAAACTTGAGGGTGTGTTTGCAAGTATGGACGGGAGAGCTCCTTCAATGAGAGAACATGGTCCCAACGTTTTCGTTGATAAATCAGCCAATCCCTTGCGCACCTGTGCAGAAACAAAATTGAAAGTAAACAATGTTGTACAAGGGCCTTAAACCAGTACGCATTGGCAATATGCATGCATTGCTAAAGAAAGGCTTTCTACAAACTTGCTTGACTTGGCTTCAAAAACTAGAGCTAGCTTGGGACACCATACGTTTTGTAATTGTTTTGAACATCAGTTCATTCACAGTCAATGAAAACTCAAATGTCATAGTGAAGTAAACATGTTTTGGAAAAAGCTAAACCGTGGATGCGCTTTTGTAAATCATGGTAAGAGCAAGCAAACTCACATCTCTGAAGGTATTGTTATGGTCGTGAATTAAGATCCAGCCCAGTCTCCAGCCAGGGACAAGAAACCTGTGCAGGAGAAGAAATCTATAAGTAACACTGCTAAAACAGGCAATAAGGTTAAAATAACAGAGACACAACAGCCATGTTTACCTTCATTTAAAAAATACAATATCTGTATGTAATACAAACAATTTAACAGTGTTGTCAAATAAGCTTTCTATAACATGGTTTACAAAACTGACTTAGCAAATTTGAGAGACAGTTATATCGTGAGATATGTAATAAAAAAGCAAACCTTTTGGACAGTGCACCAAGTGCCAAGACAGGAACAGTTTTTGATAGACTTGCCATTGGATAAAAAGTTTCATCCTTGAAAACCTGTCAAAATCAATGAGCAAGGAATAAGGCAACTGTCATTTAAAACTACACTTTGATATAGCCAATTTTGTTGGTGTATAGACTAGATTAAGGAGATTGGGAAAAAATGGCTTAAAGATTTCAAGTCCAAAAAGCCACACTCCCTTCAGCTCTGAAAAGCTTGTCTAGCAGTGCTGTCAAAACCCAACGTCAGCAAAAGCTGAACAACACAATAATAATAATTATGATCATACCGCATAAGCATATATCTCATCAGCAATAATTGGAAGACGATGTCTTTCAGCAACTGAAATGAATATGGCATGAAGTAAATTTTAAAAGAGAATAAAAACTGCCAAGATGAAAGCTTACTTGAAAAAATATGAGCAAATTAAGATTAGAAGAAAAAGTAACAGAAAACAATGGATTCCTCACCAGCAATAATTTGCAGCATATGTTCTTTGCTGAAAACTGAGCCACAAGGATTTGAAGGGTTATTCACAATTATACAAGACGTCTTTTCATCAATTAAAGACTCCATTTGTTCTAGGTCTACCTCCCAACCTTTTTCTGGCTGTTGGATTGAGGAAATAAACATCTCACAGCTTTATGCCAAAAACTGACAAGATTCATAATTCTAAAAGCAGAATACAATGATCTACTACAAAAAAGGAAAATGAACCAATATAATTTTAAATATCACAAGCAAAAGACATTTATAGCTAAAAAGGGCTCAATGAGCAAAAAGGTGTGGTACAATGAAAACAAGATAAAGCAGAGCTGCTGCAAAAGACATATCAAGTCATTCTTACAAATTTTTAAACACCTAATTCTCAAAACTCAAAGCCTAAAGATGCATTGCTAGAAAGCTTAAGAACTGCAAAAAATAACAAATGAGATAGAGCAGATATTTTTCTATCTAATTTATCTGCTTGATGGCAAAGTTAAAGCAATATAGGTATGTACATTTGAGACAAAGAGAAAGGCGAGACTCAAAAAGACCTCACAGGAAGATAACTTAATCATAGACAAATCATAGATTTGTTATTAAACATAATTATAAAGTTCACTGAGAAACTTTAGCACACAATTGACCAAAAATGATGTACACATGGTTGGGAATGTGATAATCCAAGCTGCAATGTGATAATCAACTCACACAAAGCTTGTACATGCGTTGTTCATATCCCTCAGATCCAGCAATGGTTCTGTAAAGTGAAAACCCAGGGTTCGGAATGAGGACATTATCACCTGGATTTGCAACACAACGCAGGGCCTTCTCAACAGCCTCTGAGCCTCCACTTGTCATAATCACATCCTGTTGAAAGCAGATTTGAGCAATATTTGAAAACCTTATCTGGAAAACCTCACCAAAAATGATTCAGAAAGCCAACAGGTAACTTTCCAGTCCTTTTTTATGTAAACTTGATTTCTAACCAAAGCTTTAATTCAGACAATAGAGAAAATGTTCTACAATTACAGCACTTTTTCATTTGAGCTCCTTGGACAATGTCATAAAATGACAAAAAAGAAAAAACACCCATTGATGCCTCAAAAACAATGTAAGATGAAGTAAAATGTGTTTTTGTTAACAGTACGAAAACTCACCTTCTCTGTCAGTGGAGTTTCTGGAGTAGAGGAAAATTTAGCAACAGCCTCTCTGGCAGCTAAACTACCTGTTGAAACAATCAAATGTTAAAATAGATGCTAAATTAACCTAATCATGGATGCAAACAGTTGCACTTGCTATTCACGAAGATCAAACTTTGAAAACACCATCATATAAAAGCAGTGCTAGGCAATGATTTTTTGCAAAAACTTGGCAACTAAATTTATTTGTGATAGAAGTGCAAACTTAAAAAACACAAATAAAGAATGATAAAATAACTTAATTACAAAATTGTGGAGACAACTATTTTTTTTGATTCAATTCACAAACAATTTCCTTCCAAATTAGAGGCAATATAATTCTGGAAATGTGGAGCATACATACAAGCAAACAATTATCAAGATAGATTTTCTAACATGCATACAAATTAACATGGTCTCACCAATCGCTGGCAAGTAGCCATTACATTTCCCTGAAGTGGCTGCTTCAACAACTGCATCAATCGCTTCCTGCGGAGGTGTTAAATTGCCAAAAATAGTTGGGTCACCTTTGGGTAAAGGTCAAATGATTAGTTGATCTAAAAAAGGTTGAAATACTTTATAGCATTAAATATAGACCTCAATTTTAATATATTCTTTATCTTACCTCAAAGAAATTTCAGTGGTAAAAATATTTGTTGGATCCATCTCTTCAAACCATTGTAATTTGTACAGAGCTCTTCAAAACAACACATGTCTAACTAAAAAAAAGACTCTAACATGCATATTCTAACAGAAGTATCTTAAAATAACTCCACTGCATGCAGCATGCATTATAATCTATCTACATAAATTGTCAGCAAAAATTAACAAATGGTACATTTTTAAAGCAATGACACACACAGCATTTTATGGAAGTAAATGCATGAATAAACAATTTCTTGCTTGGCCAAAATTTCTCATTATATCAGGTATGAAGTGAATGAAACATTGTTCTCAAATGCACATACATTATATATCAAAAAAGGAAAATAAAGACCCCTTTAAAATCTTCAAAATCTGTTTTTAATTTAACTCTAGATGCCAAAACATCTTAACATAAAATATTAAATAAAGACCTGTGTAGAGCTAAACTAACCGATGGAGACAGAAATGAATTCATAGTCAGGGTTGGGCTCAATTTTCATTTGATCAATTATTCTCCTTATTGGATTGACTGTATGTTCTGCTGAAATTGATATCGGGACAACCCATTTCTCTTTCTTTTGGCTTGATTGTTGAATCTGTCCACTTTTTTCAATTAAGTCCATGCTGCAAAAAGAGGTTTTAATAAAATACTACTGAGACAAGCAAAGTTACAATATTAGACCATTATAAGAATTTGGCGAAAGGTGGAAACCCTGATCTCTTACAGCATAAAGGCAAACCATCCACCTTGAGGAAAAATTATTGATTTCAAAGAATAACTTCCTGACTAAAAATAATGCAATAATTGAAAAATCAACTGTAGCTTGCATAAATAGCTAATAGATTTTGTAAGCTAAGCCAGGCAAGCATGCTCACCCATACCATGTTATCAAACATTAAAGAACAATCTGCTAGTTTCTCAATACCAAGAGGGGGCGGGGAATTCTTAATGAGTCAAAATTCATGGGAAAAAAGAGAAAACTAAGGTGACAATGTATGTTGTTTGGGAATTTCTTTGGTGACAAAATTTTGTTGATTTAAAATTTATTGAGTTGCCGGAATCATTTTCCCATCTTTTTGCGATAATTTTATATTTCTTGAGATACCAGCAAGGGAATTGGTTCAAGAAATAAATAGAAAACAATTACAGAACTGAGTTTCAAACAATTTCTGAATTGAGTTTCAAACAATTGCCATCTATTTGTTTGTGGCTCTTAGCTTCGGTGTCGCTTCTAGAAAAAGTGTAACCTCCTATTTATTGACGTCCTTGGTCAAACTTTTCACAAATCCACGGTGAAGCTAACAAAAACAATAGATCGAGTAAAACTGTGTCTCTTATCTTTATAAGACGACAGTACACCAATAAAGTTTGCCAAGCTGAAGTTCTTAAGCCCTTCCTGAATACAACATGGATATAACGCCATGGAAAGGCAAAATTTTCAACAGTTTCGTGTGATGAAGCTTTTAAAAGACAACTTGTGACGTGGATCCACAAACGCAACAACCAAGAAAGTTCATGAAAAAAACAACAGAAGCTTGATAACACCATCTCCATCTTGGCGACCAAGCAGAACGAAAACACGAAGAAAAACGCAAACCAAATCTTCTTAAGCAATAGGTTTATGGTGCGCACTAACTTGATCACTTTGAGTCCGTAAACTTCCACCGGCAACCCTCTCCTGGTATTTTGTTAGAGGAGTTCTGCAATTCAAGTTGCCAGTTTTACACAGTGACGTCAAAAAGTCGTGGCAAATTGCATGCCGGGATCTGTCACTCCCCCGGCATACCTGGCAGGAAAGACCATGATGCATTTTGGCTATCGGGGCGGAATGGAAGTTACGGCACAGAAAAGAAAAACATTTAGCAATTTAAAGTAGCAGAAACAATTAATTTAAAATAGGGGAACCAAAGAACACTCATAAAACTAATTCAGCCGCTTGGCCTAACCTGGTGCTTGAAATTCAAATTTGAAATTGATTGAAAGGATGCAAAGTTGTTTAAGAATTATTAAAGAAAAAAGGGAGACTTCGAAGTGATTAACAATACTAGTGATGAAGAAGTGTGGAATTTAGCAAATTAATTTTTTGATTTGAAGTCAAGCTTTCAATTCAGACCCCGTACTGTAGCAGCTCACAGACGAAAGTTATAATCTGCTCGTACCCCAACTGTTTTCCAAATGTTCCATTTTGGTGTCTAGCCTGCCCGGGCACAAAAGCAAATGGTCGATGACTAGACCCCTGTCGCAACTTACGCGCCTGTGTGAACTTACAGTTATCATAATAAATGTCATCTAATATCTTGGTATCATGACTTTTTGATATCATGGGGATTATACATGTCTCCGATCCAAAAATGCCTACATGAAGCAAAACATCCGTGACTTTGTTCTAAGCTAACCTGCTCATTAAATAGCACATTCTCTCTAAGTGATAAAAACACCGAATGCATAACTAAGGATTTATGGAAGTGGTGCGAACATTTACGAGTCAAGACACGAATAGCTTTTTCATAGAAGCCTTGATCAGGCTTTGCTCGGTATTCATAAATTTTCCGAAAACAAACTCAGTACATTTGAATAATAAAGATTGTGAAGCAAGTGCAATTGAGTACAACTTTGGCCAGCAGTAAGTAACAAATATTGTAAGTCACAGATCAAGCCAACTTAGCCTCCGCCCCGCTCTTTTAGTTTGGGGAACTCAGGCTAAGCCAAGTCGACATTACACCGTCCTTTCAAATGCCCAAATAAAATGTTAAATTTCAGCTTATCGCTGGAGAAAAGGGTTTTTAAGTCACTATTATGAAAAGTGAATCTGCTTTGATAGCATCAATTGGCTATTGATCGTTTGCTGGCTAAAGGTGACAAATTTCACAATTTCGTTTCGAAACGTAATCTCGTTTTGTGACGCCACAATGATAACTCAAAAAGCTTCGGCCAAACCAACGCAACATGATCAAGCCTTCGTGGCTATCTGTGAAAGCTCTGTTTTGTAAACTGAATGCAGTACTCTGCCTAGCGCTCGATTCGATAGATTTTGTGATTTCTTATGAGCCGTGTTTCCGCTTGGAGAGAGATACTTGTAGGAGATTTAGATTAAAATCCAGCTAAAAACGCTTCCCAAACACATCGGTGCGGCCAACAGAGCCAGAGAGACAAGAAGCCCATCGATTTTTGCATGAACGAAAGCGATCCTCTTCTCAGCTGCTTGAAATAATCTTCTTGCCATGAATTACATGAAACTGGATTGTACAGTGGATTCCCGTGAATAAGAAACCCCCTTATATAAGAAGAAGGCCTCATTCTCTTCAAAGGGGCTCCTTGTATTATAAGAAGTGTTAGGTCTGAAGGCAAAATGTTTTTTCAGGTGTGTCATAGTTAATTCCCGAATGCCAAAAATTCTTGTATTTTCCAATAACTTATTGACCTTAAATGCGTGAAGCATTTCGATGTTATAGAAAATTATAAGTAAAATTGAAAGAAATGTCTATCATTGTCATCTTTCTCATTGTCAATTAGAAAACTGTACTGTACAGTATGTATTGTACACTACTAGCAGTAATTTCTATTTCACATGATTGCACGGTACAGTCATATACGTTGACTTGACTAAGTTTAACTTGATGGTACCCATGTATAAAAAACTTTAATCCTGATATTGAAAAGGTATCGTTGAATAAGAAATTCTCATTTTCCCATTTCCATTTATCAACACCACCAAATTGTGCATTTCATGCAAAAAGTAACCCCACCATCTTTTAGCTAAAAATTTCAGAAAAGCATTTCGATCTATCATGACCCCCTCATATTTTTTCAAAGATGCCAACCCCACTTCTTGTTAGATCCCCCTACAATTAGGAACTTGCGAGTACTGTTTATGATTTTTAATCATTCATTTTTGATAACTATCAACAATTCAATTGATGAAATGTTGCAGTCTGCATCCCAAATGAAGCAACACTCCCTGCTTTGTAAGCCGCATGCTTTCAATAAAACCTGGTAGAAAATAAACTTATTTTAATAGTTTTTCTTGCCTACACAGGCATTGTGGAGGGAGCCTCTTTCAGTAATAAATTATCTCAAATCGAGGCCTTTTAAAAAAGTCCGTGAGTCTGCATTTTTGGCCTAGATAAAGGCACTCCGCTATAAGTTAATGACATACGTGACTTTTTGAGGTTTAGCTGAAAAAGATGTCTTCAAATTATGACGGAGCAATAACGGTTTTTTCCCCAGATGGACATCTTTTTCAGGTAGAGTATGCCCAAGAAGCCGTGAAGAAGGGAACAACTGCGGTAAGACTGGATTTCTTTTCCATCTTGACATTCTTGATTTGATGATTTGCAGTTTTTTTGGCAAGAATGCCCCTATTCTAAATCGTGGTGATATCCTTGATTATTAAACTCCCCAAAAATGGCTGTAGTGGGGGCTAAACTTTCAAAAACATAAAAACGTAAAAACATGTGCAAAAGAATCCATCATTTTCACAACCAGGGACCAGTTGGCCGCCGCTCTATACTTCGATAGCTTCCAATGTTTGCACCGTTCTTTAGCTTGTATGCACGTCAGGTTTTGAACGAAATGTTCACCTTAAATTGTGCATTAAGCAAATTTGATTGAGTACTAAAATTTTTGAACTTGAATCGTTTATCTAGAGTAATGTTTTCAAATCATAGAGCGTTTCCAATCATCCGTATAAGGTTTCATGCTTGTGTTGTTTTCGGCATAACATGTTATAAAGTTACATTTCTTTCTATTTTCATGCTCTGATCACAGATTCAGAAGTAATAAAATTTTCTTATGGTTCATTTTCATGCTAAAATTCGCAATACATTTTTCTTAGACTTGCATGTAAAACCAACTAAGTATGTATTTTTCACACTTTTTATACATGGTTTGTTTCTTTGTTCTCATCATAATTATTATTATCTTGGTCTAATACTTTATTTTCTAATTTCTTTAAATGTCGGTTCTGTGCACTGCTTAACAAGACATAAGCACAAGGATTGGTGGCATACAGTTCAACACATCTAAAAGTTTTTTTCCAATGTATAGGTTGGTGTTCGAGGGAAAGAGATTGTTGTACTTGGAGTGGAAAGAAAGTCAGTTGCAAAACTCCAAGAGCCAAGAACTGTCAGAAAAATATGTGTTCTAGATGATCATGTTTTCTTGGCATTTGCAGGTGGCTTTCAACTTCTGTTGACTAGATATAATAATTTTTTTGACATTGAATAATGTATGTCATATAAAACATATCATAAAAGTTGTGTTATTTTAAACAGCCAATTTAAGTTTTGAGGCATCTAAGTTGATATTGGTTTTTTACAAAAACTTAAAGGAAGAACAGGCCTGACATATTGACCTCGAGATTCAACATAAAAAATGGTAGAAACTTTGTCAAGCATTTTGATTATAATGAGGTAGATCAGTTTTTTATTGCAAAACTAGGACAAGCTCAAGTAATTCTTTCAACAAAACACCCTCATAAAGCAAGAAAATAGGCAATCTTCTCAGACCATGTTTTAGCAGAAAGAAAACAAGCTGAAATAGCACAATTTGTGTTTTTTATTGTCCATTATTTTAAATGCCATAAGTTGCATAGATCTCTGACCAATTCCCTGAAAGTACAATCTGAACTTCTCTATTTTTTAGGTCTGACAGCAGATGCACGAATTTTGGTAAATGCTGCCAGGGTTGAATGTCAAAGCCACAAACTGAGTGTTGAGGACCCGGTGTCTTTGGAATACATCACTAGGTTCATTGCCAGCAAAAAACAGGTACAGCCTCCTGAGATCATACCAGAATGGAGAAACATAAAATATGTCTAGCAAAGCTTGTCCTAGATTCTATCCTGGTTGTCATCACTGCTTGTGTTTTTTTATTTCTTATCTGTAGCCATCTCTTTGCTTATTTATAGTTGTATACCCAAAGCAATGGAAGGAGACCCTTTGGAATCTCAATGCTTATAGTTGGATTTGACTATGACGGCAAGGCACATCTTTACCAAACTGACCCATCTGGCACATACCATGAATGGAAAGCAAATGCCATCGGTAGAAGCTCAAAAACTGTCCAAGAATTTTTGCAGAAAAACTATACAGATGAACTGATTGAATCAGATGGTGAAACAATAAAGCTAGCATTAAAAGCATTGTTAGAGGTATGCAGATCAATATTATTCATTTATGTTCTATATGCACATTAAATAATCAAAACTGTACCACAAACGTACCAAACAATGAGAGATATAGACTACTTTAAAAGGGATCTTTGTTTGAAATTTCAGGTTTTGATTCACATTTATTCCTGTCTACCTGATTTTAATTCTGAAAATGTTATCTTTTAAGGTTATTGGATCTCTTATAGTTATACTTTGAAGCGTATCAGTTTCCTTTAGCATCAAATATATACCTTGTTTATCTGAATCACATCAGCTTGCACTGTGAATACTATCTTCTTTGCAAAAATTGTTTGTTTGTTTTTACATGGTTTTTGTCCCTACAAACCACACCATTCTTCCCTCATTCTGTTATGTTTTACACAGTAATTCTTGATCTCATTTCTCTTGCCATTAATGAGTTATTTTCAAAGTTTGGTTTATGCAAGTTGAGCTCTTTTTAACTCAAATTAGTAGTTGACATTCAGCTTTATTTTCTGAAACTTGTTTGTCCACGTTGACCCTTTTGGTTACCAGTTCGATCACTCCCCTAATTGAATACTAACCTTACCAATGGCTGATTCTTAGTGCCACCCATTAATCCCAAAATTTGACCAAGGTTTGATCTATTTCAAGGCTATATATTTCCTGCAACTGTTTGGAAAGCATGTTAAAGGATATCACATTTACTTGTAAATGTTGGAAAACATATGCGCTATCAATGACAGGTTATCTTGCCTGCTTTGTATGTTTCTAAGAAAAACCAGACAGAAGATTTTTGCCTATGGAATATTTAGATCTTTGAATAGATTTGTGGCGAGACAATGATCAAAATATAGCTTGAGAATATCAAGTTAGAATAACATTATTCTTCCATTGGTAGTTTGGGCAATTTCCGTAATTTGACACGGACATTCTTCTTGATAAACGGACAATGCTAGGTACACAACGACCAAATACAGCGGCCTTCCTTCGCCGCCCCTGGGCCTCATTTGCCGGCCGCCCCCGGCCCCGCATATATATAGTTCTTTTGAAACACTAGCCGTTGACTAGAACTGAAGTTTTCTCACATTTAAATTAGCTCTTCTATGAATATACGTGTTGCCATCTTGACCAGAAGCTGAATGTAGAATTTCATTCCATCAATCCAAAAATGACTGTTTATATTGTTTTTATTTTTTCCCAGGTTTATATTGTTTTTATTTTTTCCCAGGTTGTTCAGTCCGGTAGTAAAAATGTAGAAATGGCAGTGATGAAACGTGGCGAGGGAATGAGGGTACGTAATTTTTTACGCAATATGCTCGATTAAACTTTAGAACTACCGCCAAACCTCTTTTCTAGAAACGAATTTGTCTGTCTTTTACAGATTCCCTTATTGTGCACTGGAACAAGAACTGTACTTAATTCAATCGACTTTTACCTGATAGAAATATTGATGAACTATGATAAACCTAAAGATTAAATTTGAGACAAAAATGTCCTATTGACAGCGCCCTTATTGACAAAATTTTGTCTTGAAATTCTAGTTGCCTTGAAGAAATTCCGTAGGAAAACATGTTCGACGTTGCTTAAAATGGGCTGGAGACAAACCGACTTTGATACTTTGACACAAGGGCTAGTCGAAAACCGTAACTTTGCAGGCTGCTAGTGCCTCGGGCCCAATCTATTTTGCGTATTTCCTCCTTTTAGCTCCTGGAAAACGAAGAGATTGATCGATATGTTGCTGAGATAGAGAAGGAAAAGGAAGAAGAAGCTGAGAAAAAGAAACAGAAAAAGGCCGCAAAGACTGCAGGGATGTCATAGACAATGTTTCCGCCTAGCAGCGAAGATTCCGTTCTTTTGGACTGAGCAAGGTTGAACAAGTTTCTTGACCTTCCTCATTCCCTTGCTGATTTCTGTTGGGTAAACACCTTTACGTATAGCGTATTTATCGTAGAATTTGTTATAAATTTCAAGATCAAAAGCTACGAGAAAGAAATTGTGACGTTTTGTATCTCCTGTCTTGTTGCTGTCTAGGTTAGGTAAGTTAGGGTCGAAAGGCTATTGAAAACTCGAAATGAGAAATTAATATGAAGAAATATCGAACTCTCTGCAATCACTTTCACCTCTCAAATTCAAGCTATGCAAGTTGAGCCAGTGGAAGCGTGCCTATGTCATCATGGCCTGACTTGATTTTAGGTTCCTTTAACACAGTTTCAATTGATTGATTTAATAAGTGTAGATGTCAAAGCACGATTTGAAAACTGACCTTATAAGAATGTTACGTCAAACATATGTAAACACCCGTGTAAAAATCCCAGCTGAGCTACATGCAAAAGTAGATGTACAATGCAAAATGACTTTTAGACATTTAAATCCCGCCGATGGATTTAGGTAAGCAAAGACGTTATTTTGCACCCCGGAGCAGCATTGTGGAGGAGCTGCGATGCTAGCCTCATTTTCTTCTCTCCGTGCCTATACAGAACAGGGCTCGTCCAGATGTCGTTGCCTTGGGGAGAGATTTTCCATATCCCACAGGTTTAGCCACTAACTTGTTCGTTACGATTCTGAGGCAGCATTGAAAAAGAGGCTGTCAGAAAACTAGAAGGACTCGTGGGCTATGATGGGATATTTCTGTTTGGGATGTGCAGTTTGAAATAGATTGCACTTTGTACCACCATGTAAAAGGATACTTGCTGTGTTTGAATGATCTTGTGCAACGAGGTTTTTCTCTGCATTTGGAATCCAGTGCTTCTTCCAAAAGAAGTTTATCTTGCACATTGATAAACCAATTTCTTTACTATCAACATATTTTTAAATAATGTATCGCATAAAAAGCCAGGAACTCATAAGAGGCAATTGGTCAAGGGCAGCCCCAATGCTCCACGGAAAATTGTATGGATTTAAAGAACAGAAGCAGTAAGTGGAATACCCCCTGATTAATTGTCTAGCTTATTGCTAAACAAGTTTGTCAAGTGTCTTGAAAACTAAAAGATGCGTCGATCACCGATTATCAGGCTGCTCCCAATAACTACCTTGCTTAAACATGCCAAAGTTAAAATGACACAATAATGAACTTTGAAGCACAATGATTAAATGTACCTAATGAAGAGCAAAGGCTGGTGAACCATCCGTGTAAGATGTTGATAAAACGGTTGAAATAAAGAAACGCAAAGTAGACTCTGAATATTCTGACAAATCATCCAGAGAAAAAAGAAAAAGAGAGCTTGCATTTCAATCAAATCTGCGTTTTTTTGAATATATAAACCCCAATGCGGGTTACAGTATAGAGAAGGTATGCAAGCAGAAACATTCAAACGCAATGAGGCAACACTGACTATCGGTAAGTTACCGAAATTTCAAATTTCAGAAATCAATCCCATCCTTTTTCAGTCTATTCGGGATGAAAAGTTTTTTCGATCAGAAAAGATTAGAATACAGCCTTCCATCCTTTTCTCTCTAAGCTGTATCGGCCTGGTGTGCATTATATAATATTTGTTGGAGTACAGTTTCTGCGTTGTACAACCGAAAGTCGAACCTGATAATGGATAAAGCCATTGTCTTGCTACGGCACGTGACTCCTGCTAGAACAGTCATAGGTCGAAACGGGAACCGTATGACCGCGCCCATGCTAGTTGCCAATGCATATATTAAGGGATACACCGATTTAAAAGAGATTGAATGTCACGATTTTGAATGAAGCACCACCGATGCATCCAGAAATGGCTAATTCATAAGTCAGCTACGGCTAGTCAAACTTTTTGATATTGTAGAAAATCAGGTGTTTTGCTAGTCCCTCTGATCTAAAAATGCTACAATTTCTCTTCACTGATAAGAGCCTCGTCTCTTGTGTGTAAAATAACCTGTATCTTAAGCTTCATTTTCTAATGCTTTATTATTGGCAATGATAAAGTACCTTACGAAGTGTCGCTAAGTTCCAAAAGCCACCTTCGAAGCATTAAATTTCGAAATCGAATCACTTTTTTATTAGGTTACCTATAATAGATATATATTTCTTTGTTATATCTTGTCTCTTGAGATGGAATTATAGTCTGAAGTGTCTTTCTCGTTCTTTTGTCAATCTCTTTGAAGTTGACACCTCTCGTCGAAGACAACCAGTCAACATTCATTCTTTATGTTTTGCACCTGACTGATTGTAAGTACATGATACTGTTCGACAAGAGATATATTTTCTGTCTCCGAGCCTTCTCTGTAAACCCGCAAACGCTATATTTACATGCTTCCCTTACAGCCTTTCAAAAGACATGTTTCACACTTGCAAGACCTTTGCGGAAACATTCAACCTTTGTTCAAATCAAACAATGACAACGAGGAATATTTATTGAAAATATATTCCGGGTTAATGGGTTATTCTTCCGCTTTTCTCTGTCGGTTCCTACCACGATGGCATCACACGGATAAGCAGTACTTTGTTCAATTCGCTGGTGATAAGTTTTATCTTTGAACTGCAGGATACACTTCAACCACTACCCCTACGCCCCTACAAAAAACCGCGAAACAATTCCCAAGCAGCCAGAACAAATTTCAATCCTTTGGTTGAATTTAGAAATGGGGTATTAAGCATTTTAGCCATTCCCAGATGAAACCATTTTATGTATGCTGCACCAGGACCACCAATTTGCATCTCAAAGTGGGGCGAGGGGCAAAATGTGAAAGTAAGGGGGTTTAGAAAAGGCCACCACCAAGCTGTCTACATTACCGCTACATAGCATTTTGCACTACAGAAAGGTTGGGGCACGCCCCTTCCGATCCCACCGGCCATGTCTATATTTGGACAGGGGTTTCTTTTACTAGAACTTTGCCCCCTTTCCAAAGATTTCTTGTCGATTACCCTTCGGCAAGGTATGATTGAGCAACTCTTTGCGTCTTACCAAAAGCCAGGTTTTCTTCCGCTAGCGTGAAAGTCTGTGGTTTTATGTGCTAATTCAGCATTCATCTTGAATTGTTATAAATATAAAAATATTCCGGTTGACCTGGTGCTGAGGTTAGCCATTTGACACTAGAACATAAAAACCAGTGTTCTCCGTATTGTATAAAAGCCAGTGTTGTCCAGGGCTTGTCATTGCCAGGTCACAGTTGGCACGATGGAGCTCTTGAAAGTCACATTTGTCACAATCGCTGTATTTCTTGGTTTCTCCTCAGGCGCAGGTCAGTTGTCGACAAACTCCATTTTTTATCAAGTCAATGCGTTTCAGAACCGTATCATTATTTATAAAGCATTACTAAGGGTTAACTTCTACTATATCAAGAATGTAGCTGTTGAAATGTAGCTGTTCGAATGGCTTTTAAATAGCAAATGTAAATGAACTCTTCAATAAGAAGGGCCTCTCTTGATAACCCCAAGTTATAATAATCGAATAGAAAGTGCGATGTCTGATTTAAGTTGCAATTTTAAAAGACATTAATTCACGAAGAATCCAAGCACAAAAAGTCACTCCGTAGGCCTATTGGGATGCAGGGGCCATCGACTCTTTTTGAAGTAAAAGACCCATCAGGATATTGCTTTCTTTTTGTAGCCTTCAAAAAACCAGTATGGTGTGTTGAGGGAGTTCAAGCCTTGCACAAGTGCAACAAGATAAATTTATGAGCGGAAGAACGTTCCGGTGTTTGCTTGGAAACGACGAAAGAGATTGCTACGAGAAGATTGCTAAAGGCTTGGCTGACTTCTCCGCCTTCGATGGAGGTGCCATCTACCACGCAGGTTCGATTATTTGCCTTCAATTTATATGATGGTACTGGGAATTGCTCAGGGTGTGACGTTTCCATTTATATTGCTAGCACTCATCATCAATTTACATTGCCACTTATAAGCATTTATCAGCTGTTTTGCTCATCGTGCAAAATGAACTAGCCTTACATCGAAAATGTCGATATGTTGGTGGCAGTTTGCAATCGCTTAACCTCTAATAGGTATGTAAAGAATCAAGTTCAGCCGGTTGAGCTGGAAAAGCAAATAGCCAAACCCCAGAATTAGAAATCTGATAGTCATGGTTTGACTCAAATATCTTCACTTTCTTGGTGGTAGTCCTTAAATTGCCTGCAGCCCTTTAGAATGAATGGATCCTGATTTCTATAGTAACATGAGTCTGCAAAATTATTAGTAACAAATTCTGGTAAGACTTTCTGCTAAAGAAACTGTAGGTACAATTTCCCTTTCTGCCATATAATCATTCAATTTATCTTCGATGTAAGAGTTTCCGTCGGTCAATTTACTTGAGATTGTATACTACGTAGGAAAAGAATTTGGCCTAAAAGTTTTCATGTCAGAGAAGCTAAAGAAACTGGCTAACAGCGGTACAAAGTATTACGGCATTGCAGTGGTCAAGAAGTCGAGTCCACTTACATACAAGACATTACGGGTACGAGGCTGTTTATATATGGCGGTTTGTAAGCAATGCAATGTGGAAAGGAAATCACAATGAAATTGGCTGAATACCTGAATTTAGAGTAATCCCTTTTTAACTGTCGTAAGCTTAGAGATAAAAGAGTTTGAGCTTAAATTGATTTGAAAATGCAATATTTCCAACGAGATATTAAGTAATGACTTTAATTTTTCTGAGGATTAGCCATGACGATGTAAAAATCTTGATAACCTCCATCTTCTGTAATTCTAGGGTGCCAAATCGTGTCACACAGGTCTCTGGAGGACAGCCGGGTGGGTTATACCGATTGGGTCGTTGCTAAGTAGCGGGCAAATGCCTTGCCTTGATGGGGATCTGACTAAGTCAGTCGCAGCCTACTTCAATGGAAGCTGTGCTTCAGGTACGAGGCTGAAGATTATTATTATTATTATACTCAATAGATTGCAGGTTCATCAAACTTCGTTCTAATTCTGACGAAGTTGCTGATAGTTAAGCAAATCGATTCTGATCAGGTGATAATGTTAAATTCACCGAACTCGTGTTGACATTGATTGACTGAATTTCGAGTATTTAGTATGGTTGAATATTCAAATATGTTCAAAATGAAATATTTCACCATGTTTGTTGGTTGTGACCCTGTTCGACTACATCTCTAATCTACTATCGGGTATGAATGTGATAAAGTGTGTTAGGAACAGAGTCCATTTGACATGTTTTCAGGTGCACAACTGGAGAAGTACAACCCATCGCTTTCTGGAGCCGAGAAGCTTTGTGCCATTTGTGCCGGAGCGGGAAGTGCTAAATGCTCTAGGACGTCTGCGGAGCCTTATTATGGATACCACGGCGCATTCCAGTGCATGAAGGATGGAGCAGGGGATGTTGCGTTCATCAAGGAATCGATAATATTGGCACTGGACCCAGAAGAGCAAGCCAAATACAAGCTTCTTTGTCCTGATGGCAGTGTGAAAGGTAGATTTTACATCTTTACAGCGCGCCTGGCCATGTTTAAGGTATATTGTACAGGTTACAAGCAATGGATGCTGAAAATGTCATCGTGTGGATATCATGGGCATTCACGTGTCTTTAAGGCCAGCTTTGCTGTTTGCACCAAATGCAGTGCTTCAAATATCCAAAAGGACCTTCGTTGATGACTTTGTATATTCCCGGGGATGTTAAAGAGCTAGGCTACGCATGCAGCGGAATCCGTCGAGTTTGGTAATCGAGGTCATCAAATAACGTTTTAGAATTGGACCCAATCTGGGGGAGTTAATACCGTCTTTCAGAAATCTTTTCAAATCAGAAATTTTGATCTCATAATATAAAATCCCAATCCTTAAAAAATTAAGATTAAGAAACATGTCAAGTATGTAGTATGAACCATCTCGAACATTGATGATTGGATGCTTGTGTTGAAGGTAATAATAACTCAATGTTTCATTTTGCCAGACCCAAAAGACTTCAGGCAATGCAACTTAGCTGGGTCCCCAACCCACGGACTGCTGACGAGAAAGGACGCAACAGAAAATGAAGTTGCCAGTTATCAGGGAATGCTGCAGCAGTTGGTGGAGAGGTATGGCCAAGAGGCGAAGAAGAAGAAGGCATCCTTGAGTGTGTTTGATGGTCTCTTGTTTTCACGACACGCCATCGGTTTGGATAACGTGCCAGTGGAAAAGAGGTCCTTTATCGGTTACCTTGGCGATGGGTACGTCAACGCCATATCAAAGTTGGAGTACTGCGAGTGAAGAACCGTTTCGATGCATCGTAGTTTCACTCTGATTGTTTAGGCATTGTGTAATAATTGCACTAAAATTCGCTTTTATTTGCATGCTTCAGTTACTGCGTTTCTTTGTGTTTTGTCTTAGTATGCACTGCTCTATATTCAGAAACATAACTAGATTAATCTTGGCCATATGTTACATGTCTTCTTAATGAAGCATTTTCTTAAATTCATGAATGACAACAAGAAGTGAACTATAAAAAGGATGCCAGTACATTGTTCGCGGTAGTATCGAATTAAGAACTTTCTTGTTCATGTTGGAGCATTGGGTCTTATGTCTATTCGTCAGACAGATCTAAGAGAAAATGGTGTCCCCTTATGCGCTTCGCTTGAGTTATATGACATCAGATTCATTTTGTCTCCTGAGTGTTTCCACGTCTTCTGGGTCAAAGTGACATTTTTTCATTAGAATTACACGAAGTTGGATTACTTTCAACCCACTTGTGATTTCAATTACACGACAACGCGCGGTTGGGAGCTGCGAAGGCTAATTGCATTGTTTTTCGCGCCAATTTAAAGGAAGTTCGGCAGAATTAGGAAAGTATTGGGAAGGCTTGTTGGCAGAGATAGGCCGAGAACCAGTTATTGGACGGACAACCTCTGAGATAGAGCTGTCATTGGGAATAATGACACGCTGCAGACTGTATGTTTGAAGACAAGGATTTGAAGGGGGTGAATTCCAAATATGATAGAATACTTGCATTTTAGGTAGAGAGATATCCAAAAAGAAATCCTAATAGACTTTTCGAATGAAATGTTTCTAGAGTCTCCATTTACAAAAGAAAGAATTCCGACATATTACATAACCTAGAACTGCCTCAAAATGAGTTTTCCATCCATATTGCATTCAAACCTCAAGCTTTCAAATAATAATCCATGCATTAAAATCAGTAGCGACTCGTGTATTGGGGCTAGTGGGGCTCAGCCCCACCAAAGATTTCCAAATATAAGCCTAAATTCTTGTTCTAAAATTGTTGACCTCCCTTTTAGCCACGACACGGTTCGTCAATATTCTTTATGTAAGCGACGTCCTGCGACCCGGGGTTTCTTTGAACAGGAAACAAAGAACTTGTGTTTCAGACACTAGTTCCCGAGCTTTTGGGGCTAGCCCCAAACGAAAGGAAAACTGACCAATGAAACGTGCTGTATATCTTGCCGATTCAACTTGGTCGTTCGCTGATTGGTTCACTGCCCTTGAATTTGCTTGGATTTGGGGCTAGGTGAAACTAGCCCCGAGCAATTCAATTCAACTTTGACTGAGTGCGTAACATGATAGGCTGTCTGAACTTCACAGTGAAGAGGAGACCTACAAAGAGTGTCATCAATTCGACGACTTGTGTTCGTAAGTTTAAAATTTGAAGATTCTCAAATATCATGTAATGAATGAAGTGGACTATCTTCTACAGAAGCCGTTTTGTCGACTAACCAGTCAAGAAAAACTTGAAGTAAAGAGGTTTCGCCCGCATCATCCAAGGGATATCCCCATCACGCAAAAGTCTACTGGTACCGTAAGGAATCGTGCCTTTAATGCAATAGCTGGTTCGGGAAAAAGCCTTGGCTGACTATGAGTATTCAGAAAAAAAGAATTTTCTGTTTCCCGTGTCTTCTTTTTGGAAGAGAAGTAACTTGGACAAAGTTCTGATTTGAAACATTTAGTCGAGCATACTTCAAAACACGAGTCGTCCTCAAAGCAGGGGCGCCAGAAGCATTTAGAGGCGGTGGGGGCAGCTACTCAAAAAGGGTACATTTTGCATCAGCCATAAGATTTTTTCGATGTCAACAAAACGAACCGTCGCTTTGGGTGACATAACAAGACATAGAGTGGCACGGGGCTCGAGCACAAGGTGGAACTTCAAAATCAGAACTATAAATAGTGTTTACGACATGAGAGAAGATTTAGAAGAGTGTTTCTCCTCTGTAATCAATCTCGGACGCAAATGGCTTGAAAAAATGGCTCAGAGACCCAGAATTTTTGTTTTTCTCGGATGTATTCCGGCAAATGTTTCCTCATACAGAGATTTTGACTTCTATTTTCAGTCAAGGCATTCAAGCATCGATCTTGTGTGCTCTGCAGTAAGCAACTGTGTGGCTGCAATCCAGACAATTAGAGACGAAGTTGACGAAATTGCAGAAAAACGTCTTCAAAACGACGGCACTTTTAACAAAAATAGAATTGCTGCAAAGGGAGCTTGCGACGTAATTTGCTGCCAGCTGCAAGAACGTTTCTCTAACGTTGAGTATATCGATGCGTTCAAACTGATCGATCCTTCGTTTTTTCAAGAGCACAAAATTAATTTTCCGGAAGAATACCTTAGCATTGCTTGCAAAAACTATCCAATTTTAAAAATGGAGAAATTGCGCACGGAACTTACAATGATGTGTAATAACAACACTTTAAACTTATTGAAAACTATAATGGATCTGCATTCATTTTTCAAAATGCATAACTTACAAGACACATTGACAACACCAGTATCAAGTGCAGAACCTGAACGATGTTTTTCCACACTAAAAAGCATAAAGACGTGTCTCTGAAATTCAATGGGTCACGACAGATTAAACGCCCTTGCCATGCTTACGATTCATTCTGACTTTGTGTCTAGCCTTGATGCCTTTGACGATAAAGTCATTGAGAAATTTGCCAGTTTAAAGAACAGAAGAATGAACTTTTTATATTAATAATGATATTATGTTCTTTCAAAAGTTGAATCGTGCATTCTCCATACATGAACAAACGTATAGATTATAGTAATTACTGACGTTTCCCACTTTATTTATAGTAATCACTGATTTGAAGCAAAGCCTCTCACTTATAAGTTACAAAATTATAGTAAACACGTGAAAAACATACCGTAACTACAATCGTTTTTCTTTTGCTGATATTGAGATCAAAATCAGCAATATCATGCGTTAAAAATTTTCATACTTTAATATTAAATTAAAAAGTGTTTATTACAGTTTTTGTTAGAATACTCAAGACTGAGTCCCGCCTACAAGTTCTACCACGAGCGGCCACGGATTAAAATAACCGAAAACTTTGCGGCCAGCCTCAAAATTACGGCAAGGATTTTCTCAAAAGGAGGCTATGGTATGAGTGCGTATTGGATTCGTGCAATTACCCAAGACGGTAGTGTGGAGTGGTGTGGCTCATCCTCACCTTCCAAGTGGGTTGATGTCACTCCACGAATGCGGATCAGCACCGCACCGGATTGTTCTGGTGAAGCGGAACTACACCTCCCTATCCGATATCTAAAGTAATCCGGTGTGATACTAGTCCGGTATCATGTAAATGGAACTGCACCTCCCTATCCGATATCAAAAGAAATCCGGTGTGATACGAGTCCGGTATCATGTAAATGGAACAGCACCTCCCTATCCGATATCTAAAGTAATCCGGTGTGATACTAGTCCGGTATCATGTAAATGGAACTGCACCTCCCTATCCGATATCAAAAGAAATCCGGTGTGATACGAGTCCGGTATCATGTAAATGGAACTGCACCTCCCTATCCGATATCAAAAGAAATCCGGTGTGATACGAGTCCGGTATCATGTAAATGGAACTGCACCTCCCTATCCGATATCAAAAGTAATCCGGTGCGATACGAGTCCGGTATCATGTAAATGGAGCTGTGCATCAAGCAGAATCTCTCTAGATTCAATAGTGACTATACGACGCTTTGACTCCAAGAGCATTTAAAATTGACAAGATACACATTGCACTGGGGCGTACCTACCTTTTGGAAAGTTGGAAAGTATCAGTTTTGGAATACCCTGTATGTCAATTCGGTCAGGATGCTCTTTGCCAATTTCAAACTTACCATCTTGGTGATCCAAGCTTCAGTTTTTAAACTTTTCTTCAAATATATCTAAAAATAATTGTCAGTTAAAAGCAACGATTGCCTAAATGTTCAAGTACCTAGCCTTTGAAAAAGAAAACTGGCAATGAGTGTACAGGAAAATTTCCTGGCTTCCCCATTGTCTTGTCCAAATGCAGGCTCCGAATTGAAAGTTCCTCCGCTTCCGAAGTTCAGCGTGTATCGTGTAACGGCATTTAATATTTGATCACTTGGCTGCCCACAAATTCGAGGGTGACAAAACATGACGAAATAGGATAGCTTCCTTGTTGCTCGAACCATAAAGGAATTCAAAATGACAAATATGTACTTTGTTAGGTTCACTTTGAGAATCGTGACGCACAGCCTGCCTTTGGGGCCAAAGGTCCCGATTGTTATTGCGGACAGAAGCCGCACATTGTGATTCAACTGGAAGCAGGTGGAGCGACCAATTCCCATAAATGCGGCAGTTTCTTGAGTAAACCGGCGCCAAAACAACGCTTTCAATCTACGAGACCCTGAAAATGAGTGTTATAATATTTTATCTGCTTTCTCTGGCCTTGCTGGTTAGTCAATGTGAGTATTTCTTGTCGTTATCATTTTTACTGATCTCTTCTCCGAATTCGGCCTTCACGCAGTGATTGTCTGGCGGTACTGTATCGCGCGCCCGTTGCACATGCTTCGACAAATGGCGCCCAGAATGTTCAATCACGGAGTTTCTTGCACGTGCAGACATTAGCCGACATTAATGTGTTCAGTTTGTAATTTCAATCAAATGGAAGTACCCGCATTCGATTTAGATTGGGTAACAACAGTGACGCGGGTTTTTCAGTTGGTCCCCCATTGTCTTAAAATCAAAACTCTTTGTCATAATCGTTGTATAGGCTGGTATAGGCTTGTGTGTGTCAAGCTTACAAGTGACTGTATATTGTCAAGTGAAAGGTTTTGTCTTTTGAAAGCTGATGGTGACAGAATTATGAGTAGATATTCCGATAGGCAGAGTAATGTTAAAAATCACTAAGTTTAATTATCTCAGTGGCAAAACAAAAGTAAAGACGGAATGCGAGTTTGGAGAAGTTGGTTCCTGGAAACATGTCAATGGTCGCACGCAAAGGTGCAACTAGAACACCCTAATGGTTGTTAACTTATGCAAAATTAAAAAATTTCACCTCTATGAGGCCAAGACTGAAGGGCAAGGGGTGGGAGTGTGGTGCGTGTGTGTGTGTGGGAGGCGGGAGGGGCGTTAGTTTCAACAGGCCCATGGGTAAATGCGTCACTGAGTTTCAGTTAACTGCTCAATGTGGAGTTTGCACGAGGAACTGCATTGGTTCGAGCCTAGTTTTTAGGAATCCCATTTTTGGTTTGTTGATGCTGATGCCGCAGTGGTTGCTTTAGTTTGGGAAGGACTATCGATTGTGCACTTACTTATAGACCATACAACTCAGGGGCGGATTCAGGGAGAATTCTGACTACAGCAAAGGAAGGGAAATTTTTTAGAGCCACGCTCCTCAGGCTGCCTAAAATTAAGGCCACACCCCTTTTATGTGAATACTATTGTTCTGTTGTTGGTCATATGATCACAATTTTTTTAGTGATCAGCGCTAAAATCATATAATAAAATCTAACAAAGGCTCTGATCCCTGTAGGAATGCGTCACATTCACAGAACGGAAACAAAAGACATTTTCATAGGGAGATTGAACGCGAAAGAATTTTGGAATAGGCTATTGATATAAGCGGTCGCGAATACAATTGCATAGGTCAGTCTATCTGTTTATTTGACAGTTAAACAACAATTGCATAGGTCAACTTGTATCTTGATATTGAGTCTGCACCAAATTTTATTGGACACTTTCTACAACAATTGCATAGGTCAACTCGGCTTCATATTCGACAGTTCAAATTTCACCTATGCTCGCGCCAAATTTAGCATAGCTCAACTTTCCTGTTATTGGCTTGACGAACGAAGCAATAGCGGCAATAGGTTGTGATGTAATTACAGAGAACAGGAAGAATTTTTGTGGTATCCGCCCCTGCAACCATTGTGGGCATGGCTGTTTCGAGACAAAGGGTTCAGTTTTTGAAAAATGAATTTTTGCGTCTGATTTGATTCCCAGTTTTTTACAGACTTGAAGCAATAGCAATATTTGGTACAAAATAAACAAGATAGATAAACATCTTCATAGATTAGCTTTCCTTCAGAAGACAGTAAGGATATAATTATGTGAATTTACACTAATTGACATCGAATGCCAATCATTTGCATCTCCCGTTTCAGGCATTGGCACCGTTTACACGATACCGAGTTAACTTCATATCGGTTTCATTTCACACCAAATAGGCCATCCGATGAAACCCCAATAATGTGAAAGTGGTGTAAAACCAATCCGGTACGGTGCAGCGAATCCGATGTGACGTGAACCCGGTATCGTGTAAACGCAGCTCTGCAATCATCTTCCTTTTCCTGTTATACCGCTTTCATTTTCTTCCTTGTTTCGGGTTCTTCTGTTTTATCACGTTGCACTCATCTTTAGTCACAGCTTCGTAGGTCAGGAGAAGGCTCGGAAGGGGAATCTTCTGTAGTGCCGCGTCTGTTGATAATCGTAGCAACAGATTAATTATTGACGCTTCAAATCATCAGACTTCACTCTGGAAAAATGTCATTCAAAAAGAACCAATTTTATCAAACTCGATTCTCCCCCGCAGTTTCAGCATCAACAAAAAGATAAGGCACAATCTAGATCGTTGATCACATGTAGATTTAAACGTAGAATTTCCACTTCCTTCTTTATTCTCCATAATCAAAAGCTAAGTAATTTCCCGCGAATTTTTAAAGGGCTGAAGAGCCTCGCTATGGTTTTTACTGATGACGTAGGAAGTTACTCTGATGTATGGAAAATAACGTGCACCAAGTGGCCTAGGGGCCTGGGCCTAGTCTGAGCCCCTGAGCTTAAACGTCTTATTTACTGAAGAATCCGTTTATGAAGCATTTTTTAAGGTTCGCATGGATAAAAAAGTTCCTTGCAAGCAGAAACTATTTTGACAAGCACCTTTCGTTATTATTTTAAGAATCACAATCTTTTCTAGATTTTTGATTATTTTTTCTTGTTATTATTTTCATGGAATTAATTTATTCGCTCTCTGATTAAACTTTAATGATTGAGTGTTTCCTGACTTGAGAGGAAAAGGGCGAGAAGGGTCTTGGCTACTGTCTGCTACTATTTGTGAAGTATTTGCACATATTTGCACCTACTTTAGCGACTTTTTAGAAACTTAGAAGCCCCTTTGGAGAGCACTTCTAGCTACTTATTTTGGTAAATGTCTGGTGAGTTTAAATAGACACCTTCGATCGCAATTAGTCTTGGAGAGGCATTGTTGCGTTCGGGCTGCCAGTCAATATTGACGAAGGCTGTGTAACTGACCGTTACAGCAGATGACCAAAAACTATTCAACCTTCCCTGATTGTTTATGTTTTTCATTGACAAACACAAGTGCACAGCCTTTTGATATTGAAAGAATCAAGTTTGTGCGTCTGCTAGCCACCAAAATGTCTTAAAATGTAACACTTGAATCGTAGTGGTTGTTGTTGAGAGCAAAATCCTTACACGTGGGTGTCTGAAGGATTGATTTTACACAATAGTCAAAATGTATACTGACGACAATTTTCGCAATATTGTACGAATGAGGTTGTCTTTTCATCTAGGTGGCCTTGGTCGGTTTATACAAATGCAGATCCCTGTTTTGCATGCACAGAAAAAACACTTTTGCTCATGGACTTTTCTAATGAAGGGCAAGCACGTGTTCTTTATCGCAACCTCTCGTGGCTTTCGAACTGAAATTTATTTCATCAGCTTTCGTTCATTTTCCTACGTTTGCAAGCTCTCAGCAAAGTCTGACAGTGAAAAAGAATTTTATGAACAATCACGAACCGAGAATTCAATATTAGTATGGTCCAATGAGCAAGAGGCAGGGGCGTGGTTTACCTGTTCTTCCTAATCCCAAAGGATCTGGAAGCATTTCCTTTTAGCGTAGGCTTTTGTAACCACGTCATTGTATATTTTTAGCTGCATCTCAGAAGCCCAAATGGTGTGTTACATCACAGGATGGAAAAGCAAAATGCGATACACTCGCCTCTCAGCTAAGTAACAGATTTTCGTGTACTCTTGGAAATGATGAAAAAGACTGCTACAAAAAAATTGCATCGAAAGAAGCCGATTTTGGAGTGTTTGATGGAGGAATGGTATACCGTGCAGGTACGTTAAAATAGTACATAATTGAATTACAATCTTGGATGAGCTCCTTGCCTTCCTAGTATGTGAAATGTGTCTGTCTCGCCTGACACCCATTTTCGGGACTGGCTTAAAAGCTAGGTGTTGAGTGTTAAATGATACGGGGTTGTTATTTAGTTCCATATATATATATATATATAGCATCGTAGGGACCGGGTGCAAGAGGGGCTATGGCCCCCAACCTTTTGACTAATCGTACCCCTGCGAGACCAAAACATGCCACTTTCACAAATGAGATTGTTTACATTAAAAGTATCTGTCCTTGCATTTAAGGAATGGAACACGGCCTAAAGGCAATCATGGCGGAGAAACTCAGCAACGTCAATAGTAGTGCCACTGCGTATTATGCTGTTGCGGTTGTGAAGACCGGCGGGGGATTGACTATCAATAATATCAAGGTAAATGCTCTCAGTCGCCAAGCTTCACTTTAAGACAGATAATCGGTAGTAATAGTTAATACAATTGGCACATGAGAGGTGGGACGTTACATTCGTGCATCCGCCGCCCTTTGTTTGGGTTGACCCGATCCAAATGCGCTTAATCGAATCAAACGCCCTTCGGCTCCTTCGCTGTATATTTCGTGCTTTGAGTCCAGTTCTTAATTGGACCTGCCTTCGGAAGGGTTTTACTATTGGACATGTTTCATACGTTTCTCAGTACAAAATTGTGGCTTTTTTCTTCCCTGATTACTTTAAGATATTTATCTATTTTTTCAGGTTGATACGTCTCATCTAATCACGGCTACTTGCATTATTTTGTCATCATTTTAACTACCCTTAGGGGATTGTTGATTGTTGTGATGCTTTTGGTATATGTTGTGATGCTAATAGTTCATATTTGTTATCAGGGAAAGAAGTCATGTCACACTGGGGTGCAAAAGACCTCAGGCTGGCTCATGCCAGTCGGGGCGCTTTTGTCGAAGAAACTCATGAGCTGGGTGTCATGTGACCAGTACGAGACTGTCTCCAGCTTTTTTAGTGCGAGTTGTGCCCCGGGTATGTGAAATTACATTAATCTCTATTTGAACGCAGTCTTCGAAAAATTTGAATAGCTTAGTAAGACGTGAAAGCTTTTCTCTACGTGAATCAATTCACTCCCATCTCATTTTCATGTTGGTAATTGTCACTGTGATAGATGTTCGACAAGTAACTTGATGAAAAATTACAGAGCTTGCTGAAGCGGCTATTTTACGCACACGACCCAGAATCCATCTCGCGGCAATGTTTTCATGTACAGTATAAGAAAAAGGAGATTTTATTTACTCGCAGGTGCAAATGACAGGAAGTACAATGCAGAATTGAAAGGCATGGGAAAGCTCTGCGCACTTTGCAAGGGAGCTGGAGCAGACAAATGCTCTCGAAGCAGCAAAGAGCCGTACTACTCTTACGGAGGCGCATTCAAGTGCCTGAAAGACGGAGTCGGGGACGTGGCTTTCATAAAAGCATCCATTGTCACAGCACTTTCGCCATCGGAACAGGCGAACTACAAACTCCTCTGTCTGGATGGCACAACTAAAGGTATGGCGCAAATCGATGTGAAGGTGCACCAAACAAATCGAAGCAGCGCCTATATAGCTTCCCAATCGATGACTTCATTCTGTCGTGCCCCAATCCATATTATTACTTTCTTTTTACTTGTCGTTTATTCATCGCACTTTGAGCACACTTGGTGGATATTTTCTGGGACAATTTTGAATCAACAACTTAATTGAAGCTCGAATTTACGATTGTGCTAATTCTGCAGGCTGGAAAGATTTTAGGCCATAGTCAAGTGATAGTAGGTGGTTGTAATCTTTTTTTAAATTACTGTTTTGTTTATTCATAAAATGAAATTAGCAAGGAATGGGAATGTTCAGTAGATAAATTTAACTGAAGCCCATGTTTTCTTTCGTTAGTTAAAAGTTAGTTAAAAGCGAATGTTGTGGTGTTGGACCCTCAGCTATTTCGAAAATGCTTAGTTTGTCTCCCTTAAAGTATGAAGAATGCCTTCTTATGAAAGTTGTCATTATTTGTAGATCCAAAGGACTTTGCAACCTGTAACCTGGCCAGAGTGCCTTCCCACGCGGTTATGACGCGCCATGATGCTCCAATTGCGGATTACCAAAATCTCTTCAAAGACATTGACAAGAAGCTTCGGGAAACTGCAAGTGCATCACTCAAGTATGACGGGAAGCTGTTCTCGAAAGGTACAGTTGGCTTAGAGGTGGTTGCAGCAGGGAAGCAGACCTATGACAAATACCTGGACACAAATTACATCAAAGACATCGCGGCCTTAGATCACTGTGGTAAGTGACTATTGTAGCCAAGAATATGAAGCAATTCTCTGAGGTACATGCTTGCAAGTTCAAAGTAAGTCTTCGAGACTCAAGGGACTTCCAGATTGTTAGCTGGCGTTGACTTTGCTTGCGTATCTTTATCCTCTGGGTTGGCTGTCTGCGCCTGTACCACTGAAAAGAGGCGGTGAGGGATTAACAGGGTAACACGAGAGAACAAAAACGCGCCAACAGTCAAAATCAGCCTAGGCTAATGGCCATCTAAGGGCCAAGTCGTAAGCGTGCTATCTATTTACCAATACCAATACTGCCTATTTGGCTTTCGTTGCGTTAGAAATTTTACAGGGTTGGTCTGCTTCATCTATATGCCTCTTTTCGTACTTATGAACGGGTCAATACTGAAGGGTCGAAGGGCCATGATGCCGTTCGCCGCCATGTAGGTATTTGGTCTACCCAGGTTTTGATTATTTTCGACAATAGCTACGTTTTTGCATAAGAAGCAGCTTAACTGTTCCTGGAAAAGTTCAAATGATTTTAGGTTAGCAAGTTTTTGTCAAACTCAGATCATTGTTTTATCAGAAGCCGCTGAAAGGGTAACCTTCAGAGTTGATTGCATTGATTATAACGTCAAAGTCATATGAAGTAAGAAGTCCATACCCCAAAGTCTGTTTGTCATACCTAGAATGTGATACCTCGAATGTGATATGTAGCTTAAGGTATTGGGAAGCTTGCACGATAAGTAGTCCAAGCTTGTTGGCATTTTGTGAAGCCATGAAAGTGTAGGCATTTTGTTGAGTGAAGTGATTTATACATGACATTCAAACCTTGTTGTCACATAGCTAAATGGTGTGTCACTTCAAAGAATGCGTTGGATCAGTGCAACAAAATACGCAACAGTACTCAGGGCAAGCCAATACATTGCCTTCAGGGATCGAGTGAAAAAGATTGCTACTCCAAGATTGCTGACAAATCAGCAGACATTGGCATGTTCGATGGTGGCTCTATCTACCATGCAGGTTTGCTCCTCGTTACCTTGTTGCCATGTGCTGCATCATTTTGACTTGTCTTTCTGGACATGTGCTTCAGTTTTTGATATCAAATAAGCTACATTTGCACAGATTCAGTAATATCTGTAACGATGTTTCCACCCACAAAGTTATTATTAACAGGATAATCAGCAATCTCTGACTATTCTGTATTCAAAGCAGCACCAACCAGTTGGTTTTATTCAAAAAGTCTATACACCATAGTCTTGGAAATTTAGTTGCTTTTATTCGTTGACAGAAGATGATCTTCTCCTACTCTCATGTTTGAAGATACTTTATGACTTTCTTCAAATATTTTCTCTAAGTATTTAGTTTCATTTGTTTTTGCAAAAAGGAATTCAGAATTTGTAGCAAAGGGTTCTGCTAAGTGGGGCTCGTGGAAACCTCTCAATCTGATGCCATTTTGTTTCTCCACTTAGAAGATCACCCAATTCTAGACTAAGTGAGACGATGCCAATTTTAACCTTGTAATTCTTCTTCCTGTTGGTTAAAAGGAAAGGAAAATAACCTTTCGGTGATCGTTTCCGAGAATCTCACAACGACCACTGACTTCGAAACTGCATACTACGCTATTGCAGTCGTAAAGAAGGACAGCAAGTTGACAATCAACACGCTCAAGGTAAAAAGTGTTCATAAGCAATTTGTAGCTCTATTGGGGGATATTGCAGCAGATAAGAGGGGTACTCTGTTTGACTAGGTTCAACAATGACTGTATGATATACTCTGTATTAACGCATTAACGAATTTTAGACTGTATAGAGAACAGATCTATTGATATGTATCCTTGAAAAGCAATAGGATTGTTGATTATATTAGATGTTTAAATACAGTCTTCTAATAAAAAATTCGTGACATGAGAACATCCGTCAAAATATTAGAGCTCCTAAGTGAAAGTTTACTTCAATTAAGTGTTTTTATTCAGTTGATAGGTAAGATAATCATTAACTGTCAATGTTAGAAGAACCAGTCTGGATGAAATGATGATTCAAACGATATTATTTGTACAAAAAAGCGAGTGAAAACCGTTTGTATTATGTGAACAATACATTCTGATCAGTGCTTGCTATCTAAAACACATTGCTTGTATCACAGGGGACGAAGTCGTGTCACACTGGTGTCAAAAAGACCTCTGGCTGGGTTGTTCCCGTGGGTCACTTTTTAAGGAAGAAGATGATGAGCCTGCCCTCAAATTGCGATGAATACGAGGCTGTTTCCAATTACTTCAGCCAAAGCTGCGCACCTGGTAAGACAGATTTTTAATTTGTCCGCATTTTGGCTTACCCCCAATTTGTCCGCATTTTGGCTTACCCTCAATTTGTCCGCATTTTGGCTTACCCCCAATTTGTCCGCATTTTGGCTTACCCCCAATTTGTCCGCATTTTGGCTTACCCCCAATTTGTCCGCATTTTGGCTTACCCTCAATTTGTCCACATTTTGGCTTACCCTCAATTTGTCCGCATTTTGGCTTACCCCCAATTTGTCGTTTGTACTTTGAAGCAAAGACTCAAAAACACTGCACTTCTACAAACCTGATTTAGAGGAAAGTTTTGGTTAACAGTTGAGAAAGCTTTGCTGACAAAATTTAAATTTTATATTGTTGGTATATTTCTTACAAGTGTGGAAAATGAATCATCAATAGAAACATCCTTCAAAAGTCATGTCAAACTCCGTCGAGCGATTTTCCAGAGATAATATATATTTCCAGTGATAATATACATTGTGTTAAAATGAAGAAGGTTTAGAACAAAGTTTCCAGGTTTGGAGGAAGTTCAACATTATTTTGTAGCTCGGCTTTAAAAACAGCATTAAAATTTTCGTTTTGTTGAGATAATGTGGTATTACTTCTTGCACGATTGAGTTGAATTCGTTTAAAAGTTGAATTTCTGCTGTGTTAAAGAGGCCGAAAAGGAGTTGAACTATGACTGTAATATTGATTGCGCTGCTCAGAAACTGCCATTGTTTTCCAGGTGCCAACGACCCCAAGTACAACAGCAAGAAGGGGGTTGCTGACAAGCTCTGTTCCCTCTGCTCTGGCAGCGGCGCAGACAAATGTGCGAGAAACGACAAAGAGCCCTATTATGGGTACTCGGGGGCATTCAAATGCCTGAAGGATGGGAAAGGCGACGTCGCGTTCATCAAGCAGGGGGTAATTCCCACTGCAGACGAAGGCAAATACAAGCTACTTTGTCCCGACGGGACCACGAAAGGTATCTTGGTACCATGGAAACTTTCTTGATATGATTTGTTACGATTATTCAGTTTTATGTTATAAGCTGGACAGTTTTGGATGCTTGAACAGCGTTATATGCGCTGGCTTCACAAAGCCTTCATTTGATACAGAAAGCATGGTTGACGAGTTTATACCTTGATGTGCAGCACTTTCCTGATACTGCTTAGAAAGCAGTGTGATGGGTACGATGCACTCTACTCTATCAAAATGTGATGGCCTATCTTTCATGTGCAAACCCAATGCCAGTCGGCACCAGTCCTCTGATGTCAGCCAATGCCCTTTTAAGACGCGAAGACCTCTGCACAAGTATGCCTCCACACTAGTAGCGCCTTTGCCATGACTCCGCATTGATATGTCACTGTGATGGCATGCCTCCGCACAGGTAGTGCCTCCGCACCGATGAATAGCTAGAAATGGCGCATTCGAGTCTATAAAATGAACTTTCTGAGAAGATAAAAAATTTTTTTTACGATTTTAAATAAACAAACAGAGACGGAGTGTATGACAAGCATGTTAGTCAAGCAGACGAATGTGTGATTGCACATTTTCTGTAGTTGCTCACCTGTGTTCCTCTTTTTCATGATGACATGGCAAGGAAACTGATACAATAAAATGTACTTCAAAATGTTTGTGAAATAGAACCATGTCGGGGTTCAGCCTAGGCCTAAGAGCGAATCTCCAGTGCAGTCCTCCTGATCTGTAGACATGTCAACAACTGCAAAACAGCAAAGAAATGTAATGTCTTAGATGCAGTCATTACTTGGGTTTACAAGTGACATCGCAGAGTGTTCCAAATCAATATCAATGAATTAGAAGCGTCACCACATGCTTATCAAAGAAGGCGTCGCTGTCTTATCCTGTCGTGTTTCACAGGAGCCGATCGCTACTTCAAGAAAAGAGCAGCACTTCCTACAATTTTGTTACATTCTAAATCACCTACGCCATTGACCATTTCTGTTAAGTCAATGCGACGTTAAAGAGCTGATGTCTAAGGAGAATAGGGCGAAAATACTCTTTTAGGATTCCGTCGACAAATGTGTCTCTTCGTCACAATGAGTTCACAATCTGTCATGTATAGTTGGATAAGATCTCGTCGGTTTGTCAAAGCTCTGACATCTAGTGAAACTTTCCGGATGACGGTTTTGATTTAGGACTTTTACAAATATAGTGTTTTACCGAAGTCCATTATTTCAAATGATGTGCAAAGGAAGAGCTAGGACATTTTGGGCATCCACGTTATTGTCTGTGATTATTTGCACCGATCCATTAAATACTGTCGCTCTTTGGAAAGGTGCACAGCCTTGTAACATTTGTTCATTTGCCAAAACCCTCTAGAGAAACATTTCAAACTTAACCTCGCTAGTCAACTATTCAGAAGGGAGACACGCTTGTGAATTGTGGAAGGCGAAAGTGAATTCACAGCGAAACTATATCTAACAGCATGCTTCATTGATTTTCAACTAACTTGCAGTTACTAACCACCATTATAAATAGAAAAATATTATTAGCTTACGTCTTGGTTTGAATTTAACACTCTAGGTGGCGAATAAGATCGATAAATTTTACAGTTTCCGATGTTTTCGAACAGTCAACAAAACCTAGTCTTTTTCAAAGGCTTTTATCATTCATCCCGTCTTTGCTTTCAGAGCCGAAAGACTACAAAAGCTGCAACCTAGCACGGGTGCCATCCCATGGTATGCTTGCAAGACCCGATGCTCCGATCTCACAGTATCAGAAAGTGATACAAGAAGCTAAAAAATCACTTGGTTCTGACATGTTCAAACCAGCTGGAGTATTGTTCTCTAAAGATACAAGCGATCTTGTCATCGTCCCTTCCAACAAGCAAGTTTACAGCAGTTATCTTGACAAGAGGTACATGAATGATATTGTGCAAGTGGATTCATGCACCAAGTCACATGCCTTGGCACTCAAATTCCAACTCTCTGTCCTAGTGCTGATATACGTTATCTGGACTGTGTTGGTTTGATCTTTCTGCTACTGGTGGAACGGTTTAAAGTAGATGTTTTTTAATTAGTAGCTTAGAAACAAAGAAGTCGACAAAGTTTTGATTTTACATCGATGAATGGCAATGATAGGCAAACCTTGTTCAGTAGCGTCGATATGGCGATATGCAGCAAAGAAGACAACTCTGTGCTCCAGCTGCTGATACTGAACCAAATTGACCATCATAGGCAACTGGTGAAGAATTGTGATTACAGATTGATCAATTATTGTAGAGCTTAATCACTTTAACTTGAGTATCCAAGAAAGATGAACATGAAGTAATATGTTTGATTGTATTAGTAATGTGCGTATTCTGTTTGATATGCTAGCGAACGTTTACGACTGAGAAATCAAAACTGCGTATTTTTTCGCCGACTCATCTGGTAAAGAAGTCTTACGAATTTCCACTCTGAATTTCCAGATTTGAAACCCCCTTTTACTAGGGAATTAGCATGATGCTACATAAAGTGATGTCATAGATGCTATTTACAAAGCCATGGCCCTTAAGAAAACCTGTATAAGTTCTTAGATAAAGCCAAACCTACGTTAAACATTAACATATGAATCCACTAAATGGGTTTTCTCTTTAATGGGGCTCTTGAAACCCAAGCTTTCAATGTCAGACGTAAATTTTCTTCAGTATCCTCCAAATATTCAACTGATCGATATTTTGCTTCGCTTCAGCTGCACAATTGGTTCGTACACTTCATTTATCATTGAAACAAAATCATTGATGTTCGAAGCATCTTTCTTTTCGATGGCTAAAGCGCGTGGTTTGTCTTCTTCGTCGCCTGTCACGAATCAAGATCCTAGGCGCGAACCTCGAATTATCGATCCGTCATTCCAATAACCTAAAGCGCTTCGCCTTCGGGTCTTTAGTGACGATTTAGCAGACTGAAACCTGAGAGGATCTTGGAGAGCATATCTACGGGTTCCTGCGGCCTTGCAGTGCAGACGACGGCCGAGGAAGGATGGGTCAAGTCAGTGTCTTCTTGGCTGTAGCGGTTATAGCTGTGACCGGCTGGAGAACAGCTGGTAAGATGTCCAAGCCTTATGTGGCCTGTATTTTTAGTAGCAAATAATGTAAGAATGACCCGCAAGTACCAGGACTTTTGTCAAAATGGAAGTCAGAAGAAATGCATGTGTATCTTGACAGCACACGCTTCAAGTAGAGGTTGTTGTATGCTGAGATATCTGTGAGAGATTACAGGCTTAAAGTTTAGTTTGAAAATTCAAGTTACAACACCAAAAGTGTATAAACAATAGGACAACTATTATTTATACAAGGTAAGTGCGTTTGTAATTGCAATTTCACATGGCAAAATCCAGTCGATTTCAATTATTTCTGCAGGAAACCCTTCCTTTCTCATCACTGAAACATGCTAGAAGTACAGCCCCAGTACATACTTCTTTCTTGGAACTGTAGAGTCCCAAGTAAAAGTTTAGCTATTGTGTAAAGTTAGGATACTACAAAAAGCTGTAATAGAAAGGGCAAGTTAAAACCTCATACTTCCTCACATTGCTTTGCTTTACTTCAAAGAAACCAAACATTAATCTGTTAAAGAATCAAACATGAAAAGTTTAGGGAAAAAGCTTGACTCAACCAAAACTTTTTAAAGTGCATCCGTTGAGATGCTAGATTTGAAAACACGCCTGCGACCTAATACAGCACGAGGCATTATTGCCATTTCTCTAATCACAAAACACATATTTGATTTAGGTGCAACTCCACCAAGATGGTGTGCCCACAGCACCGATGCCTATGCAAAGTGCCAGCAAATCAGTAGCAAATATCCAGGACAGATAATGTGCATCTTAGGGCGCGGAGAACAGGATTGCTACCAAAAAATCGCCCGACGAACAGCCGATCTGTCGGCGTTCTCTGGGAAAGCTGTTTATCAGGCTGGTAGGCCTTCTTTCATACTTCCTTTCTAATGCCTTAAAGAAAGAGCCTCAGTCTTTGGCAGTTGATTGCAGTCTGTAGCCCATTCATCACCGGCTAAACAAGCTCTCGAGTTATTCAGCTTTGTATATTCAAGAATTTCTTTGCTTACTCTAAGAATATAGGCCGTTTACTGACAATTCCTAACAGTTCCCTGAATGTCGACGAAGCTCGAACTTCTAATTCCACAGGTACACGCTTTTTTATAAGGAACCTACCACAAGGCCTAGTTCCAAAAGTTCCTTATTCCTAGACCTCAAGTCATCAGATTTTAGTACCAAAAGTTCCTTAAAAGTTCCTTAATTTTCACTGCACATCAATAAGCCTTAACACTTAATGGAGAGGGGGGCGAGATAGACTATGTGGAAACTACTCGATAAAGCACTTGACACACGAATAGCAAACAATCTATGCGAGTATTGGCTGCAAATGAATGGAACCGGCTTTTTAGCTCTTGATGCTTGCAGTTATAAAAAATTTTCTAAACGAAAAAGTTCCTTAGGGATTTCGTTTTTAGTAGTATAAGTTCTTTATATATTTCGGCCTTCTACATGTAGGTTCCTTATAAAGTGGCTCCTTATAAAGTGGCTCCTTATAAAAAAAGCGTGTAGTTGTCCTGTACCTTCTGTTTTTTGGCATCCAAAATCCTTGTCCCATTACTAAAGCAAACCGTTTTAAAGATTGGATAGCTATGTCTCGAAGCTTACCTTCAACGTAAAAACTAACACCTTGAACTAATACTCGAAACTAATTTTATTAGTATGCAAATTTTTTGTATAAAGTCTGTAATTTCTAAATTCATTTGATACTCAAGTGGTTAAACGCAAAGTGAACTAGTTTGAAGTTTTCCCACTGCTTTATTCATTACACTATTACACGATACTTTTCGAGTCAATATCACATAATTTTGCAGGTAAACTTTACGGCCTAAAAGTAATAATGTCTGAAAGGCATCAGCATTTGGCATCAAGCGGCATAAAATACTTTGCTGTCGCAGTTGCTAAGAAGTCGAGCGGTCTCTCATTTGACAAGTTGAAGGTTAGTGACAAGCACCGTAGCCATGTGATCAGAGGGTGGGGTTGTATGTCACTCATGGTCAGAGCATTGGGGGGGGGGGGGGGAGTTTCCTTAGTGATACGCCACGCAAGAGAAACAGCGCGAAAGTGATCGGGGCATGATTAGAAGTATGGATCTGAAAACTGACTTCCGATTTCCCAATGAAAAGAAATGTTATAAGCTAAAAAGAAAAAAAACACTTCGTAATCCATTTTACACCGACTCTATAATTTATTTGATTAATCCACGAGGACTCTTGCAAAGGAGACAGCCTCGAAAAGTCCGTCGATATATTGATCATTGGGCTATTTTAGTTTTCAGCTGCGTTTTAATTTGGCAAGTGTTTGGACTATAGAAATAGTGGACTTTCAAGAGGCCTAATCTTGGAGAACGATAACTTGAATAAACGATGACAATTGTTTTAAAGGTGTTGTTTTCACCACTTACCTTCGTTCGCTGTCTGAAATATGATACCACCTATTTGGAATGATTGATGATTACAGATGACCTCTTATGTAACTTCTGTCTCTTTTGATAAAGGGTGCCAAGTCCTGTCACACAGGAGTCCAGAAGACCGCAGGCTGGATCCTGCCCATTGGCCATCTGCTGAGTTCCAATGCCATGCCGTGTATCCTTGGGGACCAGTACGCTTCTGTTGCTGCTTTCTTCTCTGCAAGCTGCGCACCAGGTTTTGTTGTTCAATGCTCTACAGGGTTTTCCCCTTGGAATAAATCTGTTCCAAAGCCAATCACATTGGAAAATTGCCTGTCCCAAAGTCTACCCAACAAAGATGGGCGTTGATTCTTTCTTATTAAAGCATATATTCACCTGACTTCGATTAACAATTTTATGATCCAAATGAATTTGCTTAATTCGAGGACTTGCAATTTCAAATCTGATTTTCTTGTTGGCTCTAAAATATTTATAGGAGAGTAGAATTTTTCAAAATTATCTGAAAAGAGTAGTAATCAAATCAGGCGGGACTAATAGAATACATATGACATATTAGTAAACGAGTTTCAATTTGCAATTCTTGCATGTTTGGCCCACTATGTTAACATATTAACCCACACGTCACATTCTTTAAATCCCCAAGGGTCAGCGAACAGAAAGTACAACAAGCACCTATCAGGCGTCGATAGCCTTTGTTCATTATGTGCTGGCACGGGAACTGCCAAATGTGTGCGAGGCAAGATGGAATCGTATTACGGCTACGAAGGAGCATTCCAGTGCTTGAAAGATGGTGCAGGGGACGTTGCGTTCCTAAAAGAGTCAACATTGACGTCATTGAGGCCAGCCGAGCAAGCAAAATACATGCTGCTTTGTCCCAACAATACTGTGACAGGTTTGGGAGATCAACTACACCTAATGCCCGCCCTCGTTCAGTTATATAAGCAATCACAATTACAGCAACTCTCCAACTTTGTTACTGAGCTTCTTCAGTTAGAAAACAATCAATCTTGTGACCTCCATGATCAAGATGCTGAATAGAAGGAATCCTAACTAAAACTCCGCATTAACACACTTGACAGTGACTAGAATCTGCGAATTTCTAGTTTACCCTTCAAACGACGACTCGACATCAGCCGAAAGCTAGATAAACACTCTCTGCTACGTTTATGCCACAAAGAATGGCAAATGCAGTTTTATGTAGCAAAGTGCTCAGTGTGTGCCTGCGTTTTAGAATAGTACTACTTGGCAAACCTGTGTTCAAATGTGAGCGATGCCATTTGGTCCCTAGGGCGTCAAAGTAGCCAATCACTTGTTACATGTGGTATCACGTGAGATTTGTAAGAGAAGATGTCTCTACTTGCTTAAGCTACGTTTTCAAAAATTTGATAAAAGGTTATTTGTTTTTATGCTCCAGATCCAAAGAAGTACCTGACCTGCAATCTTGGAGGGGCTCCTACCAATGCCGTGCTGACCAGACCCGATGCCTCTGCGGTGGAGATTATGAGATACCAAATTCTGTTAGAAAGAGCTGCAAAGAAGTTTTATCATCCATTTGCCAAGCCCGAGGTCCATATTTTTGATGGGAAGTTCTTCTCAGTAACTGCAATTGGTTTGGACAGAGTGCCAGAGTCAAAGAGGTCCTATTCGTCCTTTCTTGGGGATGGATATGTGAAGGCTGTTTCAGCATTGGTTGCATGCAACTAAATGCATCCCAGGGCGACGAGTATTGTGTGGATGTAGTGTCAATGTAGTACCAGCCACGCATAGAAATAGATTCAGACTGCATAAAGAACTACCCAGAAATACTGAGAACCGATTAGCCTTCGCTCGTTTAAGTTTACCAGACGCCTGGCTACTTCGCCAAAAGTGACTAGAAATAGCAAGGACAGCTTTTGCATAGCGACGAAGCTTCACAAGCATCTTTGTCTTCTCCTCTTCTTTTGAAGTTTTCTAAACGTTAGTTAGAGGGAACACTCTTTTCGTATCACTGAAAAATGAATTATTGTTTAATTGGTGAGAATACCTACAACTGAAAAGTATTGCTTTTAAGAGGACAATTGTACTGACAATAAGCAATGAAATGCCATTAAAGCTATTTTTCGTTTAAGGGTATTTAATTTTTACCATCAATTGAACTGAATTGGATACTGGCATTTTTTTGTCCTTCAATCTTTAACTTTACATCATTTTGCACGTTTATGCATCGAAAGAAAGAAATTTGTCCTGTTTATTTTGTTACTATCATTTTTGACTAAGTCCTTTTTTTATTTTTTCGGGCATTCCTCTCATTTAGGAAAAGCTCCTTCTTCAATATATAGAATGTTACGATTTACGGTCGCCCCTCTCTCCATTTTTACGACATCACCATTGAATGGTGGAGGTCAAGCTTACTTCCCGTCTTATTGTTGCAGAAGCCTTGTCTGTAAAACTAATCTTCCTGGTATTTCAATGATATGGAGTCATTATCTGGTTTTGTGATTGGCTATGACACCACAAATCTTAGCCAATCCACACTCTCTCTTTTTTTGTCAAGAAATCCTTCTCGAGATCATCGGCTCCCGGCCCGTATAATCAATACTGCGGCCAGAGATTTTCTTGAGCAGCAAAGTTGGGAACTGTATTTGCTCACCCTTCGCCGGGTAAACCACGGAAAGTGATGTGGGTGCTGTTCACAGACAAAGTTTTCTGCATGGCAGTACATTTTGTAATTTCACGATTTCCAATCCCATCCACAGCCTCATCACACATCCAAAACTAGGATAAATGGAAAGGGCGGATAAAAAAGACCAAGCAATGTAGTTCTCGCCCCAGACAAGGTGCCTTATCAACACCGTATATTTGATACATATCTTTATTGCAGATTATTTTCGTAACAGGGTCATGTGATGTGTTTACCAATTACGATATTGAAACTTAGGCCCTATTATTTATAAGCAATGCACATTTCTTATAGAATTGACGTGCAAAAGCTCACAGCCCCAAACAACCAAAGCTGGCCTATTTGCACTCATTACGATTCCACGTCAACTTCGATACCAATACTTGGTCTTGTTTTGCAAAAAGTCGACTACATGAATTAAGATTTCGAATTCCACGAAGAGTTACAAGAAAGACTGGTACTTTTCAAACAGGTTGGAAGAATGTTTTTTTTCAGCATTCAGGTTCACGTTAACCAGATTTGTATTCGTAATTTTACATATAGGGACGAAAGTTGAAACTCAAAGTAGAAAGCTCTGATTTCAACAAATTCTTTCGAAATAGTTTTTAAGTTGTTTCTTGCAGTTTTTCACGAAATCGGATTAGAGCAAACGCTAACGGGCAAGTGGGGGACTACCCCTCCCCTTGAGGGTATCAAAATTTTACAAGTGCCCCCCTCCCTGGGAAGTAGGTATTCATGCTCAGGAGCGAGCCCTCGTTCACAAAACAACGCTGTAAGATTTGTCGATTCACTTGTTCACGGTCCAAAAAGAGTCAAATCCAGCTTCACATAAAAGCTATTAGGAGCCACTTCAAGTGCTTTTCATATCTGATATTTACTTCAGCCCAGCAGAACTGGTGATCCTAGAATTGTCAAATATTATTACTTCTATGCCAAACCACCTCGTGAGTTGTCGCCCGTATCTTAGGCAGCAGAGCACAACAAAAGAACGAACGCAAATGACAATAAGGTTTGATTGACGTTGACTCAGAGTTGAACAATAGTTGCCAGGTGTTTCTTCAAGCTTGCGTTCAAGTTGAGGCCAACATCCTGAAATGTTGTGAAACTTGTTTTAGCGGAACAGACTATTATGGATCAAGGGTCGACTGCAAGTTCCTTAAAAAACGAAGAGGCATTATGTGCTCAGGCTAGACTGGCCGAGGAGACCGACTGGGAAAAGGCAAAGTTTGGCTCCAATAAATGGACGGACGATGTGATCAGGCGACTAATTTTGCTCTGGGGCGAGAGACCTGCATTGTACGACACAAAACACGAATTGTATTTCAACAAAACAAAGCGACGAGAATCTATGCTTGAGATATGCGAAGATTTGAACATGTCATTGCAGGAAATTCACCTTAAAATGGTCAGTTTGCGAACCTATTATGGTTCGCAGCAGCGAAAGAAAATCGCTTGGGAGAACGACCAAACCAAAACGACGCCCTTTAAAAGTAGATGGCAGTTTTGGATTCCCCTTCAATTTCTACAGGATCACATGACGCAAAAACCGGCAGAAAACAAAATTGCATTTGTTTTGGAAGACGACTGTCAATCTCCGGAGGTTATTGAAGACAACGATAAAGGTACCCTTGCGGAAATTTATTGTAAAGCAATTTATTGGTCAAGAGCGCGGGAAATTTAAAAAGGTGTAAACACCACCAATGCTTTGTTTTAGATTGGGTTTAAATTCCACCGTCGATCATTTTGGAAACGAAAATGTGATTGTAAGATAAGTACTGAAGACTTTAAAAGACAGAGAAAGTATATCTTCTGACCGAAGAAGGATTACTTGATTGTATTCATATGTTAAAGGGTTTTGAGTGAAGAGGTGGGGCAGCCCCCAAATTATGTTGTTTGTCAATGGCACTTAGATGTTGCTGGTGTTAATATATAGTTTCGTAACTGCATACCAAGCATTGTCTTCTTTCTTTTTACAAAAAACTAGTAGATGCAAGTTGGCCATAATTACTTTTTTGCATCAAACAATCTGATGCTTGTGAGTTTTCATTATTGAGTATTTTGGTGCTTTTTATTTGCAAGCTTTTTATGGACCCTTTCTACCTTTGCTGACTCGTGATTCATACTCTATTTTTGATTTTAGATGAATCTGATGATGATAAGACCAACTCTTTAAGATCCAGGGCTGTAAAAAGAAAGGTTGAGAAGGATTCTAATTTTATGGATCTGGAAGTAAACACTGAGCCTGCAAGTCATACAGAAGAATTTCGAGGAAAGCAATCAAGAACTGAGCATAGAGTGCATTCCACAAGGACAGATGATGAATTATTTGCAGAGATAATCCTGAAATCACTTGCCAAAATTGAAGAAGGGGAAGCTAAAGAGGCACTAAAGTTGGAAATCCAAAACCTTATTTTCAAAACACGTTTTGGCACAAAAAGTTCTGCCGCAAACTTTGGTCCAACTCATTTACAAAGCACATTAGCTAGCAATTATCTTTATGCAAAGAGCATACTTCATCAAGGCAAGGAAATGAGACTGTTTTCCAATAATGGAAGTGATGAAGAACCTTCAATGGCTGGAAGACGAAAGCCAATCAACCCAAAACGCTCAGTACAAAGTGACACCATGACATGAACACCATGAAATGGCACAAGGGAACACATTTGGTGGTCAGCTTCTAGCTCATTCTTGCCTAAATATGAGTATACTGTATAGGCATCATGCACTTGAAATAGCTCAACAGGAGAAAACAGCTATTTGCTTCTTGATCATAAACTGAACTATCTTTCAAAACAAATACTTTTTCATTTGATATCCTCTTTGTTTGAAAAATTCCAAGCAAACAAAAAACTGTAAGGTATAATTATTTTTAACAGAGAAACTGAGAATTTGCCTAGGTGTTGTAGCTTCCTTTCTATAAATAACTAATTTCAAAAGGCAACTATGTCATGTTTTAGTGAACTATAGAGAAAGCCAAAATCCAGCTTTTTCATTTGATATGAAGGGGAGATATGTGAAAAATACTTTGAAAGTTTGATTTATCTTGGCTTTAACATAAAACAATATTATATATATGAATATAAATGATGTCCTTTGCAATAGAATTAAGTAAGATTTTTAATCACCCAAAGAAAAGAAGTGCTCTTTCTTCAAATAATAACAATTTTCAATACATGAAACAATTAAGTATGAACAATCATATGTCATTATTGGTTACAAGAGAAACATGAGAGGCAAGATTGGAAACAATTCAAAACATCCTTCTCTACCAAAATTCAGTGGTAAAATACTACTTGCAGGCTTTCATAGGAGAATTATAATAGATTAGCGCTATGATTATTCCCGAAATTGATATTTAATTCAAAATCCTGACAGGGTGTCTAGCCTTTTAAACTTGAGAGATAATACATATTACAATTTAAAAATACTAACAACCAATCTTTGATTCTCTATTGGGATTGGTCATTCGTAAGACTAACAACCCTGTTTTCAATACGAGATTGTTCAGCGAGAAACACTAGTCTGTGACTCTCCAAACTGTCCTCAGGACCAGATGAAATAAAGTTTGGATTATTAAAAGTCACTGCTTTCACGAAGGAATGCATAAGATAGTAATCAGCAAAACCATGCCCAGACATGGTGGTCAATTCAGAGGGCATTTTTGCACATTCAAATGTCTTTTTCTCTCTGGTGGTGAAATCAAATACAGTGATGGGAGAGTCTTCATCACAGACCAACTCCCCTTTTGTTCCAAATACTTTAGTTTGCCTGATGCAAAGCTTCTCAGTAAAAGCAACCATTGACATGCTCACTGTTTCTCCTCCATCAAAAACCATGTTTACCACCTGATTAGACATAACATCATTGTCACATTCATAAACACACCTTCCGTATGGTCCACTTCGAAGATTTTCTTCAATTGTCTCAGGGTCAGGTTTATCAGCTACAGAAAAGCAGAAACTATTTGGAGCTCCACGTTTTGTTGGCTCCAGGTATATCTTCACTGCAGAGTAAGGACATTGACTTTCTACAGCACAATCAAGACATCTTTTTCCAGCTCCACTAGGCTTCTTGCTTTTTGTGAAGTGACTTAAGGCACCAAATGAGGATACTGCAACACATTTTGCATTCCTCATAAATGAGTTAATCAAGTCAATGTCATGACAACATTTGGCTAACAATGAAAATCCAGAGTCCTCTTTCCGCCTCCAATTTCCTCTAACATACGAGTGGGCAAAATGGAACCACCCAACAGGCTCCATATGTTGAATGCTGACAATATCACCTAAGATAACAATGAAATTGTATTCTGATTCTTTTTCAGAAAAACAATAGACCTTGGGCCATTGCCTTAGTGGGGAAGAAAATTAAAAATCACAGCCACATGAAGAAATTATTTGGGCACCATTGATTTGAAATAATGACAACAATAACAAATAACGGATAGACGAGAGATTCCTGCAGATACCTACCAACCATATAATTCAGTGACAAACACTGACAATCCTGGTGCAGTGATAGGCTTAGCATTTGGTTTTGAAATGTTATAAAATGCGGCCAATTATGGTTGCTGGACACACCTTCATAAGATTTTTATAGTTAAGGAAATTTTTGCTAATGACAAAAAATGTCAAGATCCAGGAGCTTGTAACAAAAATTTTGAAGGTAGCATCAATGTACCGAACAGATGGGACAAAAATAACTTAACAGCCTTATACACATTGCTGCAAAATGCAGCATTTAAGTGCTAGTTCAAAAAACTAGCTTTTGGTAGGAAATACGTTTAATGCTAACAATAGTTGCATTGTGAGACAAATTGTGAAACTATGCATAGAAAATTAAAACTGCACCAGTTAATGCCACAAACATAAACAACAAGGAGGATAGCTTTATCACAAGAATTAAAATGCTTTACCAATTTTTCCACTGTCCAAGATGTCCTTTACCTTCAAATAGTGTGGACGGTACCTAAGAACATGTCCAACAGCCAGCATAATACCTTCCTCTTTGCAAACCTTGACAATCTGTTCGCACTCAACAAGGGTTGGAGCCATAGGTTTCTCAAGCAAAATATGATAACCCTTTTTGGCAAATGCTATACATGGATCTTTATGAAGCCAATCCATTGTTGCTATTACAACTGCATCAGCAAATTTTTCTCTTTCAGCTGCCTGAGAGGAATGCAAGACACAGCAATTAACGAAAAGTCTGCAATATAATGTAATTTTTGTAAGCTTCAGAAGGGTGACCAGTATATTTCATATAATCATTTATACATGTCACCAATTGCTGGCAGCAACACAAGAAAGAGTTGTTACTGGTTAGCTAGCCTTGAAAATCAAACTTACTGGCTTCCAATCTTCAAATACGAATTGATCATCAATTTTATAAAGATTTTTCATCATTTCCCGGCGATATCGTAGTGGTTCGGCGACACCAATAACCTTCATTCTGTTGGGGAAATCTTTCGCATATGTGGCATAAACTTGACCTCGCATTCCAGCGCCGACAATTAATACAGAAATTGGATTGTGTTCTTGCCACATTTCAGGGTTTTTAGATTCTCTGCTCTCTTCGATTCCACTCTGATTCCCCATCTTTTTTATTGCAATGCAAAAAGCAGGAAGTGACGCGACTACTGCACATAGCTGCACAGGAGCAATCCAGTTCAGGTTGCATGTTTTGCTCTGTGATGGTGGGTCAAATGACGGCGCCAATGCAACTTGTCCACTCAAGCTCAATTTTTTTACAGCATATCAAGCTAATTACAAGTTTCTTTATTCTAAAATTGTTTTCTACAACATCAAGTAATGTAAAATAGAAGAAAAAGCAATACAGAAAAGTTAAGATAAACAACATAAGCTTTACTTTATCTGCTAATGGACATATAGAAGGAGCTAAAAACCATCAAAGCCATGTGCCCATATTTCGTGTTTGAACGATACATGTTGATATTACAAATTTCTAATTTAAATAGTAACAGCCAAGAATCGATTATAATCATTAAATATATGTACATACGATTATTTGCATTAAGCTCTGTTAGGTTATGACTCTAGGAATTGGACTTTTAAAGGAAACATTTCATTTTTATTCTTACATGTCATCTTTCTACTTTCTTCAGATTGAATGGCAGAGAGTTCCAAAATTTGAGGGAGAAAAATAAGAAAATTTCTCTTAAGATTTGTAGAAATCCTTTGAAGAGAAAAACCATGGCAGGAAGACTGGCTTGTGTTGTAGTGATGAAGGTCTTTTGTCTTTATAAATTCTTGTCTTAATTTAGTGTAGTTATTTCCGTTGTCGATTTGAAATATAAATTTTGCTGTTTCATGCTTAAGGAATTTCACAATCTCAAAAAAAAGTGGTACCAATTTGTACATGTTAAGGGTACATTTTTGACCGATACTCCTCAGAGTATGCAAACGTTGGAAAATAAAACCAAAAGCTGACATGGTAAATAGCCAGTTGCGGATGTACGAAAAAGTACTTTTAGTATGCACAAACTGGTTCCGCATTTTTTGCTATTGTGTAGTTTTGTACCGCAAAGCACTTGTTCACGCTTTGTACCGCAAAGCACTTGTTCACGGCGTTAAAAATTGGGTCACTTTGTGCTCTATACGGAGCAAAGTCAGCTACTCTGACCCCGTTTACACGATGTTGTTATGACGCCGGCTCGATATGATGCCGTGTGAAACCGTGCCAGTGTGTGATTTTACGCGCTCCGTTTACACGATGCCGGAGCGATATCATTTCGGTTTGGCAAAACAATCTTCCTATCATTTTTAAAAACAGGAGTGAAACAAAGTATACTGTAAATACACTGTTGTACGTCATGAAATTAAATTTAAGATTATCAAAAACGGGAGTCTACCACATATTTATGCTTCTGAATTGATTTTTACATTTAATTTTTACCTTATCATCTTGTTCAGTTAAGATGAGGTATGTTGTATATCTGGGATCCTCCTATACAAAACCTTCCCAAAATCAGGTTGACAAGTTCCTTATACGGGGGCATAATTTCCCAAAACTTTCACCCTGAATTTTCTTTTAAAGTGTTTTTTATTTTACGGGCTCTTCCTGTATTTGAGCCTTTGAGCCCCCCCCCCCTCCTCTAAACTGGCATATGCAAGATCATGGATACAACTAGCTTTCCAGTGCTCGTAATCTCGTAATTTTTCCCCTTGAATCCGAACCTGACTATTCAATCAATCCAAATTTCAGATTAAGCCTAGGTATGCTTTAAAAAGCAAACAGTCAATGCTTACAGATTATGCTTACGTATTTTGCATTTTGTGTGCTGAATACTGAATAATACAAACACCAGTCACGGTTATAAATGGGCGGACTGTGTGATATTTAACTTACCAGCAATGTCCCACGGTTAGAGATCTCTTTCTCAATGTTATTTGCAAATCTCACAGAAGCAAGTCAACAAAGCTTTCAATGATGGCTTACAGGAATCTCTTGGTCTTGATGGTATTATCATGTTTAAGCAAAGCAGAGCAAAATTGTAGCAGCAATGAAGGAATGGATAAATGCACAGTGAGGTAATGTCATGTTGACGATTTAAATTTTGTAGCTTTTCTTTTTTATTCCAGATGTCAATGAAAATTCACCCTTTGCATTGATATTAAAGTATGAATTTATATCATAAGCACAAATCTATCCTTGAAAATTGTAGAATTTGCATTCCAGGAAGTTTTTGGTAAAGCATAAATAAAAACTTTGATTTTGAAAATATGATGCTTATAGCGAATTGGCATCTTGTCTTAATGTTGATATGGTCAATTCTGCATTTTGATTCTTCATTAAAAGCAATGCGTATTCACATAAAGATCATAGCCAAAAAGTACAAATTTGTTTTCTGAAGATTGATTAGTGGGTTGGGAGATGGATGTTAACAAAAGCATTGAAAGATAACCGAAACTATTTTTAGGCAATGTTTATGTTTGGCAATGTCAAGCTTGTGGACTTTGTTTTTAGCGCGGTTCTACGTACATCAAATTAATTGATCAAAAACAGGTGCAACGAGGAATGTGATTTATGTACGCTTTTTCTTCAAAACACAATTGTTTCGCAAACATAAATGCATTAATACATCTTCAAATTAAGCATATTCTGCATGATACTAGCTCATTGTTCGCCAAAACGTTTTTGCGGCATTTCTTCCCATACTATTTTTTTAGCTTGTTAAAATGTTTCTTCATCTTTCAAGTTGACAGGTTGCTTGTTCGCTGCCTGTCAAATAAGATGCCACTACAAACATAACATTTCTCACTGCTATGTACCAGTCGAAAAACAATCTTTGCTGAAGAAGGGCTTTGATATCCTCTTGTCACTGCATCGCGACGCGCTGTTGTCTTATGAAAAGTTAATTTGACAGGTGTCAGAGCCCCTGGCAGGACACGTTATTCAAACAGGTCTACTCCTTGGCAATCGGAATGATTTGAGTAGTTTGGGATTTTGTCCTTGCCTATGGTCGCTATATTTTAAAAAAGTGGTGTCATAGGATGATAGACAATATCTTCTGACTTGAGTGAGCGAGTTTTTGTGCATAGAAATGTGGCCCTGACCGAGGAAAGACGTATGCCATCAAATTTGTGGCTGTGATATAGATATAAATGGGTGAAAATATGATACATTTTTAATGCAAATTGATGAAGATTACTCAAATTATGACTGCTTTGACTTCTACTAGGACGTTCAACCATTGGTCATATGCTCTAGCTTTGACGTCATAACAATAGCCCTTTGCATTCTGACAATATTTCCCATTCCCTTTGCATTCAAGGGCGTTTTCCACGAGAGGGCCTTTCAATCTGTGCCACACAGTCAAAACGCTTGATCGCACTGACATTTCTTGCAGGTATGACGTTGCCCTTCTGATGTCAAAGTTTGTAAACTTCACAGCAAAGAATTGCCAAGCGACGGTTTTCAGACAGCCCTCATTTTGCAACGAGGAGCTGACCATCATTTATTACGAATCGCGTCCGTACATTCACCGACTTAAAAATGGGCGCATGGACGGCATTCTACCAGGTAACGGCATACCAAATTTGGTAGAGGAATAGGCAATGACTGAAGACAGTCGAAACCCTTTCAAATCCATTGCTCAAATGTTAGGCTTTAGTTTAGGTAAGGTAAGAATACCTCTGGTGTGATAAACAGAGATTGAACACGGAGAGAGCTGATACTTTGGTCTGTTATACCTTGTACGATTGAGTGTATGCCTTGGGTACTAACGAGAGCCTGTTGGTATTGAAAATGATTTCTCTTGGTTTCCTAAGTCAACAACAGCAATGGCTGTTGCCCTGCTTTCATTGCTTCCATTGCTTTCTAGCCCTGCTTTCTCTGGCCTTGAAGACCTGCTGCAACAATTGCACCCGCATCAAATACAGACATAATTTGAACTTCTGGCAAGACTTCCACACTTTTTTTCACAACGACAGCTTTTATTCAATGCTCATGCCAGCATTAGCAGTGAAGGGCGAAGAGGAATTCTTCGGGAAACCATTCATAAGACTGATGGATAATCCTGGAGTTGTGTTTATACAACTAGACGACGAGGCTGAGTTTGCAATGTCAGCACTTTTGAACTCGATCATAACCACATGGCCTCTCTTTGCTGTTCTTCTGCTGCTGACAGTAAAGGGTGGAATAATCATATGGCTTCTGGTGAGACTTTAAAACAGAGTGAATGCTTCTGTTCCTTTTTACAATTCTTCTGCTTCTTCTGCACCAGATCTTTCAAGGCATGAAAAAGATTCAATCACTGCTCTCTTCACCTGCAGGACGGCGGCAAAAACTCAATTGACTTCCCACCTGGATTTTTTAAAGGAATTTGGGAAGGAGGCTGGTGGGCCTACATATCCATGACAACTGTTGGGTAAGATATGATTTACATTCTTGCTAACATCTTACCACCGGCGAAGTGTAAACGGATCTACACAACAAATCTATGAAGCTTAATTCACAAACAAGCGTTGCCTTGAAATCATTGTTTTGTTGAGAGGTAAATTGAATTACATGTTCAGCTACCAGTTAGATTGTTGTCTGAAGTTTTCTCTTGCACAAAACACCACATATCAACACCAATTTGATTAAAATCGCTGTTTTGTAATCGATGTTCAAAGTATCCGTTATTTCTCCAATGTTTTTCCAAAAGGTCAAGGGGAACTTTTTGCAACATTTATAGCACATTTACGTCATTACAATGCTTCAGCCATTCTAACGGCAGTTGAAAATCTCCTTACTTCAGTTACGGTGATAAGACACCTAAGTCTTACTTTGGAAGAATATTCTCAGTCTTCTGGATAACGCTCGGAATAGCAATATCTGGGATGTTTACAGCGTCTCTCTCCTCGTCCCTGACATCGGCATTGATGCAGAAGAAAACTGACTTGAATAACTTGAAGGTGACATAGAAATACATTCGTTACGTAATTAGCACACTACTTATCAATATGGTACATTTAAAACCTGAAACTAATCATAAACAAATGTTCAATTATCTTCCTCTTTATAAATTGTCAATTAAATCATCCACTAGGAAGTCTTTTTGTTTTTCATGTAGCTGTTGTTGCATATCTTCTTACGTTGAAGTATCAAGATTTTAGGGTCAGGTATACTGATGGCTCTTTAAAAATATTCTAATTTATGTAAGTACATTTCAGGTAGGAATATTGATAAACCATTCGCTAGGCTACGAGGAAAATATTGCATTCAAAGAGGGAGCCATACCAAAAAGTGAGTAGAATATCGCAGACAAATGTCGTGGCTTCCTCACTTTCCATTTGTTCTGATCCAACATGACAATATCTGGTTTTCAGGAAAAGCTGTTTCACTCAACTCTTTTCATATTAAGTCCAATAAATCCTTAGAAAAGATCGAAACCTTTAGGTACAATTCACATACAGGTTCAATTGAAAAGGTTTTGCCTAGCTAGCATTGGTTGACCAGAATGCATACCAAACAAGTGTAG